>CM040809.1:6324323-6924323 GCA_022829025.1 Squalius cephalus | reverse complement strand
GTGTTCGGCAGTAATACCAGACACTCTCTGGTAATTAAACTTTGATGACTTCATGTCAACTAGAAGCAGCTACCAAAACAAGTGGACACTTAGGCTAGCCGGAAGTATTCGCGGTGGCTGACATTTCAGCGGAAGTGCGTCACAACAGCAGTTGGCATTTAGCCTATTGGATAGTCAACGGCTCTGCCTACAACCAATTAGAGCAACAGAGTAAGTGACGTATGTTTTTCATTCATGTGTCCGATCGACAAATGCCTTGATCGCGGTTCTCTGTTCCTCTTTTCAAATGAATGCACCGTCGATATCTTATATAACAGATGCGATGGCGGAATCTACACATGATGTTTTATAAACAAAGTTCGGGAGGAGCACGTTCAAATAATCAATCCAATCAACTCGTGAAATAACAATTCTCCAGCGGCAGTCATCTTTGCTGTAAACGAATTAAACCCACGCGCTCGTTGGTGACGTGGATGATTACGTTACGTTGCTCATCTGTCCGTCATCATACAAAGCCCGCCCTGACAATTTGATTGGTCCGAACAATTTTTGTTCGGGCATAATAGTTCCTCAACGGATCGAGTCCAGACCGAACTTCCCAACCTCAAGATTTTGTGGGCGGCGCTAAGTTCGGCTGGCATCCAGGCTAGCAAAATGTATTTATCAGATTAAATTTTGGTTGATGTTTGGATATGCTTTCATGTTTAAATGTATTGATTTAGCTGTTTGGGTTTACTAAGAGCATTTCTATGATACACCAAGTGGCCAAGGGTAACCAGGCTGGGTGTTTAAAGACTGTACAGACTAGAACCTGGTGATGGTAAGATTTAATAGATAACAGATGACAAAATCATTGGCACAAACATAAAAAAATAGCTTTGTTGCTATTTGGCATAACTAGATTTTCTGTTTCATAACACTCATTTTGAATTTGTCCAGTCAAATTACATTACAAAAGTTAATTTTTTTTTTCTTATTCTTTTTTTTTTTTTTTTTTACTTAAAATAAGTTTTCAAACCTTTTCATGATTTGAGAGGTAGATGTTTTCTTGCTGTTTAATTTTAGACTCAACTGATTGGGAAATATCTGCCCATCACCTGCCCCCAACATCACAAAGCCACAGAAGGAACAAAGATACTTCCGGCAGCTGACTATTTAGTGAGATTTCTTAAGGTGTGAGTAGTAATAATACCCTATACCATGTGTCAAAATTTGATTGATGGCTTCCGGTTGACCTTGACCTTCCAGTCTCCCTTCCGGCCTATATTGTTATTGATTGACCTATTGACCCTACCTATCCTTTCGATCATGTGTTTTGACAGGTTGACCTTCCGGTGTCTTTCCTGCATATGTTGTTATGGTTTACCCTATTGACCTTGCTAGTCTTTGATCATGTGATTTTGACAGAAGCTTTTGCCCTATTTGAACCTTTTTAGCCCTAGATCAAGTGATTTTGATGGGTGTTTGAATTTGTTGTCAGGTTCAGTTATATGGGTTTCTGTCTGGGAAAATGTTGTCACAGGCGCTCCCTCCCACCCTTTGCATGTGAGCTCTGATATATATATATAGGATATGTGTTAGCATATCCTCCGCATTCCTGAGCGCATTGTGGACCCCTTTGGAAAAGTGAGAAGGAAAAGACTGTTTTTCCTGAATGCCTCACCAGCCAGAGTAGTGTGTGTGTGTGTGTGTGTGTGTGTGTGTGTGTTTGTGTGCACGCCCTCTGACGTGATCCCCTCCACATTCCTGAGGTAACAGTGAAAGTGAGAAAAAGAGAGTTGCCCTAATCATGTTTTATATTTCACACAAATAATATACAATCATATCTTACTAAAAATCTACTGAAACCATTAATTCAGTTTTAGATAAACAAAAGAATTAAAAATATTACATAAACATTCAGTTCTTAAGGCCTATAAGTGTATAAAATAAAATAGTTATCTTGCTTATTTAACTAAAGTTGAAAAACATTCTGTTCTTTAAAAGTATATAAAATAAAAAATCTACTGAAATTTCAGTTTTAGATAAAAATAAAATTAATCTAAGTCTGCTGACTGAAGATTTCATAAAGCACCAGCCAAATGGTGTGTGTGTGTGTGTGTGTGTGTGTGAGAGAGAGAGACAGGTTCCAGTAAATTAGCGTGCCGCCATCTTTCTGAATTTATTTCAAAGCATAATCGTAAAAGTTTAAATATGATCTTTTAAAATTAAAAGACTGTTTAAATAAAATCTTTAAAGTTTGAATACATACACATATTATATTTATCTTTTAGAAGATTACTGTAATGATTTTGTTTAACAGTGACCTAAATTATAATTGTTATTAAACAATGTCTGTTCAAAAACTTTAGATGGTTGAAAAACGGTACTTAGTCGTCTTAAATCTCATTTATATGAAAAGATTCAATCAGCATTTTTTGTCCATGTGGGGTTTCAATTTTTATGGTGGGGGCTTTCCATAGCCATAATGATTTTTATACAGTAACTGCATATTCAATCCCGTAGGCCTACACCTAAACACGACCATCACAGAAAACTACATTTGTGCATTTTCAAAAATGTTGAGTGCTGCTGTATTTTTACAATTGTCAATGATGATTTAGTTTAGCAGCACCTCACTACAAGACTTTATTGACGGATGAGCGGTGGCTTTTTCTATTTGCATTTTCAAAAATGAAATAAGTAAATAAATAATTTAATAAAATGTAAACAAAGTTTTAGCTAAATAAATATATAAATAAAAAAAACTTACATTTCCAGAGAGGTGAATGACCTGAAGCTTCAGGATATAGGGTGACAAACCAGATGAGTCTCGGGGGATAATGTCACAGTAAATCTAGTCTGCGTTCCAGAGTACATCCAGAGTTTTATACTAAATTAATTTAAAAGACTGTTCAAATTCAAAATTAAAAGACTTTAAATCAAATCTTTAAACTTTTATTAAAATCTTATCTTCTATTTATCTTCTTAGAAGACTTATGTATTATTTTTACTAAACAGCGTCTGTTCAAAAACTTTAGATTGTTGAAAAACTAGACTTAGGCGTCTTAAATCTTAGATCTTTTGTCCATACAACATGTTGTCAAAGTTTGTCACAATGTTTTGTTGTTGTGTTGTTTTTAAGAAATCTGAGGACTCCACATTGCTCTTATTTAGACTAAGTTGCATCATTTGGAAAATCACCACACAATTTCAGAGACGCGATGTGTGATAAGTAAAGTTGGTCTTGAGCGAATATTTAATTGTACTCGTCTTAATTCAAAGCATGATCTTACTGGTAGCTATGATCTATTACACATATAATATAATTTTACTTGTATCTCCCGAACTATCCTTAATCAGTGCGGAAATATTTCTGAGAATATCGGTTATCTACTCAAAATATATGTAGAGGTTTAAATCCGGTGTTTAAAATCTGTCTGGTGGCTGCATGAACAGACTTTGGGGAGAGCTGATGATACTATAGCAGGAAGCATGCCCTTTGACCTTTGTCCTGATTGTGGAGGCTTTTTTTTTGTTGTTGTTGTTAAAGACCCTACTACAAGTTAGGTTAGTTCTCCCAAAAGAATTTCTCCCATCTAGCGGTGAAATTGTATTCTGCATTTAAACGAATAGTGCTCTCTAGCGCCTCGCTTTTTCAAATGCGGTAGCCGTTATGTGCCAAGAAGCTATGACAACAAGTCTTCCAATAGCACATCATCGAGCTTAACTATACATGTTCTACTGTTATGCTGCCTATATAATGATTTACACAGCCAAGCAATACAAAAAAGCTTGTACTTTAGACCGTAATTTGACTTACCTGTCGAGAAGAAAGCAGACAACTTCCCTTTCAAAGTCTTTCCACCTGGGAAAAGCTATCCCGATATTTATTTACATCCCGATGAATTAAATTTTTGCTTTTTGGCGACGATTCCTTCTCCTGCATAACTATGATCCAGCATTATATTGTCCCGTGCAGTGCAGCCTTTTCAAACTTGCTGGGGGCAGTATCAACGCCTCTCATATGGTCTAGTGGTTAGGATTCCTGGTTTTCACCCAGGCGGCCCGGGTTCGACTCCCGGAATGGGAAAACAATTTTTTTATATTGCCAACAAAATTCAAGTTATTCAAGTTCATCAATAATCATTTTTAGTTATTCATAGTCTTAGAGGCCTACACGAACTGCAGAAACGAAGAAGATCGAAACGAAAAAGTAAAAACTCATAAATGCTGTTTCAGTACTGAATCATTTTCACAAATACAATTATATTGAATTCAGAAAATTTCACTATGGAATATTTACTTTATCATAATTTCAATTTAGTATGTCATAATTTCGACTTTTTGTCATAATTATTACTTAATTCAGAATTACAATTTTTGTCAATTACGCCTTTTTAATGTAATACTTAAAGGGGTCATATAATGCCATTTTTGTACAAGCTAATATGATTCTTTAGGGTCTAAATTAAAAGTTTGTAATATACTTTAATTAAAAATTCTCATTTTATCTGGTAAAAAAACAGCTCTGTTTTCAGCACGCCGTTTCAGTGCATACGTCTTTAAATGATAATGAGCTTTGCTCACCCCGCCCTCTGTTCTGTGCGTACACTGTTTCTAACACAATAACCATAACGCGTTGTTCATTATAAACGTGGGATCATGAATTATATTGAGATCGTCATACATAGAAAACATGGCGTAATGTACCCTTGAGTGTAAACAGCCGCATTCATCGTGAAGCGTGCAGCAAGCAATACGCAAAGATTAATATAAATATGAATATAAATGTTAATAAAACGTTACACTCACTTCAGTACTTCTGGAGGTTCAGCAGGAACACGAATAGTTGGTACGGATCCTATTTTCAGGAACAGCTTCTTAGCAAAACCAGCTTTACTGGCCCTCGTTTGTAACGCAGTCTGGTGTGAAATGACTGCATTGATCGTGGGGAATCCCCGCGAGGGAACCCCCGCGTCAATGCTTTGGGAATATTCCATCAAAAACATCAATAAAATGACTGCTGTGTTCCTTATTAGGCTACACCCAAGAACAATCGCTTAGACCCCATTCTTCTCCAGCATATCAATGCACTATGATGACAGACAGCTCGCTCACGAGCTAGGGCGGGTCTGTGTTGAAACAGTGCTGTCAATCACAATCGTGGGAGGGCTGGATTTCAGAGAGTGTCAAACATATAAGGAGATTTAAAAAAAAAACACTGGATGGATTTTTATCATTTTATGATGATTGTGTACTGTCAACACACATTTCAGTACAATCAACTTGTAAAAGTGCATGTACCATTATATGACCCCTTTAAAACGTTTTTAAGTCATAATTTGGTAGCACTATTTTGATGGTCCTTTTGAACGTGCTGTTGACTATAGGAGTATTGCACCTGCATGTCCACTATACTCGCTTGTGAGAGTCAGAGTGTGTAAAGTAAACTCTCATTATTGTTAGTAGAGTATTAGTGGACTGGTAGGGTTAGAATAAGTTGAGATATAGTTGAGTTACTTATAGTCAGTACTAGAATATCTGTTGGGGAGCATCACAATAAAGAGTTAGCCAATATTAAGCACAGTCTATTTTTTCAGATATTTAAATGACAAAATACCATTTTTCAACCGATTGATTCTACACATGAGAGGCCTTCAGAAGTCATAACTTCAGGGGTCAACGGTTTAGGTCAGTTGGCGAAAACACTGCGTGTGTAAAAATCAAATACTGTATTACACTTTTCAAAGGATAATCTAGCTTTAAAGTTAGAATAAAAAGTTAAGTGTCACAAAGTCTGACACAAGGCCATTAACTGGTTCTTTTTGTTTTATAAATGTATTTTGCTTATTTCTACAAACATCAACCTGATAAATATGGACTTAATACACAAACAAGATAATCATGCTACCCAATACGTCTGACACAACATTTTTAAGAATTTTTTTTTAAATACAATCAAAAATACAAAATTAAAATTTAAAAAATTTTGACAGTCCTACATAAATGCATGTTGATTACTAAGTTTCAGACGTAGCGCAACCACGCAATGTTAGATTTCTCTAACACTGCGAGGTCTCACTCACAATGCACAACTTTGTGTTGGGTGATCCAGGCATACCTTTACTAAAATAAAATATTATGGAAGTAATTTCCAAACTGTAATTATACCATATTTTATTTATTAATATTATGGCTTCATGTTGATTTAAAGATTTTGTTTGTTTGTTTGTTATTAACTAATACCTTCATCTTTTAACTAACATCCAGCACAAAATTAAAGAGATGTATGAGCTGAGGATGTTCTCTGACCCCAAATAAACAGATAATGGAATGTTCACAATATACAGTTAGATATTCTCCTACTTAATATCTTTGGGCGTAGCCTATCTTTGGGTGCATTTTAATCTTTATACAGGAATGTCCTTACAATCCATGTAGGATTCAAAAGACCAAATCACTAAGAAAAGTTTCCAAATTATGGTTTTATTACTCCGTTAGATTTAGTCATCTTGATGGACTGTATGTGTTTTAGGTGAAGACGTTTCATTGAGAGCCATCAACATTCAGTGTTTATAGAAATAAATGACAATTAAGAATTTAAGTGATAGTCTTTCTGTTTGCCTAAATTGATACTTCATTTAGTGCAACTTTCCCTCTATCTACGAATCACACAAAGTGCATGCTGTTTTACACTTAAAACTCATCTAACTATCACACTTAAAGAGGTGCATTTCGCAGCACAGTCATACCTGTAGATACACAGTTATTTTGTGTGTGTGTGTCGCTAAACAACAGTTAAGCTAATGAATTACGGTTGATACGTGGTATTTTTACGTGAAAGGAGGGTTGATTCATTTTTTATTCTGTCCACACCAATACTTTGAGTTTTAGGCATTTGTCTTTTAGGCCCGGTCCAGAAAACAGGCGTTGTGTTTTAGTTCTTTATAATTGTTCTTCTTTTTTTATGAAAACATGTGGTAAGCAGTTTTTGGCCTCATCAGCATAATGCAGAAATGTTTTAACATATCGTAAATTTCAATGGTTAGATAAATCATCTAACTATCAACAGTTATATGTGAAACTAGCTCAGTCGCATTAGAGATGGATTCTTGCTTATATTGACCCGCATGTTTAACAGCGCTATTGTTCTCGGCCTCAACAAAGTTCACATAGTTTTCACCGGAGCATACCGACTCTGAAACAAGACCAAATATTAGCGCGTAACATTTTGGACACCTTTGTTTTTATGCATCTTTGATTTTGTCTGCATTTCTTCTGAAACATTCTGTTTTGAAATTGTTTAACAATTTTTAACATCACTAGCGTAACACTTACGTAACGTATTACCGGGTGTGATTGTAATGTTTTCTTTACACTTTCCCCCGGATATCTGTTTCCTACAGTTAGCTGTAATGTTAGTGAACGTCTCGGTTACGTATGTAACCCTCGTTCCCTGAGTAGGGAACGGAGACGTTACGTCGGATGACGACGAATGGGGTTTCGCTTAGAAAGCCTGTCATCTTCGAGTATATAAAACGAGCCAATGGCAATGAAATGCCATGGGTCTGCGGAATTTGCATAGCGTATCTCCGCCCCACACCGGGGGTATATAAGGAAGTACGCCGGCAACATGCAGATATGTCTTCGCTGAGGAGCCGAGACTGAACTCAGGCATTCCCAGCGGTACAGCGGAAGTGGCAGGGAGACGTAACGTCTCCGTTCCCTACTCAGGGAACGAGGGTTACATACGTAACCGAGACGTTCCCTTTTGTGGTCACTCCGAGTTACATCGGATGACGACGAATGGGGTCCCCAGTCTAATCACGCCACCTCGGCTGTCTTCCAGTGCCCTGCGTAAGTCTGAGCTCCCTGTCGTGAGACTAGCACGGACGAAGGAGTCCTACTTAACACAGGAATGCCAAGGTACACTGGGAAGCATATCTCAGAGGAAATATGCAATTATGCCCAGCCCTAAGGGGGGGACTTGGAATACACATATGACCCAGAGGGGCTGCATATGGAGTATCACTGGGGTGTCCAGCCGCAGGTGGAATATTTCAACCCCAGGGGTTGCAGGTTCACTACCTGATCTCGAAAGGGGGTAGTAGGAACCTTGGGCACATATCCAGGCCGGGGTCTCAGGATCACGTGAGAGTTAGCCGGCCCGAATTCCAGGCACGCTTCGTCAACCAAAAATGCCTGCAGGTCCCCTACCCTCTTGATGGAGGCCAATGCAACCAGGAGCGCTGTCTTAATTGACAGAAACTTAAGCTCCACTGATTGCAGAGGCTCAAAGGGAGCACTCTGCAGGGCAGTTAGAACCACTGAGAGGTCCCAAGAGGGTACGAGGGGAGGACGAGGAGGATTCAGTCTCCACGCTCCCCTCAGGAACCTGATGATCAGGTCGTGCTTTCCCAAAGACTTACCATCGACTGCGTCTTGATGTGCGGCAACGGCGGCAACATACACTTTCAGGGTGGAGGGAGACAGCCTTCGCTCCAACCCTTCTTGCAGGAAGGAAAGCATGACACTGATCGGGCATTTCGTGGGTTCTTGATGTTTAGAAGAACACCAGTTGACGAAGAGGTTCCACTTCAACGCATAGGCATGTCTCGTGGACGATGCTCTAGCAGAAGTGATGGTAGCCACCACCGCTGGTGGTAGGGTACTCAAACCTGCCTCATCCCGTCCAGGAGCCACACGTGGAGGTTCCAAAGATCGGGATGAGGGTGCAAAAGGGTGCCCCGTCCCTGAGAAAGCAGGTCCTTCCTCAGAGGAATAGGCCAGGGAGATGCTGTCGCGAGGAGCACTAGTTCTGAGAACCGGGTCCGGTTGTGCCAATATGGGGCAACCAAAATGACCTGCTCCTCGTCCGCCCTGATCTTGCGCATAGTCTGCGCAAGGAGGCTCACTGGGGGAAACGCATACTTGCGTAGGCCCCGCGGCCAGCTGTGCGCCAGTGCATCCGTGCCGAGCGTGCCCTCGGTCAGGGAATAATACAGGTTGCAGTGGGACGAGTCGTGGGAGGCAAACAGATCTACCTGTGCGTCGCCGAACTGATCCCAAATCAGCTGGAATCTCCATTCTCCAGCGAGAGGCCGAAGCCGAGACAGCTCGTTGACCGCCTGGTTCAGGTCTCCCGGGATATAAATGGCTCGAAGCGACCTCAGATGCTTCTGACTCCATATGAGGAGGTGGCGAGCGACATACGGCGGGAGCGTAGACCACCTTGATGGTTGATGTACGCTACTGTCGCGGTATTGTCTGATCGGACTAGTACGTGCTGACCCTTGAGCAGCGCACGGAAGCGGTGCAGGGTGAGACGTACAGCCAGCAACTCGAGGCAATTGACATGCCAAAGGCGCTGGGGTCCTGTCCAGGAGCCCGCGGCAGCATGTCCATTGCACATGGCGCCTCAGCTCGTGGTGGAGGCATCTGTTGATACAACAACATGCCGGGAAACTCGTTCTAAGGGCACTCCGGCCTATAGAAAACTGAGGTTCGTCCACGGGGTGAAGGTCTGACGGCAGGCTGGAGTCACTGGGACTTGGAGCGTGCCGTGTTGCCATGCCCACCTCGGGACTCGATCGCGAAGACAAAGCTGAAGCGGTCTCATATGAAGCAATCCGAGCGGCGTTACTGCGGCTGCGGATGCCATATGCCCCAGGAGCCTCTGAAATAATTTCAGTGGAACCGCACTCTTGTCCTTGAATTGGCGAAGACAAGTCAGCAGTGACTGCGTGCGCTCGCTCGTAAGCTGCGCGCACATAGCGACCGAGTCGATCCCCATACTGAGAAAAGAGATCCTCTGCACTGGGCAGAGTTTGCTCTTCTCCCAGTTGACCCGAAGGCCCAAACGAGCTAGGTGCCGGAGCACAAGGTCCCTGTGTTCGCAAACCTGGTGTCGAGAGTGAGCTAGAATCAGCCAGTCGTCGAGATAGTTCAGGATGCGAACCTTGTGTTCCCGGAGAGGAACAAGGGCTGCCTCTACGACCTTCGTGAAGACGTGAGGAGACAGGCTAGCCCGAATGGGAGAACCGCGTACTGGTATGCCCGCCTCTCGAAAGCAAACCGAAGAAACGGTCTGTGTCGAGGTAAAATGGAGCCATGGAAGTAGGCGTCCTTCAGGTCGATTGCTGCAAACCAATCCTGCGGCCGCACGCACTGGAGGATGCGTTTGGCCGTAAGCATCTCGAACGGCAGACGGTGAAGGGAGCGGTTCAAGACGCGCAGGTCGAGGATTGGCCGTAACCCACCGGATTTCTACGGTACAATGAAGTAAGGGCTGTAGAAGCCGGACTTCATTTCGGCTGGAGGGACAATCTCGATCGCACCCTTCGCCAGTAAGGTGTCGACCTCCGCTCTCATGACAGGGGCCTTGCCACCGACCATAGTGAAGCGGACTCCCCTGAAGCGGGGAGGAGACCGCGCAAACTGAATCGCGTAGCCGAGCCTGATGGTTCTCGTGACCCAGCGGGACAGTCTGGGAAGCTCTACGCTCAGAGGACGCACGCACAAACACACACACACACACACACACACTACTCTGGTTGGTGAGGCATTCAGGAAAAACAGTCTTTTTCTTCTCACTTTTCCAAAGGGGTCCACAATGCGCTCAGGAATGCGAAGGATATGCTAACACATATCCTATATATATATATATATATATATATATATATATATATATATATATATATATATATATATATATATATATATATATATATATATATATATAACAGCGCCTTCAAAACCATCACAACATCACAGTGATTGAACAGCACATTTCAGATGTCAGAGCTCACATGCAAAGGGTGGGAGGGAGCGCCTGTGACAACATATTCCCAGACAGAAACCCATATAACTGAACCTGACAACAAATTCAAACACCCATCAAAATCACTTGATCTAGGGCTAAAAAGGTTCAAATAGGGCAAAAGCTTCTGTCAAAATCACATGATCAAAGACTAGCAAGGTCAATAGGGTAAACCATAACAACATATGCAGGAAAGACACCGGAAGGTCAACCTGTCAAAACACATGATCGAAGGGATAGGTAGGGTCAGTAGGTCAATCCATAACAATATAGGCCGGAAGGGAGACTGGAAGGTCAAGGTCAACCGGAAGCCATCAATCAAATTTTGACACATGTGTAAAGTTTAGTAGTGATTGGTTCAGGAAATGTGCTACCAAGATGGTGTGTCTATTAAAACACAGGGGGTCCAGTACTCAGTCCATACTCTTTATTATATCAGATCGGCCATAGAGTGGAATATGAATCAGACATAGAGTTGCATGGTTTCTATAAACAAATAAACAACAAACAGAATCTTAAATACAAATTAACACCATAGAACTTCAACTAATAAATCATTAATCACATAATCCAATCCTAAACAATTCAATCGTCAAATAGTAAGAATACTGAAACAAGAATCATAAATCACATAGGACATTTCAGAATTAGACTTAAACAGAATCTCAAGACATTATGTAACAGATCAAAAGAGCACAAACTTACATTGTCAGGAACACATCAACTCTACAAAAAAGACTCTCATCAGGAGAGAAAGGAAGGACAGTCTGCCTCCATTGCATGTGGCAAAAAACAAACACACCAAACAGCAGTCATTTATCAGTCATTAAGTGCACCTGAGGACACTTAGTGTGTGTCTTAATTTATTCTTAAACGGTTAGTTCACCCACAAATGGAAAATCTGTCATTAATTACTCACCCTCATGTCGTTCCAAACATGTAAGACTTTCTTTCATCTTCACAACACAAATGAAGATATTTTTAATGAAATCTGAGAGCTTCCTGTCCCTCCATTGACAGTCCACGCAACTACCACTTTCAAGCCCCATAAAGGTTGAAAGGTACATCATTAAAGTACTCCATGCGACTCCAGTGGTTTAAAATAAATTTTATTAAACTACGCAAGTGCTGTGTTTGCAGCAAAAAAATATTTACAGCTTAATTTATAAAATATTAATTTCCAAAATGCGTTCATGAGAACATTACAACTCGTGCATGTTGTTGATTCGAGAGCAGATGTTGTTGTGTGAACGTGCATTAAAGATGAATATTTTGTAAATAAAGTTGAGTTAAAATTGTTGTAAAATTGAGGTTAAATCACTGGAGTCATTTATGATTTCCTTTATACCTTTCCGTGGCTTTGGAAGTGGTAGTTTAATAGGCTGTCGATGAATGGACAGAAATCTCTAAGATTTCATTACAAATATCTTCATTAAGTGTTCCGAAGATGAGCAAAACTTTACTGGTTTGGAACAACATAAGGGTGAATAATTAATGACAGAATTACAATTTTTGGATAAATTAAGTCTTTAATTTACTTGGAAATCAGTAAATTCAAGTCTTAATCTAACCAAAATAGTTTCTTGTTTGAGTCACGAAAGTCTAAGATGGTTGAACTTTTTCCACCATAAACTTGCTGTATTTATAACACACAAATTGTATTAATTGTAATTGGTCTGGTTTTGTGTTGTCTAGGGAACCAGCACTCCAGGATTTTTGAGAAAGTTGGATCTGCACAGCCTTTCCTGTTCTGTGAAACAACTATGCACTGAACTTTACTGTTAGCAACTGGACACAACTGATCCACTCATATCCTGCAACTGTTTTTCATCCGCTGAATGTTGTTGACTCAAGCACTGCTGTACTGTTGCAAAGTGGAAGGTAATGAATCAACTTCACTGACACAGGACTTACTTTCACTGACATGTACAGGACTTAGTATTACAGACCATTAGATAAGCAGCTTTCATATAATTCTGATGACAGAAATGCCTATATTGTGCCTTCATCATTTATTTTAAAAGTTAACCTATGTTGTAAAGGGGCTTGTTCGTTAATAAAAAAAAAATAAGTTTGTTAAAACAACTGTTTGCATTTTGTCTTTATTTTTAACTTAACAATGAACAGAATTCCACTATGATATCCCAGGCTAAGGTTACAATATAACTTTCTGGATTGTTTTGAAATAAAGTTTTGAAAGAGTAATATAGAGTGATGTGTTTATTTCAAAGTGAATTTATTCTTTTCAGATTAAATTATTTGTCAGTTTATTTTACAGTTCCTTAAAGTAGGTATGCAGAACCCTAATAAGAAAAACTGGTAACTCCCTTAGTGTTGTTTTTATTTGTAAAAAGGGTAAATATTTGAGGTGATTTCCATTTTTTTTTAAAGTGTTAGGTCAACACCAGAACAGTGTAGAATTTTAACTCTGCAAGTGTTTGCTACAAAGCTGCACCCAGCTCTGTAAAGCCTGGAACACACCAAGCCGACGCCGACGAACTAGCGCTGATGAAAGCCGACTGTGTTGTCGCCTCACGTTGGGGTAAAAACTTGAACATACCGAGAGAACTACTGCCGACTGTCAGCTAGAAAGTGTGTTCTGCGCCTGCGTGTAAATGAGACAACTGTCTATTTCTGCAGATATATTTGTCTATATTCATCATTCAAATAAGGAAACGGACGCTGCCGGCTGCAAATACACAAACGTAAACAAAGCAGTGCGCGCTTACGTTTTGAATATCAATCCTGCTAAACACTTTCTTTATTCCACTCCTCTCGTGTTAATATTGAAATATTCGCCAAGGAACACTCAGGTAAGATGACGTAACATTAGAACAGCCGAACTATCTGTACCGTTTTGACTTTGCTCGCTGTTTTGCTATTATTCTCGTGCACTGACTCGTTACAGCCAATCACAGTTCCCTCTTTCACCGACGGCCCGACGCCAATTCAACATGCCGAATCGGCCGTTACAAAGCCGACGAAAGACCAATTTCAGCCGACGGAGCGGAACACACCGAGAAGATTTAGTCGGCCGACGCACGGAAACTGCCCGACGGCCGACCGTCGGCTTGGTGTGTTCCAGGATTAACAGTGTTGTTGTTCTCTGCACTGTACGGCTTCGGGGGATAAACGTCTGAAACCAGGAGAAACTACATCAACCCAACTCTGCCACATAAAGAGTCAATGTTTTGAGCATGTCAATCATAGAATTAAGTATACGTTCACAAAAATAAACCGAGACTGTATCAACATACTTTTATTTACCCGCCTGTGATTGGCCCTTGTGATGCTTTGAGTTGTCCAGTGAAGTACGAGTTTATGGGTTTGGCCTATAAAAACAGGCAATCAGAAGATCCCCCTATCCCTTTGAAAATTAGCATAGGGCAGTGAATAAATACCTCTGTATCGCACTGAAATTTACGTTATTTCGTCACTGTTGTGATCTCGCATCATTATGCATGAACCAGCAATGTCCGCGCCTAAGAAGGGCTCAAAGAAGGCTGTCACCAAGACCGCGGTAAGGGAGGAAAGAAACGCAGAAAGGAGAGCTACGCTATTTATGTCTACAAAGTCCTGAAGCAGGTTCATCCTGATACCGCCATCTCTTCCAAGCCCAGCAGGCACAAGATATAGACTACAACGTCGGTCAGACGTTGGATTTTGGTTGAAAATGAAAGTCGGGCTGACATCTAAATCCACTGTTTGTTTGACGTCAAGCTCCAACATTGGGCAGTTGTTGAATTTTGGTTGGTAGCTTTCTTAAAAAAGCAAAAGATCGCATGCATGTTTTCTTAATATGATCATTAAAAACCAATAGACTGATAAAAATATATCATCAGTCAATATGCAAAGTGCGGGACAAGGGGTGAAAATGCTGTGCGGTACAACGCAAAGCGGGACGGGTGGTCATCCTACCCTCATTACATCTTAAATAAAAACATAGTCGATTTTATAGAGCTAATCAGTATTATTGATTATAATCAGTAAGTGTTGTGCCATAATAATTAATAACCGCCATTTTACAGAAATAGTTTACAGGATAACGTTAAAGTGTTCAAATATTGGTAATGCTAACTAGCACTCAGTTTTGATTAGAATACATCACGGCCGGTCACATACGATCTAGCCGCAGAAGATCAAAAATGTCAACGCATCCAAAGCTCAAGGGTGCTTCTTGATATTCAAATTGATGTTTCCTCGCTCCTCCATCCTATGACCCGGAAACCGACCGATCTCAATTCTCTAAATGCATCGCGAGGAGGCTTCCAGAGGAATGATAAGCAAGGATACACAGTTGTCTCCTATGTCTTTCTTGACAAGAAACCAGATGCACTTATAAATTCTCCTCCCTCTTCACATCGGTCACAATAATTTTAATTTATGATTTACCTTTTCAGTTTAAATAAATCATACATCACACATAGTATATCAACAGGGCATCTTGCTTTATCTTTATTATTTATTAATTTCTTAAATAACTGAACTTTAACAACATAAGGGCAGATCCTTTGAGCCCAGCTCCCAGCATCCTACAGGGGATGGAGCTGAGAGGCGAGGAAAGGAAACGAGAATGCACAGATCACATTTCAAAGACAGCTCGATCATGCAGGTTTGCAGTGCACAACATCAGGAAGATCAGGCCTTTCCTAACTGAGCATGCAACACAACTTCTTGTCTAGGCCCTGGTCATCTCTAGGCTTGACTACTGCAATGCTCTTCTGGCTGGACTTCCATCATGTGCAACTAAACCTCTACAGATGATCCAGAACGCTGCAGCTCATCTTGTCTTCAACGAGCCCAAGAGGGCCCATGTCACTCCTCTGTTCATCTCACTGCACTGGCTACCTCTCGCTGCTCGCATCAAGTTCAAGGCGTTGACGCTTGCTTACAGATCTATCACAGGCTCAGCTCCCTCCTACTTTCACTCACTCCTACGAGTCTACATCCCTACCAGAAGCCGATCGGTCAACAAGCGACGGCTCGTGGTTCCGTCACAGAGAGCCACAAAATCACTTTCCAGAACATTCTCATTCACAGTTCCCTGCTGGTGGAATGATCTCCCCACCCTCATCCGGAATGCAGAATCCCTGACAACATTCAAAAGACAGCTGAAAACTGATCTCTTCTGTGAGCACTTAACCTCATAAAATTTTTTTCCTTTTCCTTTATATCCTTACTTATCGGGCTTATGCTACTCTGAACAATGCCTGATTTTGAGCACTTCTTGCTTTGTTTTTTGCCTCTAATTTATTCCTAATTTGTACGTCGCTTTGGACAAAAGCGTCTGCTAAATGACTAAATGTAAATGTAAATGTAAATGTGCACAAATAAGAAATGAGAAGCAGCCCATTTCAGATCTGAAATTTCAGCATAAGCATACACAGCAAAATCCCCAGAGTTAAATTAACACTACTCAGTGTTTATATGAGTCCACACAGAGTGTTATAAGTAACACTAAAGCAGTGTTAAAGTTAATGAGATAATTAAGTGATTAATTGTGTGATGATTGACCATTGAAGACATCTGGTCTGGAAGTGGTCACCATTATGTTGATTGGTGTTTAGTTTAGTTGGCCTCTTGACCCTTACTTTTCTAACTTTAGATTTTGTTTGGCTGCTATAATTCAGTTATAACATTCAGATGAACAAAGAGAAGGTGATCTGATGGTGTTGGTTATGTTTTAACATAATCATAAGTTGGCCTAAACTCACTGAGAGCAAAATTTCTGAGTTAAGTTTACCTTATAGATTATAGCAGCACTGTCCTTCTGTTAATTGAACAGTCCCAGAAGTGAAAAGAAAATGGTTCGACATGAAGCTTGACCCATCATCATCGAGCATATCTACATGCGATGAACACATCATTAGCATAATTGGCGAAACCTCTCTGTCAGGTATAATTCCCGATGGTGACAGCAGAGGTGTGGACTCGAGTCATGTGACTTGGACTCGAGTCAGACTCGAGTCATGAATTTGATGACTTCAGACTCGACTCAACAAAATGTACAAAGACTTGCAACTCGACTTGGACTTTAACATCAATGGGGCTGTTTACACCTGGCCACTTCATGCGTTTTCTCAGATCGGATAGCTATCCGATCGTGAAAAGACCAGGTGTAAATGCCCCCCGAAACGCATTCGAGACGGATTTGAATCCGATCGCTCAAACCACTTCAGGAGGTGGTCTGGGCCGCATTCCAGACGAAACTGGACAAGTGTAAATGCATCTGGTTGTTGAAACCACATATGTAAATTGTACTCCTCCCAAAAATGCTAAAATATAAACGTGTGAGAGCGTGTTATAGGCTATATGTCATGTTATAGCCAGGTATGACGACGCTACTGGAACACGCGCGTCACCGCAGATGAGAAGCAGAGCATCTATTCATTAAGCCAACGTGCAAACTATCGCAAATCAAAGTGAAACTAAGTCGCAGACGCTTAACACACAATCATCATCATTAAAAGTAAAGAAACAAAGTGATCTTACCAGGGCTGTTGCCGCTCTCTCTTATTGCGGTGTTTGATTTTGAAATTTTAGCTGATGAACAATAAAATGCAGCTCATATCTGTTGCTTTCGTGACGTGCACTTCATTAAATCTGCATATAGCGCGGGAATTGAAGATCGGATTTAAATCCGTTTCGCAAAAACACATTTATGTGACCAGGTGTAAATGGAATCGTTTTGATAAATCAGATAGCTATCCGATCTGAGAAAACGCATGAAGTGGCCAAGTGTAAACAGCCCCAATGACTCGTGACTTCACTTGGACTTGCGCCTTTTGACTCGAGAAGACTTGCTTCTTCCCATGAAAACTGGGGAAAAAAATGTCCACATGGCCGCGCCGCTCACAGTTTATCTGCATCTGTGAAAAAAATGTGCACCACCTGTATGCATGCAGAGAGCGCGCGCGCTGCCTGCACGACATCCAATCACTGTAGTCCCACGTTGTTTTGATTCGACAGCATCTAACGGCCGTTTCACACATACTCCGTTTGCAGTGCGTATGCGCCAGCGGTGCGTATTTTATTCCGTACCCATGTTAACAGGTTAGAGCTTTCACACTGCACGCGGTTGCAGTCCGTCGATCCGTTCCAGGTACGGTGCGTATACAGCAGTGCAGCGATCGTTTCCGCACCGAGTCTATTTCTGCTGTGCTGCACGCGCTGAATTAAAGTGACAGCGCATGTTTCGTGGTCAAAATGAACACAGATTGATCTAAAAATGTAGTAATTTCACCATAAATGCGATTAATTAAATAAAATGTAGTAATCTCACCATAAATGTATTTAATTAAATACTATTTTCACTTTAAGACCAGGGTAAAGCAAGGAAACTACAATTTACCTCAACAAGGCGACATAATGAACAACACTCTCATTCGTGGAGGTGGAAAAACATGTTCCTTGTGACATGCGAGATTTATTGTATTAATTTAAATATAAAAGAAAAGGCATGAGAGTTGGCTGTTTTTTATATAAGTAGCCTACATGGTTAAATATTTTACCACTTGCTTGAGCAACTTAATATATAATTATATAAGAGTAATGCATTAAATAATACGTTGTTTAAATTGTATTTAAACGTGAATACGTCTATTAAAGAGTGTATACGTGTGTACAAAGAGAATCGCAATGCTGACAAAAAAACTTTTTTTAAATAAAAGTTGCTAATAACTTCTGGATTTGAAATACAAATAGTGAGTATGTATTTGTGGTACAGCCGCGGACCACGCACTGCAAACGCAGCATATGTGAAAGCACTATTGCGCGTGCTGGTCTTGCACCGCATACGCACTGCAACGCACCGCATACGCACTGCACACGGAGTATGTGTGAAACGGTGTAAGCAGGCACATTGCAAGACAACCAATGAAGCACAACAAGCAACAACGCGCCAGTTGGCAAAATGATACCGAAGGTAGTTTCGTTTGGCTTATAAAAATTACGAGGTAGTCGACAAAAAACGAGTTGCAATTTGAAGTTGCCTGAAGTTGCACAAAGAAAAGTTTTGAACGAATGCTAAGCACCTTATCGGATGTACCGTAAAACTTCAAATAATAGCCGAGTCCCCAATAGACGCCTGTCTCTTTTAAACTGTCCTCTCTCTCTCTCTCTCTCTCTCTCTCTCTCTCTCTCTCTCTCTATGGAGGCATTCCAATTATATTATCAGGTTGGTCCAGTTTTTCAGAAGTGATAATTTTGAGGAGTGAGGATTTTATTGATGACATGTTTAAAAAGGTTTAGGCTAAAACGACCCATGTCTATTTGAAAGTTAAACTGTTTTGCAATATGAGGTCAATACAATACAGGACTGAAGCTGCATGCTGTGCATTGTTCTAGTGCATTACGCTGTTGAAATACAAGCATTTTTTGTGAAAATTAAATTCTGTTTTTTACTGTATTTGATTAATGTCATTGTATAAAAAGAGGTTTAAATAAATACAAATCTTACAGACATACATGATTTGTATAAATTTTATTTCTGTGGTAAGAGGACTTGAAATGACTCGAAACTAAAATGGTAGGACTTTGGATTCGACTTGAGACTTGTTGGCTTTGACTTTTGACTCGACTCGGGACTTGCCTCATCTTTGACTCGACTTGACCCGGGACTCGAGGGCAAAGACTTGAGACTTACTTGTGACTTGCATAACAATGACTTTTTCCCACCTCTGGGTGACAGTGATGAAACCCCTTTGCAGGAAAGCACTTCAGCACAATCTGATGGTAAGGCTACATTTAATTTTTTTGGGGGGCCAGCTGACATGGTAAAAAATATATATATATAATTTTAGAGGAAATACACAAAGCAGTTTACATTTGAGCAGATTTTACTTTTTTGTAAAGACAAATACCAACTGTGTCCGCCCATGAGACCACTGAAGCGGCAACTGGATCCATTCATCTTACGGCCTCTGAACCGGTATATCCAGCAGCATCCCGCAGTGTTGCCTCTGCACAGAAGACGGCTTTAAGTCAGGAAGTGCTGGATAAGCAAGACAAAATTTGTCAAGCTGTGCTGGCAATAAATGACACATTAAAAGAAATAAAGGTAAGCCTACAAGAAATATGTGATGTTATTAAACATAAGAAATAAAGTTTACTGAAACTATTTTGTGCGCTTGCTTTTCAATGCATACATACTCTTAAAAATGTAGAATTAGTTCCTGTCGCTTTGCAATTGCAGCAAGAGGTATGTCTATGTGTCGGATAGCCAACCTTGGAGGCACCATACCATGATCAGGTCTAATTATATCCTCTGGGTCTGGCAGACCATGTTCCATGGCAATGTTGTGTAGAACGGAGCAGGCCAATATTATTTTGCAAACCTTTTCTGGTCTGTATAACAGTGTACCACCTGATGTGTCCAAACACCACCAACACCCCTTTAAGATACTGTTTGTGCGTTCAATAACTGACCAAGATTTTGCGTGTGCTTCATTGTATGCCATCTCCTGCCGGCTTTGGGGATTTATCAATGGGTCATAAGCCATGGTGTCAGGGGATAACCATTGTGTAGATGGTTACCACCCAATCACCTGAGTGTAGGGGAGGGGAGGGAAAGTGTCAAATATTTGTCAAATGTTGTGAATAAATAAAATTGTACATACCAATTAGCCATCCATCTGTAACTGCACCACTGTCCAAATGTCTAGCAACTGAGCTGCTCCGAAGAATGAAACTATCATGAGTACCACCCGGCCAGCGGGCCACTACATTAAAGGGATACTTCAGGATTTAGCATTAAGCTTTGTATTAGTAGAAAACCTGTAGTATTTTCGAATTACCACCCTCATATCTCCCTGAGACGAGAGATTTATGTATTTTTTGTCTGGAAAAAATCCTCTGATGACGCAAAAATCGTCATTTTGCGTCATCGGAGGATTTTCTGGCCAGAGGCTAAAGACTACAGCCAGTAGTAGGAGCTGTTCCGCATGTGTTCAGCCCGCCCATAGAGGGTGGGATCTCACTCACAGAATGTACACACAGTGTCAGCTTTGGAAGCTAAGCTAGCAGGCTCTTGTTCTGTGGAGAAAACTGAGTAGTAGGAGAAAGCTGAATAGTAGCGGTTACCATCCTCCTTTTCCCGGACTTGTCCGGCGGGCGAGATCGTTCAAAATGTCCGGGATTCAGCTTTTGCATTCTGCGGTCGCCATTCATTGTTTACATGCACACCTCTTGTTTCAGTCTAACTGAATTCATTCCGATTGGTGCATCTGAATGTAGTGTTTACATGAACGCTAAACAAGTGATCGGTTGATGTGCGTTTTAACATTGCTAAGAAAATTCCCGCTCCTCCGTGAGAGATGCGAAACCGGCGCGTCTCAGTAATGACGCCACCGGCCTCGCGCCGTTCTCCCGCAGCCGTCAGCCTCGTCCTGCTCGCCACAGTAAACATGATGAATGGCGACTGTAGACGCAAAAGCCGAATCCCGGACATTTTGGGCGATCTCGAAATCACGGGCAAACTCGTCACGGAGACTTACTAGTAGCACTAGTAGCCTAACCTTGTTGTTTTCAACTACGCTCTCTAACCGGTAGGCGTGGCTTGGGAGTGGCCTCCTAGGGCAGCGAAGCAAGTGCATTCTGGGAGTTGTTTTCTTTCATCCACATAAGCCAAAAATACATTTTCTGGCTTTTCTCAGCTCCGAATTCAAAAATTTCTTCACATTTCTTCTACATAAATGACCTATTTTAAATACATATTCATCTTTCCAGAGATGAAGTATCCCTTTAAGTAGTGCACATTTAGCGTCACAAATTAGTTGTGCATTGATATAATGATAGTTTTTCCTATTCAGAAATGGAAATGCATCATGTGATGGTGCCTTGATGTGAATGTGTGTGCAATCAATTGCTCCTATTACGTTTGGCAGGTTTTTCATCATTCTTGGCAAGTAAGTCTGCGCGGTCTCAATACGCTGAAATCTAGAAAAAGCGCTATATCAGCCATTGTAAATGTTTCTTGTTATGCCTGATTTTGGCCATTTTATAGGAAACAATTTCCGTAACAATTAAGGGGCTATTAGTTTGCCCAGCCCTATTGAAAGCAATTAATTATTTGATTAAAGTGTTCCGTTTGCAGATGCTATTACTGGCTCTCATAATAAAAGTAAAAAGAAAAACCGTATGTAATTACTATATAATATTTTTTCAAAATGCTGTGAAAATATGTACCCGATTAAGGTGAATTAAAATGCAGCTTATTAATGAGCAAAATGTTCGGATGTTAAACGCACTATTTACGCGTGGCTGGGAGCAGGTGTAGTTCTCTTACAAGAGGTCTCTCGTATTGCGTAAGGTTAGCTTACGCATCGGGAAAGTCTTCTTTCTTCGAGATCTGAAGCCAAAAAATGATCCTTAATTTTGTATATATTGTCAACGCAGTGCAGCTGCCGACAGACCTAGGCAGGCTGTATAAGCGTGCTCATTGGCTGCTCGGCGGCAACTGCTTAAGCCTATCGGTGAGCGCTCTGAACGCGGCAACCAATGAGGGCGCTTCGCGCCCTCCACACCCTTCTAACCGTCAGAATGGGTGTGGCCAGCGTGTATATATTCAGCGCTCATAGGCTAAAATTCTGATTTTCTTGTCTTCAGCGACGCTCTTCGCATCGCTGGATCTTGAGAGCCGCCGCCGTTGAAACCAGCGACCAGCAAGCTTAGGACAGCGCCTGAGGAAGCCGGCCGTCTTCGCCGCCTTCAGCCATCCGTGCCTGCTACGCTATCCGGCGACATATCCTTTACTTTATTACTGTTTCTGTGTGTATTCTAAAAGAGCACGAGGCGTTTTTGTAAAAACGCCTCGTTTTTGCGGCTCGTGCCGCGCCCCGCTCAGCAACGGAGACCGCCACCTCTCTGCGCTCTCCGCCTGGCCCGCGGGCACGCCGCCACCGCACTCTCCGAGTGCGAAGAGCTTTCAATGTCGACCCTGCGGGCTCGACTTGAAGCTTTCGACCAAGCTGTCGCTCCGCCTGTCCCTGCCGGGCCGCGCAATAAGAAGCGCCGCTCGCAGCGACCACCGGAGACTGTTGTGACTGAGGAGCTCGCCGGAACCTCTCCCTCGAGCTCTCTCTCGCCCTCTCCCTCCCGGCCGCTCAACCGCCGGCTCTCGCCCGCGCCGCCGCCGAGTCAGGAGATGAGGCGAATGTGATAGATACCCGTACTCTCCCTCTGTTCGAGCCGTGCAACTACGCCGCTCACAAGGGATGGCAGAAGCGGACGGTCTCGGAGCGAGTTTCCTCTCCCTCTGTTCGAGCCGCGCAAACTGCGCCGCTCACGAGGTATGGCAGGAGCGGACGGTCTCGGAGCGAGTTTCCTCTCCCTCTGTTCGAGCCGCGCAAACTGCGCCGCTCACGAGGTATGGCAGGAGCGGACGGTCTTGGAGCTCTCTTTACGTTACAAGAAAGCTACTCCGTCCTCGCGCGTCACTCACCGGTGAAAGGGGAACAGAGTGTTTTCGTCCCGCCGTGGCCTGGACTATAACCTTGTAGCGACTGAGACAAATCAGACACAATTATTTGCCATAGGCACACACAAATCTTTAAAACTTCCATCCGAGAGCAGGGTCCCAACCCCCCAGGCGGGGCGAAAGGGGCCTGGTTGCCATGGCCGCGATCAGATAGGATGTTTTATGACTCTCAGGAATGCTAACAAGTAACTAACTCTGCCACAGATATCAGAACAAACTCTCCTGAATTCATTTATTGATGAACTGACTGACATGAAATGAACAGGCATGCCAGAACATTTTGAGAATGATTTACTGTTGTGTGTTTTGTCTTTTAATAATGCTGTTGATACTATGATCTCTTTGATACTATGTAGTTATTACAGGACCAACTGTCTATGTAACCCCACTTATACCATGTTTGGTCTCGATAAATTGGTACTTTGAAGATCGAAATGATTGTGTACATGATATGCCAATAGCTGTGCAACACATTAGAATTACTAAGAATCTTCCTTAGTAGTGTCATTAAACACCAATCCAGCATGCCAGTCCGAGTGAGCACGCTTAAGACAAAGGCTTGTAAATCCTGGTGACAGAAGAAACTCCCGCCAGACAGTCCACCCTTCTCATTGGTACAGCAAACCCAGAGAGGGGTGGCCATTCTCAGGCTTTATTAGAGACTGACCACAGTGACCGCCCTCTCTTCTCAACGCTTCTCATCCGACAACAAGGCAGCTTCTGCTGTTACTGGGGGAGGGGCTGGACCCCTCCCCCCCCCACTTGGGCCCAGCTCCCTGGGCCCAAACAGGCCTGAGCAATGCCTGCCATGCTTTCATACTCCAAAAAGGGAGTCAGACTTTTCTTCAATCTAGAAAACAACTGCAACTTTACCATCACTGACTCAACGATCCACTCCTGGTCTTCAAGCCAGGACAACAGGCTTCGACTCACAACAGCCATGTGCTCGAAGCCACCATGCTTTTCTTCAAGGCCATAGACCCATCAACGAATCCAATCTTCATCCACTTCAAGAATTTTCCACGATTGCAACTGCCATGCAAGTATTCTTTGATGAGATTGCTATGAAATAAGCTGATGGTTCTTTCATTTCTTCCCATACTGAAATAGATCGTATTCCATAGTTCTATTTCCTGTTTCCGGTTCCACATAACTCACCCCTTTACCTATGCATGTATGTATGGATGTATGAATGTATTTATGTTTGTTTAGTGTTAGTTATGTTTGTGATTTAGTTAATAAAACTTGTGCACAATTATGAATTTGGTTTCTGATCCTCTGTTTGCATACAATGTCCCTTTTACGATTTTGATCTTGCTACATGCTAATTGCTGTACATAAGGAATAATAATTTTTCAGTGACCATGAACAATACATTTTCCTTAGAATAAATGAATAATCAAAGAGTTCGTTGGAACTGATTAATTGATTGTAATATTAATTTGGCTTACCTCAAAGTTAATCTAATTAACTGACCCAAATATTAATAATTAATCATAATTGGTAATTATGGATTATTATTAATATTTCCCCTTTGAGCTAATATTATTACATATGGTGGAGAATCTTGGGAATTGTATTAAACATTGTATGCAAGCAGACATTAATCAATCATATGTTGTCCCATAAGTTTTTATTAACATCTCATACATGCACGTACAAGTTTCTGATAAAATCAGCAAAACTATTGCTTGAATATGACTTCCGACGAATGGCAGAAAGTTTCTCAATGCTACTATGCATGTTTAAATCGTACAATAAGAAACTTCTGATTTTAGCGAAGAAATCCTAACTTCAGATATAAATCGTGCGTACGCCTTCTCTGACGAAGAAATCTCAGATTAGCCGCGCGTATAAATGGTTCCTGATATTAGGGAAGCAACCCTAATTTCAGTTCTAAAGTGATCGTAAGCCTTCTCTGACGAAGAAATCTCAGATTAGCCGCACGTATAGATGGTACCAGAACAAATTAGTCTGAGATGGGCGAAGAAATCCCCATTTTCAGCAATTTTTAAGGTGTTTGAGCGATGTTCCTCCTCACCGATTTAAGGCCTTATTATTATTCGTCACGTCATTGTATTCATATTAAACTGCTAAACCGCACATATGAAACAATCGTGTCGATTTAGTGGTATAAATTCTAGCCTAGCTAACTAGGAATTTGCCATTGTCTGTGAAAGAACGGTGCTGTTTGATTTGTGAAAGAATCACTTACATGCAACGTCATGTGTCTAAACTAGACAATCTCTGACTCAGTGCAAACCTTCAGCACAATGCGAACGCTGCTCCGTTCGACTTGTGTTGCTGGTTGGCAGTGTGTCTGAAGTGCGAGCAGGCACTTCTGTTTACGTGAAGAACAGCACCAATCTCACAGACCCCTTGTGTAAACAAGTGAATGCGTGTAGCCAAAGCCAGCTCGCTAGCAACCCTACGCGCATACAAGCCCCTTTACCTCGAGTGATAGCTTTTAGCACTGACTAAAACTTAGACACGTGCGAGCGTAAAGTGTAACCTTTAAACCAAAGACTACAGACTTTGGAACTTGGCCAAACTGGCCGAACTTGGGTAGTGTTTTGAACACAAGAGTCAAAGCTTCTCAAAGCTTTGAATCAAAGGAGTCAATTGCATCACAAATGATTCTTTGTTTTGAAGCGCCCTCTTTGGCGACCCCTGCTGGTCAGAACAGTGTAAGTGTAGAGAACTCAGCGTAATGAAACCCCTTTAACAAACCAATCGCAAAGGTTTGATCAAAGGTGTAAGCATGTTATAGCAACGCACAAACTATCTAATACTATGAGGTGTCTTTCAAGGCACAATAATTTAATAAACTGTAGGGCTCGTTTATGAAAGAGACTATTAAATTCGCCTCTTCCTTTTATCAAATGCGTCATTAAATGTGTACGAATCTATAAAGTGATAAAAGATCACTTAGAAATCAAATACACATTGTTTCACGAACCGTTGAAATTTAGAATAATTTCTAAATATCTATGACGCGCAACAAAGCCCGTTTACTGAAATCCTGTGACTTTAACAGTCTGATACATGCTCAGAATCACTGATTTGAGACAAATGATTCACACCGGTTTCCGAGCTTCACGAAGCACGTATCATAGGCGGTTTAAACTACTCCGCCCTCTCACTATTTCTGTCTCTCTCTCTCTCTCTCTCTCTCGACCCCCCCTTTTTGGTTTCACTTTAGTTGAAACCCAGATACCTTGGTTTTATTTGTGTTTCATTTATTTCGACTTAAGTCTACCCCTATTTTATTTTGTGTATTTACACCTGATGAGCCTGAATATTCCTATTCAGTTAAGTTGAATTTAATTAAATTTGAGATTTAATTAAATCAATTTGCTTATTCAATTTCCCTTTTAGTTACCAGGGATATGAGGACAATCCCTGTTTACTTTTGATTTTGATTTTATTCAATTTATTTACTTACTTTATTTCAGCCTGAATTTCCATATTCAGCTAAATAAAGTTTAACTAAATTTGAGATTTAACTAAATCAATTGTTTCCCTTTCCTTTGGTTTTGAGCTATAAGGACATTCTACCTTTACTTATACCTTATCTTAGGTACTTCCTATCGACATCTTCCCTCTCTCTATAGGATTACAGTAGTTCTAGCAACTGTTGTTTCTGTAACGACCCAGGTCATTAGAATCCTAACCCCTGTCTGTGCTTTAACCCTCCTCACTCCTTAGCACCAAGTTAAGTACATGAAGTACGGTTAACGTAAACGCACAGTAGGCAAAAGACAGAACGGGAGACACTTCCCGCTGTTTCTTCTTCTTTTGACCTTTTTGTCTGATGTTTGATGTGTCCCTGCTAGCTTCGTCTTACAGCAGCTTAACCCATACGTGACACCTGTTTACCTATGTCTCCTAGCTAAACTTAAATAGGTAGAACACACCTTCCCTTCCCTTTCGGATTTCTATTGTTTCTATTTTGTTTTTCTCTATTTGCTACTCTCGTAGTAAAACTTGAAAAGAACCATCAGTTTTGAGTAATAGTTTAGGACATGTACAAGGCCAGTCATCAGTCGATGCTGCTTAAAGCACATCAACTTGAATACTCAAAACCCTTTTGTTGTGTGCTCACCAACACTAAATTTAATGGCCCACAGAGCCACCTCTGTAGAAACTTGCATTGGCCTTTGTCACTCCTCTCTTGTGTTCCCACAAAGTATGCCAGTAGGCCTCAGACATCCAGCCCTGCCACCCACCAGAACCACCTGGAAACCGGCAGAGCCACGTCCTCGACATCCTCCAGCCTGAAGCAGACAACGACCTGCCGAGGCAGAGAAGGGAACCGTTAGACGACAACGAAAGCGGACGTCTGACACCCAGCCTGAGTCACCAAGAGCTGACCAGCATCATCTTCTCCTTAGCCACGCTCCCTCAGGCCTTAAACAGGAGGTAAATGAACTTAAAAAACTGGTTGAGCTCAAAGAGAGACACTAAAGCCATCAGTGTCCAGTCAGAGCTGAAGTCCAAACACTGACTCAACAATGCTGCAACATTATAGACAAACAGAATGTGACCCTGAACAGAACTGAAACAGTCCAACCACCTGCAAATGGACTTCACATAAACTTCTAAAGTTTGCTAAAGCTAAACTTCACATCAGCCGCATAAGCTCCCCCAGCCCTGTACAAAGGGGGGGAGGAGTCAAACCCTTGGCTCGACAGTCACCCGCCAGTGTCCTGAGAGCCTCTGCAGGCGCAGAGGAAAAGGTTTAATTCAGACAAACCCTGAAACGACACATGAAGCGATGCTCCAAGAACCTTTTTCTCCAAAACCAGTTAGTCACCATTCCTGGCAGCTCCATGCAATGCCCACTCAACAATGTGTGACCTGACGCAGAATGCCTTTAACACACGAGGCCTCATCAGAAAGGGTTCATAAACCCCACTGACTCTGAACTGCAAAGATCAGAAGACACACAGCCCGACCATAATGCAAACCGCTGCTACAAAGTTCATAGTCAGCATAGGACATAGGACTTTTAAAGTAGATGAAAATGTGTGCTCAAAAGAAGCAGGAAGCGGGATTAGTAAAATTAGAATTTTACTGACTTAAAGAAAATCTTGAATGCATACGTAAGCCCAACGCGCCAACAGACTATGCACTGCTTTCGAACCATACAGACATTTGATCATTGCAATCCAAATAGGATACAACCTGCGATACGCACTTTGATCACTAGTTACTGGCTTGTTTAAGTGCAGATAAAACGATAGCTGTAATCGACATCTCTACTAAGAATAAAAAGTCATAGATTTTTAACTAGTATCGGCAATTTCAGCATTAAAGCTTAAGTCTGTTTGACAAAGGAAGCTCAACTCAGCGGCATGCTGTGCCGGTATTTATTATTCTGCCTTGACTGGAGAAATCCAAAGTGCAGCATTGTTTAATCTGTTCGGACGAAGAAATCTCAGTACAGTGTTATATACACGTAGACTTGGGTGATGTCCCCTCCTTTCTACAATGTAAAGTCCTTACAAATTATTGTTAGATTGATGTAATTCATCTAGATTTTGGGCTGCATCTACAAGCAGAGCTACTTAGTGATCAAGATTGTTTCACTCGCTGAAAGTCAATATTTATGCATGAGATGGACGTAACCTTGTATGCTTAGACAAGCTTTAACTTACAGCAAATCCATTTCCTCACTTTTTAAACAAGTAGAAGAAGTTGTTTAAAGTAAAGAGAAGCATTACACAAGTAAAAGTTTCAAATGCCAAACCACATTTGCATTTTACTGAATGTAACATCAAGTTTTGGAAAGACTCAAAGTATAGGCGCCACATTTTAACTTGTTTAAACATGTATGACTCATTTCAAATGTACAGACATTCGTCATAGACTGTTGAATTGCTCTGACATGGTTCCCTTGACAACGACTTGTCACAGGAAGTGCAAACGCATAACGTCATATTGTAAACAAATCAGCCTAGATGGCTAAGCCAACCTAACCTAGCGTCCGTTCAGCTTAGACCAAGCTAAATAATAACTGCTACAGTTAGCGGTTAGCATCATTTACTTGAAGCCTTTTTCTACAGCTTGTGCTGTGCACAGTGCAAAGTTTAGCCACTCGTGCTATTGATTATTCCCAATTTCAGATGATTCCTGCTGTTTTTATCACTTATTTAAGTCCTTTTTATTATTTTACTTTGATAATAGCTGTCAGCTATTCACTTGTCTATTCTTTCATTTATTTGATTTATTTACATTTCCCCTCTTGTTCTAATGTGGTTTCAGTCCCCATAGGGCCCAGAAAGGAACCAGAGACACCTTTATTTGTGAGTTTGTTTATTTTCAACAAGTGCACTCATTTTTATGACCCTGCAAAACAAGTAATCTCAACGATTACTAGGGCATAACTATAGTCCTGAGGATTGATAATAAGCATAATCTGAATAGGAAAACTGTCCTTTTCCTACTATCATTCACTTCGCCAAGCCCGTTGTGAACAACCAGTTAAGTCCAGAGAAATAATTTAGCCATTTTCAAAAAAAAAGGTCTACTAACACTAACACCCACAGCTAAGATGATAAGGATACAAGACACACTTGACAAGCTACACATAAACACCTAGCTTTATGCTACATACCTAGCTAACCTATCAAACCTTAGCTCTGAACTCTTTAGGGTCATGCATTAGCCTCTCACCCCTAGGGTGTCAAAAATGTCGCAGATCCTCTGTTCAATCTGACCCTAACCAGACAGGAGACCGAAAGAACTGACAAGCCCTCACAAGGAACACTGTTCCACCAAGGCTGCTGACATCCTACAGCACCAGAGCCAAACGTGACTGAACCTTGAGAGAAGAGGACCAACGACCCATGACCCAAGCCAGAGTTATAGCCTCACCAAACTGATCAAGAGTATCATCTCCTTACCCCACCTTTTGGGTGGGAAACAGAAGGTACACAACCTTCTATAAAGATCACAGCGTCCCACAAGGAGCGGACCTGTGCTCAAAGCCTCACACACCAGCTAGAGACTGAGTTTCAAACCAGATTCAACGCAGCTGGACTGAGCATGCCCAGCACCAGCGCAGAACTGTCCAGGTAACCCAGGTAACAGTCAAGCTCTTGGAGAAGCCATGGAGGACAGCACCCTCCACCTGCAAACACCACAGGATGACCATAGGCTGTCAACGACAACACCCTCCTCCACACCATTCACACAGGTGTCAATCGGAGGCTCCACATGGACAGCTGGATACACCTGACTCAGAGCTACAGGAGCTGCTGACACACGCAAACCAGCTCCCTGAACAGGACTCACCCGAGGAGTCCTGTAAAGTACAAGCATCTGACTCCTTGCCTACCCCAGCTTAGGCAAGCTCACATCAGCACCGCCATAAGGACGGAGCAACACTTCAATTCTTCAGACTACCTTCTGACCTCCTGCCAGCAGCACTAGGTCGGCCTGAAAACCTCTCTATGCTACATAGAGCCCTAACCCCTTCCTGCAACCACAGGCAAACACCTGCCCCGAAACTAATTAACTTCAAAATGACCGGTGACACCCTGTCAAGGCACCTGCTGCCTCGGCACCTGCTGAAACAAACTCAAAGACCTGTACTTGGCTACTGTCTACAACACCTGGTGGAACGACCACCGCTCCAGGAAACACCAGCAACCAGAGGCCACCATGGCCTTCCAGCCTTGTATGACAGTGTCTGATCTTTCTGCACTTTCAACATCGTTCGTGGTTGTCCTTGAGAGGGACAACAACGACCGAAAGGGGGGGAATCTGTAGCGACTGAGACAAATCAGACACAATTATTTGCCATAGGCACACACAAATCTTTAAAACTTCCATCCGAGAGCAGGGTCCCAACCCCCCAGGCGGGGCGAAAGGGGCCTGGTTGCCATGGCCGCGATCAGATAGGATGTTTTATGACTCTCAGGAATGCTAACAAGTAACTAACTCTGCCACAGATATCAGAACAAACTCTCCTGAATTCATTTATTGATGAACTGACTGACATGAAATGAACAGGCATGCCAGAACATTTTGAGAATGATTTACTGTTGTGTGTTTTGTCTTTTAATAATGCTGTTGATACTATGATCTCTTTGATACTATGTAGTTATTACAGGACCAACTGTCTATGTAACCCCACTTATACCATGTTTGGTCTCGATAAATTGGTACTTTGAAGATCGAAATGATTGTGTACATGATATGCCAATAGCTGTGCAACACATTAGAATTACTAAGAATCTTCCTTAGTAGTGTCATTAAACACCAATCCAGCATGCCAGTCCGAGTGAGCACGCTTAAGACAAAGGCTTGTAAATCCTGGTGACAGAAGAAACTCCCGCCAGACAGTCCACCCTTCTCATTGGTACAGCAAACCCAGAGAGGGGTGGCCATTCTCAGGCTTTATTAGAGACTGACCACAGTGACCGCCCTCTCTTCTCAACGCTTCTCATCCGACAACAAGGCAGCTTCTGCTGTTACTGGGGGAGGGGCTGGACCCCTCCCCCCCCCCACTTGGGCCCAGCTCCCTGGGCCCAAACAGGCCTGAGCAATGCCTGCCATGCTTTCATACTCCAAAAAGGGAGTCAGACTTTTCTTCAATCTAGAAAACAACTGCAACTTTACCATCACTGACTCAACGATCCACTCCTGGTCTTCAAGCCAGGACAACAGGCTTCGACTCACAACAGCCATGTGCTCGAAGCCACCATGCTTTTCTTCAAGGCCATAGACCCATCAACGAATCCAATCTTCATCCACTTCAAGAATTTTCCACGATTGCAACTGCCATGCAAGTATTCTTTGATGAGATTGCTATGAAATAAGCTGATGGTTCTTTCATTTCTTTCCATACTGAAATAGATCGTATTCCATAGTTCTATTTCCTGTTTCCGGTTCCACATAACTCACCCCTTTACCTATGCATGTATGTATGGATGTATGAATGTATTTATGTTTGTTTAGTGTTAGTTATGTTTGTGATTTAGTTAATAAAACTTGTGCACAATTATGAATTTGGTTTCTGATCCTCTGTTTGCATACAATGTCCCTTTTACGATTTTGATCTTGCTACATGCTAATTGCTGTACATAAGGAATAATTATTTTTCAGTGACCATGAACAATACATTTTCCTTAGAATAAATGAATAATCAAAGAGTTCGTTGGAACTGATTAATTGATTGTAATATTAATTTGGCTTACCTCAAAGTTAATCTAATTAACTGACCCAAATATTAATAATTAATCATAATTGGTAATTATGGATTATTATTAATATTTCCCCTTTGAGTTAATATTATTACAACCTCCATTTCTCACACATTTCTCAGTCCCCTCTTAAGTTCAGGCGACTGGAATTGTTACTATTGCAGTATACGAGCCTGTTATAAATACACGCTCGCCTGCAAGCAAACGCCGTCACAAGACATGATGACGCTAACCGAGTACTAATGTATTCTCCCCTGTGGCTCAGTGGCGGAATCCTAGACTGTCAAGCTAGAGACCGGGGTTCGGTCCCCGCTCTCGCGGCAGATAAAGTTTATGCTGTTTGCTTCTCCGAGCTCGCGGCCAGTGTTTCTTACATACAGAAAACAAGCCCGCTCTCTCCCTCGTTGGGCCGCGCAGATTGCGCCGTTCAAGGGATGACAAAGCGGACGGTCACGAGCAGCGTTCAGCGTGCGCGCCTCACTCACCGGCGAAAAGAGAAGAGAGTGTGTTAGTCTCGCTACGGCTGGACAACCGCCAATCCTCACACATTTCTCAGTCCCCTCTTAAGTTCAGGCGACTGGAAATATTATTATTGCAGTAAACGAGCCTGTTTTAAACACACGTTATTTCCTCGTTCCCAAGAAGGACGGAGCTCTCAGACCAATTTTGGATCTGAGACGTTTGAACAAGGCTCTTATGAGAAGACCGTTCAAAATGCTCACAACCAGACAAATTCTCGCGCAAATTCGCCCGAGGGACTGGTTTATATCTCTCGATCTAAAAGACGCGTGCTTTTCAGATCCAGATAATACCCCGTCACAGGCCATTCTTGAGATTCGCCTTCGACGGTCAGGTATATCAGTACACGGCCCGCCTGTCGACACAGCGCGCGCGCTGCATTCGACGCCTGGCCGCGTCCCTCCGGCCGGGCAGCACCGTACCTCTCAAAACATTTCAGAGGTTACTGGGTTGTATGGCCTCAGCCGCAGCAGTGCTTCGGCTGGGTCTTTTACGAATGCGCCCGCTACAACGCTGGCTGAATGCCCGAGTGCCTCACAGAGCATGGGCTTCCGGCGGTATTCGCATCAGAGTGACTCAGAGCTGCGTTTCAGCACTGAAGCCCTGGTTAGCGGCCGACTGGTACCAGCGGGGAGTGACAATGGGAGCTATCTCACACCGCAAAGTTATCTTGACGGACGCTTCCACCTCAGGCTGGGGCGCTCTGTTCGAGGGCAAACCGGCTTTTGGCCTATGGTCAGACCGGGAAAAATGCCTCCACATAAACTGTTTGGAGATGATAGCGGTCGAGAACGCGCTCAGGCGCTTCCTCCCATTCATACGGGATCACCATGTGCTAGTCCGCTCGGACAACACGTCCGTGGTATCCTATGTGAACCGACAGGGCGGTGTCAGATCCAGGAATCTGTGCAGGCTGACAGAACGCCTTCTCGTGTGGGCTTACCGCTCGCTGCGCTCGCTGAGAGCCGCGCACGTGCCGGGCCACCTGAATGTCGGTCCAGACAGACTGTCCAGGGACAACATTCCCCCGGGAGAATGGTCTCTGCACCCCCAGACAGTCCAGTTTCTCTGGCGCCTATTCGGCAGAGCGGAAATCGACCTGTTTGCGTCGAAAGACAATGCTCAATGCCCGAAGTTTTATTCGAAGAGCGAGGACGCGCTGTCCCAGACATGGCCCAGCCTCCCGCTGTATGCTTTTCCTCCGATCTCCCTGTTGCCACAGGTCATTTCGAGGATCAGAGAAACGCACCACTCAGTGCTGCTTATAGCCCCGCGATGGGAAAACCAAACCAAACCCCATGGCCGATCCCGGTGAGAAAGGATCTCCTCTCCCAAGCCGGTGGATCGATCTGGCATCCCCATCCAGAGCGCTGGTCGCTGCATGCATGGGTGATCAACGGATACCCGTTGACCTGTCAGAAGGGGTCGTGAACACGATCACACAGTCGAGAGCCCCCTCCACGAGACGGCTCTACGCGTCTAAATGGTCGGTGTTTTCTAAATGGTGCTCTACTAAAAACTTGGATCCGCGCGCATGCGGGGTCCCGCGGGTGCTCTCCTTCTTACAAGAGCTGTTGGAAAAGGGCAGATCCCCTTCCACGCTCAAAGTATATGTGGCCGCTATTGCAGCATTCGCTGAGACGACGCGCGGCCGGGCAATGGGAAGGAATGAGCTCATTATCCGCTTCCTCAGAGGAGCTAGACGGATGAATCCCCCGCGGCCCCCCTCGGTTCCCTCGTGGGATCTGTCCTTGGTCCTAGCGGCCCTAGAGGCTTTTCCCTTTGAACCGCTTGAATCCGCGGATCTAAAGTATCTGTCGCTTAAAACCGTTTTTCTGATAGCTCTGTCTTCAGTCAAACGAGTGGGTGATTTGCACGCGCTATCTGTTAGCCCTGCATGTCTTGAGTTCGGGCCGAATGACTCGAAAGTCATTCTCAGACCGAGACACGGTTACATCCCCAAAGCGATTGGAACCCCGTTTAGGGCACAAGTTATGTCCCTCTCGGCTCTGCCAGCATCCGACAGTGGGGACAGTGATAACCTCCTATGCCCTGTCCGGGCGCTGAGAGTTTACATCACGCGCTCCGCCGCTTTCAGGCGTTCAGAGCAGCTCTTTGTTTCCTTCGGCGGACGCACCAAGGGTCTTGCCGCCTCGAAGCAGAGCTTGTCCAGGTGGATAGTGGACGCGATAGCAGCAGCTTATGCCTCCAGACACCTGCAGTGCCCTCTGGGCATCAGAGCCCACTCTTCTAGAGGCATGGCCTCGTCGTGGGCCTGGTCCAGCGGAATTTCTAATCACGGTATTTGTATGGCGGCGGGCTGGGCCTCCCCGTCAACATTCGTGAGGTTTTATAACCTGGAAGTTCCTGCCCTACAGGCAAAAATACTGTCAGCATAAGTGACATGTATGCTCTGCCCATTTCTCGTGTGCAGACTACGTTCATATGCTGGCGCTATTCTGGTACTATACTCAGGGTGAAGTGTTTGACTCAGACCGGCTCATCCGCTCTGTTTCCTATTTCCCTTTACGCGCTGTTGTCGGTGCTGGCCCGCGCTGCTGGCCGCCCGTATTATTCTCTGTCGCGCGGGAATTTTTCCCTTCATGTGAGACCGACTATGTCGTTTTTCTCCTACCCTTATGAGTGCTTATGTATGGGCTCGCTCTGCCGGCCCTACTGTTTGTACTGTTATATGTTTATAGACCGGCCGTGCCGCTCTATTTCATATGCTGCATGAAGTGCCTGTACTGTGCCTGTACTCAAGCCCCTGCCCCTTTTGTCTCAAAATGTATTGTGCCCCTCTCTGATAAATGTAAATAATGATTATTATTAAAATAAATATTATAATAAATAACAATACACTTATACACCATTGCCACGAACAATAATAATACAAACAAATATTAAATATTATTTTTTTGGCGGAAGCATTTGGCGGAGGTGAAGTGGCAGTAGGCGGAGTTCTTTTTTTCAGCGCTATGTACGCAGCAGTTCGCCGCGAGTCTTCAAACTGCACGGCAGCAGGTAACATTTAGCTAATACAGAAAAGTTACATTTATCCTACCATGCTACTGTAAATGTTGCGGCAGCATGTGAGTTATACTTAACAATCATAAAAGTATAACTCAATTTCAGCCGCATTCTGAGTCTGACAATGTCATTCGTTTTTGTCCAGGCCATAGCGAGTGTAATTAGCTTGGGGAAATACATCTAGTGAAAGGAAATTTCATGTCCAAGGAAAAGTCCATGTCCAGCTCTAAATTGTAAGGAATTTATATCTTTGATTTCATAGTAGGGGAGAGCGGGGCACAACCTAACGCTTTTTGACATTCTCAGTTTGTGCAAATCTACTTACTCTATGTTCAGAGTATTTATTTTTTCCCCACATTAATTTCCCACATGTCTAGTACAATTATGTGTTTTTGTTTTATTAATACAGTATATACTTTTTTCTTGATATAGCCCAAAAGAATGGAAGTGAAATGTGACAACATGCCCCATAGGTGGGGTACATTGTAACATGTGTGGGGCACATTGTAACATGACATATGGCAGCTTAAAATGTTATCTGATCTAATAAAAAAATATACAAAACAAACTAAAATATTTTCTAAATAAAATACAATTAAAAAACTTTTTCATATAAAATAATGGCAATTTTTAATAATTAAATAGAAACTCATTTTTGAGTTTTGACTACGAACACATGAAAACACAGCTATACAACATAGTTCAAAACAAATAAATAATTAGTAATTTCTGGACATTGACTCTCAGTCTTTATTCACCTTTTTCTCACGTTTTCTCAATAAAATTCATAAAAGTATAGAATGTAATAGCATATTTCTAATAGGGGCACATTGTAACGCAGTGTTACAACATGCCCTCGCCTGCACAACTGGGATTTAAACCCTGCTAGTGTCTTCTGCTAGTTATCGAAGCATTAAAGAACTATCTCAACTGTTAAATAACATCTTGGAGATTAAAATAATATCAGATTTGTCTTATTTTAAATAAACACAAAAAATAGAGATGAAAAATTAACTTAAGTAAGAAATTTACTTTTGCTATGGTTTAATAAATGTCTATGGATATCTTCCAAAAAGAAAATAATTTTGGCAGATTTTTTTTTTCTATATAGTGTTGATATGGCAACTAGTAAATAAACAAAGTTCCGTCATCCAAGCATGTGCGGAAGTATTTAAAACAAGCGTGTTACAACTAACCCCGCGTTAGGTTGTGCCCCGCGCTCCCCTACACTTTACAATAAGGTTCATTTGTTTATTATTCATATTAACTAACATTAACTAATCATGAGCAAAACAACTAAAAACATTACAGATCATGTACAAAGTAAAAAATCATCAATTGCCAGAAAGTATCCAAGGGTTGTTCACAGAAAGAGAATGCCAACATGACTTAAGGGGAACTTGTATAATTCAAAAAGAACATAGGACCAATGCAAAATACCATTGCATTTCAGTTAAAGGTGTAAATCTATGGAATAGCTGTCACGAGGAACAAAAAATATGTGGGGCACTTAATAAGTTAAAGAAACTATTTAAAAAATAATGCACTGAATCTATATGAAACCATTTAAAGAATGTTAAATGAACAAGCTGCTTTTGTATTTGGATTGTGCAATGGTATTGCATAGGAAATACTAATGTTTTTGTATTCTGTTTATATTTGTTTGTCAACATAATGATGTAAGACAATAATTATTTTTTATTTTTTATTAAAATATGAGATGTTTTAAAGAGGTAGGCATTATAAGCAAGAGCTTCAGCCTACACCTCAGACTGTGCTGTTGTTTGTTAGCTCAACTGTGTCTGAAACTAAACTAAACATTTGTTAGGCTACTGCAGGCCTATTTGTTAATCTTAGTTAATAATAATACAACTTTTAATTGTTTGTTCATGTTAGGTCAGTCAGATCAGACTGGGGTCAGTCAGATCAGACTACAACCTGAGAAAGTAGTTACTATGTCTGATTTTGAAGAAATTGATGGCAAAATTCTGAAAGAAACCGTTCAGCACCTTAAAACATCAACCTGCGCCCTTGACACACTTCCCACATCTTTTTTTAAAAGTGTGTTAAACAGTTTAGAAGCAGATCTTCTAGAAGTGGTAAATGCCTCACTTTTCTATGGAAGTTTTCCAAACTCCCTTAAAACTGCTGTTGTCAAACCCCTCCTGAAAAAGAGCAATCTGGATAAGACTATATTAAGCAACTATAGACCGATCTCAAATCTTCCTTTCACAGGCAAAATCATTGAAAAAGTTGTCTTCAACCAGCTGAACAAATTCTTAAACTCAAATGGATACTTTGATAATTTTCAATCTGGCTTCCGATCGCATCACAGCACAGAGACGGCGCTCATTAAGATAATAAACGATATTCGCTTAAATACAGATTCAGGCAAATTATCAGTGCTGGTTCTACTCGACCTCAGTGCTGCATTTGACACTGTCGATCACAAAATACTTCTAGACGGGCTGGAAAACTGGGTGGGGTTTTCTGGGACAGTTCTAAAATGGTTCAGGTCATACTTAGATGGGAGAGGTTATTATGTGAGTATAGGAGACCATAAGTCTGAGTGGACATCCATGACATGCGGAGTCCCTCAAGGCTCAATTCTTGCGCCACTCCTGTTCAACCTGTACATGCTCCCAATGAGCCAAATAATGAGAAAGAACCAAATTGCTTACCACAGCTATGCAGACGACACACAGATCTACTTAGCCCTATCGCCTAATGATTACAGCCCCATTGACTCTCTGCTTCAATGCATTGATGAAGTCAACAGCTGGATGTGCCAAAACTTTCTACAGTTAAACAAAGACAAAACTGAAATCATTGTGTTTGGAAACAAAGATGAAGTTCTCAAGGTGAACGCATACCTTCACTCTAAAGGTCAAACAACTAAAAATCAGGTCAAGAATCTTGGTGTGTCTTTAGAGTCAGACCTTAGTTTCAATAGTCATGTCAAAGCAATAACTAAGTCAGCATACTATCATCTGAAAAATATTGCAAGAATTAGATGCTTTGTTTCCAGTCAAGACTTAGAAAAACTAGTGCATGCTTTCATCACCAGCAGGGTGGATTATTGTAATGGACTCCTCACTGGCCTTCCCAAAAAGACCATAAGACATTTGCAGCTCATACAGAACGCTGCAGCCAGGATTCTTAGCAGAACCAGAAAATATGATCATATCACACCAGTACTCAGGTCATTACACTGGCTGCCAGTTACTTATAGGATTGATTTTAAAGTATTATTACTAGTATATAAATCATTCAATGGCCTAGGACCTCAATACATTGCAGATATGCTCACGGAATACAAACCCAACAGATTACTCAGATCATTAGGATCATATCAGCTAGAAGTTCCAAGAGTTCACTCTAAGCAAGGAGAGTCTGCTTTTAGCTATTATGCCAGCCGCAGCTGGAACCAGCTTCCAGAGGAGATCAGATGTGCTCCTACATTAGTCACATTCAAATCCAGACTCAAAACACATCTGTTTAACTTTGCATTTAATGAATGAGCACTGTGCCACTGTTTGTCCGACTGTTTATACTGTGTCTTATTTTAGTCTTTATTCTAAACTGTTTTAATTATTTTTAGTTCTTTCTCGTTTCTTTATTTTAAACTGTTCTTTATTCTAAACTGTTTTAATTATTTTTAGTTCTTTCTTGTTTCTTTATTTTAAACTGTTTTGTATATTCTTATTTCTTCTGATTATTTTTAATAGTATGTAAAGCACTTTGAATTACCATTGTGTATGAAATGTGCTATATAAATAAACTTGCCTTGCCTGCCTTGCCTTATGTCACAGTCAGTGCATTAACTAATGTTAACAAATACAACTTTTGATTTTAATAATGTTTTAGTAAATGCTGAAATTAATATTAACTAAGATTAATAAATTGTGTAGAAGTGTAGTTCATTATTAGTTCATGTTAATAAATTTAACTAATGAAACCTTATTGTAAAGTGTTACTGATTTCATGATAGCTAACACTTTATTGAATACATAGGCCTACAATTTATAACATCAACATAACTAAACATGAATTCCTCATAATTACCGACTTGATTCTCTGTTTTGTTTGGTAAAGTAAATAATAATTAGTTATATTATCATCATTTCCGAGAGAGGCTCTCTGACCTACTGCTGCTCTCCATCGAGTGAGATATTCCAAATAATTGTGAGGAAGTCATTAAAATATATAAAACACAACAGACAGACGGATACTGCTTTAAAAACAGGTGATTTATTTTAAAAATAAATGTTTTTTTTAAAAAAGTGCCCTTTTTGGTCCTTCCGCCCCTGCCCCGGAGGAGGTCTGTGCACGCCACTGCCAATGACGGTAACATTCGATGGACCGTTTTTGAGTATGAATGTGTCATTTTGAGTAGAAAAGGAAGTCCAGATATAGCCCAAAGTAGCAAATTACTAAACCTAATAACAAAATCAATAATAAAGCAATGTAAATACAGCAGGAAAACAGCAAAAAAATCAACCTTATTAATTATTCTAGTCCCAGTGCCTGATGGGAACAACAGTATCAGAAAAGTAGTAGTTATACTTAAATTTATGATGTTGACATTAATGCTTTAATATCTACACGCTTGAATTGTGTAATAATATAGAATTTACTTTTTTTATTTTTTTTTTATTATTCTTGCCTGATCTAACTTTTTAATGTAGAAATGGCATGTTTTTTTCTGTAGTATTCATTTCTATCATCAACCCATGTGTGTTTTCTATGTTCCTTGTTAGGTGGTTGTTTCTTCAGTGAAGGCAGTTATGTTTTCCTTAGACTCATCATTGAATATTTCATTACTGTGGATCCTGCTCTCTTGTGTCTCAGTTCCTGACGTGACTCTTTGCAAGCCCTCCATGGAAATCTCGCTGACCGGAGAGGGTGTGGTGCAGTTGTTAGTCAAAAACTCTGAGCAAAACAGGAAAAAACTGACCAGTAGAGCATAACACCCAGTGATGGAATTTCCTGCAATAAGGATATGACATGATTACGAGAAATAACACAGCAAAAACTCCCGTGTTAAATGAACTCTCCTGGGTACGTTCAGCTTCTCTCTTTTCTGTCTCTTTCTTTTCGTGTGAACTGAGTAGGCTACACATGCTTACATTCACAAATATAATCTTTATTTCTATTCAATTTTCTAAAATATTTATATGTCACACACACCTACCTGCCTTTTGATGTAAATAAAAGAGTGGTAAATGTTACGGACATATTAGCATGGTACCATTCAGCCAATTATTGATTTTTATCTTTTGAAATACATCATGTCTCATTGGAACTATTTGCACTGTATTTATCAATGGGAAATACATCATGTATTTCAATCTTATTGAAATACATCATGCTAAAATAATATACAGTGGCTTACAAATGCACAGTGGCTCATATTAATGAGGTTGCTTTAATATTATATTAAATATAATTATATATTATATTAAATAATAAATATATAAGCAAATATGTTAAGTTCCCTTTCGTTGTCACTTCGAATTACGTCGGATGACGACGAATGGGGTCTCGCTTAGAAAGCCTATCATCTTCGAGTATATAAAATGAGCCAATGGCAAAGAAATGCCATGGGTCTGCGGAATTTGCATAGCGTAACTCCGCCCCACCCTGGGGGTATATAAGGAAGTGCGCTGGCAACATGCAGATATGTTTTCGCTTCGGAGCCAAGTTTAGCACTTCACTCCACAGCCAAATTCCTGAGTATCATCTCTATTCTCTTCGAGACGAGCCTTTCTCCAGGTGTTGGTGTGACAGCGAGTTCCAGCGAGTGCACATTCCCTGCTTACCTGTGCAGTGATTTGCCAGAGTTTGTGTGTTCATCTCCCTGGTCGCTTCAACACTTGTGGAGAAATCTCCTTTCTAAAAGAGCTTGCACGCGGCACGTCTTTTTAAAGATGCCTCGCCCGTGCACTTCTGGTTGCGGTCTATACATTTCTGACTCTGATGGGCACAATCGCTGTCTTGTGTGTTGGGCATTGATCACGCTAAGGCAGCGTTTGTGGATGAGTCATGTTCCCATTGCGGGAACATGCCCATCGCACGGTTGCGATCGAGACTCAGTGACCTTCATGGTAGAGTCCCCTCATCCGCACCCTGATCTACGAGCTCCACAAGAGCAGGTAATTTGGCTGGCGGCCAGGGTGATCTGAGGGTTAACCCCCTGAGGTCGGCTATCGCGCCGGCGCGATAGGCTCGTTTTTTTTCGTATGAGTGCAAAAAAAAAATAAAAAAAAAATATTAATTTTTATCTTCTATGCTTGTGTTATACATCAATCGATCCTGTTTAGTGTGTATTTTTTTTTGTGTATGCTCATAATAAAAACAAAGTGTTGTGCTTTTCGCCAAATAAAGAAAAATAAACATGATGCGAGTTCTGCCTACTCTCCGTCAGTGAAGTCAATTCTGAAACGCGTCCGAAAATGAACTGTAACTCAGCGAATACTCAGTCAAACAGGCATACAGTCACACAGGCATGAAGCTTGAATTATCTTCTTTCAAATGAAGTAATTTTTATAAAAAACAAATATTCACAGTTTATATAATATGTATGTAAAGAGAGAGATGTCAGTCGTTCTCATCTCAGCTAATTAAGTTTTAATGTGACTCCGCCTACGGAGACCGCGCTATTCAAACGCAAATGTGAGGCGATCCATACAAACCTGTGAAACGCCCACATCCGCTGGATAAGGCCGGTGAAACACTGGATGCGTGGCGTAAGCGTCTCAGCTGCGTGGCGTGTCCGTTTTTATTTCGGCTCCCATCCATGTTAACAGTTTAGAGTTTGCATACTGCCTGTGTGAGACGCGCGTCTCAGGCGCGGCACGAGCCGCGTGGAAAACGCGTGCATTCTAGAAATAGAACCGACGCCTATTTTTCACGCGACACGCAAGCGTCTTGGAAGCGTTTCCATGCAAAATTGAATAGGAAAATCTGTTTATTTGTCATTTTGACACGAATATTAATAAATGTCCTTTTGATGTTTAAAAGTGTCTAGGTTTTGACATAAATGCAAATATAAATGTAATTTTACAAAATATGATCGATTTTCAAATACTGCTGTATTGAATGAACAGCTTTTAGCAAACTCTATTGCTATACTGAGATGAGGAATATATACTGTATGTGTTTTGTCAAAAATAAAGTCATCAACTAACTAATAAATCCTTTACTTTGAAATACGTATGATAAAATGTATACTTTAGTTTTGAAAGACGTTGACTAGTTTTGAAAAGATTATAAAGTATGTATGTGCATGCATATATATATGTGTGTGTGTATATATGAAGAGTTCAGATGCAAAAGCCTCTAAATGCCATCTGAAATTTTCTCCTAGAATGATCATTTTTATGAAGCTTGTATATTTAAGTTAGCTATAGGTGACACGTCACCTGAATGAATGGCTCATTAAGTATGCAGGGACGTAGTCTCACCAGGTGTGAACTACTACATATGCATGATGCTGTTGGAGCGTTTACGCCCCATCCGCATATTGGCTTTCCAAACTAAAAGTGTTTCACAAAACTAAAATCAATGTATCGTTTTTTTGTGGATGATTAGGCAGGATGATTTTCATATCATTTTGAAGAAAAAACACTAGGCGATGAAATCCATTAGTCAAAAGTCTTATTGCCACATATTTAGTATGTGTTTTGTGGCCTTATTTCAGAAACTTTAGTTTTTAGTTTTTTCAATAACCACGCATAAACATTATTCTCTCAAAAATGCAGACATGTACATTCTTGTTGCTCACATATTATGGTAGCCCTGTTTGTGCTAAATAGTGTGTAATTTTTTTTTGCCATTAATATGTTTATAAGCAACTGAAAAAAGCACAAATGTCAGGGCATGTCAGAACATCTCAAGGACCCCAAAAACACCCCAGACCCCAGAGGGTTAAGGTGTGGCATAAAGCACCGACTATTCCACGCTCCACACCGCCCTCTAGCACTGTGCAACCCGTGAGTGTTCCGAATGAGCCCGCAGTACAGTCCTCTGACTTGCCGCGGGTCTCATTCGGCGCTCCAGAGGAAGATTTGATGTTGATCGCTGATGTCGATCACAAGGTGGGCAGGTGTCCTTGGGAAGTGACGATTCGGCAGTGCTGCCACCTTCGGGTGCTCCAGCATTGCCCGAGTCGGATTCCGAGCTGACGGCCATGCTTTCCTGGGCAGCCGCGGCCATTGGTCTTGAGTGGTCCCCGCCACCTGGTCCAGTGCGCTCGTGGTTGGACGATTGGTATTTGCGGGCAGCCGCTGATGGCCCGGACGTGCATGAGGAGGTCACGAGGTCCTGGAAGGCACCCTTGTCTTCCCGCGATCGTTCGGCGGCCTCCTCCGCCTTTCCTCCTCTCGACCAGGCAGCTGCCAAAGGGTACACTGGGGTTCCCCAGGTTGAACGCTCTGTTGCCATGCAACTATGTTCTCAGAGTGCTTCTTCCCGCGGCGACCCTAAGCACCCCTCCAAGGCCTGTAAGTTCTCCTCCACGCTTGTGGCGAAGGCCTATAGAGCTGCGGGGCAGGCAGCCTCCTCACTGCATGCCATGGCGACACTCCAGGTCTACCAGGCCCAGATGTTGCGTGACATGCACGAGGGGAGGACTGACCCAGGGCTCTTCGATGAGCTGCGTGCCGCCACCGACCTTGCTCTCCGAGCGACGAAGGTGACCGCACGCTCCCTGGGTCAGGTGATGTCCACTTGTGTGGTCCAGGAGAGACACCTGTGGCTTAACCTGGCTGATATGCGGGAGGTTGAGCGAAACCGTTTCCTCGACACCCCCATATCGCAGGCTGACCTCTTCGGCGGGGCAGTTGAGGACTTTGCCCAGCAGTTCTCGGCTGCCCAGAAGCAGACGAGGCTCTAAAACATGTCCTGCCCCGACGGCCCGCTGCTGCCTCCACCCAGCCGTCGGCACAGGCGCCTCAGTCTGCTCGCCGCCGAGGATGCCATTCTGCGGTCCACCCCCTCCCGCACGGTCCCAGCAGCAGCCTCCACCCACATCACAGCCCCCTGTATCCCCACGCCCGGCTAAACGCCAGGCCAAGCGGCGCTCCTGAGACGGGCTGCTCAGAGATGGCTCTAAGTTTTGTACAGGAGACGGTAGCAGGGCCGCTCCTTCCCCCGGTGGAGGGCCGGGGAAGAATCCTTGGTTTTCCGCTCACGAGCTTCTCCACTCTCCTCGTGACAGCACCTCCTTGGCCTATTCCTCTGAGGAAGGACCTGCTTTCTCAGGGACGGGGCACCCTATGGCACCCTCATCCCGATCTTTGGAACCTCCACGTGTGGCTCCTGGACGGGACGAGGCAAGTTTGAGTACCCTACCAGTGGCAAAAGTACCAGTACCAGTTTTGCTTGCAGTGGCAAAACTCGCCACTGGGCAGATGCTAACACAATTAACATGTTGTGATACCATGATATACCACATTTTAACATTATTCACCACGATGTACCATGTTTCTAAGATGATTTACTACGATTTAACACATTGCTAGCCTGGTTTACTATGATTAACATGTTGTTAGAATGATGCTAGCATGATTAGCATGTTGTTAACATGATTAGCATGTTGGTAGCATGATGCTAGCATGATTAGCATGTTGTTAGCATGCTTTTAACAAAATGTTAACATGATTAGCATGTTGATAGCATGTTTTAGCTAGATGCTAACATGTTTAGCATGTTGCTAGCATTATGCTAGCTTGATTAACATGTTAGCATAATGCTAGCTTGATTAGCATGTTGCTAGCATGATTAGCATGTTGCTAGCATGTTTTTAGCAAGATGCTGTTGCCAGGTGGTTGCTAGGGTTTTCCGGGTGGTTGCTAGGCAGTTGCTAGGGTATTCTTGGTGGTTGCTAGGCAGTTGCTAGGGTATTCTTGGTGGTTGCTAGGGCGTTGCTAGGTGGTTACTAGGGTGTTCTGGGTGGTTGCTATGGTGTTGCTAGGCAGTTGCTAGGGTATTCTTGGTGGTTGCTAGGGTGTTCTGGGTGGTTGCGATGGGGTTGCTAGGCAGTTGCTATGGTATTCTGGGTGGATGCTAGGGCGTTGCTATGCAGTTGCTAGGGTGTTCTGGGTGGTTACTAGGCAGTTGCTAGGTGTTCTGGGTGGTTGCTAGGCAGTTGCTAGGGTGTTCTGGGTGGTTGCTAGAGTTTTTTGGTGGTTACTAGAGCATTTCTAGACGTTGCTAGGGTGTTCAGGGTGGTTGCTAAGGTATTTTTGGTAGTTGCTATGGTGTTACAAGGTGGTTGGTAGTTGTCAAATATGGTTACTATGGAGTTTTTATAGAGTTCTTAAAATCTTTAATAACAAGTGCCTTCAGTATGGCCGAACAGGCACAAGCATGGAGCGATATCGCAAGGCCACGAGAGTAAAATTGCTTTAAAAAAATTGTTTAAATTTTTTTTTATTTTAGGGTGGTTGCTAGGGAGATCTTAGTGGTTGCTAGGGTGCTGTAACTGGTTGCTAGGGTGTGGCTATGAAGATTTTAGGCCATTACTTATTGGCTGCTTGATAATATAAATCCTCTGAGGGAGAGAGAGGGGGAGAGACGCAGGGGTGTCAGGCCCTTTGGAATCTGTGTGTGTGAAAACGGCAGTTGGGATTCAAATGATTTTAGAACTCCCAATGTAAAGTCAATGGGGACTTTTTTGGCCGCTTTTTCATCCGCTGTGCGAACATCGTTCACCCGATCGCTCAGAAAAGTCATAGCACACCTCTCCTCAATGAGCCGGTCGATTTGACACTTCACTCAGGGGTCTGTGACAAACGGTGCGGGGCGAGTTTCGCACCAAACTTATTAAATAATAAGTATGAGCAATAACAATAGTGATGCCTTGCTTTCAGCAAGCACCACTAAAAAGTATGCAAGAGAACACTAATGATGCCTTGCCTTTGGCAAGCACCATTAATAAGTATGAGCAATAACAATAGTGATGCCTTGCTTTCAGCAAGCACCACTAATAACTAGAATGTACATTTCCTGAAGAAAATGTGAAGTGGTGCTTGCAGTGGCAAAACTCTCCACTTGGCAGATGCTAACACAATTAACATGTTGTGATACCATGATATACCACGTTTTAGCATTATTTACCACGATTTACCATGTTTCTAAGATGATTTACTACGATTTGCCACATTCCAGCATGATTTACTATGATTAACATGTTGTTAGAATGATGTTAGCATGATTAGCATTTTGGTAGCATGATGCTAGCATGACTAGCATTTTGCTGGCATGCTTTTAACAAGATGTTAGCATGATTAACAGTTTGCTAGCATGTTTTTAGCTAGATGCTAACATGATTAGCATGTTGTTAGCATTATGCTAGCTTGATTTAACATGATGTTAGCATAATGCTAGCATGATTAGCATGTTGCTAGCTCAATTAGCATGATGTTAGCATGATGCTAGCTTGATTAGCATGTTGGTAGCATGATGCTAGCATTATTAGCATTTTGCTAGCATTGTTTTAATAAGATGTTAGCATGATTAACATTTTGCTAGCATGTTTTTAGCTATATGCTAACATGATTAGCATGTTGTTAGCATTATGCTAGCTTGATTAACAAGTTGTTAGCATGATGACAGCTTAATTAGCATGTTGCTAGCATGATGCTAGCTTGATTAGCATGTTGGTTGCATGATGCTAGCATGATTAGCATGTTGCTAGCATCATGCTAGCTTGATTAGCATCATGCTAGCTTGATTAGCATGATGTTAGCATGATGCTAGCATGATTAGCATGTTACTAGCATGTTTTTAGCAAGATGCTGTTGCCAGGTGGTTGCTAGGGTTTTCTGGGTTAGGGTTAGATACTACAACACTTATTTTGTATAAATATCGTTTTGCATATTTTTTATGATTATTATTTATGAAAAATATTCTAAAACTTCACTGTAATTCACTGTATTATTGCCTAATTCAGTTCACACATCACTGCTGTCCTGAAGGTTATGCTACAACACTTATTTTGGGGAAAAAAAATATTTTAAATTGTATACAATTGTAATGTAAATGTATAATTTTTATGATTTTTATGAAAAATATTCAATAACTTTACTGTAATTCACTGTATTGTTGACAAATTCAGTTCACACATCACTGCTGTCCTGAAGGTTATACTACAACACTTATTTTGGAAAAAAAATTATTTTAAGTTGTATATACAATTGTAAATTTATGATTTTTTTATGATTTTAATGAAAATATTCAATAACTTCACTGTAATTCACTGTATTGTTGCCAAATTTAGTTCACACATCACTGCTGTCCTGATGGTTATACTACAACACTTATTTTGGGAAAATATATATTTTAAATTGTATATACAATTGTACTGTAAATGTATGATTTTTATGAAAATATTCAATAACTTCACTGTAATTCACTGTATTGTTGCCAAATTCAGTTCACACATCACTGCTGTCCTGAATGTTATACTACAACACTTATTTTGTGAAAATATATATTTTAAAATTTATATACAATTGTAAATATATAATTTTTATGAAAAATATTCAAAAACTTCACTGTAATTCACTGTATTGTTGCCAAATTCAGTTCACACATCACTGCTCTCTTGAAGGTTATACTACAACACTTATTTTGGGGAAAAAATATTTAAAATTGTATATACAATTGTACATTTGTGATTTTTTTATGATTTTTATGAAAAATATTCAATAACTTCACTGTAATTCACTGTATGGTTGCCACATTCAGTTCACACATCACTGCTGTCCTGGTGGTTATAGTACAACACTTATTTTGGTAAAATTTATATTTTAAATTGTAAAGGTGAAGGTGAAGTTATTGAATATTTTCATAAAAATCATAAAAAAATCACAAATGTACAATTGTATATACAACTTAAAATATATTTTCCCCAAAATAAGTGTTGTAGTATAACCATCAGGACAGTGTGAACTGAATTTGGCAACAATACAGTGAATTACAGTGAAGTTTTTGAATATTTTTCATAAATAATAATCATAAAAAATATGCAAAACGATATTTATACAAAATAAGTGTTGTAGTATAACCATCAAGACAGCAGTGATGTGTGAACTGAATTTGATGACACTATAGTGAGTGACAGTGAAGTTATTGACTGTTTTCGTAGTAACTCTTTTCGGGTTTTGCACTTTTCAGACGGTCCCTTCGGATCTGTCTCGCTGCCGCCTGCGCATAGAGATCAATGTATTTTGTCCACTGCGAGGGAAAGCTCGTTTGGAGGAAAATCAGGTTGTAGCTGCTTGTCTACATTACTACGATTAAAAAGAGGTGTTATTTGTGCAGTAACAACGTTTAGCTCACGAGTTATTGACCCGGGAAGTTCGAATCTGTGAATTTACTGCCAACTTTACTCAACTGCACTAGTTCTCTTCTGCACAGTGTTGCCAACTATTTTCAAAGGAAAGTAGCTAACGCCTCCCCTAAAAGTCGCTAAATGTCGCTAGATGACGTCATACGTCAATTAGCATATTCATTACGTCATCGCGGCGTACTTGCGTTCTGCCTGCCTAATGTTTTTTTCTCGTTAAAATCATGCTCACATACTGTATTTTAATATAACATACTATAATATAATATAACCGAATGTCCAATAAAGCTGTTCTACTATATTTTTTTGTCAGACAATAGAACGAGTAGCTGTTGAATGACTATTTTATGTATGTGTAAAATTATCTGAATTGAGAGAGTTCGGGAACTGGGTGAACTAAAGCACTGTGATAGTGAGTATTACAAGTGATAAGCACAAGTAATAAAATAAAATGGTCAAACTAAATTCTTTAAATATAAAACAAAAGATTAGTGGTAAGTCCGAGGAAACAACACTGCTCATTCACGTCTGTTTCGTGCTGCTGCTCCTCTCTCAGCCATTCACTGAACAGGGTAGACGCAGAGAGAGGTGTGTGACGGCAAGGAGAACGCAAACCTCGCGTTCGCAGGACTGTGCTGGCAACATTTGGAGGTTACTGAGGTTTGTCAAAAAAGTAGCTAGATTTGTCGCTAGTCGCTTTTTTGAAAAAATGTCGCTAAAGGGGTCTGAAAAGTCACTAAAAATAGCGACAAAGGCGCTAAGTTGGCAACACTGCTTCTGCAGTCTGTGATGCAGGGAGTCTTGTGATTGGTTTTCAAGCCAGCCAATCAGAATTTAGCAGTCTCATCTCTGATGGGCTGGAATTATGGCATATTGTAACGCTGGGCTGTGTTGAGCAAGCGAGCCGTCTGTGCTTAGAGAGCGCTCACGGCTGGTATGAAAGGAGCAAGAAAGTGAAACTTTGCACACGCGAAAGAGAACGTCCGCGCACATCCAAATACTTATTTTAAATGCAAAATTGATTACCATGTAAAGTTCCCTTAGATAGATAATGTTGGAAGTACTGCAGCAACGTACAGCGGAGTTCTCAATAAAGAATAACTTCTGTTGAACGCGATCCCAACTGTCTCCTGGTCTCTGCTTCGATGAAAGAAAACTTTACAACAACTGAAAAGCCCATTTGCATTGTCAGGGTGGAGTGATTGTGATCCTCTCAGAATAGAGCAGCTCTGTCTCCAGAGACCATGTTCAAACCCCAAGAGCTTTATTTGACATTTACTGCCAGGGGCGATTCTAGGATTTTCATTTTAGGGGGGCTCAGCCCCCAATGAGGGTATGATTTTTTTTTAAAAAGTTAGTTTATGGTCTAAATCTCACTATTAACTAGTTTCATTCATTCATTCATCCAGTAACATGCATATGGCATGGTTTTATAATCAATGAGGTACCGAATGTGAGGTATTTAGGGGGGTCCGGGGGCATGCTCCCCCGAGAAAATTGATTTCTCTGATCTACATATGTGCATTTTAAGATGTTTTGAAGGCCAAAAAAATTGGATGACAATAGCTTTAAAACCATGTGCGGACAGCTGTTTTTTTCTCACCTCATCAGCATCACACTCTTTTTCTCTTTGTTTTTTCATCTTGCTCTGTCTTTCCCCCCCCTAAAGCTGAGCTTTGACTGATATAGGCATTTCATTTTTGTCTGTCAGTGAAGGAAGTAAACATAGGGTCAACTGATAGGTTGATTTATGAATCATTTTCTCTGACAAAGCTACCAGGAAAGCTAGGTAACTAAGTCCATCTACAATGAAATATAAATTATTTTATTTATTTATTTATTTTATTTTTATTTTTTAAGCTTTTTAGCCTTTATAATCAACAATACGGTTGGTTATTCATCAAGTCACCCCGTGAAAATTTATTTAATTTCAAATCATTTAACTAACCAGCTAATATTCATTAAGAATATAGACAAAATGTGTATTAATAATTGTCTACTGGCAATATGATTAATCTGTTCTATATTTATTTCTATTTATTAAAAATAACAACATGAATTATCAATTTGCCACTTCTATAAATCAAGTACTTTAAGAAAATCACAAATCTCTTTACTCTACTCTTACTCTAATATATGTATCATGATACACTCCTCCTGATTCATTATTACTTAATACAAAACTATATTTATTAATACAAAACAAAATAACTCTCTCTCTCTCTGGGCCATCTAGTGCTTTCAGACAATTATGTGTCTTTAAATCATTTCTGTGCATGGCTGCATAATGTAATGCCGAAATACATAATAATATGTTTTAAATTTTAAAAAGTAAATTAAAATAAATCATGATCGTTTTCTATTTTGTTGGAAGAAAAAACCACTATCTCACTGATAAGGGCTGAAGGGAAACGCAGCGAAACGTTTTGGTATTGGATGAGAAACCGAACCGTCCCGTGTTGCTCCCAATGCTCCAGTAACATTACATTATGTAAACTGCAATGAATTTATGACAAAGAACTGCACCGATGCAGATGTAATATCACAGCAATCTATCAATAAATGCACTCACGACACACCTTGTACTCTCTGATGTTCGCTCTGCTCGGCGCCCCTGCAGATTGAAAAATGCGCTAAATCCAAGCAGACTCAGATAAGGGGAGGAGCCGAAACTTGACGCAGCTTGCCGCCGTTCCCTTACGAGAACGTTCTCTCGTACTGCGTTGCAAACGCTGTGGGAAAACTCCTTTTCTCGAGAATATTGAAGCCTTTATTTTAAAACGCATTGCTGCAGCACAGGCGAGGGCATCAAGCTCGCGCGAGCGTGCTGATAGGCTGTGCTGAGGCAACTGCATGAACCAATGGCGGATCAGCAGAGGCGCGCGAACCAATCAGGGCGCTTGCCGCTCTGTCAGAGTCGAGCGCGCGAAACTGCACGTGACAGCAGAGTATAAATACAGAGAAAATCCGCCATTTGACAGATTTAATCTCCTTCAGCTCTCGACTCACCTCGTCGCTGATCTTCTCCGGATAGAAGCCGCTCGTCGTCGAAAAGCCTTCCAGCGGAACAGCTTCGCATCCCGGCATCTGCCAGCTGAGCGTTTCCCTGTGGCATCCGACGAGTATCCTTTTTTGCATTTATCTAAAAGAGCAAATCGCTGTTTTCACAGCGCGCGGCGTTGTTTCAAATGCTGCTCTCCATCTGCGAATCCTGCGGGGTTCCCCTGCATGTGTCTGACAGACACACACAGTGTGCTGCCTGCCTCGGGCCTGAGCACGCCGAGTCAGCGCTCACTAAAGGCGGCTGCCTGCACTGCGATGGGATGCCTGTTGCTACTCTCCGTTCGAGACTCGCTCTCGCTTCCTCGGTGAGTGATCCCGCCCATCTTCCGTCTTCGGCACCCCGCGAGCCCCGTAGGAAGAAGCGGCGCGATCAGAGGCGCCCTGAACGCGGTCAAGTCAAGTCAAGTCATCTTCATTTATATAGCGCTTTTAACAATGTAGATTGTCTCAAAGCAGCTTTACAGAGATAAGCGTATAATTTAAGGTAACAGAGATTGTTTCGGCTTTACAGCAGAGTTAAGTTATTTCCATCTAAAGTTAGTTTTGATTGATTTGCTTCCGTCGCAATGATCATTTGTTATTAAATTAGGGGCCGCTAAGACGACACCATTCTCTCTACACAGACTTTTAACGCAAACCTGTGAGAAACACTGATGGCGTTCACATGCGCATTTAGAATGGGTTCTATAGTTATGTGCGTTTGAATATACGCAGGTTTGGAATTCCCTACAAGCCAAGCCTAAACAAAATACTTGTCTTTCCTTATAAATTTTGATAAGGAATTTTATTTTATTTGTTGCTTTGGGGTAGGACCGCGAGACGAATTTTCCCGACAACGCCTTATCTGTAGAGTGGTAGTGGGATCCTCCATAGGGAGAGACTAGTTGGCACTTCAGCACTGCGTTGTCATCGGTCCAGGCGAAGGTCCTTCGTCAGATCTGGATACGGCCTGGATCCGGCAGGCTGCAGGAAAACCTCGGGATAAACACAGACACTAAAATTAGCGTAGATGCCATTCTTCTCATGATGTAACGAGTACATCAGGATTTTTGGGAAGTGTTCCCGGTTCCGGCTGACCTACTATATGCAGCCTAACATTAAATTATAGAAGTCTATAATGTATTATGTGAAAGCTAGGTCAAAGAGATGTGTCTTTAATCTGGCTTTGAACTGACAGAGTGTGTCTGCTTCCCGGACAATGGTAGGAAGACTGTTCCAGAGTTTTGGTGCTAAATAGGAAAAGGATCTACCGCCAGCAGTCGATTTTGATATTCTAGGTATTATCAACTGGCCGGAATTTTGAGATCGCAATAGACGTGACGGACTATAATGCGTTAAGAGCTCGCTCAAGTACTGCGGAGCTAAACCATTCAGTGCTTTGTAAGTAATCAGCAATATTTTAAAATTGATGCGATGTTTAATAGGGAGCCAATGCAGTTTTGACAGAACTGGGCTAATATGGTCATACTTCCTGGTTCTGGTAAGAACTCGAGCTGCTGCGTGAGTTCGAGCGGTGAGTTCAGCGAATGCACGCCGGGTCCTTCTCCGCGTGCTTCGCCCACGCCTTCGTCTCCAGTCCTGTTTTCTCGGAGCGACCAACGCCCCTCCTCTGAAGCGGCGGGACTCGTCTCTTTTGGCGGATCTGCTGAGGATCTGGATGACGCGGTTTCCATGGCGGCGTCTGAGAGCGAGGAGTGGTCGGGCTCCGCGGACCCCGCCCCTCCCTCTCAGCTGGATCCCCCTGACACTCGAGCGAGCATCGATGCCGAACTTTTCCGCGTCATGTCTCGCGCTGTCAACGAGCTGGGACTCGTCTGGCTTTCTCCAGCTGAACCCACCAGAAGCCGCCTCGATGAATGGTACCTGCCGGGGCGCCAGCAGGCCCCTCGTCAGCGTGCCGCCCCTTTTCTTCCTGAGGTCCACGAAGAGCTCACTAAAAGCTGGCGCGCGCCCTTTTCAGCGCGAACGCGCTCATCTGCCTCTTCAACGCTCTCCACTGTTGACGGCGCTGAAGAGAAAGGATATGTGTCTCTCCCTCCACTGGAGGAGGCGGTCGCCGCGCACTTATGCCCTCCCACTGCGGGTAGTTGGAGGTCTAAAACGGACCACTTCGGCCATTGCCAGCCGCGCTTATGCTGCCGCCGGTCAAGCCGCCTCTGCACTACACGCTATGGCGACCCTTCAAGTATTTCAGGCTAAGCTCCTCCGCACGATGGATGAGTCAGGCCCTGATCCAAACACCTTTAAGGACCTCAGAAGTGCGACGGATTTGGCGCTACGGGCCACAAAGACCACTGCTCAAGCCCTGGGCCGCAACATGGCCAGCCTGGTGGTTTTAGAGCGCCATTTATGGCTGAATTTGACGGAAATCAGGGACGCAGACAAGACCGCCTTCCTCGATTCTCCAGTCTCGGCATCTGGTCTCTTCGGCCCATCGGTTAACGGCTTCGCAGAACGCTTCACTGAGGCTCAGAAAGCTTCGAGTGCTATGAAGCACTTTCTACCCAAGCGCTCTAGCTCGGTCCCACGGCGCCCCAAGAGCACGCCGCGACCGGAGAGGTTGGTGTCACAGGTTTTCCAGCCCGCCCAGCGGCTGAAACCAGGCAGCACCTGAAGCCTGCAAAGCGGTTCCCGTTCCCTAAGCGCCAGGGCCCTCGACCGAAGCTCACGCTCGATCACGAGCCCAAGAAGCCGTCCTAACCGGCAGAAAGAGGGGTCAATGTCCCGCCGCGGCCGGACCAGCCCCGAAGATCGCTCAAGTGCTACTCTCAGCCCCCTCTTCAGTTCAGGCGGTTGGAGCAGTTTTAAATGCAGAACATGGGCCCGTCACCTGTCACGCACCCCTGCACCCAAACGCTGTTTTAACAGCGACCCACAAAAAGCACAAAACGAGCAAAATTTCTCTCTTAAATTCATGTCAGTTCGAGCCCCCGACTCTGGGCGTTCCAGATATGATAATGCCTCTGGCTCTTCGGGCTCTAGCTTGACAGGCTATCCCCGGAGTCTCAGAATGGGTGATGAACATCATAAAGCACGGTTACTCGCTTCAGTTCGCCCGCAGACCTCCGCGTTTTCGCGCTATTATTCAAACCTCGGTAAGGAGCACACTGATTCATGTCCTCCGCACCGAAGTGTTAAGTCTGCTGGCCAAAGGGGCCATCGAGAAGGTCCCCTCTTCTCAAAGCGAGTCAGGGTTTTACACTCGTTATTTTCTCATTCCGAAGAAAGACGGCGGCCTGAGACCCATTTTAGATCTCAGACATCTGAACAAGGCTCTCATGTCACGGCCGTTCAGAATGCTCACTACCAGACATATCCTGGCGCAAATTCGCCCAGGCGACTGGTTCTTCTCAGTAGATCTAAAAGACGCTTACTTTCACATTCAAGTGAACCCCCACCACAGGCCATTCTTGAGATTCGCCTTCGAAGGGCAGACATACCAGTACACAGTTCTACCATTTGGACTGGCACTGGCACCTCGTACATTCACGAAGTGCATGGATGCAGCTCTCTCCCCCCTGAGACAGCGGGGCAAGCGCATTCTGAACTACCTCGACGACTGGCTCATACTGACTCAGTCAGAGGCGGAGCCCCATACTCACAAAGCCTGGCTCCTCAGCCATCTGGAATGCCTAGGGCTCAGGGTGAATTTTTCCAAGAGTATTCTGTTGCCCAGCCAACGTATCACGTTCCTGGGAACAGTTCTCGACTCCGTACTTATGAGAGCATGGCCCACATCGGCCCGTGCTCTATCGATTCAGCAGCTCGCCGCATCGTTCATAGAGGGCTCTTACGTACCCCTCAGAACGTTTCAGAGGATCCTTGGCCTGATGGCCTCAGCATCATCAGTACTCCAACTAGGCCTACTGCACAGGCGTCCTCTTCAGCTGTGGCTAGCACCTCAGGTGCCACCCCGCGCCTGGCACTCAGGCCGCTTGAATATCAAGGTGGACTAGCGCTGTATTCGAGCCCTGGCCCCTTGGAAAAATGCCAGCTGGTTCCAGCAGGGCGTAAGCATGGGGGTGGTCTCAGAGAGGAGGGTTATTTCGACAGATGCTTCCAACTCGGATTGGGGAGCCCTGTACGAAGGCAGGCCTGCCTCCGGCCTCTGGTCGAGCTCGGAGAAACGCCTACACATCAACTGCCTCGAAATGAGAGCAGTTTTTCTAGCCCTGAAAGCCTTCCTCCCATACCTGGCTGGACACCACGTTTTGGTCCGGACGGACAATATGTCGGTGGTCTCTTACATAAATCGCCAGGGCGGCCTCAGGTCCCACAACCTGTTTGCCATAGCCACCCAGCTACTGTTATGGGCTCACACCAACCTGCGCTCGCTCAGGGCAGCTCACGTGCCGGGCACGTTGAACACAGGAGCAGACATGCTCTCTCGGGGCAGGGTTCCCCCAGAGGAATGGCCTCTCCACCCTCAGATGGTTCTCCTGCTCTGGGAGGTCTTCGGGAAGGCAGAAGTAGACCTTTTCGCCTCAGAAGACAACTGTCACTGCCCAATCTTCTTTTCAAAGAACAGAGATGCGTTGGCCCACGACTGGCCCAACCTTCCCCTCTATGCGTTTCCTCCGGTCTCGATGCTCCCTCAGGTCATCGAACGGATCAGGAACACGAAATGCGCAGTTCTCTTGGTAGCTCCTCTCTGGCGAACCCAGGCTTGGTTCCCAGAGTTGATGCAACTGTCTGTAACAGACCCGTGGCCAATTCCAGTGAGGTGCAACCTCCTGGCTCAGGCCAACAGGACCATCTGGCATCCCCGTCCCGACTTGTGGGCCCTACATGTATGGCCACTCAACGGGTACCCCAGGATCTTCCAGAGGGTGTCCTGAATACTATTAAGGAGGCTAGAGCCCCGTCTACCAGACGCCTCTACCACCTTAAATGGTCAGTGTTCTCCATCTGGTGTTTAGCTCGGAACCTCGACCCACACACTTGTGAAGTACCAAAAGTGCTTTCTTTTCTCCAAGAGATGCTGGATGCGGGTCGCTCCCCCTCCACTCTCAAGGTGTACGTGGCAGCCATTGCTGATTATCACGTATTGGAAGCCGGAGCCTCCTTAGGTAAAAGCGACCTTATAGTTAGTTTCCTTAAGGGCGCCAGAAGGCTTAACCCGCCTCGGCCACCGTCTGTACCGGCCTGGGACCTTTCCCTGGTTCTACGGGCTCTTAGGGGACCTCCCTTTGAACCACTTCAGTCAGCTGATCTGAAGCCCCTCTCCCTGAAAACTGCCCTGCTTCTGGCACTGGCGTCAGTGAAGAGAGTAGGGGACTTGCAGGCGCTTTCTACTAGCGCTTCCTGTCTGGAGTTTGGCCCCAATGACTCTAAGGTCATCCTTAGGCCAAGACATGGATATGTTCCTAAGGTGCTCTCATCTCCGTTCAGAGCCCAGGTTATTTCTCTCTCAGCTCTTCCCACCTCTGAAGAGGACAGTGATGCTCTCACGCTTTGCCCCGTCAGAGCTCTGAGAGTTTATCTGGAGCGTTCGGCCTCTTTCAGACAGTCTGAACAGCTCTTTGTTTGTTTCGGGGGCCGAACCAAAGGTCTTCCGGTCACGAAGCTCACGCTGTCTAGATGGATAGTGGACGCCATTGCTCTGGCTTACACCTCACTGGGCCTCTCTTGTCCCATAGGTGTTAGAGCTCACTCCACGAGAGGTGTCGCCTCCTCGTGGGCTTGGTCGAGCGGTGTTCCTATCGAGGACATTTGTGCGGCGGCCGGCTGGTCCGTTCCGTCCACATTTGTAAGGTTTTACAACTTAGAGGTCCCTGCTCTGCAGGCACGAGTTCTCTCTATCTAGACCCTGGCTCTGTGGACCCAGACTAGTTTTTGACTCAGACACATGGTTGTCACCTTGAGTTGTGGGTTTACTTAAGACTGGCCCATGGTCCAGATCTTATTTATTTGGATATCTCTGGGCCCGATGTTCCAGTCTCGTTATCCTGGCTATTCTGTAACTTCCCGGGGCTCCTGGTGAGTCAGAGACAAAAGATTAATAGCACGGCGTTTTAAATAGTGTTCCCACAGCGTTTGCAACGCAGTACGAGAGAACGTTCTCGTAAGGGAACGTACTTGGTTACTTACGTAACCTCGGTTCCCTTAGAGATAAGGGAACGAGTACTGCGTTGCCTTGCCGTGCTATTTCTCTTATGTCAGGTGTTTTTCGCTTCAGTCGATTAGACCTGTCAAATGGCGGATTTTCTCTGTATTTATACTCTGCTGTCACGTGCAGTTTCGCGCGCTCGACTCTGACAGAGCGGCAAGCGCCCTGATTGGTTCGCGCGCCTCTGCTGATCCGCCATTGGTTCGTGCAGTTGCCTCAGCACAGCCTATCAGCACGCTCGCGCGAGCTTGATGCTCTCGCCTGTGCTGCAGCAATGCGTTTTAAAATAAAGGCTTCAATATTCTCGAGAAAAGGAGTTTTCCTACAGCGTTTGCAACGCAGTACTCGTTCCCTTATCTCTAAGGGAACCGAGGTTACGTAAGTAACCAAGTACGTTTCAAATTAGTCTTTTTAAAGGGGACTGAAGCGATAAAAAAAACGTATTAATCAAATATTTTTTAGGGGGGCTGGGCTGAAGCCCCCCTAAAAAGGGCCTAGTGACGCCCCTGTTTACTGCTACATCAACCTTCTGAAAAGCACCTGCATCTTCATCTGTTAGTTGAATGATGTTGTCAGACACAAAGTGAACTTGTTGAGAAGCTTTATTGAATGTTGCAGCAAACACAGCAGATTGAAAGATCACACACACACACACACACTCTTTCAGTATTGAGTTGTAAATCACTACAGCTGCAGCACTAGACTCATGTGAATCCTGCCTGACACAGGACACTCAGATACGGCTCATCTTCAGGAGAGAAACATCAGCACTCGTGAGGAGCTCCATCATGTGTTACTCTGCAGACGTACAGCTAGGGCTGTGCAATTAATTGAATTTCGGTTTCGATTTTTGCTCCCAACGATCACCAAAATAGTATAATCGAGTAAAAACGATTATTTTGCCTTGTTCCGTTTTGAAAGAACGCTCTTATTTTGTCTTGTGTTCTGAATGACGCGCGCACGCGCACATCCGCCCCTCCCGATGCCATAAACTCTCTCAGCTTGAATGTTTAAAGTGATAAAACTTTAATAGAAGTGAAAATGATAAACTTTAGTTACGATGCAATGCTGGCCCGATTGTGCAAGTGACAATTCCGGCATGTCCCGACTCCTAAACGCGAATGTGTAGTTTCGACGCTTGCCTTGTCCAGCGCATTTTGAGAGACAGAGAGAGAGAGGAGACGCAGCACCGCTGAACACTCACGCGGTTTGTGAAATTGCGTCTTGGAGAAAGTTTTAAAATTATTGATTTGATTTTATAATCTGTGAGGATTCATTTAGGCTACTCATACAATCTACATGCTAAAGTGAATCAATGTTTGCGGGGGAATTTCCCTCAATATAGGCCTAAGTGGTAGACCTGCGGGAATTATTAAAATACTCATTGAAGTATTATCTGTTATATATTATTTATTTTAATATTTCAAAAAGTACAATAAATGTTCAAATTTTGATTTTTTAAGAATTGTTGAAAGGTGTCTTCGGTAACACTTTACAATAAGGTTCATTAATTAGCATTAGTTAACTACCTTTGTTAAGATTAACTAATAATGAACAATACTTCTACAGCATTTACTAATCTTAGTTAATATTAATTTCACCATTTACTAATACGTTATTAAAATGAATGGTTGTATTTGTTAACATTAGTTAAGGCACTGTAAACTAACATGAACAAACAATGAACAGCTGTATTTGTATTAACTAGCATTAAAAAAAGATTAATACATACTGTAACAAATGTATTTCTCATTGTTAGTTCATGTTAGTTAATACATTAACTAATGTTAATTAACATTATTGTAAAGTGTTACCGTGTTTTTTAATAAATCGTGTTACATAATCGATTTCAATACTGACCAAAATAATCGTGATTATGATTTTTTCCATAACGTCCCTACGTACAGCTCTCCCTCTTCCCAGCGTGCTTTGCTGAGGGTCAGGACACTACTGCGGCTGTAGCGGCCGTCCTGCTGGCTCTCTGCGCTGGTCAGAACCCCCTCGGTGACCTCTGACCCGTCCAGTGTCCAGCTCACCAGCGCCCCCTGTGGAGAGTAAGAGCTGAGCAGGCAGAGCAGTGCGGCTGAGTCTCCAGAGATCTGCAGAGAAGAGGGCGGCAGCAGAGACACTGAGGGCTTCACTGTGGGACCAGCTGCAGGAGACAAACACAACACATTCACACACACACACACACACACACACACAACACACACAACACACTGCACATTCACAGCAGAGGAGTAATGCTGCTCTATCTTTAGATTAAATCATTATAAACAATATCAGTCACACTTTATTTAAAGCTTTCATACATATTGCATTATAAAAGTATTTTTTATGTATTAATTATGCACTGCTATATACATTAAAATGCATGTATGATCTAATCAATAAGTGTAATAGCAGTTATAACACATATTATCTTAGGGCTGAACGATTAATCGCACTTTCCATGTAATCGCACTTAAATCGAGATGGCTTATGGCGATATTTAAATCGCAAAGGCTGCGATTATTTTTTATGCGCAGTTTGTCAGTTATGTACGGATCAGTAAACGCGGCTCCATCTGAAAGCACTGTGAGTTTGAATCACTTATAACGTGCATTTGAAAAAGCAACACGTGTCAAACATCTTTCCAAAACCAGAATCATTTATGAACCTCTTGTCCAACAACAGACAACATTTAATAACATGCATTTACTCCAAACTCACTTCATAACGACAGCTGAGCTCCTCCTTCTGTGAGATGATGAGCTTCTTACACAGAATAAGGCAGTTATGTATTTATAAGTCATGTTTAATCAAAGCATTTCAATCTTCTGTTTATTCAGCTACAGCGATAGGGATTTCCTGGAATGATGCGCCCTTATTCGCCTTTGGCTAAGCCACACCCTAGAATGTAGATTGACTAATCACAGCGCAGCCAAGAACGAGCTCCCACAGAGGTCCGACACTTTTTCACAGCGCTCCATTGACTTTAACGCAGGCGTCTCATATTTTTGGTCTCGGCAGGCTATTACCGTCGTAGTTTTATCAAAAATATGGTTAAACGTTGTGCCTGGGGCATTTGTAACACAGATACGCGTTTCCCAGAGAGGTTGGAGGGGGCTGTCCATTTTTTTCCCTTCCCAAAACCGAAGTCAAATTCTGACAAGTGTCGTCTTTGGATTAAACTGTGTGGACATCCTCACAGTCAGCTAAACTCCTCAAGGATCAACAAGCACACTTTTGTGTGCTCTAAGGTAAATTTTGCTTTTAACCTTACTGTGAAGTTATACTAGTTAGACAGTTTTATGCTGTTTGTTTTAGCTAACTTTGTTATTCAAGATACTTTGTTATTCAAGATACAAACACCTAACGTTAACGTTAGGTGTTTGTATCTTGAATAACAAAGTTAGCTAACATCCAGCCGCTAGTCAAAACATAAAATCCTGACTTACGTGATAACTAAACTATCGCTAAGCTTGCTTGCTAGCACCTTGATTCTTCATTAATTAGGGTAGAGAACCGAAATCATAACCTAAAACAGCATAAAACTGTCTAACTAGTATAACTTCACAGTAAGGTTTAAAGTCAAGTCAAGTCAAGTCAAGTCAAATTTTATTTCTATAGCACATTTAAAAACAACAGAGTTGCGCCAAAGTGCTGTACAGAGCTACAGTGTGCAAATAAAAAGCACACTTTTAAAGCTAAATTTACCTTAGAGCACACAGAAGTGTGCTTGTTGATCCTTGAGGGGTTTAGCTGACTGTGAGGACGTCCAAACAGTTTAATCCAAAACGACACTTGTCAGGATTTGACTTCGGTTTTGGGAAGGGAAAAAAATGGACAGCCCCCTCCAACCTCTCTGGGAAACGCGTATCTGTGTTACAAATGCCCCAGGCACAACGTTTAACCATATTTTTGATAAAACTACGACGGTAATAGCCTGCCGAGACCAAAAATATGAGACGCCCGCGTTAAAGTCAATGGAGCGCTGTGAAAAAGTGTCGGACCTCTGTGGGAGCTCGTCCTTGGCTGCGCTGTGATTGGTCAATCTACATTCTAGGGTGTGGCTTAGCCAAAGGCGAATTGTACTTCTGCGGCGGGGCATATTTAGCGTGTTTGCGTGAGAGCGCCCTCTGGCGTTCAGATAGAGCAGTATTTACTACCGATCAGCCGCACTCCACTGACAAGCTGCGCATAAGAAAATCGCAAATCACGTGCGGTTTTGTTGCGATTAATCGTTCAGCCCTATATTATCTATTATCAGGCTGATCTGACTGCTTTAATTCCAGCAATTATTCACTCTGAACATAAATATCTTACATTTTGAGACCTGAACTGAAAATGTATCTCAATTTCAAACAGAGTTAAAACACAATTGAATCATACAGAATGAACAAAACACTGAATTATAAGCACAACATGAGCAAAAGAGATTCAGTATCATTGACTGAACTACAGAAAGTAGCAACATTTACATTCTGATGTCAAATCTCTTTTTCTATGTATGATTTCTACAATAAAAGATGAACTAAATATGAACTCAGTGTAGAAATAAATGAAGAAAGACAAACCTGTAATAAACTGATTAAACTCATAGTGAGACACAGTGTGGAAATATGTTTAGAATTCCTTTTTTGTTGAAAGGAATTGTCACAACACTGTATGAACGAGGACACAGAGATAATGGTAACAAAGGTTTATTTAGACACTGTATGCAGCTCCGGATAGCAAGGAAGCATAAGAGGTCAAACTCAGGGAATATAACGTTGAACTTAGAGTCTTTTGAATGCATGAAACAGATATAGTCACTCAGGACACAAAGCTGGGATACGTGGAGCTTCGCTAGCGGAGTCAACAGGACTGGTCTTGATCTTGAGGTTTCCAGGTTAATCACCGATCACAGATGCTGCCAGAGAGGTACTGAAAGTCTGGAATGTGAGAATACTTGCGGGATATCAAAGTCGTATTTGGAATCAGACTGGAATGGAACAGCGCTGGGGAGTCACAGACGTCTGAAGACGAGACCGGACAGTGAACTGTGAGATGGCTGGGGTTTATATCCAGAGTCAGCATGATAAGTGAAGTGATGAGGTGCAGGTGCTGTGAATCAGAATTCGGGTGATTGTGATCGGGACCAGGTGTGCTGAGTTGACGCTGGCTGAGGTGTACTGAGTGAATCCGTGACAGGAATAATGTTATTCTTATATTAATATCATTGTTTTAGATTAAATAATTATACAACAATATCAGTAACACTTTATTAAAAGCCTTCATACATATTGCATTATAAAAGTCTTATGATCTAATAATCATTATTATTAATAAATGTTGTTCTTGTTTCCACTGTAAAACACTTTCTGAAATCTAAATTGTATTTTTTTATTAGGTGATTAAATAGACAGACTTACCGATCACCAGTTTAGTTCCTCCACCGAATGTGTACCACAGTGATACAATCTAATGAAACGCTCGTACAAAAACCTCTATTCCACTCGAGTGAACACACACTCCAGCAGAGAGAGAGAAACAACACTTCAACACACTGATATTAGAAGATCCTCAGCTCTTCTCAACACTCACTCATTCAGATTTGACTAAATGCTTTCTGATATAACACTGTTTAAAGAAATATATTTGATGAGCTGTGACCTCTGAGGTGACCTTTGACCTCTTTGATCATGGATGATGTTGTGGAGTTTCTCATAATGATGCTTCTGTTCTTCATATGCAGATCAATCATCATGATTCACAGAAAAACCTGCAGCTTCAAATAAATGAATCAATAATTCTGAACATTTCAGATGCACATTGTTTAATATATAATGACCTGATTATGAGTCCTGATGAACTTCACGCATGTGGAAAATGTGGGGAAAAATAGACATCATGAAAATATTTCCCAGATAGCAACATGTCAACATTGATTCCAAAGACCGTAATGGACTTTTTTTATTATGACTCTAAATATAGTAAAACTGATTCATTTAGTTCTTGATTTGTCATTGTTAACATGCTTGTAAAGGTGTAGCACAGAACTGAACTCAGAGAAACTGCTGCGTATGACATATGTTTAAAATGATCTACATTCATGATTCTCCAGACAAAACCTAGTGTCTTATCAGCCTGACAAACATAAACAAAAATATTTCACAATTAATAAATATGTGCAATTAATCACTAAATGGTTCAATAACATTATTCAGTAAGTAAAATCTTCTATGTAGAGAGTTTATGAGTTTGTTCTCAGCACAAGCTGTTGTAAATCCTGCCCACTTCTTTGCATTGTCAGCACATGCTTCAGTGCTCTGAGAGTGTTTATAGTGCTGTGAGTTTAACACTTCATGACTGAGAGCAGAACACAATCTTCATCATCACACAAGACTAAACTACAGCAATGAACACAATCAACATCTTCATCTGGACCATTGCACTGTTTATTCAAGGTTTGTGTAATACAGTTTTTATAATGATTATTAATTCTCCTAAAATGTGCAATATATATTAATCATTTTTGTTTGTGTTGCAATATACTTCAACTTCCAGTTGTCTGCTTTAATTAACCATTAACTCTTGTGCATCCTTAAGGACATTTTTGTCCTTTTCAGTTTTGTTTTTTTGATCACTTTGCCTGTGTTAATGCTAACTGCATAAAATTTGGCACGGGTGTGTATTTTTATTGGAATTTTACTATTTAATCGCCATTTCCTTTAAAAAATCTATTTTGCATTAGTTACACAAAATACTTCCTCTCAGGACCTTTTGGACAAAAATGGCCCCATTGAAACCCATTAAAACTGCATTTTTAAATCCCTGTGCCGTTTAACTATAAAATGATGCCATCTTTTTAAATAGGCTTTCATTCTGTTGGCAAGGCTTCAAAATTGACATTAAAAAAAAAAAAAAAATATCAGATGGTGCCATCTTTTCAGGTTAGGCCTATAAAGCAAATACTCGCTTTATTCCTGTTTTCTGCTTTGGCATATTATAGATCCAATTGGATAAATTATGCAAGATAATTGTGTGGGTTTGTTGGTATGGATGTCTAAGTGTGGTTTGTATGTGTGTAATAAAATAAAAAAGGGATTTTTGTGTTTGTAATATTTGAGAGAGAAAAACTCAACTGCAAATCGAAAATCCAATCACTGTGTTCACCAGTGGAGTTTTGCTGGGATCCAATGGGGAAAGTTTGGTACTGCGCCCAAACAAAATCTTACTGAAAGCTTATTTTTTGAGATATCATCCTCAAATTCGGAACACAACCTGTTTAGATTTATGGCTTTGAATTTATATCAGTTTTAGAGTTCCAAATGTTTCATAAATATATATATTTTATATAAAATATTGATTATAATGTTCATAAATATTTTTCATAAACCTAAACTTCTATAACATTTCTTTGGTTGCACTTTTTAAAAAAAAATCACGTCAACAACAATCTGCCAAAGGTCTTCTTTAAAATGAGACCAAACTTAAGTATTTGCTCCCAAACATAACATTTTATGAGAGTTTTTTGACTTGGACATTTTTGTCCACGTTGGACCTATGTGTAAGTTTTTTATGTTAACTGCATGAATTTTGGCACAGGTGTGTATTTTTATTGTAATTTTACTTTTTCACCCCCATTTCATTTGAAAAAAAATAAAAAATAAATAATTGCACTAGTTACACAAAATACTTATTTATATTTTATATAAAATATTGATTATAATGTTCATAAACATGTTTCATAAACTTAAACGTCTAGAACATTTTTTGGTGGCACTTTTTTCACTTCAACAACAATCTGTCAAGGGTCTTCTTTAAAATGAGACCAAACTTAAGTATTTTGGTCCCAAGCATAATGTTTTTATGAGAGTTTTTTGACTTGGACATTTTTGTCCACTTTGGACCTATGTGTAAGTTTTTTGTTGTTGTTGTTGTTAATGTTAACTGCATGAATTTTGAGCTATTATAGAGCCAATTGGATAAATTATGCAATGATAATTGTGTGTGTGTGTTGGTATGGATGTCAGAGTGTGGTTGGTATGTGTGTTATAAAAAAAAAAAAAGTGTTTGTGTGCATGTGTGTGTTTGTAGTATTGAGAGAGGCAAGGCAAGGCAAGGCAAGGCAAGGCAAGGCAAATATTTTTCATAAACCTAAACTTCTATAACATTTCTTTGGTTGCACTTTTAAAAAAAAATTCACGTCAACAACAATCTGCCAAAGGTCTTCTTTAAAATGAGACCAAACTTAAGTATTTGCTCCCAAACATAACATTTTATGAGAGTTTTTTGACTTGGACATTTTTGTCCACGTTGGACCTATGTGTACGTTTTTTTTATGTTAACTGCATGAATTTTGGCACAGGTGTGTATTTTTATTGTAATTTTACTTTTTCACCCCCATTTCATTTGAAAATTTTTTTTTAAAAATAATTGCACTAGTTACACAAAATACTTATTTATATTTTATATAAAATATTGATTATAATGTTCATAAACATTTTTCATAAACTTAAACTTCTATAACATTTTTTTGGTGGCACTTTTTTCACTTCAACAACAATCTGTCAAATTTGGAACACAACTTATTTAGATTTATGGCTTTGATTTTCTAGCCGTTTTAGAGTTCAACTTGTTTCATAAAATATATATTTTTTATAAAATAATATTCATAAATAATTTTCATAAACTTAAACCTTTATAGGCTAACTTTTTTGGGGATTTACTTATAATTTTTTTTTTACTTCAGCAATAATCTGCCAAGGGTATTCTTTAAAATGATACCAGAGTTAAGTCTGTGCTCCCAAGCTTCAACTTTTTATGACAGTTTTTTGACATGGACATTTTTGTCCTCTTTGGACCTATGTGTAACTTTTTTAAATTGACGCACAAGGGTTAATTAATGATTTGCAAATGTAGACTATCATTATGTTATGACTTTACTTGTTGAGGCACATGACTATTTACTAATTGTTGAGTAATATGCCATTTTGGTTTTGACATCCACACTAAGCCATGGATTTCAATTTCCAACCATCTTCAACCAAGATTTCACTGAGTCTGATGAACCTTGTTGTTCACGCACAGGAATATGTCAGGTTAAAGGGATAGTTCACTTTGAAATTAAATTTTGGAATGTTTTAGCGTACCTCAAGGGCATCCAAGATGTAGGTGTCTTTTTTTCCGCAGTAGTTTCAATTTTGATATTTTTAGGTCAAACCGTTCTTGTCTGTCAGTCATATAATGCAGGTCTATGGTCACGGTCTCAAAGAGCATGCACAGAGTCCAAATTAAAACAATTCCCCATCGTCCAAATTGAACAATTCCCCATCGTAAGTACACATTGATGGCCTAAGACACAAAACGAGCAGTTTGTGTGAGAAAATGAAGAGTATTTATATCGTTTTTACCTCTTGTAACACAGCCACGTCCAAATGATCTGAGGGTGCAACGATCCATCCTTCTTCCCCACAAAAAAGAACCCCGCCCCCGCTGGAGAAGAGGAAGGGCGGATGAACCCCGTTGCTAGAGAATCAGAAATGTATTTCTCCATGGCCTCTCTCTCTGGAACAGAGAGTGAATATAATTTGCCCTTAGGCGGAGACGTACCTGGCAATAACTCTATAGCACAGTCATAGGGACGATGCGGAGGAAGAGAAGCAGCCCGAGACTTACTGAACACCTCCTTCAGGTCCAGGTACTCTGCGGGCATGTTAGATAAATCCACTGCCTCCTCCTGAAACACAGGGACAGAAACAGACGGACAGGCAGACACAAGACTTATGACAATGACTGCTCCACGCAGACACAGACTTTAACTGCCAGTCCACTTTGGGGTTGTGACGGGTGACCAGGGGTGACCAAGGACGATGGGTGCAAGAGAAGTGTCCAGAATGTAAAAGGAGATGGTCTCGGTATGATTGCCTGATGTGATGAGAGTGATGTCTTCGGTGGCCAGTGAAATGGTGGGGAGTTCTTGACCATTGAGGGCGTGTACTGCAATCTGGTGCGTAAGGGGTTTGAGGGGAACTTGAAATTTGCGTGCAAAGGTGTGGTCCATGAAATTACCTTCAGCCCCTGAATCCAGAAGTGCTCGACAGTTGTGGAGGTGAGATGACCATCGGAGTCTTACAGGAAGGAGAGTAGATGGGGATGAGGTCTTCTCTGCAGAAATCCCACCCGACAGTAGCCTCATACTTACTGTCGGGCTGGGCCTTTTAACGGACAGCTGTAAGCAAAATGTCCAGCTCCTCCACAGTACAAGCAAAGGCCCAGGGATCTCCGCCTCTCCTTCTCCTCCCGGGAGAGCCACCTGCATGGGCTCGTGATCGTTGACGGGGCTGACCGCGTCCCCGCCTCCGAAGCGTTGTCCCTCGATCCCTCCAGGAGAACGATTAGGCTGAAGACGTCTATCTACTTGGGAAAGACGTGCGTCCACTCTCAGGGCCAGAGCAATGAGATCATTGATCATCTTGGTGGGAAGATCCATGGCGTAGATCTCCTTTTGGATGAGGTCAGCCAGCCCATGCAGAAACATGTCCCACTGCGCCTCCTCGTTCCATTGGCTCTCTGCTGCTAGAGTTCGAAATTCAGTCGAAAAGTCAGATACGGATCTCTCTCCTTGTCGTAAATCCGCCAACACTCTAGCACAGTGGTTCTCAACTCCAGTCCTCGGGACCCACTGCTCTGCACATTTTGGATGTCTCTCTTATCTGACACACTCAGTTCAGTTCATGGAGTCTATCCTAATGAGCTGATGATCTGAATCAGGTGTGTTAAATAAGGGAGACATACACAATATGCAGAGCAGTGGGTCCCGAGGACTGGAGTTGAGAACCACTGCTCTAGCAGCCTCTCTCCCCGCAACGGCGCGATCGAACACCCGCCTCATCTCGTCAGAGAGCCTCTGGAACATTCTTCCTGATTCTCCCACACCGCCGTTCCCCATAGCGCCGCTCTCCCAGTCAGAAGTGCCAACACAAACGCGACCTTGGTTCGCTTGTCGTGGAATGTCTTGGGTTGGAGAGAGAAATGCATCGAACACCTGGTTAGGAAAGATCGACAGTAATTTGATTCACCTGAATAAGCCTCGGGAACCGGCAGGCGGGGCTCCGACTGGGAGGGGTCTGCTGGTGGTGGTGGGGGAATCGGTGGTGCGGGTGGCGCAGTGGGAGCTCGAAGCTGTTGAATCTGCTGGGTGAGCCCGGACACCTGCGCCACTAGAGCCTGAACTGCGCGAGCTGTCTCGTTGAGGTTTTTCTCCTGAGTGTCCATTCTTTGTATGCAGTTATTCATAAATGCCTCCAGTGGACTTGCAGAGCCACTCGCTGCTTCCATGCTCAGGTCAGATCGTTCTGTCACGAATGAGAAAAGGAAGCAAAATGCAAGTAAAAAGCTCTTTATTGTATATATTGATGAATTGTTGGTAAAAGTCCAGAACAGACAGGCTAGCGGCGCAGGGACCCCGATGGCCAGATGAACCCGGTGAAAGGGAGTGCAGCAGTGCGGTGAGATGTGTCCAGAGGTGAGATGAATCCAGAATAAATCCACAGGAACACGAACAGGAACAAGGAAGGCACAAGACTCGAGACGCTGACTGGAACAATACCGGGACACCACAAACTACGATCTGACATGAGAAAGTGGTGAGCATATAGGTGATGAGATGAGCTGCAGCTGGTGATGGGAGTGATGAGCTGGATCGCTGATGAGCGCTAATGAGCCGGCACGCCCACACAACATCGGGTTCTGACATCAACCCGACTTTTATTTTCAATCAATATCCAACGTCAGTCTGACGTCGGCTTCTGATGTCAATCGGATGCAGGGTTCTGATGTCAACCCGACTTTCATTTCCAACCAAAATGCAACCCCTGCAACCAAAATCATCCACTGACTGATGTTACTTTCTACTCAAGGACCTTGACAGAATTGTAGTGGAGTAAAAAGAACGATATTTGTCTTTCAAATGTAGTGAAGTTAAAGTAAAAAGTTTCCAGAAAAAAATAATACTCAAGTAAAGTACAGATACTCAAAAAGTGTACTTAAGTACAGCACTCAAGTCAATGTACTTTGTTACTGTCCACCTCTGGGAGACAGAGCGATGTCAGACCAAGGTGGATGGTCCTGGGTGGAGCAGAGGGAGGGAGGATCCAAGGTGGAGTCGACTGCTCGACAGGCCGAGGTGGAGCTACAGGCCTGGAGGTCTGATGTGGAGCACTGGAATTGACACCCCTGGGCTGAGCTGGGAGAATCTAAAGCCCAAGGCTGGTCTAAGCAGGGTAGAGTACATACAGTAGTGGAGCTGAGGGACTGAAGAGAGCCAGAAAAGATCGGGCCGAAGGACTGACTGGCTTGGGCAGAGGAGGAAGGGCCTGAGCACAGGAAGTGATCAGCAAATCCTTCTCTCCAAACTGAATTCAAATGCTGGAGGAAGGGCTTGACCACACAACTCATAAGCCAGCTCCACCAGTACCAGTACTCCACCAGGATCCATCTGTTGTATCCTTCTCTTCACGGGAAACGAAGGACGCATTTGGAGGCCACATTTGAAGGAGCCTTTGTGGTGCAGCGGTGACGCAATCGGCCTTCGAAGGATGCATCCTCTGAATTGGGACGCAGTTAATGTGTACATTAAGCTTCATTTAGAACTTTGTAACTTTTGCCCAGCTGGTGGCATGGGCTAAATGAATTGGCCTGGTCTCAATGTCAGACACTGAATTTTGTTCCACTCACTTCATGCTTGGAATCTATGCAGTCGACTTTCTTAGCATGTTGAAGGCGAATGGTTTAGAGAATAAAATAACTCATTTTTGATTACCATCCGTTTGAATATCACTCTCAGTGTGGGAAAGACCATGCAAATGAAGAAATCCGTTCTGGAACTGTAATAGACTTTGTTCATCTCTCTTTTTTTGTAATAGGTCAGGCACAAACTAAAAAAATTATTTTGAACTGAAAAACATAAAGCACTGCAATCAATCTGACATGTCAACATCTTCATCTAAACATAACATTGTTGTGTATTTGTGTGTTCATTTTTTCTGCTTCAACAGCGACATTGAACACGACTGCCTCACGGCCAGGACCCAAAGGTAATGATACTGAGGAGGTTTAAACTCCACTATTATTACCACATCAAAAATACAAACAAACAAACAAAAATGAACAACCTAAAACCCAATGACCTGTTTTTCTCTCTTTATGTTGTTTTGTGATTAATAGCTATCAAGTTGGTGAATGGACCCAACCGCTGTTCTGGAAGAGTGGAGGTTCTCCACGATGGAATATGGGGAACAGTGTGTGATGATGATTGGGATTCTACAGACGCAGCAGTGGTGTGTAGAGAACTGGGCTGTGGGAGTGTTATAGGGTCAAAGAGTTCTGCTTATTTTGGAGAAGGTTCCGGAAAAATATGGTTGGATGATGTCCAGTGCCGTGGGATTGAATTTACACTGACAAACTGTCCATCAAGTGTATGGGGATCACATAACTGTGGGCACGGTGAAGATGCTGGAGTCATCTGCCAAGGTGAGTCAGACACATTTATTCATACTCTAATTAATGATTGATGATTAATGAGCTACAGGCCCCGAGGTCTGATGTGGAGTGCTGGAATTGACACCCCTGGGCTGAGCTGGCAGATCTGAAGCCCAAGGCTGGTCTAAGAAGGGTAGAGTAAATAGTGGAGCTGAGGGACTGAAGAGAGCCAGAAAAGATCGGGCCGAAGGACTGAATGGCTTGGGCAGAGGAGGTGGGAGAGGGAGGCTAGGTGGGCATATCATTACTGGCAACAAAAGCTTTGAGCTAGTTAGGACCAGCGGCGATGAAGGAGTCTTGAAGATGGACAGTACCATCTGTGACGAAAATGAGTCGGAACCGGACTGGACCGGCAGAGACGGAGAAGAAGAGGAAGACTTGGGTCTGGGCAGACCCAATGAAAATGAAGGGACTTGGATGCTGGACGGAACCAGTGGAGGAGGAAGGGCCTGAGCACAGGAAGTGATCAGCAAATCCTTCTTTCCAAACTGAATTCAAATGCTGGAGGAAGGGCTTGACCACACAACTCATCAGCCAGCTCCACCAGTACCAGTACTCCACCAGGATCCATCTGTTGAATCCTTCTCTTCACGGGAATCGAAGGACGCATTTGGAGGCCACATTTGAAGGAGCCTTTGTGGCGCAACGGTGACACAATCGGCCTTCAAAGGATGCATCCTCTGAATTGGGACGAAGTTAATGTGTACATTAAGCTTCATTTAGAACTTTGTAACTTTTGCCCAGCTGGTGGCATGAGCTAAATTAATTGGCCTGGTCTCAATGTCAGACACTGAGTTTTGTTCCACTCACTTCATGCTTGGAATCTATGCAGTCGACTTTCTTAGCATGTTGAAGGCAAATGGTTTAGAATAAAATAACTCATTTTTGTTTACCATCCGTTTGAATATCACTCTCAGTGTGGGAAAGACCATGCAAATGATGAAATCCGTTCTGGAACTGTAATAGACTTTGTTCATCTCTCTTTTTCTGTAATAGGCCAGGCACAAACTAGTGCAGCACCATCGACAGGTAATTATAGACCTTTGAACCAGATCTGCTTTCCACACAACTTGTAAAACAGCCTAAAAAATGAGTTTGAACTGAAAAACATAAAGCACTGCAATCAATCTGACATGTCAACATCTTCATCTAAACATAACATTGTTGTTTATTTGTGTGTTAGTTTATTCTGCTTCAACAGCGACATTGGACCTGACTGCCTCACAGCCAGGACTCAAAGGTATTCATACTCTAATTAATGATTGATGACATAAAGTATCCTCAAGACTGGATTATTTTTTTATGTTAAAGCATGACCTCTCTAAGGTGATTACTTGTGAGATTGTTCCCTTTCTATTGGCAGACCATTCCTCAGTCATCATTGAATTAAATTTGTATAGGGCATTAAAAACTAGTGTTTAGAGATTTAATAACTCATTACTTATGGATCAAATGTTTAAAGAAAAAATGACAGAGGTTATTAAAACATTCCTTGATATAAATGATAACAGTGAAATAAAACCTGTATTATTATGGGAAACAGCTAAAGCAACCCTAAGGGGAGAGATAATAGCATACTCATCTTGGAGGAAAAAATTGAGAGAGAATAAACAAACGTTAATAGAGAACAAAATACAAAAGTTGCAAGAATTAAAAGTGAGGGATAAAATAATAGAAAAAGGACTGAATGATGCAAAAAAAAGAATTAGAGAGTATTAATTCGGAGGACTTTGTAAAATATTTCACTTTTGCTAAACAATTATTTTATGACAATAGTCCCAAAGCACAACGAATTTTAGCCTCCAAAATAAAAAAGAACAAAGAAAAAGCGGCAATCAACACAATTATGGATAATGCAACATCAAGGAGAGGTGGACAAGAAATTTTATATTGTTTCAGGAACTACTATGAAAACCTTTATTATTCAGAAGTAAATAATCTTGACAAGCAGACAATTGCAGGTTATTTAGATGAATTAAGTCTAGCATCTGTGACTGAAACCCAGAATGAAAGCTTAGTAAAAAACATAACCCAAACGGAAATAATAAAAACTATTGAAAAGGGAAAATTGGGGAAATGCCCTGGAGAAGATGGTTATACCTATGAATTTTACAAAGATTACAAATACTTAATTGTACCAGTTCTACATAGTGTTTAATGAGGTTTTACAAACAGGAAAATGGCCAGATACTTGGAAAAATGTAATTATAACAGTCATAGCTAAAGAAGGGAAGGACCCAAAATAATGTTCATCGTATAGGCCAATTTCACTCCTGAATGTTGATCAGAAAATATTTACATCCATTATGGCAAATAGGCTCTCAGAAATCTTACCATCTATTATAAATCTGGACCAAACAGGATTTGTCAAAAATAGATTTCTTAGTGACAATGTACGCCAAACCCTTAATGTTATTGATTTTGCTAGAAAAACAAAACAACAAATGATATGACAAAATCATTGAATGATGCGGAAAAAGCATTCGACCGAGTATCTTTGCCTTTTCTGTTTGCAGTTTTGAATAAATTTGGCTTTCACAAGAAATTCATTAATTTAATGATGGGAATGTATAATGATTCAGCAGCCAGAGTGAAAGCCATTGGCTCGCTATCGAAACCCTTTCAAATAAAAAGAGGGGTAAAACAGGGCGATCCGCTCTCTCCACAGATTTTTGTGCATTGAGCCATTGGCGGAATGCATAAGGACAAGTATGTGTATAAAGGGCATTAAGATACAAGATGAAGAACATAAACTGGCTTATATGCAGACGATGTCATAATATTCTTAACTGATATATATAAATCATTACCGCCACTTCTGGAGGAAATTGGGAAATACGGGGCTATTTCAGGTTATAAATTAAACTCAGCTAAAACTGAAGCCATGGAAATAGGATGCAATCTCCAAACAGAATTTAAAAAAAAGAATTTAAAAAAGTTTAAGTTGAAATGGGATCAGAACAAAATAAAATATTTAGGTATTACAATTCCCAGAGAAATTGATAAGTTGTACACATGTAACTATACAATTCTGGAGAACACTTGTATTTCATTCAAATGAATGTATTGCCACGCTTTCTTTTTCTTTTCCAGAACCTTCCTTTGTATTTAACAAGCTCATGTTTTAAGGAGTGGGAAAGAATCCTAAAAAAAAGTTTATATGGGATGAAAAGAAACCAAGCGTAAAACGTACTCGGTTACCAACGTAACCTCGGTTCTCTCTAGAAGAGGGAACGAGTACTGCGTAAGTATCTTACGCTAGGGAAAAATCTCTTTTCTGTGAGATATTGAAGCAAAAAAATTATCCTTTAATTTTGTATTAATGTAAAACGCGTTGCAGCAGTATGCAGGCATAGGCGAGACAGCTCGCGCGCCTATTGGCTGCTCTGCGGCAACTGCATCAGCCTATCGAGCGAGGCCTATCGTGACGTCAGATCCAATGAGGGCGCTTCGCTCCCACTGCGTCACATCCTGCCAAAACAGGCGTGGCTTAGGCCTATAAATAAGGCTCGAAGGCAGCTGATATCTGGTTTTTCATCGCCGAAGCGAACCAGAGCGTGTTGCATGCACGGCAAGATACGCAGTACTCGTTCCCTCTTCTAAAAAGAGAACCGAGGTTACGTTAGTAACCGAGTACATTCTCTTACGAGAGGTCTCTCGTACTGCGAAAGTATCTTACGCTAGGGGACCCAATGCAAAACGCCGTGCGTGCTGGGATCTCACACCAATAAACCTGAAGGTGGAACGCCCAGGGTTCACAGTGCATAATCACCAAGGGAACTCACAGAGAGTTCTGGAAAAGAGGGGGGGGGGGCACTCCATCCCACATACAGCAGCATTCATAGACGCAAGTGCTTAACATGACATCATACAGACAGGGCGGGATTCGGCCTGAACTGATGAGGAAAGATGCGGGTCTTACGCAATTTGCCCACACCATATATGGTCAACAGTGAGCAGCGCTCAGCGGCCTCAGTGTCCTGAATCGAGAATCCGAAACAGACAGCACTTATTCGTCTATACTGACAACAGCTTGGCCTGTAAGGCGGGAGCCTCTAGGTACTAAAACCTTATAAATGTAGACGGGGAGGCCCAGCCTGCCGCCATACATATGTCTTGCAAGGCAATCCCGCTAGACCAAGCCCACGAAGAGGCCATGCCCCTCGTGGAGTGCGATCTGACACCCAACGGGCACTGCAAGCCCTTGGTAGTGTATACCAGCGCTATAGCATCAACTATCCATCTGGATAGGCTCTGTTTCGATGCAGCTAGTCCCTTGGAACGTCCGCTGAACGAAACAAATAACTGCTCTGTCTGTCTGAAAACAGACGAGCGAGACACATAAGCTCTTAGCGCCCTAACTGGACAAAGAAAGCTTGCGTCCCCTTCCTCGTCAGAGACCGGTAGGGCAGACAGGGAAATGACCTGAGCCCGAAACGGCGTGTTGAGGGATTTTGGAACATAACCATGCCTAGGTTTGAGTATGACTCTCGAGTCATTTGGCCCAAACTCCATGCACGCCGCGCTTACGGAGAGCGCGTGTAAGTCACCTATGCGCTTCACTGAAGCGAGAGCCAGTAAAAACACTGTTTTGAAAGACAAGTGTTTAAAATCAATCGTTTGAATAGGCTCGAATGGGTCACCTTTCATGGCCTCCAACACCGTAGAAAGGTCCCACACAGAGACTGAAGGAGGTCTGGGAGGATTTAGCCTCCTAGCTCCCCTGAGGAAGCGGATGACTAAATTGTTCCTTCCTATTGACTGACCAAGCGTTGTTTTAGAAAACGCTGCTATAGCCGCCACATTGACTTTGAGCGTGGAAGGGGTCCTGCCCTTATCCAGCAGCTCTTGCAGGAAGGAGAGAACCTCCGTCACCCCACAGTCTAGGGGTGAAATGCCCCGAGCTGTGCACCAGCCGGAAAACACCGACCACTTTGAGGAATAGAGCCGTCGAGTAGACAGAGCTCTAGCCTGAGTGATAGTGTTTAACACTCCCTCTGGGAGGTCAGCGGGTACCCGTTGATAGTCCATACATGAAGGGACCACAGCTCCGGGTGAGGATGCCAAATCGAACCCCTGGTCTGAGAGAGGAGGTCCCTCCTCACTGGCACTGACACTGGCCACGGGGCAGTGTCCGCTAGCTGCATCAGAACTGGGAACCACGGTTGGTTCTTCCAGAGCGGCGCTACAAGCAGCACTGAGCATCCCTCTTTCCTGATCCGTTCTATCTCATGAGGCAGGAGAGAGACGGGGGGAAAAGCATAGAGCGGGCAGCGCGGCCACGCTTGGGCGTTCCTGCTCTTGGAGAAAAATTCCGGACAGTGAGCGTTTTCGTGAGACGCGAACAGGTCCACTTTCGCTCTGCCGAATCTCTACAACAGTTCGACTGTATGTGGGTGTAGAGACCATTCGCCCGCCGGAACGTTGTTCCTGGACAGCCTGTCTGGCCCCAAATTCTGTAGCCCAGGCACGTGCACCGCTCTCAGTGAGCGCAGGTTGCGCTGAGCCCATACCAGAAGGCGTTCCGCCAACCTGTTTAAGTTTCGGGATCTGAGACCGCCCTGGCGATTTATGTAGGACACCACCGACATGTTGTCCGAGCGGACCAAGACGTGGTGACCCTTTATCTGGGGACAAAAACGCGTCAGCGCGTTGTCCACTGACAACATTTCCAGGCAGTTTATATGTTGAAGCTTTTCCCGTTTTGACCATCGGCCGAAGAACGGTCTGCCCTCGAGCAGCGCTCCCATCCTGAGGTTGAGGCATCTGTTGACACCACTTTCATCCTCAAGGAAGTCCCCAGGCTTACACCTGATTGGTACCAGTCGTTCGCTTTCCAAGGTTTCAGAGCTAAGATGCATGTCTGATCGACCTTGAGATGAAGCAGACCGGACGCCCATGCTCGGTGCGGTACTCGCGCTTTTAACCAGAACTGCAGAGGGCGCATGCGGAGCAAGCCCAGCTGGAGAACTGATGATGCTGAGGCCATGAGACCAGCATCTTCTGAAATATCTTGAGCGGGACGGTCGCGTCGCAGCGGAAAGAGCTCGCTGCGCGCTGAACATCCCAATTGACTCTTAGACCTAGATTCTCGAGGTGTTCGAGTAAAACGGTCCTGTGCTCTATGAGCTCTGAGTGTGATTGAGCTAGAATCAGCCAATCGTCCAAGTAGTTCAATACTCGCATGCCCCGGAGTCTGAGGGGCGCGAGCGCTGCATCCATGCACATCGTAAATGTACGGGGTGCTAGGGACAAGCCAAACGGTAGGACTGTGTTCTGATATGCCTGGCCCTCGAAGGCGAATCTCAAGTATCGCCTGTGACGTGACGCTATCTGTATTTGAAAATACGTGTCCTTCAGATTTATTGACATAAACCAGTCTCCTTGGCGAACCTGCGCGAGGATTTTTCTGGTCGTGAGCATTTTGAACCGGCGTCTCGCCAATGCTTTGTTCAGTTGTCTTAGATCTAGTATGGGTCTGAGACCCCCGTCTTTCTTCGGTACCAGGAAGTATCTGCTGTACAGCCCCCCTTCGCTTTGAGCTTGAGATAAAGGCTTTATTGCCCCTTTGCTCAACAGTTTCGATATTTCGGCTCAAAGTAGGTGTGCTACTTCTGTATTCACCGTGGTTTCGACAGAACTGTAGCGAATAGCCTCTTTTTATAATGTCTAGCACCCATTCCGAAACCCTGTGAAGGGCTGCCCACGCATCTGCATGAGTGGCTAGGGGTTGAATGCGAAGAGCGCTCTGGTCGCTTGGGGACAGAGGCGCTTCGGTGCGCTGTAACATAGGCGTTATGCCCATGACATTTGAGGCGGGGAGCGCGCTGATCACAGCGGGCAGATTGCCCGCGCTCGACCCCGCTGCGGTGTTTAACCGAGTGAGGGAGGGCTGGGTGAGTCCCGTGGGACTTGTCATGTCTGTGAGTGAATGCGGGTGCGGGAGAGCCCGCAGAGAGAAGAGCAGAGTGAATGCGCACTGGTTTCGTTTTTACAGAAACCGTGAGACATGCAAAACATAGTGTTTGTGGGCACTGGGCAGTGGGCACGTTTACTATGTTGGATGCGCAATCGACCTGAGTCGATTTTATGAGCGCGGGCCCTTATGAGAAGGGCTGTGCTTGTCTGTAGGGATGAGCACTGGGCAGTGGGCATGTTTTCTACACTCATAGCACCATCGGCCGTGGCCGGGACACCAGAAAATACGCTCTTTATGGGATTTATCTGGGTAGCCATAAAAACGGCATTTGTGTGCAAGCAAGCGGGCAGCTGTTCCGGCTTGTACACTGCAGAATACACTGGAACAGTCACATTTCTTGGAACTGAACGAGCGATGAGCTTCAGTGGAAGTCCGGCCGCGGCGGGACTCGAACACCGACGCTTTCCTAGGCATGCTAGGACGACTTCGGGGCCTCGGGCTTCACCGCAATCCTAGGCTGTGGCCCACGTGGAGCGGGGCGGCGGCTAGTCGAGCGAGAGCGCGGCCTCAAGCTTCGGGCCTGTCGGCGCTGCGACGAGGCGGCAGGGGGCGGAGGCTGTGAGCTCTGAGCAGGTGGTTTTGCACGGCCCGCTGGAGAACTGGAGCGCTTCGGTAGGAAGTGCTTTATGGCCTGTGACGCTTTCTGCACCTCGGCGAATCTCTCCACGAAGTCGTTGACAGAGGATCCGAAGAGGCCAGCAGAAGAAAGCGGGGCGTCGAGGAACGCGGTGCGCTCAGACTCAGACATCTTCGAGAGCGTCAGCCAAAAGTGTCTCTCAGCAACAGTGAGAGAAGCCATGCTCCGTCCAATGGCCTGTGCAGCAGACTTAGTAGCGCGGAGAGCGAGGTCTGACGCACTCCTTAAGTCTGCCATGCAAACTGCATCTGGTCCCATCTCGTCCAGCTTTCGGAGGAGATCGGCCTGGAAAATCAGCAGAGAGGCCATCGTGTGCAGTGCTGACGCAGCCTGCTTTGGAGGGTAGAGACGTTTTTGCACACCGTCCAGCAGAGGGCGGGCAGAAGGCGCGAGATCCACAGAGCTCGCCCAATCCTCACTGCCCGATGCCAGCAGAGAGCAGGTGTCATCCTCCCCAGACGCGGCTTTCAAGTCAGCATCATCAATAGAAGCAGCGGGGGACCACAGCCGCTGTCCATCGGGAAGCGACTCAACCGAAGCCGGTGAAGCAAGCGGGCGAACCGGCGAGCTTTGGTGGGCTGGAGAAGGTTCCGGGACCCGCTGAGCGCGGCGCTTTGTACGGCGCGGCAACGCAGCGGGCGGAAGTGCAGGCATGGAGAAAGCTGCCAGGCGAGTCCTCAGAGTCGCCATAGGCAGTAGCTCGCAGTGAGGGCAGCCGCCGTCGGCGAGCGCGAGCGCTGCGTGATCTTCACCCAGGCAGGAAACGCAGATGACATGGCGGTCTCCCTCGCTGAGTGGGGCTCTGCACGAGCCGCATGAAGGCATCTTAAAAAAGACGCTAGCTCTTTTAGAGTGTGTGTCGCGCCGGCGAACACACACACACAGAACAGAGAGTAAAAATGATATAGGTGCCGGATAGCGCAGCGGGAGCGGCAGTAGAAGGCGGAGTGGCCAGCGGCTTCAGGTGATGGCTCGTCCCGCTGAAAGGCTTCTTCAGATGGCGCGGCTTCTCTCTCCGGATCCAGCGATGCGTGAGCTTCGCTGAAGAGATGAAAAATCAGATATCAGCTGCCTCCGAGCCTTATTTATAGGCCTAAGCCACGCCCGTTTCGGCGGGATGTGACTCATTGGATCTGACGTCACGATAGGCCTCGCTCGATAGGCTGATGCAGTTGCCGCAGAGCAGCCAATAGGCGCGCGAGCTGTCTCGCCTATGCCTGCATACTCCTGCAACGCGTTTTACATTAATACAAAATTAAAGGATCATTTTTTGGCTTCAATATCTTGCGGAAAAGAGATTTTCCCCTAGCGTAAGATACTTACGCAGTACGAGAGACCTCTCGTAAGAGAACTTAAATGTTTACAACAAAATAGGGAACAAGGTGGGTTGGGTCTACCAAATTTGAGTCTTTATTACCATGCAGCCCAAGTCAAAAGCATTTTAGTTTTGATGAATAATAAAATGAATCCTAAATGGAAATCTATTGAGAACAAATTGGTAGACTCACCCACCTCTCTAATTTTCTCAGGGCAAACTGCAGAAAGGGTCAAACATTTGAATTACTCTATTTATCATACATGGAAGAGCTGGAAAAGATTATGTAAAATTATGAAAATAAAATCAACTGATATGGTTTTTTATTTTATTTTATCTATTTTATTTATTTATTTGAAAAACAAAAACAAAAGGGACAATACATATTAATGAACATTTTCACAAAAATGTAAATATGTCAGATTATAGCCTTAGGCTAATTTCCATCTGCAGACCCCCTGGCAGGTTGATGTTACACACAAGATAATAAACACATACAGATACACTATATAAAGACTATATACAGAGAAACATGAATAAGAACAGTGATCACATCATGTTAAAACAAACAATAACAACAAGAGTGAACAACAAATGACATATAGAAAACAGGAATGCATCGACTGTATTGCACAAACCACAATTTTGCACATGCCCTGACTGACCTGATATTGCACTGACCCAAATTACACCATTCTATATTGCACTGACCCACATTACACTAACCCCTATTGCACAACCCATGTTATACTGACTCTTATTGCACAACCCGTATTACACTGATAATTGTATCCCTTTTTGTAATGTACTAACTCTATTTTACATCTGATATAATGATTAACTAAACATGAACACATGTTTGTGTGTCCCTCAGCCACACTTTTAAATGACTCCTAAAGGTAGGAAGACTTGTACTTTCCCTCATTGACAGTGGAATACTATTCCAGAAGCCCACTCCCTGATATGACAGGATGTTCTGTGAAAAGGCGGTCCGCCTAAATGCCAATTCACAATCACCTCTCGTAATGGCTCTAGTCACTCGAGACCTGGCAACACTGCTAGACTTTTGTTTAATAAAATCACTCAATGGTGGAGGCGCCAGACCATGTATAACCTTATAGATTAGACAGGCTGATTTAAATCATTTGAAATTAGCAAAATTTAAAAACTTATATCTATCTAAAATTTGACAATGGTGATATGACGAAGGTTTCTTGTCTAATATTTTCAATGCTCTTTTGTAGCATACTTCGATTGGCCCAATAGCAGCATGACTCGTATAGGACCAACTTGTGATACAGTACTCAATATGAGCCAGTAACATAGAGTGCAGAAATGTAATCGCTGCTGCATCCGTTAATGATGTACGAATATGTCTAAAATTCTGTATATTAACATTTACAGTTTTCACTACTTTTTTAAGATGTTTTTTAAAGGATAATTTCGAGTCTAATAGCACTCCCAAATACTTAACTTCCTCAACATTAATTAATTCTTGTCCACCCAAGCGAACTTTTACTGTGGCCACGGTTGTTTTAGGTTTACTAAAAAACATTGATACGGTCTTTTTAACATTATGGCACAGGCATGAATCATTCAGCCATTTTTGTAAGTCATTTAAGGCTAATGAAAGCTGATGGGCTGCATCATCAGCACTTTTGGCTTGTGTAAAAATTACCGTATCGTCTGCATACATAATCGTGTCCACATTTTTGCACACACTGGACAAGTTATTTACATAAAGTGAAAATAGCAAGGGACCTAAAATTGATCCCTGAGGGACACCTTGCGTATAGTGAAGATTGGTTCAGATTACACAATTTTTTTGTCTGTTACGATAGTCACTGTGTCAGATTACACGATTTTGACTCCTAAAAATCTTGTCATGTCGTGGACAAGAAACATGTCAGACTACACGTTGTTTTCCGACCAGTCATCGCGAGCTGTCTCACACACTCATTCACTCGCACATACACACATTCACTCACACACGCTCACTCACTCGCACATACACACTCACACACTCGCACACACACACACACACACACATACACTCTCACTCACTCGCACATATACACACTCACTCTCTCTCTCACACACACACACACACACACACACACACACACACTCACTCTCGCGCACACACACAGTCACACACACACTCGCTCACTCACTCGCGAACACAGACTCTCACTCACTCTCACTCACTCGCGCACGGTCTCTATTTCTATCTTTGACGATTAGCTTTCTATCCCAAATGTAATTTAACCTGCTAGCCTACACAGCACAGGACTATACAACAACTAAAACTATCACACAACATACTCACAGTCGTGATAACCGAGTTGGTTGGCAATGCTACGGCAGACAATCATTGTCCTTGTAGTATGCGATCGGCTGAAGCCTTTTCTGTCGCCGCAAAAGTAAAAAAAAAAAATCGACATCGAAACGAAAAAAATAAAAGTCGTTTTTTCGCCGCAGCACATTCGTGTTCGGTGTGGAAGCACTCATTACACAAACAGCTTATCAAAAAATAAAACCATCGTACGAATTATTCGTCCGTCAAAGTCGCGTCCAGTGTGAAAGGGCCTTAAGACTTCACCTTCTCAACAAAAACACAGACAGCCGTTTCAGTTGAGTGAAGAGATCGAAATCCGAATTGCATAGGATGCAAACCCGGATTGGAATCATTAAGATGTGCAATAATAGAGTTAGCGACCCACTTTTCTGCTATCTTTGAAAAGATAGGGAGTATGCTAATAGGTCGATAATTAGCAGGGTCTAATTTATCACCCGATTTATATATTGGTATGACATTTGCCACCTTCCAACTCAAAGGGACGACTGCCTGCATGATTGATAAATTAATAAGATGGGTCACAGGCACCAAGATACAAGATTTATAATGCTTAAGAAGATTGGTATCAAATCCAAACACATCCCTTGCTTTAGAACTTTTCAATTTAAAGATTATATTTTCTACTTCATTTTCTGTAATTAATTGAATATTAAACTTTTAATTTTGAGTTGAGGCATCCATATGGAGGTCGGTGTTGCCAATATTTTGTTGAGAGTCACAAGAATTAGAAAACAGTTGTGCAATCTCATCAATGGTACTTTGGAAATAATCATTTAATTTAGTTGCTAGGCTGAGAGGCTCTGATACCAATTCATTGGCAAATTTGAGTTCAAGGTCTTTATCAGCATTGTGCTTACTTTTACCAAGGAGTTTGTTAATATTTTCCCAAATTAGCTTACAATTTCCTTTGGCACCATTAATTACAGTCATGAAAAAATTAGCTTTTGCCATTCTCAAAGTTTGGGTGACTTTATTCCTTGCGGATACAAAATTTAATCGATCAGTAGTTAATCCAAATTGTAATGATTTTTTAAGTAATTTGTCTCTGAGTGTCATAAGCTGTTTACACTCACTATTGATCCAAGGCAAGGAATAAACTCGTTTCTTTAAGTGACCCACTTTCTGAAACTGAGACAGAACCCCTTTAATAGAGGAGTAGAGTAGATCACAACATTTATTAGTGTCATCACAAGATAGTATGCTAGACCAATCAAGATTATTTAGAGCTGCAGTTAAACATTGTTCTTGGCTCTTTGAAATAAATTTTTGTTTTATATTAGTGCTTTTACTGACACTTCTCAATCGTTTTTTAGTCAGCTTTCTAGAGAAAAATATGGCATTGTGGTTATTCTAGAGGGATCACTGATCAATTGTGTTAGCCCAAAATTATCTGTAATTTCTTTCAGTTTCTTTCTGTCACTTTTGTTGTCCCAATTTACATGTAAGTCTCCCATTAGAATACACTGTTAAAAATTACCTGTAAATTTTACAGTAAAATACTGGCAGCAGGGTTGCCAGCCAATTACTGTATTTTTTACAGTAGCGCTTCTGTAATTTAATTTACAGAATTTTACTGTATTCTTTGATTACAGTAAAATTCTGTAAATTAAATTACAGAAACGCTACTGTAAAAAATACAGTAATTGGCTGGCAACCCTGCTGCCAGTATTTTACTGTAAAATTTACAGGTAATTTTTAACAGTGTAGACTGTGCTCTGTCTTTCCTTTATGACATCTTGATAAATGTGATGTGAACGTTGACAAGACAGTATATGTCTTTTTGCACTGTTTAAATGGACAAGTTACTGCTGTGCCCTCTTTCAAATGAGTTTTTAGATGTGAAAAAAAAAACAGTCAAATCCTCACAATGCACAGAACAGCATTCAATGTGACAGGTCAAATCAGTAATGTTACTGTAGAGTTGTGCCACAGCTACAGGTTGTCTCTCATTATGATACCAGTATGAGTGTGATTTAAATGCATTAAAGTTTTTGAACACCAAACTGCAGTTAGCTATTCCACACTTAAAAGTTGCATTTGGCAAATATCTGTGTAATTTCATGTGCCTTACATAAGACATAACGGTCTCAAATTCATGTGAGCAAAACTGACAGATCATCTTGAAACTTATTATTTTGGATGCTAACTATCCTTAATTTCCACACTCAGAAAACAATGTTATCTGGAGTCAGACATTAAAATACAATGGATAGAAAGAACAAGGCGCGAAAAAAGTGCGCGCACGCGCTCAAAAAAAAGTGCGCGAAAAAAAGTGTGTGGGACTTTAAATGCATTTTAAACAGTTAAATGCTATACACAACATGCATCCTTGCTTAGTATGTCTAAACATTACACTAAAATGTGTTTTACATGCTAATTGGCACTATACCTGATATAATTTCCAACTGACGCACACAAAAACAAATCTCACACTTAAGGCAAAGACTAAATTACTGTTTCAAGTCACTACAGCCAAAAAATGCAACAGCCAACGAAATATTTAGAAAATTACCTCTATTGCTAACTGGAACTCTTTGCACTCTCAACTTCCCAACTCAACTGCACTAACGCAAATCGACAACTGTGTGAGCCTAAATAAATGCAGCGATTTAATTATTTTAGACAAAGTACATTTTACATTTTAAATTCCTTGCTGAATGTAAGACAGGGCGGGATCAACCAGCGGCGGCTTCACGCACATGATGTGCGATTCATTTGCAGTCAGGACACGGAGGGGTGAACATCTCCGCGCTCTAACTGCAGCTGGGAGGGGCTGGTGCGCGAGAACTGGGCCGCCTGTGAGTGCTTTGCCATGGGGATGGGTCAAACGGCAGCACCCGCTGCTCGTTGAGAAGAGTAAGAACAATGTGCGGTTTCACGTAAAAAAGTCTCTAAAAGCCTCCAATAACACCAGTAAAAGTCATTAGATTTGTCGCTAGTCGCTTTGGGGGTCTGAGTACTCGCTAAATATAGCGACAAAGGCACTAAGTTGGCAACACTGCAACTGAGACCAGATTAGACATAAGAGCCATATTTAGAAGCGCAATAAAAAATAAAAAAAATGAAAAGAAAAACATTCTACAACGACAATAAGTCAAGTTATAAGCATGATCAGTTCATTTGTTCATGTGTCACCACACTGGTAAAATGACTTGTGCACGCCCTGTGCAAAAAAAAAAAAAAAAGTTGCCAAATATCTGTACATCTAAAAAGCATATTATATTATAAATCAACTAATGTTATACAATACACTAACATTACCTGGCTGAAGATAACAAAGGCATACAAATCCACACCTAGCTGGTTAAGTAAACGGCTTGAAACAGCACCATTCTCCCATTCAGCGACGCTCCGTGAGCGGGCTGACAGCAAGGCCTTAGCAACGCATTTTCATTTCTGTGACCGTGTTAACAGACGACTGTCTGCCATAAAATAATCACGACGAACTGTGCTAATCAACACGAAGTTCCCGTGAATAGTGTCATTTAAGCATGATGTTCAAAATGTAAGCACTCAGGTTTTCTACCCATAACGTTGCTATAGCGCCGGGGAATGTGTGAAATCCTACCGCGGGCTTGTGAATCCTGGATTACAAATAGTAACCGCTAATATATATAGCTATATACCTTCATATACTGCGACACTTACAAAACATGAAAACTAAAAGAAAACTAAAAGTCACTTACCACAGTTGCTTGTGTGTGAATCATTCGCCTTGCCGCTACCCGAATCACGACCGTTGAAAATCCCACGACGATGGCTCTGTAGATTTGAAATTTACAGCAATATTCCGTAAATTTGAGTCAAACCAGAGCCCGTCTACGGAGAGCCTTGGCACTTCCTATTAGCCCCATTGTATAGATGGTTGGTTGCAGTTCCATTAGAATTCCACTGGAGGTGATCGCGGGCGAGTGCAGACTCAATGGGGCTAGACGGCTAAATGTGTCTCTTTCACCCGATTGCCTTTGAGAAATCTCAGATTTTATTGTAGATTTTGCAAGTTCAACATGGGTTATAGGTCGAAAGTTGAATGAACGAGTACTTATTTCTTTTCGATTTCTTACAGGTTGAGTTGTTGTTGCCCATAACACGCTAGCATTCTGCTAATGACGTCAGCATTCTGACGTCATTGACATTTTAAAAGACTTTTTAAACCAAATAAGTGACTCTAAAAAATCTAACAACCAGCAATGTGTAATTTCTTTGCATCTCCTTTCGAATACAACATTCAAATTACTAGACAAAAAATTATATCCTGAGAAAAGTGGATTTTGAGGGGTTTTTCGCCATAGACCTCCATTCATTCTGCACTCGCATGCGAGCGCCCCCGCATGGACAGAGACGTGTTACTGCAGCCAGTCCAGAAACCGGAAATAAGCAGAGAGTGCCAATTCTCTTCCTATTAGACATTCTCTGGTCAAACCGCCACGCGACCCCAGAATGCATTGCAGTTTACAGCAAAATGCTGTATTATTAAAAAACAGCCAGCTGCTGTAAAATAATGCTGTAATTTTTACAGCAATTCATTACAGTGTAACCTCATTATTAAAGTCACAACAACTCAGAAGTGCCTTAAATTGATCATAAAAATCTACTTTTGCTGAAGGCGGACGATAAAGACATAAACCAGTAAATGACATTTCTGCTGAGAGTGACACTTTCCCATACAAAAATGTAATATATGGCCATATATGTACTTATATTTTAAATAGCATGACATATATCTATACATATATTTGACTTATCTGAGAACACAATATATGACTGCAACATATATCTATACATATATTTGACTTATCTGAGAACACAATATGCAACATATATCTCTACATATATTTGACTTATCTGAGAACACAATATGTGACTGCAACATATATCTATACATATATTTGACTTATCTGAGAACACAATATGCAACATATATCTCTACATATATTTGACTTATCTGAGAACACAATATATGACTGCAACATATCTCTACATATATTTGACTTATCTGAGAACACAATATGCAACATATATCTATACATATATTTGACTTATCTGAGAACACAATATGTGACTGCAACATATATCTATACATATATTTGACTTATCTGAGAACACAATATATGCCTACAACATATATCTATACATATATTTGACTTATCTGAGAACACAATATGTGACTGCAACATATATCTACATATATTTGACTTATCTGAGAACACAATATATGACTGCAACATATATCTCTACATATATTTGACTTATCTGAGAACACAATATATGCCTGCAACATATATCTCTACATATATTTGACTTATCTGAGAACACAATATGCAACATATATCTCTACATATATTTGACTTATCTGAGAACACAATATGCAACATATATCTCTACATATATTTGACTTATCTGAGAACACAATATATGACTGCAACATATATCTCTACATATATTTGACTTATCTGAGAACACAATATGCAACATATATCTATACATATATTTGACTTATCTGAGAACACAATATGTGACTGCAACATATATCTATACATATATTTGACTTATCTGAGAACACAATATATGCCTGCAACATATATCTATTCATATATTTGACTTATCTGAGAACACAATATGTGACTGCAACATATATATACATATATTTGACTTATCTGAGAACACAATATATGCCTGTGTGGCATTACGAGGAGTTACTAAGGATCTAATGTAATGACTACGCCACCTGGGAATTCGCAACCCAGGAAAACCAACCTAAGAAATAGGCAGATTTATTCCCTTAACAGGACAAGAGACGTGGATGAATAAACAATTACTTTTTTTATTAGAGGACACAGGTGTAATAATTCAAGACAAGGACAATACAAGGACAAATGTTCAAAATACTTCCACGATAAGTTACACGAACTTCACAACATAAATACAAAATAAATACATTAAACAAAAACACAACTCAAATAATCAGACAACAGGACTGAGTGAGGCCAACAGGGGGGACACTCAATGAGCACTACAACACTCCGTAAGTAACACCAAAAATGCAAAAGAAAAACCAAAGCAATAACCACATCAGTATCACCTTCACACCGGTGCACATCCACAGCACAGCACAAAAATAATCAAGTCAAGCCCCGCCCCTTTGCTCTTGGACACTCAACTCCTAACGAAATCAAAAACAGAATACAGAGAATAATTACATACAGTTCACAGTAGAAACAGATACAAAATAACTAAATAACTAAACAATGAACCTTAGAAAGAAAACAATAACCAAACACACAACACTCTCCTTGTAAACATTCACACACTCGCACGTTGCCTACACACACACACACGCACAAACACACGCAAACAAACACGCTAAAACTGCAGGGCGGCGATATTCCTCCTGTCAACCTGCATACGCCATTAAAGCACTAACAGTTTCTTGTTCGGCCGCAGCCAGAGTGGAATGAAATTGACGCGAATCCTTTCGTTTTAATATAGTTGAGACAGCAGCAAAACAGCAGCGCTCCGTAATCAACGAGCGAACGTCGGGTAACCCCAGCAACGGAATCCTCCCCGCTACTCGGCAGAATACGCTGCGCTTCTGAAACGACAACTTTAATTAAAAGACATATCAGAGCATGACGCACATATACAAATAACCTGCATACTTGAGGTACGAAGAATCCCAGTCACGGCAGTCCGAAGTGCCCATAAATCAACGCGCACGCTGTAACATGAAACACAAGACATTTCAATTTACCCACTGCCCTATAGGGAAGGATAGACGCTACAAACAACCGCGTTCCTACTTGTGAAGAGGCTGCAGACACCAGATCAACCATGGGAAACAGTACTCGTTCTCCTATATGCCATGGGACCACACAAACAATTTTCCCGCATGCCTCTTCACAGCATGCGGAACCGGAAAAGCAAGGAAGCTTTGTGACGGGACTCAATACAGAGCAGGTATATGCTCCGCCTTTAGCTGTGATAGGCTTAATAAACAAACCTGAAGCAACCAATAGTAGCCTGAAGTCAAACACCTATACTGCCACACCTGCAACATATATCTATACATATATTTGACTTATCTGAGAACACTATATATGACTACAACATATATCTATTCATATATTTGACTTATCTGAGAACACAATATATGCCAGCAACATATATGAACATTTATGTGTCCAAACATGTGAAGAAAATATTTGAGTTCATCCATATATGATACCATATATCTGCATATATTACAGTATAGTATTGGTTTCTCGCATATATGGACAACATTAATTATAAATATGTGACATACATATTTGTTTTCAACATATTTAATAAATGTATGTAAACATACATGTATGTAACCCTTTACTGAAAATTTACAGCGAATTTCTTACAGAATTGTACTGTATTTCCATAATACAGTATTAAGCTGTATCTTTTACAGAACAGCTGTAAATATACAGCACATTTCTGTTTTCGTCCTGATAAATTCGTTACCATCATACTGACTGAAAAGGCATTGCATTGTGGGATTGATTTCTTTCGCGCTCAATTCGTTCAAATGTGACGCGTCATGCGAGCAGACAGTAACGTTAGGCAGCTACAACAGGCAAACTCGTTTTCGAACAAATAATCATTCCTGTTATCAAGATAAACAATGTCTGCGAACCTGTGAGCAATTTTAAAGCTTTTTTGAGGTTCGGTTCGGTTCGTGTTTCAAACATTAGTTGCCTGTGACGCAGCAGAAAATGGACGACGTTAACGGTAGCAGCTAACGTTACCTGAAGACGGATGGAAGAATTTGTCATTGAATAATCTAACCTGCGCGTGACGATAAGTGGGATTTAGAGTTTGAGAAGATGGAGAATTGTTCAACTGAGTGATACGGTAAGCCAATATATATATATATATATTTTATTTATTTTTTTTGCGTTCGCATTTCTACATTGTTTTCACGTATTTGGTTTGATTTTGCGAACGCGGTTTACTACCGTGGCCGCGCAAGCAATTCACTGACTCTGTTCCATCTGATTACCAAGTAACGTAACGTTAAATTCGACATTTCATATAATAGGCAACCTTTACCATGCTATTTGCATGACGTGCATTTGATATATATATTTTTCGTTTTAGGCTTTGTAATCTGATGGCCATTGTTAATGTAAGTGCTTTTAAGTAGTGTTACAGTTATAGTCTATGTGGTAAAGAAAAAAAATGCTGTCAAATTCTGTCAGTTCTGTGATCGTGCTTTTGAATCGTTGTCAGAATTTTGCTAGCACATGAAAATCCATGTTCCTAATGCTGTTTTCAAATGTAGTAGGCCTATTCCTGATTGCCATCCCATGGTCCTACAACTACTCCCTAATTCAAAGAAGTTAGACGGTGTTATCCTTCAAGCAGATAAGTAGAGATTATTCAGCAAATCTCATTAATTTGTAATATGTTTTATGTTTTGGTTCTGCTGATCAAGGTTGTGCTGTCCTTTTTAAAAATTGTTTCAGAAATTTGCATCGCTGATGTCCAGCAATCTACATTTGCCAGAAAGTCCACGACTTATTTCCTGGTATGTAAACATTAAAGGGGTAGATGAAACCTAAAATGAAAAGCCATCATTTACTCACCCCACTGCAAAATATGTTTTTCTTAATTTTAAACAAACAAAATTATATGCCAGTGCATTTTAGCATTCTAACCAATTTTAATTTTTAGTTGAAAAATTTAATTCCTAGAACTATGAATAGACAACTACATCGAACCACAGTGGAACCCACAGTAGTTATTTGAATTATTAATATATATATATATATTTTTTTTTTTTTTATTCCATTACAGGTCAATCTCTAAGCAACCAGTGCTGGATATTAAGTTTGGAAGGTCAAGGTGTGTGTGAAGGATCACAGCCTCTTCATCACTGGCCTGGCAGCGCTGTTTGCCTCCTCCTATAACTTCAGCTTGCAGTACCAGGAAGAGGCAGCACCTTGAGTTTGTTCAGAGGTTAGTCATTGGCATATTTGCCATTCATATATATATATATATATATATATATATGTTAGACTGAATTGTGTCACTAACCTTGACTTGACAGTATTTATTATGTTGACTACTGGTATGAACAATATGGCCCTGATTTCCATACAGGGCTTAGCTTAAGCCAGGTCTAGGCCTTAATAAAATTAGGGTATTTAAGCAGCTTTTATAATAATGTATCATTAAAAAAAAAAAAAAAAAAAAACATTACTGGTGTGCATCTTGTGATAAAACAGTGGCAGTCATATATTTTAAGATATATCGGTGCAAGTTGTTTTCAGTTGAAGGATTAGTGAAAATTCTGTCATTAATTACTCACCCTCATGTCGTTCCAAACCTGTAAGACCTTCGTTCATCTTCAGAACACAAATTAAGATATTTTTGATGAAATCTGAGAGGTTTCTGAACCGCCCATAGACAGCAACGTCTTTGCAACTTTTAAGGCCCAGAAAGCTAGTAAAAACATTGTTTAAATAATCCATGTAACTAGTGCAACCTTAAAGGAGAACTCCGGTCAATTTTAACGATGAGCTCATTTTTTTGTAAATTTGGAGTGCTGTCAATACAGAGAACAACGACAAAAATCGGTGTTGCATACACCGTGTTATCCTCTTTTTAAAATGTGCACCCTGTTGACTTCAAGTTTTAAACCTGCTTTTAGCCTCTTAACATCCTTGATGTGTCATTACAAGTGCCCAGCCATGTGAGTGATTCCTTCAGAGTGAACACGGGTGAATCTGACTGCAGTAGATGTGAAAGATATCATGTTGAAACATCTACAAATGTCCGTATATAGGTGAAAATGCCCCTTGAAATCAATTTAAGGTGGCAAATATTACCCCTTAATAAAAAATGTTAATTTCTGTCACTGCTGTAAACTGACCACTGCATAGAATATGAAAAATATGAATATCTTTGTCAGTCAGCTGTCAACAGGCCTAAACAAGCCATGGCACCAAGCACAGAAACACAATCAGTAAAATGTTATCTAATTATTATCAAGAAAACTTTGAAAATATCGATCGAGACATATTTTGTCAATATTGCACACCCCTAATGCATGGTATTAATTTTGATTTCTTCGGGTCTTAAAAAGGTCTTAAAAAGCCTTAAATTTGACTTTAAAAAATGTGCAGAAACCCTGCTTCATAATATTTAGGTTGAACCACTGTAGCTATATATTTACCAATGTTTTTACCACTTTTCTGGGCTTTGACAGTTGCAATGATATTGATATCAATGGAAGGACAAAACTATCAGATTTCATCAAAAATATCTTAATTTGTGTCCCGAAGATGAACAAAAGTCTTGAGGGTGAGTAATAATGACAGAATTTAAATTTTTGGGTGCAAACATGCATTTTAGTCTGGTAAATCATGTTGTCATATGCAATAAACATCGCAAGGCTTGCAATTAAGTTAAATTATTTCTGTCACAAAGGTTTGGGCTGGATTCTGGCAGTGTGTGCTCTATATAAACGGAGAGTCTAAAGACTGCCTTTCCACTGATACTCTGATGGCACCGGATGAGGGGATGATATTGTTAATGAGCTGGGTGATGAGTAGACAAAAGTTGTAGAATAAAACTTTAAATCTGGCAACCCCACTTCCAAAAAATTAGTTAGTTGACAGTGTGCATGTAAACAGACACATTGAGTTGATGTATTTTACCAGGGCAGAAAAAATATCAGTTATTGATCACAACATCCAACATTGCATTTTTTTTTTCACAACATCCAACATTGCATTTTTTTTTAAATTTTTTTTTATGTTGTTCAGTTTTTTGTCAAAATATATACACTCAGTTAATAATATTTAATTGTTGTTTTTTTCTGCCTTTTAGACACTTTCTTGACATCAATCCTGAACGTGGATCAAAAACAAAGAAAGGACAAGTAACTTCAAAGAAAACTGGCCAAGTTGTGCAAAACAGCCTACAAGTGTCCTCACTTCTGCGAAACCTTGCAGACTTTGAATGGGATTTCGTTTGCACTTTTATGGACTTCAAAAAAGAAACAGCATTTCACTGTCGTTATAAAGCTTGGAAGAGCCAGGACATTTTTTAATAGAACTCTGATTGTATTCGTCTGAAAGAATAATGTCATATACACCTAGGATGACTTGAGGGTGAGTAAATCATGTGCTAATTTAAATTTTTGGGTGAACTATTCCTTTAAGTGCTAACTGTTACCTGTTTGTTGTTAAGTGTTAAAATTGCATTTTATGTTTAAAAAGTAATTCAGCCAACATGTTCACAGAAGGCAATTTAACTAAATAAATGTTTTAAAACCCAGAAAATGTTGTTCCCTTACGAGAACGTTCTCTCGTACTGCGTTGCAAACGCTGTGGGGAAAACTCCTTTTCTCGAGAATATTGAAGCCTTTATTTTAAAACGCATTGCTGCAGCACAGGCGAGAGCACCAGGCTCGCACGAGCGAGCTGATAGGCTGTGCTGTGGGCAACTGCACGAACCAATGGCAGATCAGCAGAGGCGCGCGAACCAATCAGGGCGCTTGGCACACTGCCAGTGTCAAGCGCGCGAAACTGCACGTGACCGTAGAATATAAATATAGAGAATAATCCGCCATTTGACAGATTTAATCTCCTTCAGGATGCCTGTTTCTACTCTCCGCTCGAGACTCGCGCTCGCTTCGTCAGTGAGTGATTCCACCCATCTTCCATCTTCGGCGCCCCGCGAGCCCCGTTGGAAGAAGCGGCGCGATCAGAGGCGTCCTGAACGCGGTGAGTTTAGCGAATGCACGCCGGGCCTTTCTCCACGTGCTTCGCCCACGCCCTCTTCTCCAGTTCTGTTCTCTCAGAGCGACCAACGCCCCTCGTCTGAAGCGGCGGGACTCGTCTCTTTTGGCGGATCTGCTGAAGATATGGACGACGCAGTTTCTGTGGCGGCATCTGAGAGTGAGGATTGGTCGGGCTCCGCGGACCCCGCCCCCCCCCCCCCCTCTCAGTTAGATCCTTCTGACACTCGAGCGAACATCGACGCCGAACTCTTCCGTGTCATGTCTCGCGCTGTCAACGAGTTGGGACTCGACTGGCTTTCCCCAGCCGAGCCTGCCAGAAGCCGCCTCGACGAGTGGTACCTGCCGGGGCGCCAACAGGCCCCTCGTCAGCGCGCCGCTCCATTTCTGCCTGAGGTCCACGAGGAGCTCACTAAAAGCTGGCGCGCGCCCTTTTCAGCGCGAACGCGCTCATCTGCTTCTTCAACGCTCTCCACTGTTGACGGCGCTGACGAAAAAGGTTATGTGTGTCTCCCCCCACTGGAGGAAGCGGTCGCTGCACACTTATGCCCTCCCACTGCAGGAAGTTGGAGGTCTAAGACTGTGCACCCATCCAAGCCGTGCAGAACCACTTCGGCCATTGCCAGCCGTGCTTATGCTGCCGCCGGTCAAGCCGCCTCTGCTCTTCACACCATGGCGACCCTACAAGTGTTTCAGGCGAAGCTCCTCCGCTCCATGGACGAGTCAGGCCCTGACCCAGACACTTTTAAGGACCTCAGAAGTGCGACGGATTTGGCGCTACGGGCCACAAAGACCACCGCTCAAGCCCTGGGCCGCAACATGGCCAGCCTGGTTGTATTAGAGCGCCACCTGTGGCTGACTTTGACTGAAATCAGGGACGCAGACAAGACCGCCTTCCTCGATTCTCCAGTCACAGCATCTGGTCTCTTCGGCCCATCTGTCAGCGGCTTCGCAGAACGCTTCACTGAGGCTCAGAAAGCTTCCAGCGCTATGAAGCATTTTCTACCAAAACGCTCCAGTTCGGTCCAACGGCGCCCCAAGAGCACGCCGCGACCTGAGAGGGTAGCTTCACAGGTCCTCCAGCCCCGCCCAGTGGCTGAGACCAGCCAGCGCCTGAAGCATGCAAAGCGGTTCCCGTTCCCTAAGCGCCAGGGCCCGCGGCCGAAGCTCACGCTCGATCACGAGCCCAAGAAGCCGTCCTAACCGGCATAAAGAGGGGTCATTGTCCCGCAGCGGCCGGACCAGCCCCGAAGATCGCTCGAGTGCTACTCTCAGCCCCCTCTTCAGTTCAGGCGGTTGGAGCAGTTTTAAATGCAGTACATGGGCCCGTCACCTGTCACGCACCCCTGCACACAAACGCTGTTTTAACAGCGACCCACAAAAAGCACAAATCGAGCAAAATTTCTCCCTCACATACATGTCAGTTCGAACCCCCAACTCCGGGCGTTCCAGATATGATAATGCCTCTGGCTCTGCGGGCTCTAGCTTGGCAAGCTATCCCCGGAGTTTCAGAATGGGTAATGAACATCATAAATCGCGGTTACTCGCTTCAGTTCGCCCGCAGACCACCGCGTTTTCGCGCGGTTATACAAACCACGGTAAGGAGCACACTGAGTCATGTCCTCCGCACCGAAGTGTTAAGTCTGCTGGCCAAAGGGGCCATCGAGAAGATCCCCCCTTCTCAGAGCGAGTCAGGTTTTTACAGCCGTTACTTTCTTGTTCCAAAGAAAGACGGCGGCCTGAGACCCATTTTAGATCTCAGACATCTGAACAAGGCTCTCATGTCACGGCCGTTCAGAATGCTCACGACCAGACATATCCTGGCGCAGATTCGCCCAGGCGACTGGTTTTTCTCAATAGATCTAAAAGACGCTTACTTTCACATTCAAGTGAACCCCCACCACAGGCCATTCTTGAGATTCGCCTTCGAGGGGCAGACATACCAGTACACAGTCCTACCATTTGGACTGGCACTGGCACCTCGTACATTCACGAAGTGCATGGATGCAGCTCTCTCCCCCCTGAGACAGCGGGGCATGCGCATCCTGAACTACCTCGACGACTGGCTCATATTGACTCAGTCAGAGGCGGAGTCACATACTCACAGAGCCTGGCTCCTCAGACATCTGGAATGTCTAGGGCTCAGGGTCAATTTTGCCAAGAGTATTCTGTTGCCCAGCCAATGTATCACGTTCCTGGGAACAGTTCTCGACTCCGTACTTATGAGAGCATGGCCCACACCGGCCCGTGCTCTAACGATTCAGCAGCTCGCAGCATCGTTCACAGAGGGCTCTTATGTACCCCTCAGAATGTTTCAGAGGATCCTTGGCCTGATGGCCTCTGCATCATCAGTACTCCAACTCGGCCTACTGCGTATGCGTCCTCTTCAGCTGTGGCTAGCACCTCTGGTGCCACCCCACGCCTGCCACTCAGGCCACTTGATTATCAAGGTGGACCAGCGCTGTGTTCAAGCCCTGGCCCCTTGGAAAGACGCCAGCTGGTACCAGCAGGGCGTAAGCATGGGGGTGGTCTCAGAGAGGAGGGTGATTTCAACAGACGCTTCCAACTCGGGTTGGGGAGCTCTGTACGAGGGCAGGCCTGCCTCCGGCCTCTGGTCGAGCTCGGAGAAACGCCTACACATCAACTGCCTCGAAATGAGAGCAGTTTTTCTAGCCCTAAAAACCTTCCTCCCACACCTGGCTGGACACCACGTGCTGGTCCGAACGGACAATATGTCGGTGGTCTCTTACATAAATCGCCAGGGCGGCCTCAGGTCCCGCAACCTGTTTGCCATAGCCACGCAGCTCCTACTATGGGCTCACACCAACCTGCGCTCGCTCAGGGCAGCTCACGTGCCAGGCACGTTGAACACAGGAGCAGACATGCTCTCTCGGGGCAGAGTTCCCCCAGAGGAATGGTCTCTCCACCCTCAGACAGTTCTCCTGCTTTGGGAGGTCTTCGGGAAGGCAGAAGTAGATCTTTTTGCCTCAGAAGACAACTGTCACTGCCCAATCTTCTTTTCAAAGAACAGGGATGCGTTGGCCCACGACTGGCCCAACCTTCCTCTCTATGCGTTTCCTCCGGTCTCGATGCTCCCTCAGGTCATCGAACGGATCAGGAACACCAAAAGCGCGGTTCTCTTGGTGGCTCCTCTCTGACGGACCCAGATTTGGTTCCCAGAGTTGATGCAACTGTCTGTAACAGACCCGTGGCCAATTCCACTGAGGTGCGACCTTCTGGCTCAGGCCAACAGGACAATCTGGCATCCCCGTCCCGACTTGTGGGCCCTACATGTATGGCCACTCAACGGGTACCCCAGGATCTCCCAGAGGGTGTCCTGAACACTATTATGGAGGCTAGAGCTCCGTCTACTAGACGCCTCGATCACCTTAAATGGTCAGTGTTCTCCAGCTGGTGTTTAGCTCGAAACCTCGACCCACACACTTGTGAAGTGCCAAAAGTGCTTTCTTTTCTGCAAGAGATGTTGGATGCGGGTCGCTCCCCCTCCACTCTCAAAGTGTACGTGGCAGCCATTGCTGCTTTTCACGTATTGGAAGCCGGAGCCTCCTTAGGTAAAAGCGACCTTATAGTTCGTTTCCTTAAGGGCGCCAGAAGGCTTAACCCGCCTCGGCCACCGTCTGTACCGGCCTGGGACCTTTCTCTGGTCCTGCGGGCTCTTAGGGGACCTCCCTTTGAACCACTTCAGTCGGCAGATCTCAAGCCCCTCTCTCTGAAAACCGCCCTGCTTCTAGCACTGGTGTCAGTTAAAAGAGTAGGGGACTTGCAGGCGCTTTCTACTAGCGCTTCCTGTCTGGAGTTTGGCCCTAATGACTCCAAGGTCATTCTTAGGCCAAGACATGGATATGTGCCTAAGGTGCTCTCAACTCCGTTCAGAGCCCAGGTTATCTCTCTGTCAGCTCTTCCCTCCTCTGAAGAGGACAGTGATTCTCTCACGCTTTGCCCCGTCAGAGCTTTGAGAATTTATCTGGAGCGTTCGGCCTCTTTCAGACAGTCTGAACAGCTCTTCGTTTGTTTCGGGGGCCGAACCAAGGGCCTTCCTGTTACTAAGCTCACGCTGTCCAGATGGATAGTTGACGCCATTGCTTTGGCTTACACCGCACTGGGCCTCTCTTGTCCCATAGGTGTCGCCTCTTCGTGGGCTTGGTCGAGTGGTGTTCCTATTGAGGACATTTGTGCGGCGGCCGGCTGGTCTGTTCCGTCCACATTTGTGAGATTCTACAACCTAGATGTTCCTGCCCTGCAGGCACGAGTTCTTTCTGTCTAGACCCTGGCTTTGCGGACCCAGACTGACTGTAGGACTCGGACACATGAGTTCTCCTATCTAAGACATTTGTGCGGCGGCCGGTTGGTCCGTTCCGTCCACATTTGTTAGATTCTACAGCTTAGATATTCCTGCTCTGCAGGCACGAGTTCTTTCTGTTTAGACCCTGGCTCTGCGGACCCAGTCTGACTTTAGACCTGAACACGTGAGTGTTCCTATCCAGGACAATTGTGTGGCGGCCGGTTGGTCCGCTCCGTCCACATTTGTGAGTTTTTACAACTTAAATGACTCTGCTTTGCAGACACAAGTTTTTTCCATCTAGACCCTGGCTCTGTGGATCCAGACTAGTTTTGAAATTGGACACACGGCTGTCACTTTGAATTGTGGTTAAGTTAATCTGGCCCTCGGCCCAGATCTTAATTATTGGATAATCTCTGGGCCCGATGTTCGGTCTCGTTTATCCTGGCTATTCTGTAACTTCCCGGAACTTCTGGTGAGTCAGAGCGGCCAAAAGATTAATAGCACAGCATTTTAAATAGCGTTCCCACAGCGTTTGCAACGCAGTACGAGAGAATGTTCTCGTAAGGGAACGTACTTGGTTACTTACGTAACCTCGGTTCCCTTAGAGATAAGGGAACGAGTACTGCGTTGCCTTGCCGTGCTATTTCTCTTATGTCAGGTGTTTTTCGCTTCAGTCGATTATACCTGTCAAATGGCGGATTATTCTCTATATTTATATTCTACGGTCACGTGCAGTTTTGCGCGCTTGACACTGGCAGTGTGCCAAGCGCCCTGATTGGTTCGCGCGCCTCTGCCGATCCGCCATTGGTTCGTGCAGTTGCCCACAGCACAGCCTATCAGCTCGCTCGTGCGAGCCTGGTGCTCTCGCCTGTGCTGCAGCAATGCGTTTTAAAATAAACGCTTCAATGTTCTCGAGAAAAGGAGTTTTCCCCACAGCGTTTGCAACGCAGTACTCGTTCCCTTATCTCTAAGGGAACCGAGGTTACGTAAGTAACCAAGTACGTTTTCTTTTTCCTAGTGTGACTACTCTTATGAAACCTTAAAGTATAATATTTTAATTATGTAATAATAAAAGCAGTATTCCCTGTAAAAATACAATTTATTGCTGTCGACAAGTTTAATAATGTAAAATGTGGTATATACTGTATTTGGTAATTACAGTGGAGTACTGTAAATGCTGTTTACTGTAGTAGTGTTGTAAAAATACAGTATGTGGATAGCAACCCAGCTGCCAGTATTTAACTGTAAATTTACAGTGAAAAGTTTTACAGTGTACATGCATGTGATACTGATGCATTTTTAAAGCTGTGGCATATGGTTATGGTACTTTGTGGATGTGTTTGTCAAAAATGACAAAGAAAACACTGCATTATTGTATTAAAATACCATATTTGGTATTCACACAATAGACAAAATCTCCAACTATAGGCATTTAATTTCAAGGCATTCAGATATAAGATTTGTATCCCTAATATATGTGAAAGTATGTACTATAGAAATAAGTACATATATGCATGTATACATATATGCGTCATATATGCATGTATACATATATGCGTCATATATGCATGTATACATATATGCGTCATATATGCATGTATACATGTATGCGTCTTACATATATTTCACATTTATGTGCATATACGGGAAAATATATGGCACTTACATGAAAATGGCCATTTTTGAAATATTTTGAAATATATGTTTCATATATGTATATGTGTTTAATATATATGAATTTTGCATATATTCTCATATATGCAGCAGACATACATGGGCACTAACATTATATATGTAATTTACATATATTGACATATATTACATTTTTGTATTAACTCCAACACATTCAATTGAGATTTCATTAGGCCAAATTATTTGTGTACATTTTAAAGAGTCCTTCATATACAATAACACCCCCTCCCCCTTTCTTGATACCTATCCTATCTAAAGACATTGTAGCCTTGTAATGATACCACTGCTTGTGGGGAAGAGGGTTTAAGCCAAGTTTCTGAAAGTCCCAAGAAATCTACATTTGAGTTAATGAGAAGATGCTCCAATTGTTCCCTCTTAGGGGCCATACTGCGTATGTTCAGATGGCCACCTAAGAGCCCTTTGTTTTTACACTGTGGATCCCATATAGTCCTGGCTTGATTAAGAGTCTGAAATAACTTACATGATCGATGTTTTTTAAATACAGGGTTCCTCTGTGTACTCATGGGTATGATGGGTTGTGGTAACATACTGGGCTTAGTTGTAGTAGGGTCCTGCAGTGGTGGAATTAGCCCAGGGAGCTGCTGTAGCCCAGGTAGCAGAGGTGGAATTAGCCCAGGTAGCAGAGGTGGAATTAGCCCAGGTAGCAGAGGTGGAATTAGCCCAGGGAGCTGCTGTAGCCCAGGTAGCAGAGGTGGAATTAGCCCTGGGAGCTGTTGTAGCCCAGGTAGCAGAGGTGGAATTAGCCCAGGTAGCAGAGGTGGAATTAGCCCAGGTAGCATTAGCCCAGGTAGCAGAGGTGGAATTAGCCCAGGTAGCAGAGGTGGAATTAGCCCAGGGAGCTGCTGTAGCCCAGGTAGCAGAGGTGGAATTAGCCCAGGGAGCTGCTGTAGCCCAGGTAGCAGAGGTGGAACAGGACTTAAAACAGGTCCAGGGTTTTGCTCAACATCACCAGCCAGAAGTATTATCATAAAAAGATTCTCAACCCCAGGGAATGATCTAGATGCTGTATGATCAAGTTTACCTGGGGGCGGCCTAGCATGTCCACAATCCAGAATTCTTGCATACAAAAGATGTTGGCTCCTCTTTGCTGGGTAGAGAGTTAAGTTATCCATTTTCCTTGGACACGTTAAACTCAAGAGGAGGTAGAAGAACAGGAGAATACCAGACAAGCATGGCAAAATCTAAGGGTTTTTGATATACTTTTGTGGCAGACACACAGGACCTGCCAAACATTGTGGCTGCACCCAGGCGGCCATCTTTGCCTGAGGGAAATTAGTCAAGACCCAGACTTCACTCCAAATCATATGGATGAGACTTTCAGGATATGGGAAACTAAGGGACTTACAAGATTCCATAAAATGTTCAAAGATCATGCAGTTGAAACATTTGAAAATCTATCTAAGGACTATAACCTTTCAAGTAACCATTTTTTAGACACCTCCAAGTAAGGAGCTATATAATAACAAATATACAGTCTTTCCAAGACCTCAGTCCTATCGTGGAGCATATCTTGAAAGTCGTACTCGGTTACTAACGTAACCTCGGTTCTCTCTAGAAGAGGGAACGAGTACTGCCACGAGTACGGATCAGCTGCCCCGAGCCTTCCTTTTATAGGACTAAGCCACGCCCGTTTCGGCGGGACGTGACGCAGTGGGCGCGAAGCACCCTCATTGGCCTGACGTCACCTCAGGCCTCGCAGTTGCCGCAGAGCAGCCAATGGGCGCGCGAGCTGTCTCGCCTATGGCCGCATGCTGCCGCAACGCGTTTTGCAATAATACAAAATTCTAAGGATAATTTTTTGGTTTCAATATCTTGTGGAAAAGAGGTTTTCCCCTATCGTAATATATTACGCAGTACGAGAGACCTCTCATAAGAGAACTATGAAAAGTCGAGCTTTAAAAATGTAACGGGACAAATTCATAACATTTTAAATAATAATAATGATAATCAAATTAATAATATTTTGAAATCTTTGGAGAAAGACATTGGAGTAACAGTGACTGATCAGCTGGAAGCCACACATTCATCATGTTCAGTCTAAATTATCCAGAAGTATCTCCATCCTTGGTAAAGCCAAAAGGTTCTTGAATATAAAAGCATTACATATATTATACTTTTCACTAATTCTGCCTTATTTAAATTACTGCGTGGAAGTCTGGGGCAACACCTACAAATCCTCACTTCGACCGTTGTGCACGCTCCAGAAAAGAGCCATCCGGATAATACATAAGGCAGGTTTCCAGGATCACACTAATGATTTATTCAGAAACTCCTGCCTACTAAAACTTTCAGATCTGGTAGAATTTCAAACAGCTCAGTTAATGTTTAAAGCCAGTAACAAACAACTACCAGATAATATACAGAAACTTTTTACGGATAGGAAAGGGGGTTATGATTACAGGGGTAGGTGCAACTTCAGGATAAAGAGTGTTCGAACAACCATGAAGAGGATGTGCACTTCAGTCTGTGGTGTTAGGGTTTGGAATAAACTCAGCCAAGAACTGAAGCAATGTCCAAGCATGAGTTTGTTTAAAAAGAGGTTTAGACTGATGATTTTTGTGAAGTACCGAGATGAAAGCCAGAGGTGAATTGATGTCTCGTACGATGTATGTGGGTATGGTAGGGGGATGTGAATAAGGATTTGAAGTCAAGGCTCTAGAATTTACTACAAGAATAATATTAGATTACTTCTCTATTGATATACGGTTATATTCATTTTCTTTTCTTTTCTTTTCTTTTTTTTCTTTCTTTATTTATTTTTTCTTTTTTTCCGTAGATTAGAAGACTTTGGAAACAGGATGATTATAGCAAATGTAAGTTTTGAATACTGGAGAAGGGGTAGGATTAAATAAGTTTTTACTTCTTCCAACCCCTTTTCAGACATGTTAAAGAGTGTTAGTGTATATGTGTTTGTGTTTATATGTGCCAAAGGAATTGCCACTTCCTTTGGCGCATGCTCTGCTGCGACAACACGTCTGTCATGTCAGCTCACGTTACTTTCTCTGACTTTGTCTAGTTTTTCGTCATTTATTTGAGTTTTTTTTGTTATTAAGTCTTTGTTAAGTGTGTATGGTTAAGTCAAGCAACGACATAATGCTGAAAGTGCTGTGGATTACCCTTGCGATTATGTGGATTATCAAGAATGGCACCGCGCTCACGCCACTACAGTCAGATGTTACCAGAGGCGCACTACTCACCTACAGCCGGGATGAGCTTCTGCGACTCCGGTCATCTATTCTATGCAACGAAAAACCGGCTGACATCCCTCCAGAAATCCGACCGAGGAAAAGGGGCAGCCGTGGCGGTGTCCGTGCCTGGTTAAGAAGGCGTCCTTTTAGACCTCCATTACCTTCTATCATATTGGCCAATGTACGTTCCCTCCGGAAAAAGATGGATCAACTTCATGCCAAGTGTCAGGGGGAGAGACTTTTCAGGGACGCGTGTATCATCGCATTAACTGAATCCTGGCTCGATGAATCCATCTCGGATTCTGAGATCAACTTGGACAACTTCTTGACCGTCCGGGCTGACAGGACCCGTCAGTCAGGTAAGGAGAGGGGTGGAGGACTATGTGTCTTTATAAACAAGCGCTGGTGCACCAACATAAAAATACACAGCATCATATGCACACCGGACGTAGAGATATTAACACTATCGCTACGCCCCTTCTATCTTCCAAGAGAATTCCCCACGGTGGTTTTTGGGTGTGTTTACTGTCCACCTGATGCGAACATACAAGCAGCAGCAGAGCTAATAGCAGAGAATGCTAACTCAATGTTAAGTAAATACCCCCGAGCCCCGGTGTTTTATATGGGCGATTACAACAACTGCAGTCTTGACAGCGTACTACCTTCCTTCCATCAGTATGTGCATTGTCCCACAAGGAAGGGAAATGTCTTGGATCTGTGTTACGGGAATGTTTTGGATGCATTTACTGTTCGGGCTCATCCTCCTCTGGGCTCCTCGGACCATAATGTTTTGGCCTTTCTTCCTGGTTACAGACAGGAACTGAAGCGCATCAAACCACAAGTCCACAGCGCTCCACAGTGGTCGGCGGATGCAATTGCATGTCTGCAAGGTTCCCTTGCATGCACTGACTGGACCGTTTTTAACGGTACTTTGGATGAGAGACTGTCCGTTATAACAGACTATATAAAGTTTTGCATAAGTAATTGTATATCAACAAAAACATACAAAACTTTTCCTAACTCCAGGCCTTGGATTACTCCACAGATTAAACAAAAACTGGCTGAGAATCACAAAATATTTCAATGCAAGGATTGGCTTTCACTTAAAATACTGGACAGACAGATAAAAAATGACATTATTAAAGAAAAACTTAAATACAAAGAGAAAATAGAACATGAGTTTTCTACGATGAACACAAAACAAGCCTTCAAGAAAATAAAAATATTGACGGGACAGAATGTGAAACAAGATCATAGCACTATTTCTAACCCCACAACATTTGCAAATAGCCTTAATATCTTCTACTCCAGATTTGACATCACTGATTATTCAGCTGTCTGCAATGAGCTACTTAACGCTCTCCCTTCAGATCTACCGACAACTCCTCCGTTTACAGAGGTGGATGTTCGACAGGAGCTGAGTAGGTGTAAAATCGGCAAGGCCATGGGGCCGGACGGCATCCCTGCTAGGGTGCTCAAGCTTTGTGCAATGGAACTCTCCCCGGTTCTGTATTCCATAATGCATGAGTCATACAGTACAGCACGCTGGCCCACCCTATGGAAAAAGTCCACCATCATTCCTCTACCAAAGAAACCCCGTCCATCAGAGCTCAACCATTACAGACCTGTTGCTCTCACACCCATAGCAAGCAAATGTTATGAAAAACTGATTCTGCGCACCATCTTGTCAACTGTCAATCCACAGCTGGACAAACATCAGTTTGCCTATAAAGCCAGGCGAGGGACGGAGGATGCTGTTGTATGTCTCCTTCATTCCCTCCTTCAACACCTGGAAGTATCTGGTAACTCTGCTGCAGTTCTTTTTGTGGACTTAAGTTCAGCTTTTAATACAATTCAACGTCATCAGATGATTAAAAAACTACGTAAACTCAGTGTTGCACCTTATTACATCCATCTGATTCACAGTTTCTTGAGCAACAGGCCACAGGCTGTGAGGATAGGGTCTGTCACATCGGGCACCACCATAACCAACACTGGAGCTCCTCAAGGCTGTGTCCTCTCTCCCTTTCTTTACACACTCTACACTAATGACTGTATTAGTCCTTCATCCATCACAACATACTACAAATACTCAGACGATACTGCCATCCTGGCTCTCCTCAACGATCACACTAGCATTGCTGCTTACCATGACACGATATCACACTTTACACACTGGTGCACAGACAATTTTCTCCATCTCAATGTTGAGAAAACAAAAGAACTGGTCTTTAATGCACCCAGTCTCAGTCGGATCTCCATTCATGGCAACATAATAGAACAGGTTGAGAAATTCAAATATCTTGGACTCACCCTGGATAACAAGCTCACTTTTGACTATCACATAAAGGACATCCATAAACGCTCCCAACAGAGTCTGCATATTCTACGAAAACTAAGTTCCCTTTACATTGCCCCTCATCTTCTGTTACTACTGTACACAAGTATTATCCAGCCCATTCTGTTATACTGCTCCACCAGTTTTTACACCATGCTGTCAGTCACCAATAAAAACAAATTGAATAAAATCACACACATAGCTTCAAAAATAATACACTCCCCTACACCCAACATCTCAGAACTCAATGACAGAGCAATAGCCCGCCTTGCCCAGACAATAATAACAGACCCAGAGCACCCCCTCAACTTCCACTTCACTCTCTTGCCCTCCGGGCGAAGATACAGGACCCTAACATGGAGAAGGGTTCGTTTCAAAAAGAGCTTTGTACCATCTGCAATTTCAATCCTTAATAGGTTACAAAGTTGAACATTCACCTTTTTGTGTTTTTGTTGTTGCTGTTACATGTGTTTTGCTGTTGCTGTTACATGCCAGTTGCGTGTGCTGTATGATAATCTGTGAGAACAAATTTCCCGTTAAGGGACAATAAATTATTATCTATCTATCTATCTATCTATCTATGCATTTGTGTATATATGTAAGCGTTTGTATATGTAGGTATGTTTATGTGCCTGTATATGTGTGTATGTATATGGGTATGTATGTATGCACGTATGTGGGGGTAGGTGTGGATATATATGTAGGTACATATGGATATGGATGTGGGTTTCAATGCACATATGTGTATATGTGCTCAATTTCTTGTGTGAGTTAAAGACTGGCTATATATGATAGAAACAAAGTGTATGAACTTGTTAACATGTCTGAAATTAATCTAATAAATACAAATAAATACAAAAAAATACTGAAGAGGAGTGGAGTCAGGCATGTAAAAATGTTTTCTGCTATGTTAAGTCCCCCTATTGGCAGGAATATGCGTGGAAACTATTGGTTAGATTTTTTAGAACACCACTGAAAATTAGTAAATATTCAAATCAAACACAATACTGTTGGAGAGAGTGTGGTGAATGTAATGTTGACCTGGCTCATGTCCTCTACACATGTTCAAAAATCCAGCCATATTGGGTTAATGTGTTAGAATTAATGAAGCAAATCGGTGGTCAAAATATTTTGAACAACTACATGTCATGCTGGGCATACAGCCGAAAGGGTTAAACAAAGAAAATTATTATATCTTCTGGGTGTTGAGAATTGCTGCTATTAAACAAATAACTCAAGGTTGGAAAAAAACTGATCCACCCAGGTTGGATAAATGGATTGAAGCTGTAGAAAACCTGTATGAAAATGAAATGATAACGCATAAGATGAGAGGCAAAATGAAGTTATTTAAGATGAGATGGTTTGCATATGCTAACCAAATGCATTGAAAGACAAAAAACAAGCATGGATTTGGACCTGTGTAATTAGAGGAGGCATGGATGTAATCTCTGTGATATATGATGCAGTTATATGGATATATGATGCAGCTATATGGATATATGATGCAGCTATATGGAAATTTGTATGTCTGTATGTAAACATGTATATGGAGATGTATGTATGCACGCATGTGTATGCAAATACGTATGTATATATGAAAATATGGGGGTATATATATATATGTGCGTGGTTATGTATGTGTGTATGTATACGTATACATTTCCTTCTGTTAATTACTTATTTTATTTTATTTATTTTTTCGTAGGTTTTTTTTTTTTTAAATTTTAAATTTATTTGATCAATTCACTGGGGTGGAAAGGAGGGGAAAGGAAAGAAAAAAAGGGGGAAAAATATATATATTGTGCCTACTCTGACATGTTTAACAAAAATTAATGATTGATGATTAATGAGCTACAGGCCTGGAGGTCTGATGTGGAGTGCTGGAATTGACACCCCTGGGCTGAGCTGGCAGATCTGAAGCCCAAGGCTGGTCTAAGCAGGGTAGAGTAAATAGTGGAGCTGAGGGACTGAAGAGAGCCAGAAAAGGAAGGGCCGAAGGACTGAATGGCTTGGGCAGAGGAGGTGGGAGAGAGAGGCTAGTAGAGCGTATCATTAGTGGCAACAAAAGCTTTGAGCTAGTTAGGACCAGCGACGATGAAGGAGTCTTGAAGATGGACAGTACCATCTGTGACGAAAATGAGTCGGAACCGGACTGGATCTGGGCAGACCCAATGAAAATGAAGGGACTTTGATGCTGGACGGAACCAGTGGAGGAGTAAGGGCCTGAGCACAGGAAGTGTTCAGCAAATCGTTCTCTCCAAACTGAATTCAAATGCTGGAGGAAGGGCTTGACCACACAACTCATCATCCAGCTCCACCAGTACCAGTACTCCACCAGGATCCATCTGTTGTATCCTTCACTTCACGGGGAACGAAGGACGCATTTGGAGGCCACATTTGAAGGAGCCTTTGTGGCGCAACGGTGACACAATCGGCCTTCAAAGGATGCAGCCTCTGAATTGGGACACAGTTAATGTGTACATTAAGCTTTATTTAGAACTTTGTAACTTTTGCCCAGCTGGTGGCATGGGCTAAATTAATTGGCCTGGTCTCAATGTCAGACACTGAGTTTTGTTCCACTCACTTCATGCTTGGAATCTATGCTGTCGACTTTCTTAGCATGTTGAAGGCAAATGGTTTAGAATAAAATAACTCATTTTTGTTTACCATCCGTTTGAATATCACTCTCAGTGTGGGAAAGACCATGCAAATGAAGAAATCTGTTCTGGAACTGTAATAGACTTTGTTCCTCTCTCTTTTTCTGTAATAGGCCAGGCACAAACTAGTGCAGCACCATCGACAGGTAATTATAGACCTTTGAATTTGAACCAGATCTGCTTTTCACACAACTTGTAAAACAGCCTAAAAAATGAGTTTGAACTGAAAAACATAAAACACTGCAATCAATCTGACATGTCAACATCTTCATCTAAACATAACATTGTTGTTTATTTGTGTGTTAGTTTCTTCTGCTTCAACAGCGACATTGGACACGACTTCTTCATGGCCAGGATCCAAAGGTAATGATGCTGAGGAGGATGAAACTCCACTAATATTACCACTTTGTTTGTTAACTCATCAAAAATACAAAACTAACAAACAAAAACTAACAAACGAAAAACCTAATGACCTGTTTTGTGTGTTAGTTTATTCTGCTTCAACAGCGACATTGGACACAACTTCTTCATGGCCAGGATCCAAAGGTAATGATGCTGAGGAGGATGAAACTCCACTAATATTACCACTTTGTTTGTTAACTCATCAAAAATACAAACAAAAAGGAACAACCTAAAACCTAATGACCTGTTTTTCTCTCTTTATATTGTTTTGTGATTAATAGCTGTCAAGTTGGTGAATGGACCTAACCTCTGTTCTGGAAGAGTGGAGGTTCTCCACAATGGAATATGGGGAACAGTGTGTGATGATGATTGGGATTCTACAGACGCAGCAGTGGTGTGTAGAGAACTGGGCTGTGGGAGTGTTATAGGGTCAAAGAGTTCTGCTTATTTTGGACAAGGTTCTGGACAAATATGGTTGGATAATGTCCAGTGCCGTGGGAATGAATCAACACTGACAAACTGTCCATCAAATGCATGGGGATCAAATAACTGTGGGCACGGTGAAGATGCTGGAGTCATCTGCCAAGGTGAGTCAAACACATTTATACAACTGATGTATACTTGGGATTTTATACAGTATATTGTTGTGTATGTGAAAAATACATTTTATTTGTTTTGATATTTTCTCATGAGCAAAGCAACCATGTTTCATATTCTAAATAACATAATCTACTTGAAAGAACCAATGTATCATTATAGTATTTCATTATTTTATGTTTGCAATAACTCAACAACTTTTTCCAATTATATTCCATTTATGCTTAAATCACGGGGTCAAGCTATCCAATGGCATGCACATAGTATCGTTGAGGACATTTGTGTGGTCACCCCCGTGGTAAACCTAGGAAGTGGTTTGACGGCCATTATATAATTTATAACTCAAAGTAATCTTAAACATACTTTTCTGCATTACTTAAATGAGAGATTACAAAATGAATGAGTGAAAAATAGATAGAAGCGAAATGAAATATTAATTCATCATCAGTTTTCTATAAATAACAAAGAAGATTAGAGGGCTGAAACGTCCTACGTATGACCCTGGTAACATAACTGAATTCGTTTCTGTAAGCAAATAAATGCTCCAGCTGCCTCATTCATTCTTTGGTTCTCCTCTTAGCTGTGCGTGACCCCTGTTCTGAGCTCAGCTGCACTGAAGATGAATGGTGTGGAAAGAAAAATGGTGTTTACGGCTGTTTCTGTAACGAGAGCCGTCAAAGACCTGACCCAGACTCTTTTGGTTGGACTCATTCCTCAACAACAATTCAAATCTAAGTTTTAAGTAATTAATCACATTTGTTTTATTAAAGCTACTGTGCTGTTCTTACTCTTTTTTCCCCCTGTCAGATTTCTCTGAGGTTTGTGAAAGCAGCTCTGGTTCCATGTCTTTGTCTCGCTGCCAGCTCTTTGAGGCTGGTTTTCCTGCTGACAGCTTACACCTCAATGACCCCAGCTGCAAAGGAACACTCCAGAATGGCAGAGTGGAGTTCCATTTCGACAACAATGACCACATCTGTGGTACAAATCTTGTGGTAGGAGTCATTATAAATACTATATGCTATTTAAACACACACAGCTCTTACATCTCGATGTGTTACGGACTGAAAGGCATTGAAGTACAACTAAGGAAAAAGTACAACTAAGCCTTTTTTAAATCAAACTAATTGTTTAAATCAGACTCTTTTTTTTAGTTTTGTTCTTAATACTGTAGTTGAATGCAAGCTGCTATTAAAAATGTCTTTAAAATTCTTTTAGATAATATCTTGAATTACATTCAAACTAAAATATTAAAATATTATGTCTCTGGTCCATAGGCCAATGGCACCCACTTCATTTATGAGAACTTTATTTTCGGAGCTCTGGGCTCGACCAATGTTATCATCAGCAGGAAGAGAAGTCTGAAGCTGAATTTCTGCTGTATATACCCCCAAAACCAAACACTTTCTATGAATATGGAAATCAATCCACTGGAGAGGTAGGACTTTATTGTTCGGACTCCGTTTGTGCTGCTTTATTTACAGGGGGAAAAAAAATATATGGTAATTTATATATGGTTTTATATATATGGTAATTTTCTGTAAACTGAACTGTTTAACTCTAAAATAGAGTCATTAAATTAATACACAAACGTTTACATGGACACTTTTTGTTTCAATCAGAATAAGATCATCCGATTGATGAATCTGAACGTAGTGTTTACATGAACGCCAAATAAAGTGCACATGAACCGTTGTGTCGTGCTGCTTATATTTATCAGTGTCACAGTGTCTGGTTTGTGTTCCCTGGGTAAACACTAGAGGTCCCCTTCCCTCACGGTGTCACTCACTCATGAACTGCAATTCCCACAATCCTGTCTGTACTCATCACTGTTCATTGCACCCAGCTGTTCCCCATTATCAGTGTTAGTTTCTGTGTGTATAAAAACCCTGTCTGTGTTAGTGTTTGTTACGGAGTCCTTGTTTAGTTCACACCACTTCCTGAGGTCAGTCTTGCGTGTTCCTGTTTGTTTCTTGTTTTTGGATTACTTATATGGATATTGACCTATTGCCTGGACTGGATGTATGAATACGGATTACCCTTAAATAAAAGCTGCATTATTGGATCTACTTTTGTCTTCGTGTGTGCGATCGTGACAGAAGGACTCCGTCACATTTAAGATCCAGCAGTATGGGGTTTCGTATCCTTCCCCCCACTACTGAGAAGGAGAGGAGGGGAAGATTCAGTAATTTAATGGCCCTACGGCAGCAAGGTCAGTCGGTGAATAGTTTGTCGCAGGCATTTTGGACCTTATCGAGAGGTATGGGGTACAATGATGCGGCACTGAAGGATTTTTTTTAACAACTGCCTCGACGACCCTTTACTCCGATGTGAGATGATGGGGCTGGAGAACCTGGATTTTTGGGAGTTCATTGACTACCTGGAGAGGCGTAACCGGTGGGCTACGTCAGACCCACTCGTTTCTCCAGGGGGGAGGGCTGACCTTGCACCGGTGTCTCCGGACGAGATAGCTGCCGCCAAACCGGTGTTTCCATCGGTTGCGGGGCGTGGCCTGCCGCAGACCGCGCCGTCTGCCAGCATGGTTGCGTCCGTGGAACTCGTCCGGGGATGGAATGGACTAGTGTCCAAGCTGGCCGATCCGCCACTGAGATCTGTCCGAGCAATCAATATCCTGAACGTTTCACGAGTCTCAGCGCTTTCAATCCCCCAGGCTGTCATGCCAGAATCTCGGTCCACCGAGACCGCTGATCCAGAGCCAGTCGCCTGCACAGCGGATCCAGAGCCAGTCGCCTGCACAGCGGATCCAGAGCCAGTCGCCTGCACAGCGGATCCAGAGCCAGTCGCCTGCACAGCGGATCCAGAGCCAGTCGCCTGCACAGCGGATCCAGAGCCAGTCGCCTGCACAGCGGATCCAGAGCCAGTCGCCTGCACAGCGGATCCAGAGCCAGTCGCCTGCACAGCGGATCCAGAGCCAGTCGCCTGCACAGCGGATCCAGAGCCAGTCGCCTGCACAGCGGATCCAGAGCCAGTCGCCTGCACAGCGGATCCAGAGCCAGTCGCCTGCACAGCGGATCCAGAGCCAGTCGCCTGCACAGTGGATTCTGAGCCTGTTCACGTCACGCCTGCCGAGCCTGTGTCTTTGGACAAGATGGCCGCCGCCGAGCCTGTTCACGTCACGCCTGCCGAGCCTGTGTCTTCGGACAAGATGGCCGCCGCCGAGCCTGTGTCTGTTCCTGAGCCGGTGGTGTCTGTTCCTGAGCCGGTGGTGTCTGTTCCTGAGCCGGTGGTGTCTGTTCCTGAGCCTGAGCCGGTGGTGCCAGTTCCAGTGCCTGAGCCGTTGGTGCCAGTTCCAGTGCCTGAGCCGGTGGTGCCAGTTCCAGATGGGTCGTCTGCTTCACCCTGGCCGCCGGCTAAGCCGTCACCCCCTGTTCCTGTTCCCCTTCATGGACCTGACCCCCCATCCCTCCCCCTGATCCTCCACTGTTCCACCTCCCTCCTGGACTCTTGTTTTGTTTTGTAGTGTTGTCTTGGAGCGTCTGGTAGCCGCTCCGTAGAGTGGGGGTTATGTCACAGTGTCTGGTTTGTGTTCCCTGGGTAAACACTAGAGGTCCCCTTCCCTCACGGTGTCACTCACTCATGAACTGCAATTCCCACAATCCTGTCTGTACTCATCACTGTTCATTGCACCCAGCTGTTCCCCATTATCAGTGTTAGTTTCTGTGTGTATAAAAACCCTGTCTGTGTTAGTGTTTGTTACGGAGTCCTTGTTTAGTTCACACCACTTCCTGAGGTCAGTCTTGCGTGTCCCTGTTTGTTTCTTGTTTTTGGATTACTTATATGGATATTGACCTATTGCCTGGACTGGATGTATGAATACGGATTACCCTTAAATAAAAGCTGCATTATTGGATCTACTTTTGTCTTCGTGTGTGCGATCGTGACAATCAGGCAGTAAAAGTGCCCCTTCCCAAACTAAAAAACAAGTCATCTGTGGATGAGAGTCTGAAACAAGGACTGATGGGATGTTGTCTTTCTCCACTTCACAGACGATGAGTGGAAAGAACGTAATAGAATGACACAACAGTAATTTATGGTACTTCATTCAACAATAACAACTCGTTCCTCACTTCATATGTCAATATGCAATTTCTTTGTCACTGCACACGCGCAGTACTTTCTAGTTTTGGTTTTAATCCGAACAAGTGTATACATGTCCTCTAGATCAAGTTGGAAAAGATTTAAACCGCCCCTTTGACATGAATTCATGTGACTATTTTATTCCGACTGCGCTAGTCGTCCGATTACGATCGGATTATTAGGGTCCATGTAAACGCAGCTAATGTATAAGTATACTGAGAGCATGTATGCTACTGTATACTTCTAAAACAGAGTCATTGAATTGATACAGTATGAATCAATGTATCAGTCAGTATCCATCCTTTTTCCACACATCTACCCTACTGTTTTTTTCAACAGCATTGTCCACAAGAAGCTTCCTGCAGGTCAAGGGAGATATCAGGTCAGGATGGTTCCATATCAGGATGTTGAGTTTTCCCAGCCCTTTAATGGAAGTGTGAATGTGGAGATAAACTGGCAGATGTTTGTGGAAGTTCGTGTTGAGGGGGTTGACGGCCGTCAGTTTGCCACAGTGATTGACACATGTTGGGCGACACCTATGAACAATCCTCATCACTCTGTCCGCTGGGACCTCATCAGTGGAGAGTAAGACTTTTCTTGTGTTTTAATCAGCGCAAAGTCTTAAAGGAACACTCCACCGTTTTTTGAAATAGGGCTTATTCACCTTCTTTCCTACATTTTGATAGGTGGTTAAATGCATTTTTGTCTCAGTGCATGCATTGTTTGTTTTAACAGGGTCAGCACTAGATTAGCTTAGCATAATGACTGGAATCCTTTGTTGGCAGCTAGCATGTCCTGAGTAAAAGTAATATAAAAAATAAAATAAAAAACACCTAATTACTTCTTGTGGCCTGCGTATTCACAACGAGTACAAATAGCGATACAGATTAACACTAGGCGATTTCCTAGGCAGGGTGTTTTTTATTTTATTTTTTATTTTACTTTTACTCAGGACATGCTAGCTGGCAACAAAGGATTCCATTCATTATGCTAAGCTAAGCTAGCGCCGACCCTGTCAAACTAAAACAATGCATGCACTGAGACAAAAATGCATTTGCCCACCTATCTAAATGTAGGAACGAATGTGAATAAGCCCTATTTCAAAAAACGGTGGAGTGTTCCTTTAAAAGACAGAAGAGATTTACAGGACATTATTATCACTTTTGGGGTACAAATTTTCTGAAAGCACCACTTTAATGCCACCATAAATTTGATACTAATCAGTTACTGAGTTTTAGTCTGCATGCTTTTGTTGGACACTTGAAAAATGTAACACAACAAATCATTTTTATTGTGTTTTTGTTGACAATATTATTTTATACACTGTTTCAGATTCTTTTATTCTTTATATATTATTATTAAAGAATAAAAAATTGACTTAATTGTCACTGCTGATATTCTCAGGTGTCCCAATCCAAGTGACGAAACAGTTGAGCTTCTGCAGAATGGAGTCTCCACATCCAGCCGTTTCTCCTTCAGGATGTTTGTCTTCACTGCAAACTCATCTAAGGTTTACCTGCACTGTACTGTTCACCTTTGCCTTCTGACAGGAAATCACTGCTCAACTGTGAGTTTACAAAACCTCTCAAAACGAATTTTGTTCTGATATATTCTTTCCAACATGATTAGAGTATAAATCATTTTCTTGATTGTATAATTCCCTTTTAAGAAAATACATGTATAAACACACCACAGGCCTTCTAAATACAGTAGTTTCCTAAAGGTGATGATAAACAGGGCAACTTTTTAAGCAATGTTGCTGTCACAATGCCCACGACCGATCTAAATTATCCCGACAGAAATGTATTGGCCATTTTCAATGGGAAAGTGCCCAAGCAACAATCGCTCGGCAACATTGCTCAAAAAGTTGCCCTGTGTATCATCACCTTTAGTTTAATACTTTTTTGAGAAATTTGTCGAGAGAGCAGGTCAATGTACAACAGTCCACCATACATATACACTTTATCCATACAACACAAAACATAACATTTCCAAATGGTATACATCAGTCATTACACTATTTTAATACACAATAACTACAGTACACCTAAATTATTACCCAATACCCAACACATTACAAATCTACCCTCACTCACACAAAGCAATCATTGCTTATTGTTCAATCATGTAATTGACAATGGAATTAGAGAGAATTTATACCTATTCAACTTACAGGTTGTCTTGCCTGAGGGCATCAGCTCATACTCCTTATTAAGAATATGGCTTGGATCAACAATAATTAATAAGGCTCTGCTTCTTTACAGACAGATGGGGCTAAATGGCAATTATTTCAACCACATTTTGAAGTTGTGACGTACGTTTAATGGACATATTGTGAAGCCATGACATATTATAGATTAAATAGCTGATCTGTAGAACTGTAACATGATACTTTTATCCACCCCATAGTCCATGAGTCTTTACAAATAATACAAGCACTGACTAGCTTTTGTCCAAACATACTCCACTTGATGGCCTCATTTTAGCTGAGAAGTAAATCCCTGAATGCTTATATGTTATTGCCTGCTAAACTTCCTCCTCATAAATTGACAGTGGGCAATGATCGCCCACAACCCTTGGGTCAAAAAATAATTTCTTTCATTTTTTTTACATTCAACATCAAGTTATGCTCCTTACACCACTGCACAACCTACAACCTACACTGCACAACTTACAACCCCTTCTATCCCGGATTTATATGTAACAATATCTGAATATTTGGTCAGTAAACTGAGTATGGCTGTATGTATCATCCAAAAATGTAATTATAACAGGGTTTTTCCTGCATAGAGAATTATGAGGCGGCCGCCTCCGTTAAATTTCGTGCCGCCTCCGGCTCTCGACAAAACTCAGAGAGACAGTCACATGGTCAGATACACTTTTCCCAGCGTGACGGATCTGATGTGGTTACCGCTTGTGTCCATTCTCAAAACGTATAGTACTGCTACGCGGATAATCCGCGAGTCGTGCGAGCCAAGTAATTAAAACATTCCATTCCAATTAATCGAGGGTGGATGACAGATAAATCATTATAATGTGTTGAGTTTAATAAAGACACGGAACTCTCATCACGGTAAAACGCAATGAACGTGCGTGACTCTTTTACTTTCAACAACGTAATTCTCTTCAGGGAAAACACATCAAGGAAAACATATCAAGGCTCGACGATAACGCTTGTCCGGGACCATAGATTGTGTCCGGGACACGTGTTTTTTTGTTTTGTTGTTTTTTTGTAGCCAATCCGGACAAATGCCCTGATTAAAACAAGTTTAATATAAAATAAAAAATAACTAGGGAATCACCGAAAACGTGAGGATGATTCTGTTTTATTTAAATATCATTTTTGGCCGAACTTAATGGGATTTTTGAGTATTCAGATGTGCTTTTTGCAATACTACAGAGCAAAACATTGGATGTACAATTCTGTCTGGCAAGGGTGAATAAGTTTTGTGACACCATTGAGCGAGAGAGGGGCCAATTTGGTCAGATCTATGAAGCCACTGCACGCATCGCAGGCGCTCTGAGCGCACGGAGAGGGCTAGCACAAGGAGACCTTCGTGCACACTACCACCAACTCCACAGCACTGTTCTGGACAACATTCTTTGCCAGATACGAAATAGATTTCAAGACCACGAAAAATTAATGTTTCTCTCTCTCCTCGACCCCCAGCAGTTTCAGACATACCGGAAAAAATTCCCGCATGCAGCCTTCACCAGCTTGACACAGAGTCACGGAACACTGTTCGATCTGTCCCGGCTAAAAACAGAACTGACTGTATTGTATGCCATGACAGACTTTGAAGGCAAAAGTCCAGCTGATCTCCTTCATTTCCTTCAGCAGATAAATCTGTGTGAGAGCATGGGGCAGCTACACACATTGGCATGTTTGGCGCTGACTGTCCCTGTGTCCACTGCTTCTGTCGAGCAGACATTCTCAGCCCTAAAGAGAATTAAAACGTATGCCAGAAATAAGACTGGACAGACTCGGCTTTCAGCATTAGCCTCCATGGCGATAGAAAGGGAATTATTGTTGGAACTGAAACGTACAAATAACCTGTACAACAGTGTAATTGAAGTCTTCTTGAGAAAAGAAAGGAGAATGGATTTTGTGTACAGATAATCAGTTCCCCTTCGTTACGGGGAACTCCCGCTGCGTCTAATATAAACGCTACGGGGGAATGCCTTCGGCATGCGTTATCTGAAGTCACTATACAACTATTCCAATCTGGATTGGTGTGCGTCATCGTGCGTCATGACGTTGCATGTGACGGTGACCCGGACGCTATATAAGGGTCACAGGAACAAGGAAATGACAGCTTCTGTTCTTCAGCAGCGTTCTATGTCAAACTGTACGTCTTATTTGGTGTTGTCTGTCAAATCTACTATGGCGAAGGCAGTGTGCGTCTCCTTGATTTAAGAAAAATTAAAGAAGCAAGGATGGCGCACACTTGCTTTGTGGTGTTGGGTTGTGAGCGGAGCTTGCACGGACAGTTCTCGAGGGCACTGTCTATTTTGTGCAAACTGAAAGGATTCTGTGACTGGGATCTCGCGTTTGCCGAGGCAGCGCGTAGATTACGGCTACTCTGCAAAAAAGATTCTGTGACTAATCTCGCGTTTGCCGAGGCAGCGCGTAGATTAATGTCTGCATTGCAATACAGAATCTATAGTGGCTCGGATCTCGCGTTTGCCGAGGCAGCGCGTAGATTACAGGTCTGCAGGGTGTAGACTCTGAGTTTACTCTTCCGCTCCCGCCTGAGCCTGTTTAAAAAGAATAAAATAGGCTTGCGTTCCTAGTGCATCAGCTCGCGTCTGTCGAGGCAGCGCGTTGTCTGTTTACATTGGGTTCGCACGTGGAGCAGTGTTTACAGGTCTCGCGCACGGTTCGGAAGCCCGCGTCACTGCGGCTTCTTCCGACCGTGTTAAAGACCCGGTGTTTGATTTATCTGATTCTGAGGAGTCAGATACTATCAACACTGAACCACGAATATTCACCACATTATGAGGAGTTGCTGGAGAAAGACTGGGGCTGTAATGAAATTAAATGTTTGGTAATTTAATAAGAAGGAAGCGTCTAAAAAGAGTGCTTCCTGCAAACCCAGTCAAAATCCTTGTGTCAGAGTCTTCCTTTTTCAAACGATCTCCATACTGAGGTACTGAGATTGTGGAATAATTGAAGAAGAAAATTAAAGGGGAATTTAATGATGCAGGGGGTAGAAGAATATTTCTCCCAGATATTGTATTACCTCTGATGACTCAGACATGTCCCTCCAAAATTAAAGTGGAGCTAATATAAATATTATCTCGAATTTGGTAGGGAAGGCTTATATGGCGGCATGTCAAAAAAAAAAAAAAAAAAAAAAAAAGCATACCTACATATGGTAGTCCAGGTCCCCCGGGGACAGTCACCAGGCTCCTCATATTCTGGGAAGTCACCTCTTCCCCTCCCCTTCCCCCTGTACAGGGCTCGGGGTCAGAGGAGACGTTCTCATAAAAAAAATAAAAAAAAAGCCCCGAAGTCAGGTCTGAGGACTGCCTTTCGGGCTAAGAAAAAATAAATAAATAAACTATGAGGTCCTGGCGTAAAAACGCGGACCCTTATGGGCACTTCATATTATTTTCGGTTAGTTCCTGCCGATCTATCGCTTCAGGTCACCGAATCTCAAAACCTGAGGTCAGTCTCGAGGGACTGATCTCCTTATTAGATTATTCATCGGTTACGTCCTGCCAGTAAACTGCTTCAGACCACCGATAAGCACATTATATCACCTGAGACTAACCCAGAGAAATTGATTCCTCTTGTAGATTGTTTAGACGCCTGGTCAGGCCTTCTGAATATATCTAAATGGACCCTGGGTATAGTTAAAGGATATAGAATCCAGTTTAAAGTAAGACCACCCGATTTTAACGGGGTATTTCACACACTGGTTTTCTCACATCAGCGCCAGGTGATGGAAAATGAAGTTGAATCTCTTTTAGCAAAAGCAATAGAAATTGCCCCTAATCAGGAGAGGGATTCAGGTTTTTACAGCCGTTACTTCATTGTTCCGAAAAAGGATGGTGGACTTCATCCTATTGTAGATCTTAGAGTATTGAATAAATCTTTGAGGAGATTTAGTTTCAATATGCTCACTATACCCAGTATCATTCAGCAAATCAGATCTGAAGACTGGTTTGTGACAATAGATCTTATGGATGCTTATTTTCATAACTTCATCATCCATTATCATAGGAAGTTCCTTAGGTTCGCTTTTGGGGGGAAAAGCTTACCAATATAGGGTTCTTCCTTTCGGCCTAACTCTATCCCCTTGCACTTTCTGTATGGATGCTGCCCTTGCTCCACTGAGACTTCAGGGGAACCGCATCCTAAATTATTAGATGACTGGCTTATTCTGGCAGAACCAGAGATGCTAGCAATCCAACATCGAGATGTTGTTTTGCGTCATCTTCAGTGCTTGGGGCTAAGGCTCAATGTCAAGAAAAGTTCTCTGTCTCCTCTTCAAAGAATAAAATTTCTTGGAGCTGAGTGGGACTCGCAATCTATGCAAGTTCACTTGACCCAGCCACGTATTTAAAGTATCGTGGCTGCAGTTAGAGCTATCAGGTTAGGCCAGGCCATCACTGTCAAACATTTTCAAGGAATTTTGGGCCTTATGGGGCCCTACAGTGGTGGCTCGGGACCAGGGGGTTTTCCCCAAGGGGCAACCCCTTCCGTATGATTAGAGTTACGTCCAGGTACCTTCATTCTCTAGTCATATGGAAAGACATACGGTTCCTGTCCCAAGGCCAGGTGCTTGGAGCTTCGTGTCCCAGAAAAATTCTGACCACGGATGCTTCCCGCAGGGGCTGGGGTGCGGTCATGGAGGGCCGGTACACCCGCGGGGTCTGGAAGGACCATCACCTCTCAGGGCACATCAGTTGCCTGGAGATGCTGGCAGTATTCTTTGCCCTCAGGCATTTCCCTCCAGACCTCAGAGGCCATCAGGTCCTTATTAGGTCTGATAATATATCGGTGGTTTTCTATATCAACCATCAGGGGGGCTTGAGGTCTCGTCCTCTGTGCAAATTGGCCCATCATATTCTATTTTTGTCTAAGGACAAATTTCTCTCTGTGAGGGCTATGTATATACCTGTGGTTGATAATGTGGGAGCAGACACCCTGTCGAGGCAGGGGCCCAGGCCAGGGGAATGGAGGCTCCACCCCGAGGTGGTGGAGCTTATATGGGAGAAGTTCGGCCAGGCGGAGGTAGATTTATTCGCTTCTCATGAGAATTCTCATTGCCCGCTCTGGTTCTCTCTCTCGCATCCAGCCCCGTTGGGTCTGGAGGCCATGGTACAGACGTGGCCGAGGCAACGTCTGTACGCCTTTTCCCCCGGTCGCTCTACTCCCTGGAGTTCTGGAGAGGGTCAGAGGATTTTGAGTAGATCTTATTCTCGAAAAACCACACTGGCCTTCTCGAATAGGGTGATCTGGTGGCCGAGGTCATCAGATCAGCTACCTCCAGAACTCCCCGGCTCAGGAAGTTTTAATTGAGTTAGCTGGACCCAGCCTTTTACTGCCCTATGGCTTCAGTACTGGGATTCTTCTATACTCTAATCGGGACCTCTCGTCCACGCTCAGAGCCGCTATGGCGCCTACGGCCTCCGTATGCTCTCAGGGTGGTCCACCCGGGTCGTCCCATGACCTCCATATTTCCCTGTAGCCTTCTAGGATGAATCCTGTTATCCTTGCAGGCTGACAGGTCTGTGGAAAGAAAAGCCCCTGTCGGTTCTGCGGGATACGTGTATATATGTTAGATTAAAAGAAAATCTACATATTTTGGAAATCTGTTAGCTTTCTAGTAGGAAATTTCCCCGGTCACCAATAAGGGTACCGGAGGCTATCTTATGATTTCCTCTGGCTCTTCATCCTTCGTTGCTATAAGTGTGACAGGAGAGCCTTCTAGGCTTTTAGGGTTATCCACTAATGGTGCCTTGGAGTCAGTGTCCTGCCTTTTTAGGCATATGTATATATTGGACCTCACTTCTGAGGCTGTTAACTCAGCCTTTTTCTTACACCAAAAAAGACAAGAATAAAATTCTTAGTATAGCGGGTTCTATAAATTCTCCCCTGTCCTTAGCAATGATCCTCACCTTCAGAGTGCTTTCTGCCTCTGTATGCTGCGTCAAAATCTGGATGAACCCTGTCTCTGCAGGCTATCATATTAAATTGCTTAGAGCCTTTATTCGGCTCCGCAGAGTATATCTATATAGGGTATTAAATGGGAGTTTGTTAGCTTTCTTTGAGATATTTCTCCCCGGTAACCAAGGTACCGGAGGCTATTCTAAAAATTCCTCAGGCTCTTCATCCTTCGTTGCATGTGCGGTGTAAGCAAGAGAGCCTCTTAGGCTTCCAGAGATTATCCACTAAAAAGGTGTTAGGAGTTAAGTGTTCTGCCTGTCATTAATCAGGCCTATATACTTGGACCTTAATATCGAGGTTGTTGATGCAACCTTCCCTTTGTACACCAAACAAGAAAGAATAAAATTCTTAGAACAGTTGGATCTTTCACTCTCCCTTGCTTTAGTGCTCTTGAGTGTGCCAGATGTTTCACACCAGGGGCGCCTGTTCTCGGTGGGGGCTAGCTGGTACTCGTTCCCCGTAGCGTTTATATTAGACGCAGCGGGAGTTCCCCGTAACGAAGGGGAACGTCTCGGGTTACTGGATGTAACCCTGGTTCCCCGAGAGAGGGGAACGAGACGCTGCGTCCCCTCTCCCCACCTTCGGGGCGCCCTGAGAACAGCTGCTTTGAACCTTTTTCGAAGCTGTCATTTCCTTGTTCCTGTGACCCTTATATAGCGTCCGGGTCACCGTCACATGCAACGTCATGACGCACGATGACGCACACCAATCCAGATTGGAATAGTTGTATAGTGACTTCAGATAACGCATGCCGAAGGCATTCCCCCATAGCGTTTATATTAGACGCAGCGTCTCGTTCCCCTCTCTCGGGGAACCAGGGTTACATCCAGTAACCCGAGACGTTTTGGTGAGAGGGCTATAATGCATTTTATTTAGCCTACATTTGTTTATACAGCGAGTCAACTTTGGCTAACTCGGGCCCCGTTTTTGCCCCATTTTTTCTGTGCTGAATATGATTTCTTTTTTATTGTGAATTTATGATCGAAAAATATATATTTTTTATTTTCATAAATTATATTATTTAAAACATTTTCATATTATCAAAATCGATTTTTTTAAATAAATAAATGTGGGTTTAAACATTTTTTTCAAAAATTACATCATTGCGGTGTGGGGGGCATCCGAAGATGAACGACTTCGAGCCGAGTCTGGCCGAGCTCAAACTTCTCACCACACCGGCACCCAGTTTGCACGTCTAAATTAGTTGCTTACATTTAAAAAATGAGCATACAATAGAATAAAAAGTATTTTTTATGAACATAAAGGTCCATGTTTAATACAAATGTTCACGAAACTTAATGAAATGTTTAGTGAAATTAGAAAATATGTAAGAGATTGTTAATTTAGTTATATTGTACACATTCTCATATCCATATATTTTGTTTTATTGTCATGAGTAATAATCTCAGTGTTTACTGGGTTTTACACAATTCTTTTTGTAGTGTGGTATTGGTGGTGATGTACTAAAATAAACATTGTCACGTGTGTATAGCTTCTTCTTCAAACCGCTGATTCCTGATGGTTAGAGGACAATTACTCGAGTCGCCCCCTATCGTGTCAAAGAATAGTACAACGGCGAGTGCGTCAAGTATAAACACCTCGTCCAGTTGGAGAGGTGCGCGCGCAGTCTGCGGAGACTCGTGCTGCGGAGCCAGACAAAAGTATAAACAAGGCTTAAGACGAGCTTTTTAAAGAAAGCGGCACGTTTTTAGACGCGATATGTGAACGGCCCCTAGGGTTTTTTGCTTTAGTAATGGCATTCATTCTCGCTGCATGAGAGATACCGTCTGTGATGCAACAGCCTGTTGTACTGCGTTTATGTATAATATTGATGGTTTATAGTCGTGGCGTAATAATGATGGTAGCCTATTAATCCTCTGGGGACCAAAAACGCACCTGTGCGTTTTGCTCTTTTTTTTTTTTAGCAATGAAAAATAAACACTAAATGCTCTGATAATTTTGATCTTTCATTTTCGTGTAATACATCAATCGATCCTGTTCAGTTTCTATTTTTTTCTGTATACTCACAATAAAAATAAAGTGTTTTGCTTTTTGACAAATAAAGAAAAATTAACATGATGCGATTTCTGCCTTCTCTCTGTCAGTAAACTCCCATTTGAAACGCGTTCGAAAATGATCTATAAGGGCCTGTTCACATATCGCATCTTTTGCGCGCGCAAGTTCGTTATTTCAAATGTAGGCGCGCGGTATGCGCGCTCATAATGGAAGCGACGCGGTCGCGGTGCGACGCGCTCGTTTTTTCCAAGCACGTCCGCGCCGCATCGAGATAAAAACATCTCAACTTTTCAGAATGCCGCAAGCGCACCGCAGGTCACGTGACAAGAACCAAGCTTAGCAACGACAGACGCCTCCGGAGCGCAACCACCCGAGTGCTTTGGAAAAAGGAGAACGCGGTGCGCCTAGCGTTTTCTATGCGTTTTTAGGCGCGATATGTGAACGCCGCCTAACTCCGCGAAAATTCAGTCAAACAGGCAAACAGACCCACAGTCATAAAGCTTGAGATTGCATCTTTTAAATGAAGTAATTTATATAAAAAACAAATATTCTCAGCTTCAGTAATCTGTATAAAAAGAGAGCGACTCCAGTCGAGCTCATTACGAGATCATTCAAAAGTAATGTGACCACTCCCCGAAGAGCGCGTGCTATTCAAACGCAAATTCTGAGAACCATTTCAGAGCTGTGAAACGCCCACATCAGCTGTAAACAAAGCGTCGTGAGTGAGACATAATATAGCCTACCTTATGGAGAAAAGATTCCTCAGAACAGTGCTGATATGAGGAGCAATATCTCCTGATATGAGGAGCAGATTCCGCTTAGGAGTGAGGTAGGCTGTTTTCTTTTCTCAATGTTGATGTGGAATAACGTTATGGAATAACGTTAGTGTAGGCCTATGTAAACCGCAAAAAGATGAATCGCATTTCTATAATATGACTCGCCTTTCTGTGAGATGAATGAAGGGTACATATTTGTAAAGACTGTTTAGCCTAAATATGAATCGCGCGTCTGTGTGTGAAAGAATAAACTGCTTTGCTATAGCCTACTGAGATGAATAAAAATCGACTGGAATATGTTGAAGTAAAATGTATTTGTATAAGCAACGTATTAAACTGCAAATTAGCATTTATATGCCCTAATATTTCATAAAAACAACGTTACAGTCAGGCGAAGTATGAAAGACAACATTTTGTTGACTAGATTTGGGTACAGTTTTTAGGCTACTGTAGAATATACTGCCACATCAAATAAGTTTTTGTTTAGCAATTTCTGCTCATATATAACGTTATATATATATATATATATATATAATACTATTTTTGTCAAAAATAAAGTCATAGACTAAGATGTTAGATGTTCCAATGTTGGCTATATTCAAACTAATGAATACATATGATAAAATGTAGGCCTATAATCTTAATTTTTTTTTTTTTTACAAAGAAAGAATACACTTGAAATATTGTTGAAATTGTAATTATTGTTGTAATTGTAACATTTTTAATAAAATAGCAAAACATTTACAAGAGAGATGTAAGTGAAATCTTAAATGGTCAACATAAGTCTTCTTCTAAATACATCTTTTGTCCTTGCATTGTGGCTCAGTCAGTGTCACACCTGAATGAATGGCTCATTATGCAGAGTCATTATGCAGAGTGGGTGGGACATTGTAATCTAAGGTGTAAACTACTCCTCCCCCTCGCATATTGGCTTTCCAAGCAAAACCTGTTTTACACCATTTAAATCAATGTATTTTTTTTTTTGTGAACGATAAAGCAAGATTATTTTCACATCATTTTGAAGCTAGAACTCAAAGGGACAACATCCATTAGTCAAAAGTCTTGTGGACACATATTTAATATGTGTTTTGTGGTCTTAATTCAGCAACTTTCATTTTTATTTTTTCCAATAACCACGCATAAACATTATTCTCTTAAAAATACAAACATCTACATACACGTTGCTCGCATATTATGGTAGCCCTGTTTGTGCTATATAGAGTGAATTTACACCTTTGCCATTAACATGTTTATAAATAACTGAAAAAAGCACAAATGTCAAGGCATGTCAGAACATCTCAAGAACCCCAAAAACAGCTTGGTCCCCAGAGGGTTAAGAGGTGGATTAATTCATGTGGGACACCACTGAAGGCCTAGGTGTGAAAAGCACGCCCCGCCACTATAACTATAGTCAGTCTTATTATTAATACTAGTGTTTAGTATTTAAATACTAATAATTAACATTCATTACTACAGTATGGATCTCCAACAAATCATATCAATTAATAAATGTATCAATAAATGTTGAAATGTAAAACATTTTTAGTATCATGGAGGTAGTATCATTTTTAGTATCATATTTTAGTATCATGACATTTTTTTGTTGCACTATTTGGATTTACTTCTCAGTCCTAAACCAAAACACATGTTTGCTTAGCTATATGTTTTTACTGTCCTCTGCTTTAATAAAGTATAGAATAAAATGCTGGTCTAAATAATACACAGCCTGATTATCCTGTATTTCTTTTTCTCTTTTAGCACTGTGACTCTGGAGGCCACTGGAGAGAGAGAAGGTCTGTGGAATTCCATGACAGTGCTTTCATTTCCATGGGTCCCCTGATGTTGTCTGAAAGAAACAAAGGTTTTTTAAAATATTTTTTTATTATTATTATAATTTTTTATTATTATTAAAAAGCCTCATTTAATTCAGTTGAGTGATGTATTGGTTATGCATATTTAAGAAATCTGCTATGTGTCAGATTTGAATCTATTACATATCACTATATTATATTTCTTGTTCACAGATATTTGGACCCAAGAACAACGGAACATATCCACAGCTCCAATTCTGTGTGGTTCTTTGATTATGCTATTTGTTTCTCTGCTAAGTCTCCTGACCTTTTTCTAGAATATTTCACAGAGTGAAATATTTTTTACAAAGAATGTTCATTGTTTTACACACATTTAATCTATTTCTAAATTAATGTGACACTGATGCCGCATTGCTACAAGCTGGTTTTCTTTTCACATTAAAGTGTGGGGTAGAATCATTAGGAAGAACAGAAACAATGTCTACTGTTTGACAATATTCTATGTTACTCTATATTTTTGACATGTACTGATAAGTAAATCTCTTCAACAAATGATCATTTAAACCTATTTTATTCCCCCCACCAGTGCTTAATACATGCACCAAACAGACATATATAAATAAACTGCAAAGCAATCTCAAAGGTCTTTGTCTCTTCAATAATGAGTCAATAAGATGAAGTAAACTTATCGTTTGAATGTCCTGTCTTTGATAAGTTGAAGTGATGATGAAGATGAAATGAGTTACAAATCCACAAGACTATTTGAGTGTGATGCAATGGTTGTAATCCTATAATCCACAATGTGAGAAATGATCACAGTCAATAGCATTCAGTTAATCGTTGTCCTCCGTGCCACGTTACTGGCCATGTGTTGTAGTCTCGTTGCCAGCCTGGACTGCACTTGAATTCACTACCTCTTGTATCCAATCAGTGCTCACAAAAGAACATGTGGAAATTAAATGTCCTTTCTAGAAAGAAAGCAAATAGCTAACATCAATGATCTTATGAAACAAACACAACGTCAAATATATAAATCAATCCATACTCACAGTTGAGCAGAAACTCAAAGAGTTCTCAACAAAGGACTTTAGAGGAGCAAGAAGGTAGCATGAGTTCAGCCATTAGATTTCCCTCTACCAAATGAACTGACTTACACTGATAGCTGAGTTCATATGTCCAGTTACCTCCAGGCAATAGTGCCCTCAAGCTGCTCCTGTTGTTACTGCATGTGACCCAAATACATCACACAAGTGCATCAACAAGAGTAGCTAAAATACAATAATACAAAAAGTAATGTTTTGTCCGTTACAATAGTGTACAACTAAGTCTGAAATAAAGACACAAATAAACAAATGGCCACAGTATACATATACATTTTTCCACAGTATATTTTACAACTATTTACACTATATATTCACATGGTTCCACAAATACACAAGCAAACTCACATAACATTATAATCACCAAAGAAATAAACAATGTGAGAACGCTTTAGAATGCTGTTCCATCATTAATGAATAACTACACAGAAACAAATGAGTAACGCATCATTAACTCTCTAGTAACTACTATTACCTAAGAAGAAACTCTGACTAATGAATTAGAAACTAATGGCGCTCAGTCGAATGAGGTAGTTCACTATTAGCTAATCAGTAACTACTATTTTTTCAGACCTTCCTAATGGTTATGCATAGACAGTTTCACATGCATGAAACCTAATTCACGTACACACAAAAAAAATTCACGTGCGTGAAAAAAATATATATTCACAAAAAGCAATTCACATGCGCAAAATAAAATTATACATTCGTAAAATATATTTCACAAATGCAAAACACAATTCGTAGAAATACAACTTTGCACAAAAATCTTTGAATGTTTAAAATGTACGAGTTTATCCCTGAATGTGAACGTGCAAATCGTCATTCACGTGTGTGAATCGCCTTGGATGTGTGTGTGTGTGTGTGTGTGTGTGTTTTTTCGAGACTTTCCTAACAGCACAATCCACCTACACAGATGAGTCGTACTCTTTAGCCAATCAGATTTAAGCTTATCAATCGACCAATCAGTATCATGTGAGGGCGGGCCTACCTCCATGTTACGTCATCAGCTTTCGACCAGTTCATGGCTAAGCAGAGTAGAGCCCTGCACGGGCCTCAAATCTAAGCCCGAGCCCGGCCCTGGCCCGAGACGCTCAGGCCCTAGCCCGACCCGTGTCCGACAGCTCATCAGAATTATCAGGCCGAGTCCGACCCGAGCCTGTTTTTTTTTTTGTTTTTTTTTTTCACAGCCCTATTTGCAGCTGTTAAAATAGGTCCATTTTGTTAGTTATGTTTCTTTTCTTTTCTTTTCTTTATTAAGTTAATTAAGTTAATATTAAGTTATTTTTAAAATGACGACCAAGCAGCCGAGCTGACAGCGAGTAAAACATGTTTGATCAATTTAGCCTCTCAAATCAACGCTAATACTTTACTTGGCTACAATAAAATCCATAAATATAAAACACTTCAAGCATATCACACAGACAGTTAAGTTTAATGTTTATTTATTAAACCACAGTGAGTAAAAAAAAAATTAAATACTGAGGCAGGCTCAGGCTGCTCGCAACAGCGCTCGCAAACGAAATGAGCAATAGCCTACAATCTAAACAAATTAAATAAAATAAATCAAAAACAAACTTGCAGGTTATCTTACCTAAAAAATGCACCACAGAACATGGCCATTCTTTTTTTCCAGTAGTTTCCAACAGTTAAACGAAAATAAAGTCTAATCAAACGAAAACTTAGAACAGTCTCTTACAGAGCATCGTGGAGAAAAAGAATAGCATCCACAGTGGAAGGTTTTAACTCAGTCCTCTCTTCTATCACTCTTCCCGCTGCGCTGAAGACACGTTCGGTGCTGCGATTTTTCTCTTAATATTCTCCATTATTTGCACATGAGGTGAATCGTTGGTTCCACTGACGGGAAACCTTCTGTGTGCGTGCGTGCGTGAAACTGACATGTCAATCGCATGTCAGTGTAATTATAAGATTATGAAAGTTATGAGGTTATGAAATGTCTATGTTTGTTTTTCTATCGTCGACGTCAACTTCTCATATTTTTTTAATTAATGTCTAAAAATATAAAAAGAAGGATAACTCAAAAAAGGCCCGAGGCCCGGTCCGTATGTGAACTATGACATGAAAATTGGCCCGAAGCCCGGCCCTAGGGGCGTGAAAAAGTCGGGGCCCGTCGGGCTCGGGCTGAAATGCAGGGCTCTAAAGCAGAGGTATGTATATCTGTCTTTACTAAAGTTAAAAAAGTTAGAGATCAGTTGAAGCAATAGTTTATGAACTATTTACTGATATAAGCAAGTGTTGTGGTAATCAGATGTTCCATATCGTATCAAAAATGAAGAAGAATGACGCTTTTTCTGTTGTATTTTAGCTGCATGTAGACAGCTCTCACAGCTACAACAATCACGCTAATGAGTGCAAAACAATCCCTAGCTCTCTTAGCACTGGCCTCATCGAGATTGTTCTTTAAATAGTATATAGACCTATTTTAATGAGCACCCAGTGTTAATTTGCCATTTGTGTATGTTGGTAAATTATTAAACACTTGTTTCCCTGCATTTTTCAGGATTACTCACCTTTGGCATGACATCTGGATAGCAGTCACAAACATCTTAATTCATGTTGTTTCTTTATTCTCTTTTATACTTTATTTTTTAGTATTAATGTCTTTGTAACACTTTACAATAACATTTCATTAGTTAACATGAACTAATCATGACTTGCATGTATACATTATTTATTATTTTTTAGTTAATGTTAATTTCAATACTTCAGTTTACCTAAACTTCATTAATGTCTTGTTAACATTAGTTAATGCACTGTTAACTAACAATGAACAGCTGTATTTTTAACCAACGTTAACAAAGATTAACACAGTAACAAATGTATTGCTCATGGTTAGTTAATACATTAACGTACTCGGTTACCAATGTAACCTCGGTTCTCTCTAGAAGAGGGAACGAGTATTGCGTAAGTTGCTTACGCATCGGGAAAGTCTTTCTTCGAGATCTGAAGCCAAAAATTATCCTTAATTTTGTATTCATTGTCAACGCAGTGCGGCAGCCGGCAGACCTAGGCAGGCTGTATAAGCGTGCTCATTGGCTGCTTGGCGGCAACTGCTTAAGCCTATCAGTGAGCGCTCTGATACGCTTCGCGCCCTCCACACCCTTCTAACCGTCAGAATGGGTGTGGCCAGCGTGTATATAACCAGCGCTCACAGGCTAAATATCTGTTTTTTTCAGTCTGAAGTGCAAAAGCTCATGGCGCGACACGGCAGGTTACGCAATACTCGTTCCCTCTTCTAGAGAGAACCGAGGTTACATTGGTAACCGAGTACGTTCTCTTACGAGAGGTTCTCTTGTATTGCGTAAGTTGCTTACGCATCGGGAACCCTTTGTCAACGCCGTGTGAGCCGAGCATCCAGCCCATGAATCCCAGGGAGACCGGGGAAAACATACTGCTGGAATATGTGGCCGGTCGGAGAGACGGGCCAGCACAGCACAAAGCACTTCACTCAGTCTATAAAATAGAGTGGCGCGGCCGGTCTATAAGCATATAGTAGTGCAAAACAGTAGGGCCGGCAGAGCGAGGCCACACAGTACATAAGCACTCATTAGGGTAAGAAAAGAGCGACATAGTCGGTCTTTCTGTCACGACCGCCAAGGTAATAAGCACAGGATCCAAAGTGCAGCAAAGTGAGGTGTTTAATATCAAAAGGGTAATCCAAAAAGCGAAATCCAAAACAGGCAAAGGTCAGAATCCAGGTAGGCAAATAACAAAAACAAGAAACAGACAAGGCAGGGCAAAACTCGGGTAACAGACGCGGTGTAACGTTAAACATTGATTCACAAAGAACACAAGACAAACAGGGCTTATATACATGAATGACAAGGGGATAACAAGAGACAGCTGGTGATACAAAATACAGACACCTGGGTGCAAATCACAGACAGAATTGTGGGAGATGAAGTTCCTAGTGCAAGACACCGTGGGGGTAAGGAGGACATCTAGTGGGTACCCGGGGAAACACAACCAGACACTGTGACACTTTCATGAAGAGAATAAACCCCCGCGCTACATAGTGGAATACGGGCGGCCAGCAGCGCGGGCCAGCACCGGTAAAACAGCGCGTAACGGGGAATGAGAAACAGAGCGGCCCAGCCGGTCTGAGTATAAAAACACTTCACCCTAAGTATATACCAGAAGTATCGTTAGCATGTGAACGTAGTCTGCACATGAGAGACTGGGCAGAGCATACATGTCACTTATACTGACAATAATTTTGCCTGTAAGGCGGGAACTTCCAGGTTATAAAACCTCACGAATGTTGATGGGGAGGCCCAGCCCGCCGCCATACAAATATCGTGGATAGAAATTCCGCTGGACCAGGCCCACGACGAGGCCATGCCTCTAGAAGAGTGGGCTCTGATACCCAGAGGGCACTGCAGGTGTTTGGAGGCATAAGCTGCTGCAATCGCGTCCACTATCCACCTGGACAGGCTCTGTTTCGAGGCAGCGAGACCCTTGGTGCGTCCGCCGAAGGAAACAAAGAGCTGCTCTGAATGCCTGAAAGCGGCGGAGCGCGTGATGTAAACTCTCAGCGCCCGGACAGGGCATAGGATGTTATCACTGTCCCCATTGTCGGATGCTGGCAGAGCCGAAAGGGAAATGACTTGTGCCCTAAAAGGGGTTCCAATCGCTTTGGGGATGTAACCGTGTCTCGGTCTGAGAATGACTTTCGAGTCGTTCGGTCCGAACTCAAGACATGCAGGGCTAACAGATAGCGCGTGCAAATCCCCCACACGTTTAACTGAAGACAGAGCTATCAGAAAAAAACGGTTTTAAGCGACAGGTACTTTAAATCCACGGATTCGAGCGGTTCAAAGGGAAAAGCCTTCAGGGCCCCCAGGACCAAGGACAGATCCCAAAAAGGAACCGAGGGGGGCCGCGGGGGGTTCATCCGTCTAGCTCCTCTGAGGAAGCGGATAATGAGCTCATTCCTTCCTATTGCCCGGCCGCGCGTCGTCTCCATGAACGCTGCAATAGCTGCCACATATACTTTGAGCGTGGAAGGGGACCTGCCCTTTTCCAACAGCTCTTGTAGGAAGGAGAGCACCCGCGGGACCCCGCATGCGCGTGGATCCAAGCTTTTAGTAGCGCACCATTTGGAAAACACCGACCATTTAGTAGACTGTGTGATCGTGTTCACGACCCCTTCTGACAGGTCAACGGGTATCCGTTGATCACCCATGCATGCAGAGACCAACGCTCTGGATGGGGATGCCAGATCGATCCACCGGCTTGGGAGAGGAGATCCTTTCTCACCGGGATCGGCCATGGGGATGAGTGCGACAGCCTCACTAGCTCTGGGTACCAAGTTTGGTTCTCCCAGCGCGGGGCTATCAGAAGCACTGAGTGGTGCGTTTCTCTGATCCTCGAAATGACCTGTGGCAACAGGGAGATCGGAGGAAAAGCATACAGTGGGAGGCTGGGCCATGTCTGGGACAGCGCGTCCTCGCTTTTCGAGTAATATTTCGGGCAGTGAGTGTTGTCTTTCGACGCAAAGAGGTCGATCTCCGCTCTGCCGAATAGGTGCCAGAGAAACTGGACTGTCTGGGGGTGCAGGGACCATTCTCCCGGGGGAATGTTGTCCCTGGACAGTCTGTCTGGACCGACATTCAGGTGGCCCGGCACGTGCACGGCTCTCAGCGAGCGCAGCGAGCGGTAAGCCCACACGAGAAGGCATTCTGTCAGCTTGCACAGATTCCTGGATCTGACACCGCCCTGTCGGTTCACATAGGATACCACGGACATGTTGTCCGAGCGGACTAGCACATGGTGATCATGTATGAATGGGAGGAAGCGCTTGAGCGCGTTCTCGACCGCTATCATCTCCAAATGTTTATGTGGAGGCATTTTTCCTGATCTGACCACAGGCCAAAAACCGGTTTGCCCTCGAAAAGAGCGCCCCAACCTGAGGTGGAAGCGTCCGTCGAGATAGCTTTGCGGTGTGAGATAGCTCCCATTGTCACTCCCCGCTGGTAACAGTCGGCCGCTAACCAGGGCTTCAGTGCTGAAACGCAGCTCTGAGTCACTCTGATTCGGATGCCGCCGGAAGCCCATGCTCTGTGAGGCACTCGGGCATTCAGCCAGCATTGTAGCGGGCGCATTCGTAAGAGACCCAGCTGAAGCACTGCTGCAGCTGAGGCCATACAACCCAGCAACCTCTGAAATGTTTTGAGAGGTGCGGTGCTGCCCGGCCGGAAGGATGCTGTGTCGAGAGGCGGGACGTCATCGCTACAGTGTCCAGATCCAAACCCAGAAAAGAGGTTGATTGACTGGGCACTAGCGAGCTCTTGGTCCAGTTGACCGTAAGCCCCAGGCTTTCTAGGTGGCTGAGAAGCACTGTTCTGTGGCGGATGAGTTCGGCCTCTGACTGTGCTAAAATCAACCAATCGTCCAGATAGTTTAGAATTCGCACTCCCTGCCCTCTCAGGGGAGCGAGAGCTGTGTCCATGCACTTCGTGAATGTACGGGGTGCTAAAGACAGGCCAAACGGCAGGACGGTGTATTGATATACCTGACCGTCGAAGGCGAATCTCAAGAATGGCCTGTGACGGGGTATTATCTGGATCTGAATGTACGCGTCTTTCAGATCAAGAGAGATGAACCAGTCCCTCGGGCGAATCTGCGGGAGGATCTGCCTGCTTGTAAGCATTTTGAACGGTCTTCTCATAAGAGCCTTGTTCAAATATCTCAGATCCAAAATCGGTCTGAGAGCTCCGTCCTTCTTGGAAACGAGGAAATAACGGCTGTAAAAAGCCTGACTCGCTCATAGAAGGGTGAACCGGTTCTATAGCCCCTTTGCACAGAAGTGTGCTATTTCTGCTCGAAGTAGATGTGCTACTTCTCCATTCACTCTGGTCTCGGTAAGCGCCTGAAAGCGCGGAGGGCGGCGAGCTAACTGCAGAGTATAGCCCATTTTTACTGTGCTTAGCACCCATTCTGATGCGCCTGGAACAGCTTCCCACGCTTTTGCGTGTGCAGCCAGGGGCAGAATGGCCTCCGAGCTCCGATCGCCGCGCATCGCGGGCTCGAGAGCTCGAAACGGAGGGGCGGGCACGGCTCGTGAGTAGGTGTGGGCACGGGGAAGTGGACACGTGACCTACTTTTAACACTAGAGCGGCTTTTGCCTGCTTTATGAGAGTGGGCTCTGTGAGAGACACGGGATGTATAGTGCTTGTGTACAGTAGAGGTCTGCACGGGCTTTAAACTGAAGCCCGAACCCGGCCCGTACCCGCGATCATTTAACCCGACCCGACCCGACCCGACAATTAAATTTACATGTTAAGCCCGAACCCGACCCGAACCCGAGGTCCACTCTATTTCTCACAGCAAATAAATACCATTTTTGAGAGAGAGAGCCTGTGTGTCTGTGGTCTGTGTAGCCTATGCATACATTGCACATCGAGAAGAAAGCGAAAACATTGCAAAGCGAGAAGAAACCGCTCTGGATGAAATGTGAATTTTAAAACAAATTAAATGAACAACAGCCAGGGCTTAATTTGAGCCCCACCTCCGACATTAGATCCGGAACCTTTTTTATTGAATCCGTCACCTCCTGTGTCACTAAAATGAATTGCCTAAATGAAATAAAATAAAATAAAATTACTGTTTGTGTAGTGTTCAATGTTTGTGACTCATGACTTGCGCGCTTGTACGAGTTGAGATTGCTGTTAGCCTCGATCGTTTCACTCAGGGGAAAAATGTCAAAAAGACAGGAAAGTTTGCTTAACTTTTTAAAATACGCTGGACAGTCAGATCCCAAACAAGCAAAAATCGTTTCCGCTGATCAAAAAGGAGACCACGGTGGACACAGTAGCCTAGTATCGACATAATATCTCGTTATTTCAACAAAATAAGGGGACATTCTAATCTGCATTAAGCCACATTAAGCTTTCTTATAATGGTTTTCTATGGGAGGAAAATGCTTAACGTGTAAATGCGTTCATATTATTGGCTCATCTGATTTTTTGTACATAGCATAGCCTATTTGTTACGATTTTAGTATCATAATGATTAATAAATGCACGCACAATTTTCCGTGAACTTGATTTGAACAAATGCCTTTCAACTTGTGTGTGCAAAATTCAGAATTAAATTAATGCGCAGAAATTTGTACAAATAGAGAGTATGTAGGCCTACTGTTGTAAAGCACATTTAGTTTCTTATTTGTTAAAATATTATAATGTTATTTTTTTTTTCATTTATGTTGATTTATGAAAAGTGAACAGCACGACCGAGTAAGATAGGATGCGCAATATGAGACATGCAGCGGGTCAGACATGATTTTGACCGTTGAAGTTGAAGTTGTTTTGTAGAAAGCCTTTCTTTAAAGTGAATTTCGTTTTGTATAAATTGTATCTTAATTTTAATCAATTTTTCATCAACCTATTGCCTGTATTTAATGAATAGGCTACGAAACAAATATAACGGAGGCGCCCGCGCGCTCACTTGCATTGCACGTGAACTAGAGCACATCCTAACTTAACGAAACAGTGTATGCCTCACACAGACATGACAAATACATCAAATACACAAAGCTTGAAATGTCTTTAAACGAAATCATTCAAAACGAAAAAAGAAAAAGGCTACTCTATGATTATGTAATCCATTAGGCTTATTTATGTGCATTTCTCTCTATAAGCGCGTTCACACGGAGATGACGATCGTCAACTTCATCTTTGCAGCCGAGTCGACACTTTTAGAGAAAACACTTGTTTATTAATAAAAATCAATACACGCGTCACCGGATTTACAGATGCACACACACATATTATTTCGAAATAACGAGATATTGTGTTGAAATAACATTATTAATAATAGCCTATATCTTTTAGAATATTTGATTGAATGCTGAATGTTGCGCTTGTTCAATTTAATAAAATTAAAGCTTTAATTCTGATCATTAACATAACTTAACTGAATATTAAATATTTTGTGGCCAAGTTTTGCACTGCTCCCCGTCAATGATCTTGCACCCACCCACTCAGCACATGCGTTAAAAATTCTCTGGCGCTGTCCCTGCAGAGAAGCTACGTAGGCAGTGTAATTATTTATTTATTTATTTATTTATTTTTTGTTCCGTTACCTCCAACCTCAGTTTTGAGTCGCCGGATCTCTCTCTCGCGTGCCGGTCACCACAACACAGCAAGCAGGCAAAGCACACGGCACGCAAACTATATATAGCTTATATAGTTTTTCTTAGTTACAAACCCGAGCCCGACCCGAACCCGAGGCTGTTCAATAAACATTAACCCGAACCCGACCCGAAACCCGCACATTTTTCGGGACCCGTCAGGCTCGGGTCGGGTAGCAGACCTCTTGTGTACAGGGGTGAGCACAGAAACGTGGGCACATTCACTGCACTTGAAACACATACGGCGCCAGCCGTGCAACCAGACATTATGCTCTTTGTCATCCCTTGTGAACGGCGCAATCTGCGCGGCCCAACAAGGGAGAGAGCGGGCTTGCTTTCTGTATGTAAGAAAAACTGGCCGCGAGCTCGGAGAAGCGAACAGCATAAATTGTATCTGCCGTGAAAGCCGGGATCAAACCCGGGTCTCTAGCGTGAAAGTCTAAGATTCCACCACTGAGCCACAGGGGAGAATACATTAGCTTTTGGTTAGCATCAGCATGTCTTGTGACGGCGTTTGCTTGCAGGCGTGCGTGTATTTATAACAGGCTCGTATACTGCAATAGTAACAATTCCAGTCGCCTGAACTTAAGAGGGGACTGAGAAATGTGTGAGAAATGGAGATTATAGTCCAGGCCACGGCGGGACGAAAACACTCTGTTCCCCTTTCACCGGTGAGTGACGCGCAAGGACGGAGTAGCTTTCTTATAACTTAAAGAGAGCTCCAAGACCGTCCGCTCCTGCCATCCCTTGTGAGCGGCGCAGTTTGCGCGGCTCGAACAGAGGGAGAGGAAACTCGCTCCGAGACCGTCCGCTCCTGCCATCCCTCGTGAGCGGCTCAGTTTGCGCGGCTCGAACAGAGGGAGAGGAAACTCGCTCCGAGACCGTCCGCTTCTGCCATCCCTTGTGAGCGGCGCAGTTGCACGGCTCGAACAGAGGGAGAGTACGGGTATCTATCACATTCGCCTCATCCCCTGACGCGGCGGCAGCGCGGGCGAGAGCCGGCGGTTGAGCGGCCGGGAGGGAGAGGGCGAGAGAGAGCTCGAGGGAGAGGTTCCGGCGAGCTCCTCAATCACATCAGTCTCCGGTGGTCTCTGCGAGCGGCACTTCTTATTGCGCGGCCCGGCAGGGACAGGCGGAGCGACAGCTTGGACGAAAGCTTCAAGTCGAGCCCGCAGGGTCGACATTGAAAGCTCTTCGCACTCGGGGCAGCCGCCCGTAGAGAGTGCGGTGGCAGAGAGCAGGCAGAGAGCGCAGAAGAGGTGGCGGTCTCCGTTGCTGAGCGGGGCGCGGCACGAGCCGCAGGAAAAACGAGGCGTTTTTACAAAAACGCCTCGTGCTCTTTTAGAATACAGAGAAAGTGTGTCGCGGAGCGAACACACACATTTACAGTAAAAAGTAAAGTATATGTCGCCGGATAGCGTAGCAGGCACGGATGGCTGAAGGCGGCGAAGACGGCCGGCTTCCTCAGGCGCTGTCCTAAGCTTGCTGGTCGCTGGTTTCAACGGCGGCGGCTCTCAAGATCCAGCGATGCGAAGAGCTTCGCTGAAGACAAGAAAATCTGATATTTAGCCTGTGAGCGCTGGTTATATACACGCTGGCTACACCCATTCTGACGGTTAGAAGGGTGTGGAGGGTGCGAAGCGCCCTCATTGGAGGCCGCGTATCAGAGCGCTCACTGATAGGCTTAAGCAGTTGCCGCCGAGCAGCCAATGAGCACGCTTATACAGCCTGCCTAGGTCTGCCGGCAGCTGCACTGCGTTGACAATGAATACAAAATTAAGGATAATTTTTGGCTTCAGATCTCGAAGAAAGAAGACTTTCCCGATGCGTAAGCAACTTACGCAATACGAGAGAACCTCTCGTAAGAGAACTGATGTTAACTAATGAACCTTATTGTAAAGTGTTACCAATATATTCAACATTCATTTCCTTATGTTTTGTGCTGTATTGTCATCTCAAGATTTTTAGTGTCACAGGACAATGTTGTGAAGCATTAATTTTTACTTTGCCTAGGAAAATAGGCGAATCTGATTTTATGCTGATCAGACAAAGGTATACTTATTATAGAGAGGCACTCATCACGCAACTAAGATTACTCATTAAACTTTATTCAGATACCATCACTTAATCTCTCTTGTCCTCTGTCTGCACCTCTTGTACTATAGGTTTTTACTATTTTAAATATCAGACCAATATCTGATATGTCCTAACAGAGAGGTCTACTGATGACTGGATTGAACACAATGCATTTGTTAACTTTTCACTTGATGTATTGCACTTATATTTATATACTTTAAAAGCAAAGAAGACTCTGACTGGATCTCGCAACATGGAAGAGACGTATATTTCTCTGTACTGAGTGTTGTTCTTCAAGATTGTCAGTTCATGATCTTCACATGTAACAGAAACATTAATCATGATCAAGTCATTTTATGTATATTTTATTCCCAAAGGATTCGGAAACTTTCAAATTAAATGTGTACATCAAATGTAACTATGTCTTTGAATCTTTTAATTCTGACAAGAACATTTAATAATGCAGTGACATATGAATATGAATAGTGAATAATGAATAGCAGTGCTTTATTCCACAGCGTGAAGTCCACAGGAGACAAATGAATACAGTAACAATGCATCACTTTCAACCTCTTGTTGAAACAACTGTCAAAATGGATGGCTTGCAAACGTGACTATTTTGAAAGAATTACAGTAGGAATGGTAAGATCACAGTACTGGTTGTCTGCATCTTCATACATCATCTGTCTCGGAAATCTGAAACAATAAAACTACATAATATATGCAGCTTAAAACAAAACATGTCTCCTATGCCTACATTAATGTGTGTGGTGGACAGTCCGTCAATAATAAAAATAAATGTTTATGTTTGCATGTGGACTAAACAGTAGTTCATAAACTATTGCTTCAACTGATCTCTTAACTTTTTTAACTTTAGTAAAGACAGACATACATACCTCTGCTTAGCCATGAACTGGTCGAAAGCTGATGACGTAACATGGAGGTAGGCCCGCCCTCACATGATACTGATTGGTCGATTGATAAGCTTAAATCTGATTGGCTAAAGAGTACAACTCATCTGTGTAGGTGGATTGTGCTGTTAGGATAGTCTCAAAAACACACACACACACATCCAAGGCGATTCACACACGTGAATGACGATTTGCACATTCACATTCAAGGATAAACTCGTACATTTTAAACATTCAAAGGTTTTTGTGCACAGTTGTATTTCTACGAATTGTGTTTTGCATTTGTAAAATATATTTTACGAATATATAATTTTATTTTGCGCATGTGAATTGCTTTTTGTGAATATATATTTTTTTCACGCACATGATTTTTTTTTTTTGGGTACGTGAATTAGGTTTCATGCATGTAAAATTGTTTACGTATGAATCGTGTTTGTTGCATGAATAATTAATGAGACTGATTTGCCTCCATAAGTTTTACAGGGACAAGGAACACTCACATTTTCTCCACATTTTAGTCCAGTTTAGTAAGAGATATTATATTATATTATTATATTACATGTTTACTTACATCATAATAAATGAATAAAGTCTGTGAAAGGTTTGATATTGTGTAGTTTGTGATCCTCCATCAGCAGCTGCAGTTTCTCTCAGCTGTATCAGTGCAGTCACTGTGACGTCTGACTGACAGAGGTTTTTGTACGACTCTTTATCACTGTGTGAACACATACTGACTGTTCGGATAAGTAATAATCTCCTGTATCTTCAGTCTGGACTCCACTGATGGTCAGAGTAAAATCAGTTCTGGATCCACTGCCACTGAATCTAGATGGAGTTCCAGTATTACGGGTTGTTGCATAATATATGAGGAGTTTAGGAGCTTCTCCAGGTTTCTGTGAGTACCAGGCCATACAAGTATATGAACCTACACAGCCATCATACACTACTGTGTTTGTTTTGCAGTTTATAGAGACTGATTCACCAGTTTGAACCGTTTTTACAGAAGGAGTCTGAGTCACAGTCACCTGTCCACTGAAACCTGTTAGAAATAGTGAGAGTTAGAAAAGCAGCATTCACTGTTGATGATATTATAATATTTCAATTTAACATTTTCTTGAAACATTTACCTTCAATGCACAGACAGAGAGTCCAGATGAAGATGTTGATTGTGTTCAGGGCCGTGCAGAGACCTCTGGAGGGGCAGGTGCTCAAAATATAAAAGGGGGCACATGGAACAAGGCTTTAAATAGGGCTGTGATCAAAATACAGTAACAGGGTTTTTACAGCCTCAAAATGAGGCGGAGGTGGTAAAAATCCTAATAATGTATTTTAATAATAAGATAATTAGTATTTTTTTGTGGAGCTTGGTGTCTCTAGGGGGGTCCGGGGGCATGCCCCCCCGTAAGAAAATTTTGTACATTTTAAAGATAAATTCATTAATTTGGTGCACTTTGAGTCACCCGAATCCACTGTTAAAAATAAATAATCCACCCGCAAAACCACCCATATTCTTTGATTTAAATATCTGCATCTGACCATCACATTACAATTATTCAAATTCTCAGTGTTAAGCATGATAATATGGTAACATATCACACTGAAGTAGGCTGATTTAAAACGAACATTTATTTAAAATAAAAGTTCTTCTTTTGGCAAAATTACATTTCCTTAATAGCCTAAACAGAGGCTTTACTCCCTTCAAACTTAAATTGTCAATGTTTCATTACATCACTTTGAAAACACTAATTTTTTTGTACCTTTTAAAAAGGGCATTTTTCCACTAATTTTATTAAATGTATGCTCCATCTTTCATTTCAAATTCTCAAATTTGATCAATATATTCAATTAAAATAATAAGACACTAGGCTGTTACCAATCAAATTAAATAATTAACATTGAAAAATTATAACTGTATTAATTTGGATTATTTTAAATATTTTTGAATATACAAATAAGGAATGTTGAAAAGAATGATACTTTATGAAACTAAACCGCCAGTAGGAGGCGGCAGGCGACCGTCTTAATGAGCGAGTCATTGAGTCATTCATTCAAACGATTAATTCAAACGGCTGATTTATTCAGAATGAGGCAGTTTATGAATGGGTAATTGAATCTTTGACTCAACCGATTCGTTCAAAATGCTGAATCATTCAGTAATGCAACAAGTGTTGCTGTGAGATGCGCTATGGTTCTGCAGTGATCTTTGTTTGGAACTAAATTTCGCTGCTGAAACAGAACAAAAATAGTCATTGCGTCTAAAATGTAAGTGACTTAATTTTAACTACCGGTATTTGTTTATTGACCTGCTATGAAATCAGTCTCGGTTTCAATCTTGATGGCATTCAGGAAAACAGTTACTTCTATAGCCTAACGTTATACACAGCAATATAAACAACATCTCTGCATGCTCTCTTCACGTCGTCCTTGTAAAATAATAATAAGTAAACGAAAATCAAAATCACTTCGCTGAGAATGAAACGCCACTTACCAGCAGCCGCAGATTTGAAGACATCCTCTGGTAGTGCGCATAGCCGCGCGAAATAAAAAAAAAATGTGCGTGCAGCGTGAGGAATGAGGTGAAAGGTCATCATGTGGGTCATTTTATTTACGGCTAAATTATTATTAATTAATTCAATAAATATATTTGTTTGACAGGGAAGCTGTGCGCAAACAGGAATATATATTATTTTTCAAAAATAGAAAAAAAGCACCCCAGAAAAAAGGGCACTTTCTCTCCAGGAATAAAAAGGGCAGGTGCTCAAGCCCACTTTGATGTCTATGTGTGCACGTGCCTGATTGTGTTCATTGCTGTAGTTTAGTCTTGTGTGATGATGAAGATTGTGTTGTGTTCTGCTCTCAGTCATGAAGTGTTAAACTCACAGCACTATAAACACTCTCAGAGCACTGAAGCATGTGCTGACAATGCAAAGAAGTGGGCAGGATTTACAACAGCTTGTGCTGATAACAAACTCATAAACTCTACATAGAAGATTTTACTTTCAGAATAATGTTATTGAACCATTTAGTGATTAATTGTACATATTTATTAATTGTGAAATATTTTTGTCTGGAGAATCATGAATGTAGATCATTTTAAACATATGTCATACGCAGCAGTTTCTCTGAGTTCAGTTCTGTGCTACACCTTTACAAGCATGTTAACAATGAGAAATCAAGAACTAAATTAATATTTAGATTTCAGAAAGTGTTTTACAGTGGAAACAAGAACAACATTTATTATTAATAATGATTATTAGATATTGTGGCAAACTTTACGTATGACTGTAACCAAAAGTTAAAATGTTTAATAATATTTACAAACTCCTTGTTACGTCTAAAATTGGTTGTTTGTCATGAGTTTTGGTGTATTATAATTTTTTGAAGGTGTAACAATGAATAGATAATATTATAATGTGTTATAACTGCAGTTATAATTAGTGTTCAGTAAGTCTGTCTATTTAATTCTTATAATATTCCTAAACATACAGTTTAAAACAAGTTAAAACAAGAACAACATTTATTAATGATAATTATTATTACATATTGTGTTGAAACTTTACTTAAAGTCTTTAATGCATTATAAAGTGTTTCATAATGTATGTTACAATGCCTTATATCTTATCATTAATAACTGTAACCAAATCTAAAATGCATTATAATATTTGCTATTTCATTGTTTCATCTCAATAGTTGTTCTTCATAAAAGTGGATGAATATGGTATCAATGAATAGATAATAGATAATATGTGTTATAACTGCTGTTACACTTATTGATTAGATCATACATGCATTTTAATGTATATAGCAGTGCATAATTAATGCATTAAAATAGTTTTATACAGAAATATGTACGAAAGCTTTAAATAAAGTGTTACTGATATTGTTTTATAATGATTTAATCTAAAACTAGAGCAGCATTACTCCTATGCTGTGAATGTGCAGTGCAGTGTGTTGTGTGTTGTGTGTGTGTGTGTGTGAATGTGTTGTGTTTGTCTCCTGCAGCTGGTCCCACAGTGAAGCCCTCAGTGTCTCTGCTGCCGCCCTCTTCTCTGCAGATCTCTGGAGACTCAGCCGCACTGCTCTGCCTGCTCAGCTCTTACTCTCCACAGGGGGCGCTGGTGAGCTGGACACTGGACGGGTCAGAGGTCACCGAGGGGGTTCTGACCAGCGCAGAGAGCCAGCAGGACGGCCGCTACAGCCGCAGTAGCGTCCTGACCCTCAGCAAAGCACGCTGGGAAGAGGGAGAGCTGTACGTCTGCAGAGTAACACATGATGGAGCTCCTCATGAGGTCTCGTTCCACAAGAGCTCTGAGTGCTGATGTTTCTCTCCTGAAGATGAGCCGTATCTGAGTGTCCTGTGTCAGGCAGGATTCACATGAGTCTAGTGCTGCAGCTGTAGTGATTTACAACTCAATACTGAAAGAGAGTGTGTGTGTGTGTGTGTGTGTGTGTGTGTGTGTGTGTGTGTGATCTTTCAATCTGCTGTGTTTGCTGCAACATTCAATAAAGCTTCTCAACAAGTTCACTTTGTGTCTGACAACATCATTCAACTAACAGATGAAGATGCAGGTGCTTTTCAGAAGGTTGATGTAGCAGTAAATGTCAAATAAAGCTCTTGGGGTTTGAACATGGTCTCTGGAGACAGAGCTGCTCTATTCTGAGAGGATCACAATCACTCCACCCTGACAATGCAAATGGGCTTTTCAGTCTCACTCTTTGATTGGTTACATGATCTGGACTGGAACACTTTCACTTCTGCTTTAGTGAAGCAGCGCAGACAAACTGATCATTTATAGGAGATTAAAAACTTTAGAATATAAAAATATCATAAAAATATATAAATAAAAATAATCAAGAATCAGCAGTTCTGACACTAATTGTTACATAATCATTACATTTATAGACAATGGTGTAAATATATATGAAAATGTTATGAAAATCATAACTAATACATGATCACAAATCAAGAATCAGTGTGTTGTTAATAAATGTTAATATTATAGTGTATTTGTTCATTGTTAATACATGTTTATATTAAAGTGTATTTGTTAATTTTATAATAAAAACTCTTGGTTGAATGTGTGTTTCACTGCCAGTTTCTGCCCAGCCGACTCTCAGCCAGATCTGTCTTACAGTGCCTGGGCCAGACCTGGGCCATATCAGTCAATAAGAGTCGCTTTACAGGGTGTGGGCCACATCTGGGCCAGAGGAAGTGTCACAGGTCGGGGTGGAGCGCCAGCGGGCCGCCCACCCCTTCGCTTGCGTGCCGCCCCTGAGGAGCCGGCCGTGGACACGAAGGACATGGCGGACACAGAATTCAAAATAAATATACTCTTTATTAAATAATAAAAACAATGTTAAAAGTCTCTTCAGTTCAGGTTCTCTTCATGCATCTCTTCACATTTCTCAGCACCTTCGGACAGAGAGAGGAATGGACATAATCCACAGCTTCCGCATTCTCTTCAGCGTTCTCTTCGCGTTTCTCGGCACAGCATTAGCAGGCTCTTCACTGGACTCAAACAGAGGGAGGAATAGACACGTGTAACTCACAGCATTAGCAGGCTCTTCCAGCATTAGCAGGCTCTTCACTGGACTCAGACAGAGGGAGGAATAGACACGTGTAACTCACAGCATTAGCAGGCTCTTCCAGCATTAGCCGGCTCTTCACTGGACTCAGACAGAGAGAGGAATAGACACGTGTAACTCACAGCATTAGCAGGCTCTTCCAGCATTAGCAGGCTCTTCAAGCATTAGCCGGCTCTTCAAGCATTAGAAGGCTCTTCCAGCATTAGCAGGCTCTTCACTGGACTCGGACAGAGGGAGGAATAGACACGTGTAACTCACAGCATTAGCAGGCTCTTCACTGGACCCAGACAGAGGGAGGAATAGACACGTGTAACTCACAGCATTAGCAGGCTCTTCACTGGACTCAAACAGAGGGAGGAATAGACACGTGTAACTCACAGCATTAGCAGGCTCTTCAAGCATTAGCAGGCTCTTCCAGCATTAGCAGGCTCTTCAAGCATTAGCCGGCTCTTCAAGCATTAGAAGGCTCTTCCAGCATTAGCAGGCTCTTCACTGGACTCGGACAGAGAGAGGAATAGACACGTGTAACTCACAGCATTAGCAGGCTCTTCACTGGACCCAGACAGAGGGAGGAATAGACACGTGTAACTCACAGCATTAGCAGGCTCTTCACTGGACTCAAACAGAGGGAGGAATAGACACGTGTAACTCACAGCATTAGCAGGCTCTTCAAGCATTAGCAGGCTCTTCACTGGACTCAGACAGAGGGAGGAACAGACACGTGTAACTCACAGCATTAGCAGGCTCTTCACTGGACTCAGACAGAGGGAGGAATAGACACGTGTAACTCACAGCATTAGCAGGCTCTTCACTGGACTCGGACAGAGGGAGGAATAGACACGTGTAACTCACAGCATTAGCAGGCTCTTCAAGCATTAGCAGGCTCTTCACTGGACTCAGACAGAGGGAGGAACAGACAGCTGTGATTGCGAGTGAACAGCAAAAACAATTCCCACACTCACATTCCACCACACACTGTAAAGTTTCACTCGTGCTCATTTCCACAATAAAACTGCAACTCAACAGACCCACAGTGCACCAAGGCCTCCGCCCGCCATCCAGCCGAAGTTCTCTCTGGCTCTCTCATCTGTCTCTCTCATCTGTCTCTCTCTCGTCCTCTCTCGTCTGTCTCTCTCTCGTCCTCTCTCTCTCGTCCTCTCTCTCCCGCCGCGACCGCGGCCACGGCCGCTCACGTACTGCGCGCCTCTCTCTCACATCCTTCGGGGAAGAACCACACAACAGTCTCTCTTCGCTGGCTTTTTATATCCTTCTCAATGCTCGCATGGCTTTGTCATGGCTCTAGATTAATTCCCCACACCTGATGTCGATTTCCTCATCCCGGTTGGCAAGGCAACAGATACACATTTACACGGGGGGGTGGTGCGTCCTTGTTATTAAACCGGAGGGGACACAATTGCGGCGAACTTCAGTTCCGCCTTCTCATTTGTCACACCGTGACATACCCCCCCGCCAAACCGCTCCAGTCCCTGGAGCGGGATGCTGAAGAAGAAAAAAAAAAGAGAGGAAAACAAAAAAGAAACAAAGCAAAAATAAACAAAAAAAAAAGGGAAAAAAAAAAAACTGGTCGCCAGACCTTCGGCCCACGGTTGCTCAACTCAGGGCGGCATCCTGCCGACAACGCCATTTTATGTCACAGGTCGGGGTGGAGCGCCAGCGGGCCGCCCACCCCTTCGCTTGCGTGCCGCCCCTGAGGAGCCGGCCGTGGACACGAAGGACATGGCGGACACAGAATTCAAAATAAATATACTCTTTATTAAATAATAAAAACAATGTTAAAAGTCTCTTCAGTTCAGGTTCTCTTCATGCATCTCTTCACATTTCTCAGCACCTTCGGACAGAGAGAGGAATGGACATAATCCACAGCTTCCGCATTCTCTTCAGCGTTCTCTTCGCGTTTCTCAGCACCTTCGGACAGAGAGAGGAATGGACATAATCCACAGCTTCCGCATTCTCTTCAGCGTTCTCCGCGTTTCTCAGCACCTTCGGACAGAGAGAGGAATGGACATAATCCACAGCTTCCGCATTCTCTTCAGCGTTCTCTTCGCGTTTCTCGGCACAGCATTAGCAGGCTCTTCACTGGACTCAAACAGAGGGAGGAATAGACACGTGTAACTCACAGCATTAGCAGGCTCTTCCAGCATTAGCAGGCTCTTCACTGGACTCAGACAGAGGGAGGAATAGACACGTGTAACTCACAGCATTAGCAGGCTCTTCCAGCATTAGCAGGCTCTTCAAGCATTAGCCGGCTCTTCACTGGACTCAGACAGAGAGAGGAATAGACACGTGTAACTCACAGCATTAGCAGGCTCTTCCAGCATTAGCAGGCTCTTCAAGCATTAGCCGGCTCTTCCAGCATTAGCAGGCTCTTCACTGGACTCGGACAGAGAGAGGAATAGACACGTGTAACTCACAGCATTAGCAGGCTCTTCACTGGACCCAGACAGAGGGAGGAATAGACACGTGTAACTCACAGCATTAGCAGGCTCTTCACTGGACTCAAACAGAGGGAGGAATAGACACGTGTAACTCACAGCATTAGCAGGCTCTTCAAGCATTAGCAGGCTCTTCACTGGACTCAGACAGAGGGAGGAACAGACACGTGTAACTCACAGCATTAGCAGGCTCTTCACTGGACTCAGACAGAGGGAGGAATAGACACGTGTAACTCACAGCATTAGCAGGCTCTTCACTGGACTCGGACAGAGGGAGGAATAGACACGTGTAACTCACAGCATTAGCAGGCTCTTCAAGCATTAGCAGGCTCTTCACTGGACTCAGACAGAGGGAGGAACAGACAGCTGTGATTGCGAGTGAACAGCAAAAACAATTCCCACACTCACATTCCACCACACACTGTAAAGTTTCACTCGTGCTCATTTCCACAATAAAACTGCAACTCAACAGACCCACAGTGCACCAAGGCCTCCGCCCGCCATCCAGCCGAAGTTCTCTCTGGCTCTCTCATCTGTCTCTCTCATCTGTCTCTCTCTCGTCCTCTCTCGTCTGTCTCTCTCTCGTCCTCTCTCTCTCGTCCTCTCTCTCCCGCCGCGACCGCGACCGCGGCCACGGCCGCTCACGTACTGCGCGCCTCTCTCTCACATCCTTCGGGGAAGAACCACACAACAGTCTCTCTTCGCTGGCTTTTTATATCCTTCTCAATGCTCGCATGGCTTTGTCATGGCTCTAGATTAATTCCCCACACCTGATGTCGATTTCCTCATCCCGGTTGGCAAGGCAACAGATACACATTTACACGGGGGGGTGGTGCGTCCTTGTTATTAAACCGGAGGGGACACAATTGCGGCGAACTTCAGTTCCGCCTTCTCATTTGTCACACCGTGACATACCCCCCCGCCAAACCGCTCCAGTCCCTGGAGCGGGATGCTGAAGAAGAAAAAAAAAAGAGAGGAAAACAAAAAAGAAACAAAGCAAAAATAAACAAAAAAAAAGGGAAAAAAAAAAAACTGGTCGCCAGACCTTCGGCCCACGGTTGCTCAACTCAGGGCGGCATCCTGCCGACAACGCCATTTTATGTCACAGGTCGGGGTGGAGCGCCAGCGGGCCGCCCACCCCTTCGCTTGCGTGCCGCCCCTGAGGAGCCGGCCGTGGACACGAAGGACATGGCGGACACAGAATTCAAAATAAATATACTCTTTATTAAATAATAAAAACAATGTTAAAAGTCTCTTCAGTTCAGGTTCTCTTCATGCATCTCTTCACATTTCTCAGCACCTTCGGACAGAGAGAGGAATGGACATAATCCACAGCTTCCGCATTCTCTTCAGCGTTCTCTTCGCGTTTCTCAGCACCTTCGGACAGAGAGAGGAATGGACATAATCCACAGCTTCCGCATTCTCTTCAGCGTTCTCTTCACATTTCTCAGCACCTTCGGACAGAGAGAGGAATGGACATAATCCACAGCTTCCGCATTCTCTTCAGCGTTCTCCGCGTTTCTCAGCACCTTCGGACAGAGAGAGGAATGGACATAATCCACAGCTTCCGCATTCTCTTCAGCGTTCTCTTCGCGTTTCTCGGCACAGCATTAGCAGGCTCTTCACTGGACTCAAACAGAGGGAGGAATAGACACGTGTAACTCACAGCATTAGCAGGCTCTTCCAGCATTAGCAGGCTCTTCACTGGACTCAGACAGAGGGAGGAATAGACACGTGTAACTCACAGCATTAGCAGGCTCTTCCAGCATTAGCAGGCTCTTCAAGCATTAGCCGGCTCTTCACTGGACTCAGACAGAGAGAGGAATAGACACGTGTAACTCACAGCATTAGCAGGCTCTTCCAGCATTAGCAGGCTCTTCAAGCATTAGCCGGCTCTTCCAGCATTAGCAGGCTCTTCACTGGACTCGGACAGAGAGAGGAATAGACACGTGTAACTCACAGCATTAGCAGGCTCTTCACTGGACCCAGACAGAGGGAGGAATAGACACGTGTAACTCACAGCATTAGCAGGCTCTTCCAGCATTAGCCGGCTCTTCACTGGACTCGGACAGAGGGAGGAATAAACACGTGTAACTCACAGCATTAGCAGGCTCTTCAAGCATTAGCAGGCTCTTCACTGGACTCAGACAGAGGGAGGAATAGACACGTGTAACTCACAGCATTAGCAGGCTCTTCACTGGACTCAGACAGAGGGAGGAATAGACACGTGTAACTCACAGCATTAGCAGGCTCTTCCAGCATTAGCAGGCTCTTCACTGGACTCAGACAGAGGGAGGAACAGACAGCTGTGATTGCGAGTGAACAGCAAAAACAATTCCCACACTCACATTCCACCACACACTGTAAAGTTTCACTCGTGCTCATTTCCACAATAAAACTGCAACTCAACAGACCCACAGTGCACCAAGGCCTCCGCCCGCCATCCAGCCGAAGTTCTCTCTGGCTCTCTCATCTGTCTCTCTCATCTGTCTCTCTCTCGTCCTCTCTCGTCTGTCTCTCTCTCGTCCTCTCTCTCTCGTCCTCTCTCTCCCGCCGCGACCGCGACCGCGGCCACGGCCGCTCACGTACTGCGCGCCTCTCTCTCACATCCTTCGGGGAAGAACCACACAACAGTCTCTCTTCGCTGGCTTTTTATATCCTTCTCAATGCTCGCATGGCTTTGTCATGGCTCTAGATTAATTCCCCACACCTGATGTCGATTTCCTCATCCCGGTTGGCAAGGCAACAGATACACATTTACACGGGGGGGTGGTGCGTCCTTGTTATTAAACCGGAGGGGACACAATTGCGGCGAACTTCAGTTCCGCCTTCTCATTTGTCACACCGTGACAGAAGCTCTGTGTGTCCATGTTCAGTGTGTTGGGCCAGTTTTGGGCCGGGGACCCAGCCAGAAGTGGAGGTGGGCCAGGCAAAGTTTGCTCTCTGGCCTGCTGTTATCAACTCAAGAGTGAACCAGAATCATGTTGCTCTAGTGATGGAGAAACAAAGCTTTTAGAAACCATGGAAACCGATTGATTTGCATAATGATTCACTGTATTGAAGCTCTGGAAACGCCACACGCTGGTCAGAACAGCGGAAACTCAGCATAAAAACACCTTTTACACACCAAATGCAAATGTTTTAATTTAAAGTCTAATCTATTCAATGCAATTACCAAATCATCTAATACCAGTAAATATGAAATGTCTTTATAATATGTGTTTGTTTATTAAATTGAAGGGCTTGTTTTGTTTGTTTTATGGAGAGCACACTAAAAACAGCTGGGTTATTTTATCTACCCAACCGCTGGGTTATTATGGGTTATTTATATTGGATTTGGGTTATTTTGTGCAACTCGTGCGTTGAGTCAAAATCCATCAACCCAACATACATCGGTTGACCCAGCACGTGTGTTTTGTTTGTGCTTCGAACGTCATCACATCATCACCAGAGTCCACACACCGAGCGCTCGTCACAGCAGAGAACCTGACTGGTCATCCAGAGAGGCAAATAAATAATAAAAGGTTGGTGTACACTACGTCTAATTCACACTGTCTGTGTTGCGTTACCTATTAAAGTAGTATCTTTATATTGACGAGGCTAGCTGGTTGGTTTGGCTAACAACGTAGCTAACGTTAGCCATTTAGCCGTTATCATGGAAGCACAGATAGCCTACAGCTTATCCATTTGGTCTGAATTATATTAATCATTAATATAATAAAACACAAACGACACCTATTTACAATCACAGCCTAGACAACGAGCTACAACCCAATTCTCATCAAAACGAGTTTTTATAATAGGCTATAGGCTAAATGGATCTCTATGAGCAGGCGGCTGAGAGACAAGCTCAAAGGGACCGTCTGCAAAGTGCAATATAACCCAAAAAACGACTACAGCATCAACTCATAGTCAGAAATACAAACATAGTCATTAACTTCAATGTTACAAACTGTAGTGCTACCCAGTTCAGTTTACACATCAGTGGTGACCCACTGGTCATACTACACTTCTTTTTTCACATTTTATATTATGAAAAATATTCAATAAATTCACTGTAATACACCAAATGTAGTTCACACATCACTGCTTTAATGTTGGTCTAAAACACTTAGTTTGGGAAGTAATTGCACATAAAAAATAAGTAGGCCTATTCTTTACACAAATTATATTGGTACTGTACGCAGCTTTTGCATTATATTTGCTTACTGAATTTGATGGCATCACTGTATAACAGTGTGAAGTTATTTAATATTTTTTCTAAAAAGGGTGAAGTTATTGATTTTATTTCATAATAAATAATCATAAAAATTATGCATTTTTTATCAAACTAAGTAATGTAGTATAAGCAGCAGGAGAGCAGTGATGTGTGAACTGAATTTGGTGACAGTACAGTGCGTCACAATGAAGCTATTGAATATGTTTAATAATATAAAATGTGCAGAAGTTTTTGGGATTTGCACTTTGCAGACGGCCCCTTATTTGGACTTGTCTCTCATTCGTCTTTAGAGTATTATATTATAAATATTATAAAGCTCGTTTTGATGAGAATTGGGTTGTAGCTCGTTGTCTAGGTTACTGTGATTGTAAATAGGTGTCGTTTGTGTTTTAACAACGTTTAGCTCAGGAATAGAGAAGTTCGAATAGCCTATGTGAATATATTGCCAACTTCACTGAACTCCTTGAGTTAAGCACTGACCGCATTTCTTTATATTTGAGTCCAAGTTCAAACACTATGAAACGCTCCATTAACGTACGGAGCTCTAAAACACTGCCAGCAGGACATTAAACAGGAAGTGTCTGTCCGAGCTCAAAACAGGTTTTTGCGTGGGAACACAAATATCTTTGCAAGGGAACGCAAAGTTTCTCGGGGAATGCAAAAAATTCTCCCAACCTAAATTTTTTTCCACCACCACGTCCCTTTAGGGGCTCTGTAGGAGAGTGACCCAACTCTCTAAACGTGGATTACACCTGGTGGGACTCGAAGGCTCTTTATGAATATAACTGTAACTCTGAGAGCACAGTTGAATGCCTTCATTGAAATGGAGTATGGGACTATGACTCCTGTCCATCATCATGTGCACACTGGCCTGATCAGGACATCTGCAACTTCTAAACTGCGCTCTACTCGTCCCGACCGCTGCTGGAAGAGGTTTCAATCATTCATCAGTTTCGGCTGTGCTAATTTCTGTTATGATCTACAATGTGCACTTCAAGAAAGACGTACTCGTTCTGTTTAAAGTTAAAGCGCAACACAAAGCTAAGCTCATTATTATTATTGTAGTTATTTTTCTGAACACGAATGACACATTTTCGGCTTTTAATGTGTAAAGTCTGTTAATTTCTAGAAATGAAGTTCACCCGCAGGGGAACCGCCTAACTCATCTGCAAACTCGACCGGAAGAAACAAGCGTCTTTTAGAGGAAATGTTCTCTTTTATAGAGATATTATCTTGCTAGAGAATATTCTCCTTTGGAAATAAAGGAAGTGTTGAAGTGCCCAGAGAAACTCTCTTGCTGACAGATAGGGAACTCAGTAATATTAGAGATCTGTCCTCTAGTGGTGAAGGATGGAAGTGCAGTTAAAGAGATTGACTTTCCTACAGTTCAATTACATTGTAGTGGCAAGTTTTACAGGAACAAGCACCACTCACATTTTCTCCACATTATAGTCCGGTTTTAAAATGAAGAGAGGTTCGAATGTAGATTAATTTAGATGGATGTGAAACACAGCAGGCAGTCGGTCAGAACTGCATAAGTCGAATTAATTGAAGAGACACACCAAACAGGGTCCAAGTTGAACTTGTTTACTGAAGAGCTGGTTGAGTTTACATGTGTGGTTCTATATCAAATTATACAAGAAAAATAAACATTAATATACACATATATATATTCTACAACATAAACATTTAAATAATTAACAGTATGCATGCTGCATACAACATTCACATTAATAAAGTACTATTGGACAATGTTAAATACTTATTCTGAATATCGCCACAAGGCGGCGCTAGAAGCGCGTAAATACCGTGACTGGGCATGACATATGCATGTGATAAACAGCTGATCACCATGTGATAATAATCATTTCCAAATTAAAGCATCCAACAATAAAATAATGTCCAATACATAAACGTTTACCTCAAATAACACATAGAAACTCTAAACATACTAAATAGAAAGAATAATTCTGTCAGAATGATACTTATCAACTACTGTTTAGACTATTGAATATAAACTACTAGTTTCTTGGTATCAACAGTAAATATTTGGAAATATAAACTTACTTGACATGCACGCACACAGCAACTCCATATAAACTTCACTGAATCGTAATGAACTATCATAGAACTACAATGAAGCTGCTCGAACTTAACACTCTCACATGCGTTGCATCTTCTCTCTAACGCAGTTTCCGCTTCAGCCCAGGTGACACTATAGTAACCAGGCCCGGATTGGCTAATCGGGAGCACCGGGAGAATTCCCGGTGGGCCGGTCTGTTTTATTGGCCAGGAGGGCCGGTGTTGTCATGGCACTGGGCTGAAAAGGCCAGAATAATAAAATATTTCTAGAAACTCAAGCGGCCAAATAGCCAATGAGTCAGGGCCGTACCGACCATTGAGGTCTCCGAGGTCCGGACCTCGGTAATTTTTCCTGAGTGTATAATGAACGTTGTGAAATAATTGCCTAATATTAACTGCTGCAATGATTCGCATATCGCGACAATAACCGACCTCATCATCTGAGCTGCTTCAGCACTCAAACACCGCTCGTCGGCAATGGCAAAATGTTTGAGATGACTGATCAAAGCAAGCGGGATTTATGTTCACAGAAGCGCGAGCCGCGGCCGCGCGCGAATCCCAACGCGACGCTTCACGAGATAAGGTGCAAGTGGCTAAACTAAACAGCTGTTTTACAATAGAAATTTTAAACGACCGACATAAATAATCACTTTGCAAAGAATGTATCAATCTAAGCATCTTCAGGAAGGTGAGATTTACAGGTAAAGATAAAGAGACTGAGAGAAGAAGAACGAGAGAAGGAGATGGAGATGAGAGAGGAGAGCAGGTAGAGCAATAGCCTATTGCATAATAATGAGAATAACTTTATTACAATGGAGTCCTATTTAACACAGTCAGATGTTCTTTGCCAATGACAGTGGAAAAATAATATGCCCCCGAACCCCCTAGATCACTTTTGGGACCTCTGTATTTATAAAACCCTGTGTACTGATATTGCACTGAATAGAAAATTATATTTGTGAAAAATACGATGAATTACAAGGCTGTACAGAACAGTGCACTATTGCAGACTTAGGCTCAATCCCAATTCACCCCTGGCCCCTACCCCTCCGTTTTGCGCATTCCCGTGAAGTAGTAGGGTTGTCTTGATTCTTTTTTGGTTGGAGGGGTAGGGGTAGGGGGAAAGGCCGGATAGCCCTTGAAAGATTGGGCCTTATATACTATGGGTTAGGTATATATAGGGTTTAATTACATTATTTTAATAGTCAGTCGGGAACTAAAGTGGGCCGGTCTAAGGCATGAAACTCCAGGGCTGAAAATGAGTCCCACTCCGGCCCTGATAGTAACCTCGTACGCTGTGATTGGTCAGAATCATCCAAGCCATTTAAGGGCATCTGGGCCTTTTGTACAGGTTTAGTAAGTGATATAAGATTGTGTTACATGTTTACTTACATCATAATAAATGAATAAAGTCTGTGAAAGGTTTGATATTGTGTAGTTTGTGATCCTCCATCAGCAGCTGCAGTTTCTCTCAGCTGTATCAGTGCAGTCACTGTGACGTCTGACTGACAGAGGTTTTTGTACGACTCTTTAGCACTGTGTGAACACATACTGACTGTTGATCCAGTGATAACTCTTACAGTAATAATCTCCTGTATCTTCAGTCTGGACTCCACTGATGGTCAGAGTAAAATCTCGTCCAGTATTTGCTGTTCCACTGCCACTGAATCTAGATGGAGTTCCAGTATAACGGGTGTTTATGCTATAAATCAGGAGTTTAGGAGCTTCTCCAGGTTTCTGCTGATACCAGTATAAGTGGGTGCCGCGTATTCCTACATCTATATTACACTCTATTGTTGCTGTTTGACTCTGTTGGACAGTTTTAACTTCAGGTTGAGTCAGAGTCACTCCTCTGGATTCTGAAGAAGAGAAAAGAAAAATTATTAGTGTTTAAAACTATTATCATCATATACTTTTACAAAAACACCAAAACCAGAGTCAGTTTTTACATCTTACCTTGAATAAACAGTGCAATGGTCCAGATGAAGATGTTGATTGTGTTCATTGCTGTAGTTTAGTCTTGTGTGATGATGAAGATTGTGTTCTGCTCTCAGTCATGAAGTGTTAAACTCACAGCACTATAAACACTCTCAGAGCACTGAAGCATGTGCTGACAATGCAAAGTGACTCTCTCTATTTAAATCATTATCCTGAAGACTGTAGATCAGTCACACACACATTATCAAACAACTTCCTCATGTTGAGAAATGCTAAGCTATTATACACACATCTCTGAAGAGTCTATTGGCAGAATCATTCATATTATTGATTTAGTCATTATTAATATTTACATTGCACTTATTTAACAACTGACGAGGAAAGTATTGATTTGAAGACATTAATATTAAATATTCATATATTAAATATATTAAGTTGTAAAATGTTGAATTTTAATATAGCTACCAGCCGTGCTTCATTAAGCACACACACTTCTCAAGATTTGTTAAACATAGTTTTCTTGACAGCATTGCTTTAACTGTGTACAAACATCTGATAAACGTTTGTTTTAAAAAGTGCAGATTCACTCGTAACCAAATGCAACATAGACGTTTCCTAAATGTGTGTTTAATATTTGACAGGGGACATTTGACAGACGTACAGGATGACAGATGAAACTCTTAAAAATACATCTTCCAGATGAACACACATCAGATAGCCGTGTGTGTGTGTTGAATGTGTGCTATAATGTCATCCATTTGGCCTAAGCTTTTGTCAACACTTTACACACATAAATACTTATTTTACTAATTTACATAAAGATTTACATAACTGAAGATAATTTTTAGATTTTATTTGTCTCTGATGTAGTAGCCTTTTGATCACATAAATGACAGATCTAACATTAAATCTTGTTTGGATGTTACAGGGACCGATGAACACACACACAATCAAAGGTTTTGAGTAAGTATTGTGAATGAATTTTAATTAATCAACTTTAATTAATCAACTAACATTTGTCTTTCTTGCAGGAATGACATTCATATGCTTTTAATGTTTCCAAACTCTTTGGGGAGAAACTTGTGACTTTGAGTGTATGTGTCTGTGTATTAATAACAAAAAGGGGAAGTAAACCTAGACAGTCTGTTAGAACAAATTAAGTCATCGTTAGAACCTTGTGATAAGTAATCACAAGATCAAAGTTTGCTTTACCTAGTAACAGAGGGGTTTGCATATGAAGAACCAATCAAATAGTGGGGAAATTATGTAATGCAGCATGAAATTTATGCCATACCTCTATACTATAAAAACTGTTGTATATGTATTTTTCGGTGGGATTCTCAATGGAATTTGTCTGAGATCCTCCGGCCTTGTTTCTTGGGTGAGATTTCTTTGAGAACTGCTCGAGAAACTCTCCCGGCTGTGATTAAAGCATTTAAAGGACAATTGCCAGAGTTTGTCTGTCATTTATGCTGCGCAGCAAGAAAACTAGTTTAGGGAAACCGAGTCAGTTACAGGTGATCTATAAAGTGGGGACGTTGAGGACGAGACCCAAAAGATGGAGCCAGGTAGTTAGGTTAGGGAAAAATCCACCACAGTATACTATAGAAAATAATTATTAAAAAAATATTTGTGTTGTCTTCCAGTTCATTTTCATTTTCAGTTTTTGATTCTTGATTTCTGATCACTTGTTGCAGAGCTTTTGTGGTGGAGCAGAGCCTGCAAGGCAAAGTAGCGCACATTTGTAAAATAAATAAATAAGGGAAAACCTTAAACCGAAATATAAAGTTTAATGATTTTGTCACTACTAATGCAACAGTTAATGACTATGTAAATTGAGTGATTAAAATGAGTGATGTATTGTGAGCACTGAGGATGAGGAGCCACAGCAGAGTCCTGGAAGTGGACGAGACCCTCGATCACTCCACCGGCCCTTATTGCCTCATCCGGCCCGATGTTGCTGTGGGCTCTTCATCCTCAGTGAGACCAGAGCCAGCGAGAGAAAGAAGACTCAAGTTTGAGGACCTGATCCCGGAGAGAGCGAGAAGCAACAGAGAGGGAGGAGAGACGATGGCGGGAAATGGAGGAGAAGAAGGAATGTAGAGAAAGAGAAAGACAAGAGCGAGAGGACAGACGGGAACGAGAAGACCGAAAGATAGAAGAAAGAAGACATCAAGAAGCAATTGAGAGAGAATAAAGGAGAGAGAGGGAGACCAAGGAAAGGGATGAATGATTTCTTTGCCTTCTTGAGTTTATTGTCAAAGATAAAATACTTATTTTATAAAATGTGTTTTGATGGAAAGCATCCTCAAATCACTTACACATTTACATTTCTGTAAGCAACAAGCATCAATACTCCAAACCGCTTCTCTTTTTATACGTATAAGTCATGGTTTGATTTGGTTTTTGGTTCATGTTTCATGTCACTGTCTTGTCATGTGATTCCCTGTTCTAGACTTGTGATCCTGTCATGTGTCTTGTCATTGGTTAATTGTCTTGATTATGTTCACAGGTGTCCCTTGTCTTGTCATTTAGCCTTGTGTATTTAAGCCCTCATGTTTGCCTTGTTCCTTGTCAAGTATTGTCCATGTCCCACTGTTGGTGAGGTTATGGTCTTTGTGCCGTGTCGAGCCCCCGTGTCATTGTATTTAGTTTATGTTAATTAAACTGCACTTGGGTTCTAAGCTTGCCTGCAGTGGATGCTTAAAGAATACTTGGCCTTCTCCTATGAACCCAGCAGTGGCCCTCCTGCATCTACGCCAGGGGGATCGTCCCGTGGAGACGTATGTGGAGGAACTCTGTGAACTGTGGACTTTAATGATGCTGCTCTCAAAGGTATTTTTCGGTTTGGTCTAAATGACCATTTGAATTATTTAATACCCAAAAGCAATATTCTATGTATTATTGTGCAATATCTTAACTATGCCCTTTTACTGAGAGGCTCATCATATACTGTGGGTTTTGCGGATGATGAACCCTGCAATCCCACAGTATACACCAAGCCTCCCAGCCGGCATTTCAACGTTTAATCACCGGTTAATCAACGTCAGGGACCAAGGTTGAATCAACGTTGAATTATGCTTCGGTTTTGCAAATTGTATCAACGTTGATATTGTGACATTAATTGTTTCAGTGTCTTACCTTTCATCATGGAAGAATACAATTGTACAATCAATTACAAACTAGTTTGCAGTTGGAACATGAGTCATGGCAATGCTGACTGAATTTGTGATTAACTGTACACTAAAAAATCAGGGTTCTCAAGTCTCACGCATTGGCCGTGATACACACGCAATTCAACCAGTTCACACGCTCGCACGCCACACCGTGTATTTGTCACGCTGAAAAGGCAATGCCAACCAAGTTGTCCTGCAAGCTTTATATATAACGTTTTATACGAGGCGCAGGCACACGAGAAGTTTCCTGCCGCCAGCGCGTATCTCGGCAGATTGCGTTCGTTACTAGGCAACATAGATGTGTGAACACACGGAAGTTGACGGCACATTCTTGGCCACCGTACGTTCGTTACTAGGTAACCAACAACATTGCGCAAACACACGTCGTGATGGAGAAGGTAAGTTGGAAGAAAGCCCGTCTAACATTTTTAGGCTAGAACATTTAATATATAGCCCATCGTATACATTATTATTAATGCAGTCAAAAACTCTACAACTACTTTGCAACCAGGCCAGAAGCTTTGGCTCAGTTTGGCTAGCTTATGTTATCTGAAACTAAGGGAAATGTTAGTGGGTATGGGAAGGAATGAAGATTTCTTCATTTTATTTTAAATTATATATTATATTGTATTAATAATCTTGCTAGTTACATTAAGGAGCCAGTGCTTCAAGTGGGAGCTCCCTACCCCTGTTATCAAGGCATTAAAATGTGCAACAAACACTTACAACTAGGACTGAACGATACATCGAATTTTCATCGTCATCGCGATATGAACTCGCGCAATGAACAAATCGCAACAGACAGCCTTGACACGATGAATAAGGGAAGTTTATTACATGCGCCAAGCACATGTAATAAACGTTTGACCTATCACGTTTAGCCCTGAAGACATGGTTGGCGCGTTCATGCTATTTGGCCAATCAGGTGAAGCCTCAGGAAGTGTCAGCTACTCTCAGATTGATTTGTGAGGTGTCAGTTTAGTTGCGACACTGTGCCGTTAGCAAGTATGATGGCAGAGGGAGGAGAGAGGAGTGAGGAAAATGTGGTGGCTGACGAAGACCTTGTGGTGAAAAAGAACAGCACTTCAGCTATATGGAAATATTGGTAACCCTTCCTTTTACAGTCCCCTAATTACTAGGTATTTACCTGGTAAATATATGGTAAGTTATAGTTGGTTATTGGTAATTACCACAGGTAACAAGTATGTAAATGCAGAGAAACTACAAACTAATTACTAGGTATTTACCGGGTAAATATATGGTAAGTTTATATATATATTTATCCTAGCCAGCCACAAGTCTCTCCTGCGCTGGCTCAACTCCTCTGTCTCCTTCACTTCACGTTTTCTGACAGTCGGTATCGCATAAAACTAACTCCGGGGTTCTTATTGCTGTTGTTCGAACAGCCGTGTATTACACAACACACCATCGCGCTGTTTTAAAAAAATTAAAATACAGCGATAATACCGACGCTGCCTCGCTTGTCAATTGACAGACTGACAGTTGCTGTGGTTTCTATGTCAACAACATGGCCGCCGCGAACAAAGATGACGTAGATCGAATAAGAACTATTAGTCATATCATAAGATGATTATATCTGCCCTGGTTTATTACGTAATTTAATTTTTGTCAGTTGCACTGTGTTGACAAAGATCGAGTTATCGGTGGGGAAAAGCATGTGATGTCATGTAGGCAACTGTCTGAATATTATTAAGTTGAAATAAACAATAGCAAACACTGAGCACTTGTAAAATGAAGCATATTAATTTAAGTTGTATTTCCCCACTGCATGGTCAGCATTTATCTAACAGGGCTAGTGCCTATAGTACTGGATTATCACTGTGTAAGAATTGTAGTTAATTATGCAGCCTTTGAAATATTACTTTATTACAATAATTAAATAATTATATTATTATTACATTTTATTTGATTTAGTTAAATTATTATTAATTATAAATAATTAAATAATAATTAAATAATTGGCTACAATGATAACTGGTAGTTTGAATAGTTTGTAACAATTTATTTCTTCTTTCCAGGAAATGCTGTTAAGGATGACAGCCGCATTGACCGTGCTGCTGGGCTGTGCAAAAAATTGGTGGGACATTTTTCCCACAGCTGGAAGCAGAAGACGGCACTGAAAAAAGCACAACAGGAGCACAACCTCCCTGAGCACTCACTCATTACAGAATGTCCAACTAGGTGGGGCTCAAGGCAAAAGATGATTGAGAGGGTCTTGGAGCAGCGGCGACCACTTCTGATGTCCTATCAGCAGACCGGAAAACACGGCATCTGGTTCCCTCCTGGCAGGACCTGGATGTGCTAGAGTCTGTAAACCTGGCATTACGCCCTTTGCAGGAATTTACTGATGCTCTTTCCGGGGAAATCTATGTCAGTGTTTCATATGTGAAACCCGTCCTTCATCTTTTAAAGACATCGGTTCTTGTAGAAAAGGAAGATGACACAGATTTGACCAAGTCCATTAAAGTGAAAATCCTGGATTACATGAATACAAAGTATGATGACCCAGGAACACAAGAACTTCTGGACATCGCATCCTTCATGGACCCCAGGTTCAAGGTCACATACATCAGCAGTGAAAAAGTTGAGGACATCAAGATGGAGGAGGGGACACCTTCTGAGAACACAGAGGCCCAGACCATGGAGCCACCCAGCGAAAAAAAGACAAAGCGATCATTGGGCACTTTGCTCAAAACAAATCCAAGCCCCACTCCAACAGCATCTTACATGCATCTGGAGCAAGCTGTTAAAGCTGAACTTAACAGCTACTTGTTCTCCCCCATCATTCACAGTGAAGCAGACCCTTTAGCCTGGTGGACACTCCACCAGGTCACCTACCCTAAGCTGACCAAACTTGCTCGGAAGTATCTTTGTATACCTGCGACCAGTTCTCCCTCCGAGAGGCTCTTCAGCACTTCTGGGAATGTGGTAACATGTCAACGTACATGTTTGAAACCTAGCAAAGTTAACATGCTGGTTTTCTTGGCCAAGAACTTGCCCTAAAGAAATAACCAAGGCAGTAACTTGTCCTAAGGGGCATAATATTTGTTTGCTGGTTTTATGAGCCATTACAGTTATTTTAAATGGCCATTTTTATTTATATTTATTTATTTGAGTATAAAAGTTATTTTCCCCACATTTGTTTTATTCAAAGAGAGATGTTTTTGTTGAGTTTACAAGAAAATATTTTAAAAGGAGCAGGGGAAACTGAACGTTAATTTCTTATAGCTATATATCTTATAGCCCTCATTTATGTGTAATTTGTTCAATAAAAGCATGTCAAAAATTATCTATTTGATTTCTTTATTCAGTGGCAATAGGCTATTCAATGTTTAGGTTCGCAAATAACCTATTAAAGCACTAAGACATGGGAACAGTATAGCTAACATTCACATTTGAATATTTATCACCAGTCATATCGTCATCGCAATATTAAACAATGTTATCGCACATCGCGGCTTTTCCTCATATTGTGCAGCTCTACTTACAACACAAAACACATTTCATAAGCTGGAGTGTGTACTCTTGTGTACACACACATATACACACACACACACACACACACACACACACACACACACACACACACACACACACACTTGATTAAGGCTCCTCCCCTAACCGCATGTGATCTCACTCCAAGCTTTTGATAAAACTTGAGAACCCTGAAAAAATTGTTAAGTGTCAAATGACTGGCAGCAATGGCTTAATTACAAACACATTTAATAAAGAGTTAACACTAGTGGTGGGCAGATCGAGGCTTCGAATCAATCCGACACCCGTCTCAACGGTGACACCTAGTGGTCACGTGCAGGTGTTGATCTGAAACAACCTTGACGAGCCATTAAAAAAATGTGGTGTTTTTTATTATTGTATTTTTCTAATATGTGAAGCTTGTAACCTATAGGCTCCTCACTGTGCATAATGTTATTTTGGTCCTGAAAAATGAATATTAATAAAAGAAATCAAGCCACAATGTCTCACTTTTTTAGAGATTTTTATTCAAAAATATTGATTTCTCTTACAGATAATTTCTCCAGCCTTTGAAAAAATCCTCTCACAAGGGACACTTGTTGCTGGCATACAAAGATATTTTTTAGCTTGGACATACAAATGAGGATTAGCCTACTGCTCTCTCTTTCCAGTTTAATTTAAATTCCAGTTAAATTTAAATAGCCTAAATAGCCTATAACTAAATCAAATCGCACTATATCTATATGTCACTATATCACCAAAAATCCGCTATCTCAAAATCAAACTCCTCTCACAAAAACCCAAGGGTCAATATGCGTTGATTTGACTTTTATACAGATGTGCGATTGTGGTCTGTTCCCGACCGTGTCAATCAAACGCTGATTCGGCGGACCACACCTGATAAAACACTTAGTGAAACACTTTGAGGTAGAGCCCTGTGCGGGACTGTTTTCTTCATCCCGCTCCCGCCCGCGCCAGCCGAATTTCTGACCATTACTGCCCGCTCCCGCAACGTATGTGTTACACTCCCGCCCGCTCCCGCAATATGTATGTCCACTCCCGCCCGCACCCGCAAAACTTTGAGAATTTATTCCCGCACAATAATAGAGATGCATTGATTGTGTGTCTTCTCCCGTCCTGCAGGAAAAAACATGTATTTGTATTGCTATTATTAAAGAGATTCATGTTTCGTTTCCCTGGCCGGCATGTATTGTGGACACATACACACAGGACAATGGAGGAAATCGAGTGTATGCTGTTTTTGGATGGTTTTGTTTTCGTTTTTGCTGTTTTTTATTCAGGATACTCCGTCTGGCGCGTGTAGTGATGACACAGTGAATAGTGATAATTCTCTCTGAACAATCAGCAGTCTGCCGTGTTTTCACGTCACATTTTAGTATCGCCTCAGCTCGCCCAGAACCTCGCCAGAGGTGGTACGAAAAAAAGTACCTGGAAGCAGATACAGTTACAACTTTTACACAGTGGAAAACCAAACAAAGGCGAGTCGAGCCGAGCCGAGGCGAGCTGGTACTGTGTAGTGGAAAAGCGCCATTATTGACATCTCCATCATGTCGCTAGGCTACCTCCCGATCCCGCAGTGTTTTTTTTTAGCCGCCCATTCCCGCCCGCAGCAAAGTTCAAACTGCCCGCTCCCGCGAGATTTGCGTTGGGTCCCAATCCCAATGCAGCCCTCTACTTCGAGGCTTCGTTTGGCCATAGTCACGTGATATGGGTGTTTTGAATCACGCTTCGGATCAGTGTTTCGAAACATCTGCGCTTCGGGATCTCGCAAAGCTTCGGAACGACTGTTTCGCGTCAGCCATCCCTAGTTAACACATGCTCAAGATTGTAAAACAAGTTTTATTTTGGAAAACAAAACAAAAAAAGTCTAAAAATACTTTCTAAAACAGATGAAAAACATCTCAAACTTTAACTTTATCTTTAAAATGATGTTTTCGATGTAATGTTAAAAACCTGTAGAAGTAGAAATCTAAATGGAGTATTTAAAGAGTTTTTGTTCAATTACAGTAAACCTTAAATTAAATACAACATTTAATATTTAAAATGAACAGTAAAAAAAGTTTTTTAAATTCTCAATAAAATGCAAAGCCTTGTGCAGTGCTCGAGTCCCAGCCTTCCTCTCGCTCCCTCTTCACTTCTCGTCCGCTGTCGGCACTATCCTGTATAAATAAATCAAAACTGAATACAAAATAAGTCATGTACAATATTTTCACTTTACAGTTCAATTAACGTCGGGTAGAAAACAAAGTATACAACACTATCCATTCTAAAACACAGTTACGGTTACTATCATCATAAGGTCATGATTTCATCTTTAAAACAGACGAAGAAATCAACAAACTGTGGTGTTGAGCTGAGAGGGTTGTGGTCTGTTGTTCTTTAGCTTATCTCTTTCAATGCAGGTTTATTGTTTCAACAGTTTTCGCCTGACCCCTGGGGGCTCCGTATATATCTGATAATATTTGTGGAGAAACATTGCACTGTTTTAATTCAGAATCCTAACTATACATTGTACTAATTAAATAAAATTAAGCATGTTTTTATTCAATTAAGTCAAATCAAAACATATCACAAAAGGTCAATGAATCTGTACCAGAAGTGAAAGTGCAATGTAGCCGCTAAAGAAAAACCCTCCACCAAACTGCCAGTAATCAGCCGGATGCTTGGAGAATCTGGAGGGGGAACGAAGAAATGATTCACTTGAAAAGTTCTTAAAGCAGGATTTTTTATTTTACTTTTTTTTTTTTTACCATTCCTTTAAACAATCTTAAAATTGATTGTAAAATTTCAATCGTTTGTAAATTTTATATTCAACACGCCCATTACTCCAAGCTGCAGCTACCCCTGTCTCATTGCAGTAGGCCTATGACCGTTACCCGTGTCCTTAAACGTTAGACTGTTAAGGACTGAAAAATATTTTCTTACCTGATATCGCCAGTATTTTTACAGACCACGTTGTAACGCTGTCAGAGTTTTAAGTCTGCCCAGGATGAATAGAAAAGACAGCGCGAACGGATGGTAGTTCCACGAGTCTTTATATAATTCCTCTCAGTTAAATGCACTCTTCTCATACATGTCATAGAGCGAATATTAACAGGGGAAAAACACTCTGAAAACACGCTACAAATAAGAGTAGAACGTAAACACAGTAAATCAAAGGAGCAGTCGGTAGAGCGGTCATCTCTCTCCTCTCACGAGCAATACTCTTCTCTCACTGCGCACGCGCTCACTTGAACAGCGCGCATACAATAACATGTCATCTTAAAGGCATACACAACATTCATGTCATGAACACTATAACATTAGGTGGCCGTTACAGATCCCCCCCAGGAAGGTAAAGGCTGCCCTCAGCCGTGCACAACTGAGTACAGCATCACTTTAAACAACCTCATACATGAAAAGTTGTCAAAATAACAGAACCATACTGGAGAATGTATTACTAAGGTACACACTGGCATACATGACAGTACAGATGGACCAAAATACATTGTCTGCAGCAGCATTTTCAAACAAATGAAAACAGCGTGTAACCAAACAGAAACAAAATATAGGACATCCTTTTTTACACATTTTTCCTCTTTTTGTGTACAACATTGTAACAAGCATGTCAACAGACTAAGTATTAAAACTAATTCTCAATTCTCCTCTTTTCTCCTTTAAACCTTCTGCCTTTCAAAGTGACAAACCAAGCAAATTAACACACATTGACGTAATCAAAACACTATTTAAGGTCCAGTCTGTCTGTGTGGTACACATTCGTCCACCTATTACTCGACCAGTCTGAGGTGATTCTTGGTGCGCGTCGAGGTCTCAAGTCATAATGGTGTCTGTCAGGAACATTATCACTAACAGTCAAGTCATCGTTTTGAGACCCAACGTCAACCTGCAGGTCAGGCAACTCATCAACACTGTCAACATTTCCTGACACATCATGAGCACTGGACGTCACAGGGAGACTATAGTCAACGTTGATTCCCAAGTCCGTTAGGTTTACGGCGGTAGCACCGGCAGTATCCTCCGTTTCCACCGGCACTTCATCAAGCAAAGAACTGTCAGCTGACGTTTCTACAACAGAAACCCCTGTGGGCTCAGTCTCTGACTCAAGCGGTTCCCAGGTACGAAAAGGAAGCAGATTCACGACATGAAATACACCTGCGTCTGCCCCCGTACTCGCGTCTATGAGTCTGTAGTTCACTTCCGACAGTTTTTGTGCAATTTGGTAAGGGCCAGCATATAGAGGTGCTAGCTTAGCCGTGAAGTTCGCCAGTGCATCCGAACGGGGATGAGTCTTAATTCTGACCAACTCATTTACAGAGTAAGACACAGGCCGACGCCTTTTGTCGTAGTACTTCTTTCTTTTGTCATGGTTCTCATCCAAAACGGACCTAGCATGATCATGTGCTTCTCTGATCGATGACTCCAAGCTTTCCGGGTATGGGATACCAGGTTCATCCCCACCATCACTATTCGGCTGAGTGATGAGGTCAAGAGGGGTATTCAATTCTCGCCCATACAGCAACATGGATGGGCTTTGGCCCGTACTTTCATGTGGAGCAGTCCTCAAAGCAAAACAAATTTGGGGCAGGTAACGATCCCAAGCAGTGTGCTTGTTACCGACGTAAGCACGGATGGCCGTCTTCAACGTCCGATTCACCCTCTCCGTTGCATTCGTCTGGGGGTGATACGCAGTTGTAAGTCTGTGTTCCGACCCCAGAGTAGTGAGAACATGCCTGAATAGTTCACTCACAAATGGTGAACCTCTGTCCGAAATCAGGTAATTAGGCACCCCATGTCGTGCGAACACCTCACTAAGCAACTTGCTGGCAGCAACTTGGGCAGTCGCTTCTCGTACTGCACTAACCTCCACCCACTTCGAAAAATAGTCCACAAAGACCAAAATGTAAGCATTACCACAGGGTGTGCGCGGTAAAGGACCCACAAAGTCCACTCCAGTATACTCCCAAGGTCTTTGAGGGCGGATGGGAAACATGAACCCAGCAGGTTTTCTCTGGCTTGGTTTTGTGAACTGGCAGACAGTACAGGAGGCAACATACTTCTTAGCGTCAGATGACATTTTTGGCCAGTAAAATCGAAGTTTCAGCCGCGCTATAGTCTTCGTCATGCCCAAGTGACCAGCCATCGGGTGATCATGGTAATATTCCATCAAACTCCTTTTCATAGCCGTAGGTGCGTACAGTTTAAGGCGCTTCATAGGGTGGAGATTACAAGCCACTTTGCCATCCACAAAGTACAGGAGTCCATCCTGGATCTCATACTGAGACAACTCCTCAGCGCTATTCTCATCCTGTGCCTCCAACATCCGCAGCAGCTTTCCAGTCTCTGGGTCGTTGAGCTGCAGCTGCCTAATGTGCTCCCGATCTGAAAACATTACAGGGGGTAAAGCACGCAGGTCCAGTCCCCCAATAATGGCATAATCAGGGAGAAGTCCCAAAGGTACACTGCCAGAAGGAACAGGGTTACGTGAAAGTGCATCAGGGACACTGTTACTTGTCCCTGGCTTATGGACAATGTCAAAGTCGAAATCCTGCAATCTGAGAGACCACCTAGCCAGCCGGCCAGAGAGGTTTGGGCGCGACATAAGCCATCTCAAACTGCTGTGGTCTGAAAAAATAGTCACATGTAGACCCTCGATATAAGGCCTGAAGTGTTCGAGGGCCCAGATGACCGCTAAGCACTCCTTTTCCGGAGTAGAATAGGGTTTTTCTGACTTATGGAGGGCACGACTTGCATAGGCCACCACAACATCTCTGCTATTTTCGTCCTTCTGCATGAGTGCAGCGCCAAGTCCACTGTCGCACGCATCCGCATGGATAGAGAAAGGAAGAGAGAAGTCCGGGAATGTCAAAATAGGTGCGGAAGTAAGCTTTCCCTTGAGATAATCCATGGCTGTCTGACATTCATTTGACCATACAAAGGGAACATCCGTCCTGGTCAACGCAAAGAGTGGCTCAGCATGTCGGGCATAATCCTGGATGAAACGCCTATAATAGCTGGTCATTCCCAGAAACTGTCGTACTTGTTTCACATTAGCTGGGGTATGAAAATCAATCACTGCTCTCACTTTTTCCTCATTTGGCATGATACCATTTGGGGTGATTTTGTAACCCAGAAAGGTGAGTTCGCTCCTGCAGAACTGGCATTTTGCCAGCTTGATAGACAGTCCAGCAGATCCCAGCCTGGTGAGAACCTCTCTCAGGTCCACAAGGTGCTGTTCGAAAGTAGGCGACGCCACCACAATATCATCCAAGTAGACGGCACACGATTTATAGATGAGACCCGCAAGGACTGTGTTCATGAGCCTTTGAAATGTGGCGGGCGCATTGCACAATCCAAAAGGTAAGACCCGAAACTGAAATAACCCACAGTGGGAAATGAAAGCTGTCTTTGGCTTGGAGTTCTCCGCCACTGCCACCTGCCAGTAGCCTCTGGCCAAGTCAATGGTGGAAATGAAAGTCCCTCTAGCCAGGAAGTCAAGAGATTCATCAATCCTCGGTAGAGGATAAGAGTCTTTAACAGTGAGCTTATTTAGTGCACGATAATCGACACAGAACCTTGGCTCTCCTGAATGCTTTGGTACAATTACAACTGGGGCAGCCCAAGGACCAGAGGCAGGTTCAATTATCCCTTCTCTCAACATGTCTTTGATTTGAGACTCAATGAGTTCCTTTTTAGCAGGAGAAGTGCGGTACGGGGCAAGGTGAACCGGTTTTGCATCAGCTGTAATAATTTCGTGCTCCACAAGAGAGGTGCGTCCTAAATGTCCATCAAACAACCCACTGAAGGTCTTGAGCAGTTCAGTTAATTTATGTTGCTGCTCGTTTTCCAGCGATGATTCTCCAACCTTCTCAGACAGGGCAGAAGAATTGAAATCCAGGCAGGACAAATCAGGATCAGGACTAGGTATCTTTAAGTCAGCACCCTCTAACTCCTCAAAGGGCACCGGCTCATCGCCGAGCACTACCGTCCTGGACGGAACATGAATCGAAACTGAAGATCTCAACATAAAATCCATACCCAAGATAACGGGAGAAGAAAGATTATGGACAACAGCAAAGCGGTGATAGAAACGCTGGCCCAAGAAACCCAAAGACAACCAAATGACACCCAGCGGGCAACAGGATGCTCCATCCGCAAGCTGAACTGGAGGTGCAGACCACGGTTTTAATCGTACGTCCCCCCCAGGAATAGTCTGGACAACCGCTGAGTGCACCGCAGAGAGAGAAGCACCAGTGTCAAGAGTTGCATCAAAAACTTGTCCATAAAGATTAACCTTCACTCTGAACGGGGTATTCCAATAGGACGTGGAAGCAATATCCTCCACATGACACAGCTCAGGTTGATCATTTACGGAATCATCAGGTAAGCGAGGCACATCTATCTTCTGGAGGGAGGATTGCCTCGTCTGAACGTCCTCCCTCCTCTGAAGTTTCCCCTCTGGGCAAAGTCTGGGGCCATGTTTCCTTCACCCATGGCTTGGTCAGAGCCATCCATCCGTCCAACGTCCGACACCCTATTGACTGTATCTCTCGGGGGTTCTGGGGGCTCCATTGGAGACAAACGCAGTCTTTCTCCTAGACTACAATTTGGACAAGTACGAGTGGTGAATCCTGGCAAGGAGCACTTAAAACAGTGAACATCCCTTTTAGGCGTACTGCCAGCTTGTCTCTGAGGAGGACACTCAAAACTTGGACCAAGGACTGCATGAAGCTCGTGAGCCCGCAAAAGAAGGTCCATGACTGACGGTATGGGTGTGCCATAAAGAGCGACTCTATATTTCTCAAGCACATGCTTCCTTATCAAGTCTATTTGCTCTAGTTGAGGTGGAGGGGACCTTAGCTTACGAAACTCACCCAACATATGAGCGACAAAGGTCGGCAGTGGCTCATCCGGCATCTGCATACGGTCCAAAATGCCCCTCAGGACACGTTCCTGATTGTCCGAAGGCAGAAAGACTGTCCTAAAGAACTCACAGAACTGATTCCAACTGGTCAAATGTGTGCTTAGTGCAGCAAACCATTTTCTTGGCTCTTTTGACAGAAAACGTGGGAGCTCAAGGAGAATTTGGACATCTGAAAGATCCAGGGAGGTCCTATACACGTTGAGAGACTGAAGCCATTCCTCAGGATTCAGGGAACCATCTGCAGCAAACACGGGTGGCTCGAGCCGTGATTGGTTAAGCATAGCAGTAAGTGCATTTGTTGTGGCACTCATATCCACAGTGAGTGGTTGAGAAAATGTAGGTACAGAGCTATAAGTTACATTGACTGGCACTGACCTTTGAGCTGATGACTTAGCTTGCCCCAAACTGTAAGGAGTTGAGCTGGCTCTGGGAGCTGGATGTGGGGTCACAGGCACGGTACACTCTTGATGTGTTAAACGGTCCATCATGTCCTTTTGTAGGTCAATCGATTCGCGAAGGCACTGCTGCAGCACTGCCACTTCTGCTTGTAACAACTTGTTTTGAGACCGTAAATCTTCAATAGTATGCTGTGACGCTCCCTGTTGTAGAAAAGAGTCTGCATCTGCGGGCCAGTCAGTAAAGTCAGACTGAAAGTCAGGGTGAGTAGCCATTATGTATGAAATCACAATCAATAAATGCAAATAATAAATCAAGATACCGTAAATTTACACAAATATGAGTCAAAAGCTGTACTAACTTTGTACTAACTGTTAACTTTTCTATACCCACAAGAAAAACAGCAGTGTGTTTATGTAAAAACTCAGAAAATTAACTTCTGCCCTGCTTTTCACCTTTAACTGCAAACCAAGATACGCTGCACAACAGTATAACACAGCAATGTTACCCACAAAAAAAAATAGTATCACAAAAACTATGAAAAATTAGTGATTTGCACAATAGTCTCAACAAAAATGTACTCAACCAAGTGTCCTTTCCAAATGCAATCTATTCCGCACGTGCTGGTTTGAAATGAACAGATAAAAAAAAAATAATAATAATTATGTCCCAGAAGTGTTCCACACAGTCTTCACTTCAATGTTCCCTTTTTGTCATCCGTTAATGACTGTCCGATCAACACACACACAAAAAAATAAAAATAAAATAAAAATAAGATTGTTTTTGTTTCTTTCAATATAGTTCAGTTCAGTTATTGATCCACATTCCACAAGGAGAAACGTTGAGAGAGAAAAAAAAAAAAAAATCCTCCAACTGGTTTTATACTATGAAAACGATCCACGAAAATAGTATTGGAAACCAGTCAAAACCAACATAAAAAAAACAACATCACCTGAAAATCAGTCACGCACCGACCGCATGGTGTCCATAGTTAGCAAGCTAGTCAGCATGGTGGAATGGAAAAACTCCAGCAACGAAAACCTCTTCCAAAAAACAACAACAACAATAACAATCCGAACCTCCTTGTAGATAAAGGACAAGAGATGACCGGTGAATCCAGTTGTTCGGGCGCCAATTTGTAACGCTGTCAGAGTTTTAAGTCTGCCCAGGATGAATAGAAAAGACAGCGCGAACGGATGGTAGTTCCACGAGTCTTTATATAATTCCTCTCAGTTAAATGCACTCTTCTCATACATGTCATAGAGCGAATATTAACAGGGGAAAAACACTCTGAAAACACGCTACAAATAAGAGTAGAACGTAAACACAGTAAATCAAAGGAGCAGTCGGTAGAGCGGTCATCTCTCTCCTCTCACGAGCAATACTCTTCTCTCACTGCGCACGCGCTCACTTGAACAGCGCACATACAATAACATGTCATCTTAAAGGCATACACAACATTCATGTCATGAACACTATAACATTAGGTGGCCGTTACAACGTACGACCCCTTCCTCTGTCCACATTCCAGCTTTTGTTCTTCATTGACATTTCAACTCAAATTCGTTAAGAATAAGAATTTGACAGGCAAATGTAAAATAATCCAGGTCTGAAAGAGTAAAGGCCCTTGCACACTGAGGGCCCTATCTTGCACCCAGCGCAATTGACTTTGTACACCGACGCATGTTTCATTCCTATTTTGCACCCACGCAAAGCGCGCTTTTCCCTCCACAGAAGCACGTCGCTAAACTAGGGAATAAACTTGCGCTCCCTGGGCTGTTCAGCGCGAAAAAGGAGGCGTGTTCTGGCGCAAACAATCCCTGGTGCTATTTTATTGTTCCATAAAACAATTGCGCCACTGGCCAGAAAAAACCTAGTCTAAAGTCAGTGGCGTGTTGCGCGTTGTTCATGATGCTATTTTAAGGGTGCATGCTTGACCATAATCAATGTCGTGTGCACACACGCATACACTTTGATTCTCTCATCTACACAGAAGCAGCAGTTTTCATTTTTGCAAATCATATTATTACAAACGATAGATAGATAGATAGATAGACAATGTATTATAAAAGCATACATCTAGCTTACACATTTACCCAAATTATTATATGCCTGTTTAACCGAAGCTAATTTGGGTGTGTTTCTCCATCCCCAATGTCACTTCTCTCTCTTTGGCCATGTCCACACTACAACCCAGTCTCATTGGAAATACGTTACTCTGGCTACATTTTTGCAAAACCTGAAAAACGTACCTCCAGGTACGTTTCACTGCACTTTTCGGGTGAAACGTCCACTGGAGGCGCTAAGTGGTATCAATTATTCTCTGCTCCAGATGCGTGTTTATTAAAGGTTATAAAAGCGACGATCTCCAATATGTGAGGACTCCGACGTAGACACATTTATTTTAATATCAATTCTGAATTATTTAAACTCTTCTGAGGTGCCCAGGCTGCGTGACTGAGGATAGACGTCCGATGAGCATAGGCTCTGGATCGCACTTCGCCGAGGTAACTTAACTTACGTGTTTACCGAAAGAGTCGCCGAGGTAATTTACGTGTTTACCGAAAGAGTATGGCATTGCCTCGCAAATGGAACAATTAATTCTAAAAAAATCCATTTGTATGTTTTAGTTTTCTGTGTTTTACTGAAATTGAACGGAAGGGAATCGCGCAATAATGGCCGTGTTGATTACGTACCAAACCCCACAAAACTAGTTGGCAAACTATTTTTGAACGGCGAGCCCACTTTTATTCATTTGTATAGCTGTGTCTCTGGTGTCTATCGAGTAAGTTATGAGTTAACTGTAAGCCGAATATAAAATAAGATATCGAAAGCATTAAGAACAAATTTTGCCTGAACGTTACGACCTCACGTTTCAGTCAGGTGATTGTTATGTACTCGGTGAAACGTACAGCAAGTTTACGAGTGGGCAGTGGACTCCCAGCTTCAATTAACCCTGGTACATAAAATGTTATATTGACCCCATAATATCAATTGATCTGTTCTGTTTTCAGTAAGCTTGCTTCAGTTCTCTCCCATTAGTGCACATTTGGGACATTTCATGCAATTAAAACTGGGAGATTTTGAACTTAACATACAAATAGCCTAGAGGCGAACTGCTCAAATGTAATTGATCTCAGAATATTTGTATATTCTTTTGTTATCAGTGAATGTAAGCAAATGTAAATATTCACGGACTTTGATGAGTAGGCTACGATCAGCATCGTAAATTGCTTTCCCACATTTATAACACTATACTTTGTATTATATTACATTTGCATCAAACCACACACACAAAAAAAAAAAATGGTAAATGCTGCTGTGAGGGTGTCATCCAAAAATGACATCCTTCTGACTGCTTTTATTAATTTCTTTAATTTTTTTCCCCTCTTTTTAAAGTTGCGAAAACACTACTGTAGAGTTTTCCTTTGGATATTTGAGCAAATAAGACAACAAATATATTTAATGCACTGCTATAAAACAATGACGACTTCCGCTTCAGAAAAACCCGGGGTAAGCAGAGCCCGTCTTCCTATTAGACATTCTCTGGGGTAAGCATTCTTTAATAATGGCCTCCAATGATTTGTCTGATCCAACTGCAGAGGACATGGAAAAGGAATTAGAACTTGACATCGATGAAATAATGGCTGATTTGCAAGAGTTGCAGGAAGTAAATGGTCTTTTAAACTGTTTAAGAATAATGATGATACTGTTCGTTTTGTAGCATTTTATACTGATAACATAGTTCTTATGGCTAGAAGGAGACTGCTCTTAAATCACGACCTAAAAAGAAAAAGAAAGACGTTCCAATGATCAGATGGAAAAAAAGAGACAAAAGAGGTATTTTGGTATATTCAAAACGAGAAGCCAAACAAGGAAAAGGGGGTAAGTGACAATATCATGTTTATTTTCTCTTAATGTTCTTGTTTTCAAAAATCTTATAGAGGCTTATCACTTTTACACTGGTGTACAGGTAAATCCAAAGCTTCAGTGGTCCGTCCATTAACAAGCAACCAAACTTTGATTGATCCTGGTAAGTTGATTGTGTCCATTTTGTAGAGTTAAAAAAAAAAAACATTCAAAAATAATGGAATGGTTTTACTGACACATTTTTGTAACTTATTCTAGTAAATACAAGTGCTGCTGAGACTTGTATGAATGAGGATTCTTCAGATATAGGCATCAATGCACAGTCTGCTATTGGTAAGTTACAAAAGACTTCTATCTTGTAATTTTTTTTTTTTTTATCATTATCTGTGTTTTGGTAAATTAAAATACAATTAGATTATGACCATTTGTTTTCTTATATATGATTTTGGCTTTCAAGATATACAGTTACAGCAGCTCCATGATGCTCTTATCCATGATGCTGAGAAAAGTATGTCTGCATCTCACAACTGGACTGTAAGACAAATGGTGTCTGAAAACCATTGGATAGAAGCAAGACAAAAACTCTTGGATTGCTCGCTCGCCTCAGATAGGGTTTATTGCATATCTTGTGATCACTGCAGAGTGAAGGCAGCAGTGATAAGGTGCAAGGACTGTTTGCCAAAACCACATTACTGCAACAACTGTGATGTGTCAACTCACCAATACCTTCCTTTGCATAACAGAGATTATTTTTTAGAAAATTTCTTTAAACCTATCCCTCCATCAAGTGTTGTAAAGGACATCAATGGCCAACACACATTATGTGAGCAAGGTAAGACAAACATATTTATGAATACACAAGTCTAAAATTCTAAGTCATATTTTAATTATGTTCTTTTTTTCTTTAGCATGTTTGTTACCCATCCAAGAACCTCAAAATATTTGTGATTGTGTGCCTCAAAACATGTCTGTAAGTGCTGGCCGATTAGTACATCTCATCAACATAAATGGTATGTATTCCTTAAAAATGAAGTATTTATTCAATCCAATTTTTTTATTGTTCAGGGTTGTCATTGTAACTTATTTGGATTGGATTGTAGGTCGCCAGTATATCAAAGGAATATTTATATACATGTTTATGTTAGTGTATATTGGCTTATCCAATTTGTTCCACTGTAATTAATATAGAGTAGAGGAGGAGCCTTTCTATGATGGAGTTTTCATTGCCAAGGATGAAGATGTAGCAACATTTGTTGATTTAATTCAGCAAAAGACCAACCCAGTATGCTTCCATAATTTTATTAGTATTTTTGTTGTTTAACTGAAATATTACGCTTTACTGATAATGCTGTTTATTATTATTATTATTATTATTATTATTATTATTATTATTATTATTACTACTATCTTACAGGTACAAGGGAGAGGCAAATGTGGACAATCCACATGGGCTGCTGCCAGGGAGACCTCAAAGAAGTCCAGCAATAAATTGGATGAGGAAGGGTTGGAGGTGGCAGTTTGCAGACACAACATCTTGCTTAAAGGACTGAACATGCAGAGGGGTGAAATATTTGCTTATCCAATGTTTTTGCAAAAAGAAGTGGCCTCAAAAACAAACTGCAGATTATTCTGCACAGACATCATGTGTCGATATTGGCCCTACTTACAAAAAGTTGCACAGGCAGTTCCATGTCTGCAGCCGTTAACAGAGATGAAGCCTTTTCTTTCTGTTATGCACACAAAGGGACACTCTACCAGCTGTGAGGTAACTCTGTTTTAAATGACATGAAACAAAAAAATCCTGCACACTATCAGTACTTGCACACGTATCAAAATAGCCTATTTACAACGTTTAGGTCCCATGACCTTCATCAGTAATATACCTACATGCTGGATGAAGGTCATGGGACCTATTGTAAACTTTAATAATGTTTGTGCAAGTACTGATAATGTACAGGATTTTTTTTGTTTTTCTTTTTTTTACCTGCAGTTGTGTAAAGGTAATCGTTGATCGATTGTTTTAAACAACATGAAATAGTACAAGGTCTTTATATAATAATAATAATTTTTTACATTTATGTAGTGGCACTCATTTCTGGGTACTCATTTTCACTTTAATCTTGTTCTGTCTGTTAAATTGTGCCGGTTTGTTTTATAGGTCCAGTGGAGTGGTAAAAATCAAACGGGAGCAGGCACTACTATAGGTGAAGAAGTAGAACAAGTTAACAGTTTTCTATCACGTGTTGCTCTTACAACAAAGTATATGAGTAAGGCTGGTAAGTGTCATATGTACGTAAGTCTGTAGATTTAGACAATAGAATATAAAATTTCATAGTCAAATTTAAAAATGCATTTTGGCTGAAAATTATAGGAAATTGAAGTAATTCGGGCTGAGCACCTATGGTGTAAGGACCCTATTGGAATTTAGTATTCCATTTAGTATTATTTTATTTTATATTTGTGCTCATTTTAGTTGTTTAGCTTTTCATAAAGTGTGTAAAGGAATAGTCCATTTCAAAATGATGCTTTTTTCATAATTTACTCACCCTCAAGTTGTTTTAATGCTGTATGATTTCTTTCTTCTGCTGAACACAAAAAAAAAAAATAATACATTTTGAAGAATGTTGGTAACCAGATAGTTGATGAACCCCATTGACTTCCATAGTATTTTTGTCCTACTATGGAAGTCAATGGGGTCCATTATCTGTGTGGTTACTAACATTCCTAAAAATATATTTTGTGTTGTCTTGAAGAAAAAAATTGAGGGTGAATAACTTGAACAACTTCCATACAACTTGACGGAGAGTAAATGGTGACAGAATTTTCATTTTGAAATGGACTATTCCTTTAAGCTTGGAATATTAATGGCCAGTGAATAGGCATTTAAGGTTTTATTTATTTATTTATGTGTGTATAAAAGCTGTGTTTTTTCTGTTTAGCACGAGTGGATATGATCACCCTTCATGCCAAAGGATGGAATGAAAGAAAGTAGAAGAACTTGCACGTTTACTTGTCTAGGCGGTATATCAAGGTACCACACCTTTAAAACAGTGTTGTTTTAAACCATACATTTACTGTTCATTTCTTTTTAAACAGTCATATTCAGTTAAGTGTATAATCTCACCTATGTTTAAGACTGGGCAAAAGATGAAGGAAGCCAAAGATGATATCGAGGCTGTTAAGTCCAAAGAAGAGTTGCAGCAATGGGTGTGCGACGTTAAGCGATGGGCAACTCAAGGTGCATTCTCAATTTTTGTTTTCCATATTTTTATAGTTTTTATATAAATTAAATATGATAATTTATTTGAAGTATTTTAAATCTTAAAATACTGTTCTTGCTTAATGCTTAGTTAATGTCCTGATTCAGTAGTCTAATATGCTATTTTAAACAGTTCCCGATGGCAATAGAACCGACGATCAAGAGGGGTTGCAGCATCAGATTGAAGGGTTGTATTTGGGCATTCAGCAGAAAAAAAGAGATTTGTATCGCCTTACAGGTAAATAAAATGCAATGTAGGGGTGTGACGAGATCTCATGCCACAAGATCTCGGGTGACTAAAATGTGACGAGATGAAATAAGCATAGAATGTGCCACAGTTACATTCTCATTACATGCCTCCACTGTCGTTTGGCTGTTTAAAATAAAATAAAATAAAATAAAAACCATTGTAAACTATTGTAAAGTCTGCTCTGCTCATCCAACACGAGCTGCAGTCGCTAATGGCTCGTTTACACTGAGCGGTACGCTACAGTACGCAATTATTTCCGTTTCCAATGTCAAAAGTTTTGAATGGTACCAAAATGCCGAACCGTAGTGTACCACTTTTTAGGTACCCTTCCGTTGGGGTACCTAGCACAGTGGTACGGTACTAAAGGGTGGAGCTAGACTCACTGCAGGACGTTGATTGTTTGACAGAGAATCGTCACTTGCGCGTGCTACAAGCGGAATGGCAACATAAGAAGTGCCATTTTGTAATATACAGTTGAAATATAATACTACTGTTACTGTGTCACGAAATGTAGTTTTAAGAGTTTTTCAGGTGAGAATGTAGTTGTTTAAAGCTCAAATCTGTGGTTTATTTATAAAGATTTATGAAAATTTGATCCAGGTTGTGAGATCCAGGCAATCACCGGGCGCTCTGCGCTCATGTACCCCACCTGGAACAGCCTTTCCTCGGCTAGTCGTTCTGACGTTTGCCGCTGACTCTGACGTCTTTGTAGTGGTTAAACATGAGATATAATTTGTCTTGTGTAGACCTAATGGGCGATATTTGGTCTCGTGAATCTATAATGTGTTCCCTGGCCAATCGTTTTGGCTGAGGGCTAAGTGAAGTTTCATAACTATATATTTAAGCTATTTAACTTTACCGTTGTAAGGTTAGACTAGAGTTAAATGATTTGTTTGCTTTATTTCTCATTGTATAGCTTCTTGTACCTTTTACTTATACTTTTATAATGGCTAATATTGATAAAACTGAAATTTGACAAAAAAAGAGACTGGGTTGAGTTTTGTATTTAAAATTTTATTACAGTGAAGATGATCTGTAATGTTGTTTACTGCAACATCTGTTGTTTAGTACAAACACACATATTGCCTGGACCATATTAAAATGTTTAATATTTTTATATTATATTTAAACAAAGAGGCAGGGTTGTATTTTATATTTTGTTTTGTTGCAGTGCAGTGCAGTGCAGTGAATATAATGAATACGCGTTGCCTGAACCACATTTGTGTGGCTATAATGTTTAAGATTTCTTTATCTTGTCTTGTTCTCGGGTGCTGCGCTAATCACTCCGCCCAAGTAGCAGTGCTTCGCCTTCTGAGAAAATAGTTCCAAGTATTTAAACGTTTAAAAAATGGCTGTGTCTCTTGTGACCTTCTTATTTGTACACACTGTGACTATACAAATCACAACATGTAAATAGGAAAATGTTGGGGTTATTTTGTCACTTATTGGGATTAGTATGCTAGCTGTAGCCATTTACATCCAGTCTTTGTGCTAAGATAGGCTAGCGGTGGGTGCGTCAAACAGACTTGAAAGCACACGGATATGAAAAGGTTATGTATGTGTGGCAGGCGGAATATATATAGCTGGGCTTAGACCCAGACAAATAGCAGACTACGCCACGATGGGACTTACACCCAAAGACTTAATGGTTTTTCGCTAACAAGGCACTCAGGTTCGTGAAGGGATCAGCCAGAGACAGTGGTCAAATACAAAAATATAATTTTATTATTATTATTAATTTCTCTTCTTTTACTTTTTATAAAAATGTACAACCAATGGAGCCATACACACCAGAGTCACTCCAAAAATTCAAGATTTCACAACAAACATATAGTACGAATTTCACAGCAAATAGAATGTAATCGACACCAAATCAAATAACAAACACACAATATACTCTAGTCACAATGTACACACACACACACGGTGAAGCTAGGGCTGAAACTTACCAGTGGGAGGCTAGTGGCCCGAGCAATGAACATCCATAACACAACACCCCACTCACACGTGATAAATTTCACACGCACGCACCACAAGGGAAATGATCACATTTGGTGAACGCACCGCCACTGCACACACCAAGGGACCCACCACCACAAGGGGCACTGCTCCCACTGGCGGTCCTCAGCACCTAGACAAAAGACAAACACGTGAAAATCAACCAAAACTACACACAACAATTGCAAAACACTGTTAAACTCAAGATGGTACTAGAGTTAAAGATATGGGTAGCAATTAAATCACAAATCAAAATACAAATTAAACAAACAAAATATCATAGCCCATCCAGCACAATGGGGCAAAAATGCCCTCTGGCTTAACGATCTTTGGTCGGGGTAGACAAAGCAAAACAAATAAATAATCAACCCAAATAAAATCAAAATAATGCTCTTGTATATCAGCAGCAGACAAAAGCCTCCATACAAGAGTTTAAATAAACAAACAAAACAACACTGAGCCTATAAAATATAGACCAAAATAATTACAGTTAGTGGTGTCAGTCCATCCAACACTCCACACTTAAACCATGAAACTGGCCATATGATGCTGAATGAAACCAATTCACGGTATAACAGGAGGAACGAGATCACCAGGAAGCTGCCGATTAACGTGAGCAAACCACGGTTCCACTTATTCTAGGTTCCGGGTGAAAAAGGCAGCCGCAGTTGTTGACATGAGCATATTATATCCGCAAACAAATAGTGACATTAAAAACGTAAGCAAAGCAGCAGGCGTTCGGCGCTGATGTCGCCCACTGGCCGCTACACCCCGGCTATAAAGCCTTCCCTGAAATACAAAAAATGTCTACTTATAAACGCATCTCACCGTAACATTTATCTATTAATTATCGTAGTCACATACCTTTGCTAAACAGCATCCAGTCACGGCCCCAGGCTCTGATCCAATAACCGGGCACAACTTTAGCTGCTAACAGGGCTACTACAGCAACGGGGATTCTAAAATTAAAACATTCCCTATAAACCCCCGTCATAAAGTTAAAAGAGTGGAAACAAAGAACCAGAGCTTTTCCTACCTGTAACGCTAGGATAGAATAAATGACCAAGGCAGACCAAGACAGACATCAGACGGATAGGCCGGCAGGTAGACAGGACAACAGTCGCATGTCAATGACGTAGCTTGTCAAACGAAAGGTCCCGATTTATATAGGGACTCGACCATCGCGGTTGGCTCAAAGTTAACTGCCCAGAATCACTCACAGCTGCAGCAAATTAAGCGTCACTTAGGGAGGCATGATCCAAACAACTGCATCCTGCTACATATGGACTTCTCTAACTCTGGGGGATACGGTGAATAAGCTAAAGTCCCAAAAAGTCAAAGTGTTCCTTTAAATGAAAACGAAAAGAGGCAGTGTGGTGTTTTATAACATTTCATTTTATTGTTGCATAAAATATACATACAGAGATAACCGGAGTAGCAGAGCGAGCTGAGTGACGCAGAATTACCGGACTCGCGTCCTCGGGAGTCATTCTCCTGAGTCGGACTTGGCAAGTCTGAAATATGAGTACTTGCTATTGAGAAACGTTGACAAACAGGCCGAGAAGCAAAAACAAGATCTGCTGTATGTCATCCAATGTTGTTTGTCGCTTTCTTCTTCACGCGAAAATTAAGCTGATCGCTTCTTTTCGGCATAGGCTACACCATGCTTATTGAGTAAGGGTACTGTTGGCAGTGGAAACGCTAGATGATTCATGGTTTACCGACCCGTACTGTACTGTAACATATCGTACCGCTCAGTGGAAACGAGCCATAACAGTGCAACAGGAATCACAGTTTACTGATTGCATGACGATTGCGGAGGAAATGTCTTGTTTTATGTCTTGAAATGACATTCATTAGAAGATTATCAGTTAAAACAATTCAAAATGCACCTGCAGACTATTTTTCCAGTCATGAATTTGGTCACTGAGGATTTCAATAAAATATTGTGCAAAAATCTTGTCTTGTTCTCGTGAACCCAATCTCATGTCTCATCTCGTGAGATAAGTGTCTCGTCACATCCCTAATCCGTTGTTTCTTATTTAGATCATCATAATTGCTTTTAAAGGGGATGTTATAATCACTAGCTCTGTCAATTTTTCTTTTGTTGTATATGATCCAGATCACAAGAGTCGAAGAGAAGAAGAAGTTGTCCGATGCAATATCCCACTACAATTCTCTTCCAACAAGTACCAAAACTTTGAATTCCGCGGATGACTTGCTTGCTGCGGAAACGCCTATCTGGCCATGGGAAATGGGTATGACCTTAATTTATGTAAATTTTTTATTTAATTGATAAACTTGTAAAAAAAAGTGCATGATACCTTTTTTTTGGGCTTGTTACATACCGAGTTCATTTTCAATTTCAGTTGATGATGCTTCACTGGCCATGAAAAAAAAGGCATTGACAAGCTGATGCAAGTACAGAGACTTGAGGAAGAAGAGGATATTCTTGTGGAGGAGATGAAGAGACACTGGGATCACATCTGCAGAAGTGTCCAAGATATAAACGATCAGACTGATGCGTTGTCAGATGCCCTAACTACTAAGAGTAAGTGTTTTTGTTTTCTCTGAAATCATTGATTATTAAATGATAATAATTGTGCTTCTCATTTGGGTTTACTAAAGAATTTTGACAGGCGTGGCAAATTTGGTGTATTGATATTAGGGATGTAAACGGTTAATCGATTATCGATTAATTGTCGACAAGAATTTACTCAATTAAATAAATTGTCGGCTAATTGAACATTGCGAACGTGACACGAGATTCTCACGGGCGGCAAGAGACCCGACACAAACCTGAGGCGGTAAAAAAGAAACCAAACATGAGGGGGTCAAAACAGAGTGGAGTGTGGGAGCATTTCAAATTTGAGGCGAAGGAGGACGAAAAGTGCCATCATTGCGCATATGCTTAAGTTAATGTGTGTGAGAGAGATCTCAGGACTGGTGGGAGCATACTGGCTTTTAATATTTTGTCTTTAACGAGGAGCAGTGGGTCCGAAATTTTGTTGTGTACAACAATTTGTTGTGTCAACGTTTGTCCACATTCCTCTCCTACGACGACACAATGTTTCGTCGGGTCATCCGTCCCTTTGCAGATGCGCGTGGGTTTCTCTCGTCATTAAACCGTGGAAACGTCGCCTAATGCCTCAGAAAATCCATCTGACAGTCACATTGGCACATATCCGATTTATTTCCACATACGAATGAGGCCTGAAACCGATCTCGATATATCCGAATGCATGCGTTTTTTTCCTGTTTACACTGTCATAAACATATCGGATCTGTGTCACATGTGAGCAAAAAATCGGAATTTGGTCACATTTCACTGACAGTGTAAACAAGGGACGCCCTCTAATTTTACTGTAACCTTCCTCAGGGATGATTTTAGTTGTGTTCAGTTCTATATTTGAAGTTTCCAAGTCTAGTAATCTTACTGTTACCTTTCTCAGACCAAGGAGGATTATAAGTGCTGCTGCTAATGTTTCAAGTTTTTCATACAAGTAGTTTACCAGATAGATTATTATATGTAGGCTTAATATTGCAGGCTAAGCCTACCCATGTAGATTTTTATTTAAAATGTATTTTATGTTGCTTAATGATTCACATGCAACAGGTGAGCCAGTGCACAATTATTTTTTATGTATTTTAATTTTTTGTGCATAATTTATTTTGTTAAACTACATAAATACCATTATCTGTACCGTATCCCAACTGTTACAATAAAACATCAACTGAGCAATATAACATGCATTTTTATTCAGTAGCCTATAAGCAATATTTAGCTTTTTATGTTAAAGACACTATTGATACCGTGAGAAATTTACATTCTCAGGAAAATAGCCGCTTATCAGTTAATCGCTAATCGATCGATAAGGTCAGTCAATTAATGATTAATGAATTAATCGATAATTTGCATCCCTAATTGATATACATTGTTAGGTAACTTCTTAAAGGGTAACTCTCGCCAAAATGCAACCTAGGGTCTTTTTGTTAATCTACCTGAGGCAAACTTTCGTTTAAAAGCATAATTAGGATGGAAACGCCACTTTTAAGTTTGACCATATTTTCGTTTTCTAATTGCCTTGTGAATGGGAGTGAATGGGGCACGACTATGATAGCATCAAAAATCGTATAAAATAATTTTTAATACACTAAGAAGGCTCGACACAACATGAAACTTCGCTGGAAGTATCACCAGGGGCTCTACACATGAACTCCAGCATTGAGAACATTGTTTGTGTACACAGAGTTTACTAAAAATAAAGATTTTGAGCAACTCACTGTGTTTCCGTTTGCCGGTATTTTTTCAGTCAAAAATAGTCGATCTCCGAATATGAATTAACTGACTCTGAATTTTAGTATTGTTTCTTATATGAGGATCCTTTTTCAAATACAAGGTCAATATTGATTTTCACTAATGACAAAACAACAAATTATCCGTGAGTTTATATGGAACTAAGCTTTAGGAGCTTTCCATCTTTACGCTCCTCCCTGTTACGTTGCATTCGGAGATCGACTATTTTTGACTGTCAAAATGCCGGCGGACATATCTACAGTGAGTTGTTCAAAATCTTTATTTTTAGTAAACTCCGTACACAAACAATGTCCTCAATGCTGGAGTTCATGTGTAGAGCCCCTGGTGATACTTCCAGCAAAGTTTCATGTCGAGCCTTCTTAGTGTTTTAAAAATAGCGATTTTGATGCTATCATAGTCGTGCCCCTAGCACTCCCATTCAACAGGCAATTTGACTGAAAACTAAAATAAGGTTCAAACTTAAAAGTGTGGTTTCCATTCTAATTATGCTTTTACACGAAAGTTTGCCTCGGGTAGATTAAAGTCCACGTGAACCGAACAACTTTTCTCCAGTGTTGTGACATATTCCAAGTGAAACAGAATATTGAACAGAGGGCAGGGTTTCACTTTAGTGCTCCTCCTCTCAATCTCTCGCTCATAGCAGACTATAACGGTTTGAGGGGAGTGGTTAAGCGTTTTCAACCCAAGCCGTCAAACCGACATCATCAGAAAAGGAACGCCATTCCAGACCGGAAGGAACTTTTCAGATTTTGATTAAAGATTACCACGGCAAACAAGTTTTTTTTTTTATCTGTGTATTAACTTGATTAATTGATTAACTTGATTAACACGGATTAATTGTTCACCACAAGACTAGTAATATGCGCTAACAAAGTAAATGGGGTCAATTCTGATTTCAGTTGACCCTAAGCCCTAAGTTGCTTTTTGGGGTGAGAGTTACCCTTTAAATACTTGAGAATTCCTATATTTATAATGCCTCACAATTTAAGCAGCATTATTAATGCAAAAGTGTTCATGGTTCTGTTTTTTGTTTTTTTCATATTTATTTACTTTTTTTAAGCCTATCCATCAGGACTGTCAGAGGATGCATATTCTGGCTTGCTCTGTCGTTTTCGAATGCAGCTGCATGATCTGAAGGCTGAAAAAGAAAGGGTGAAGGAAGCATATCACCAATTAGTGACTGGATGGGATAGTTTGGATGTCCTTGAAGAGGATGACTGCGGCGACTATGAAAGCATGTCTACAGATTCCTATGAATCAGCTGACGAAGACAGCGTAGATCCACATTTCTGATTTTCCAGAGGTCTCTAATATAAAGATTTTTTACTTTTTTTATTTTTATTAACTTTTTATATTTTATCTGCATCACAATGTACAACACTGTAGATTGCACTTCTGGAGTAAACAATGATTCAACAAACTGTACTGTATGTAATAAAAAGTTTAATAAATGTTTGACTTTGTGTAAATTAGGGCTAAACAGTCTCGGGGCATGCTCCATTATGAGTATTGTTTTGTTTTCCTGATTGCTAATTTATTTGAACAAAATTACCTTTTGTAGGATCATCCACATGCATAGTTTGCTAATAACATAACTGCAATAAAGTAACAGCTTAGTTAACAATTACTTGTTTACATAGGTTATATGATGTATTTTATAATATTTAAGCACCTAAAACCTTATCAGTTTTACTAAATTTAACTTAAAGAACTTTACTTACTTTCCGTATATTAATAATAAATGTAACATGAATGCAGGAAACGCATGAATATAAAGTGCCTTGGCTTTTATGTCTTTTTCACAACATATTTTCCTGCACTATTGAAGTTATGCACTGACATGAAATCTAGCTGCTGTTTATGGTGTTTTTATGTGCTGTTTATCAAGAACTTAGCAACTTTATTATTTCCCTTTCCCATTACAACCCTGTAAATGAGTGGGAATAACTCTAGGAAGATGGATGGGCATACTAAATACCATAGTGTCACAAGGCACATAATCCACACTTTTTCATGCAATATGCTTGAAGTGGGGGAAAAAAGGTGCCGGTACTCTCTTGCATTGGCAAATTATGACATTTGAAATTTCTAGTGAAAAACAAAACTTGGAGATATTGCTGGTGCAACAACAATTTATTGTTATTTATTAACAACATAAATGTATTTAAACAAGTCGTGTGTGTGTGTGCGTGCGTGTGCGTGTGTGTGCATGCGTGTGTGCATGCGTGTGTGTGAGCATTTCTTTACAAAGACAACTAACATTTTCTTTTTAGAAGCTGGTCATTAATAAACTTGATAGTCTTGAAGTTTTTTAAGATGGGGAGGTGTACAATAATTGCATGTAAATGGTAAACAACCAAGAAAACAGCTCTGATTCATACTTATACACCATATACTTTCACCCAAACTGAATAATAAAAACAAGGTTAAATGGGTAAATTTTCTATAAATATTTTTGTCTTCATTTTCTTTTCTGACAGTTCTTGTTAAAACACACTAGACATGCAAATTCTGTGCATTTTGGGCACTTTTTGTGTGTAATCATATTTATTTTGTCCATCAAAAGTGTGCTTTCACTTTAATGGAGCGTGTTAACCAAAAATAGACTCGGCGCCGAAACCCCCGCTTCACTACTGCTGACGGGCTGCCCCTGCTCCCGGTGTGAATGCACTCATTAATTAACATGCACGCCGAATAAACACACGCCGCTCACGCTCACAGTGTGAAATGGCAGTCACGCCTTTTCTGTCAGTGGTAGAGTAGCCAACCGGACTGAATGGTGGACTGGATGGGAGGAGGACTGGTGGTGGACTGGATGGGAGGAGGACTGGTGGTGGACTGGATGGGAGCAGGACTGGTGGTGGACTGGATGGGAGCAGGACTTGTGGTGGACTGGATGGGAGCAGGACTTGTGGTGGACTGGATGGGAGCAGGACTTGTGGTGGACTGGATGGGAGCAGGACTTGTGGTGGACTGGATGGGAGCAGGACTTGTGGTGGACTGCTGGTTAGTACAACCTGTACAAATGGTACAAAAAGAGGAAATTATTCACCTCCTGTAATAAGAACAAATGTCCCCTTTTTTCTAGCAGTGACTGTGCTCCATAAGGAAACATCCAGTACATTTGTCTTTTGTATTCTCTAGTTTTTTTAAGTTGAATTGAGCAATGCATCTTGCTGTTGACTCTTTTGCTATGTATGGCAGACAGCTATGTGGCTCACTGACTAAGTCTGCAAACAACGGTTATTTTCATGTTAATGTTCTTTATAATTAGTCAGTTAGTTAACAGTTAATTATGAGGCTTATCTCATTAAGTAATTATTGATTACCTAATAAGGAACTATCTCCTAAATTTGATATTACTTACTGATTAGTTAAGCTTGTTTCTATATTAGTTAATAGTAGTAGCTGAAGTGTTAATGTAGTAATCCTCATTAGTCCTGCATTACTTCCTGCATAGTTACTTATTAATGACGAACCATTGTTATAAAGTGTTACCGAAAAACCTATTCGATAAAGCAAAGATCAAATTTGATGAACAGGTGAATAGCTATTTTTGGTCCATTGTGGTTTGCCCTGTGGCAGCGCTACCAAGACAATTCCCAACTGTAATTGCTGTGTCTGTGCCACATTTATTTTTATGTTGACTGGAGTAAGATTTTAAATAATCGCACACACTTACTATTAATTAACACTCCATAGAGAGCCTTCATCCTGTCAAGACATTTTTCAGAATGGTCTGACAGCTGCCATTTTGGCTGGAGGACTTGTGCGGACCAGGTTTTCTGCTTCTTTGTTTTCTTTCCAATGAAGACTATGGCCTTGTACCCCAATGTGTTTAACTTTTCGACCTGAAAATAAAGATATATATTATATAATTTATACAGAAATATAAGCAATTATAAATGTCTGAAACATAGTGGGCTGTAATTATTTAAATAATAACCACAGACGTTAAACACATACCAAGACAGGTTTGGTGGTTTGGTTTTTGTTTTTGTTTTTCAACCACTTCTCCTTTCTGGCCTCAAATTTCTGGAGTTGTTTTGCCAGTCTTTGCTTTCTTGGCTGTACTGACTGGCAATATTTGCAGGTCTTGGTGGCCACAATAGCTGCTTTGCAACTCACGCAGGTTGTTATTGTTGACACTCTTGGCATCTTAAAACTAGAATATAAAACAATCAACATTTAATGACAACATTTAATGACAACCAAAGTGACAAAGGCACTGCATTATTTAAGTGTTACATTGCAAATGTTTGTAATTTGGCCTACTTCAGCATTATCAGTAGTGTCAGACAACACTTCATGTGTGTTTCATATTTTCAAACGAGATACAGCACGAGATATCGTTAATATCGATATAGTTTATTTTGCGTTTAAATGACAATACATTTCTGCACTTGAGCGGCCAGACCTGTGTGTCAGCTGTCGCAGTGCATTGTGGGATTTGTAGTATGAGTGTGTGGGCTGGGAGTGCGATTTACCGCGATAGACATATGAAATTATCCAACCACGGAAAAAATATCGATATATGACTTTTATGCAAAAATAACCCATACTCCATAGTTGATATGTGTTTTCATCTAGGTATTGGAGTCAATGAAATTTTCAACTTATATAATTCTGACCTCGGTTAACACATTGCCGCCAACTGCAGCTAACGTTAAATGCGGTGGCTAATATAATGCTGGATAAACCCCTATGTCATTAGACACATTCCTATAAATTAATGGTGATAAATAATTAATGAATGATGGCTTAGACAGCGCTAACTAACTGTATTATTCAGGTTCCGTAAGCATTATGTTGATATCAGTACGTGTATTCATTACCTACCTTTGAGGTTGTACAGTATGATGTTGGCGGAGAGAGCGGACACACCCCCCTCACTCAGTTGTCAATCTGCTGACCTCTGTGCCTCTGTGATAGGGCAACCCACTTGTCAATCAGCGACCTCTCGCAGCTACGTTGCCCACAAGTAAAAACGTGATGCCACTTTTGTGACACTGTTGCATTTAGCCATAAATATCAAAAGAAAAATGATACGATTAATTATTTTTCTGTGTACCTTTACTCTGTCCTCCTCCTCCTGTCAGGGCCTGCTGTTATTGTGTGTGTGTGTGTGTGTGTGTGTGTGTGTGTGTGTGTGTGTGTGCTTGTATATGGTTTATGAGAACACAAATGTGTATAATGAAATGGGTATTACATGGTTTATGAGGATATCTGTGTCCTCATAAACCAAATGGCTTACAAACATACTAATGGTGTTTTTTGAAATTTTCTGTGACTGGTTTATGCCAGGATAACCTAACACATTCATTCAAATCATTTATATCTGCCACAGCAAATAGGCTACACAATGCATCAAATGTTATAGTTAGATTTTAGTAGACAAAAAAAGTGTGTGCAGTGCTTTATTGTTATTCAGCCAGTGTTCGTGGGTCTGGTGAAATACTCAACAGATTTTTATTTTATATAAACAATATATAAGCAATATAAACAGCATATATGGTTAATATTTTGTCTTTACCTTTGTTATCACATTTAAGAATTGCAACCTTGTGTGGGAACGGCAGGGGTAGAAACAAAACTCACTTTTGCACTCACACTCCCTCACACTTACACACAATCTCTCTCACACACACACGCACACCCTCACGCACACACGTACAAACACACACACACACACACACACACACACACACACACACACACACACACACACACACACGTCAGGTTCACCATCTCTGTGGGGACTCTCCATAGACTTAATGTTTTTTGTACAAACTGTATATTCTATCTCCTTACAGTACCCCTACCCCTAAACCTACCCATCACAGAAAACTTTCTGCATTTTTACATCCCCCCCCCCCAAAAAAAACATTTTATTAATCATTCTGTATGATTTATAAGCTAGTCTACCCATGGGGACCTCAATTTAGGTCCCCACTGAGTCCCCATGAGTCTGTGTGCATTCAGGTTGAAGTCCCCACCGGGATAGAAAAACAGGTACACACACACACACACACACACACACACACACACACACACACACACACACACACACACACACACACACACACACACACACACACACACACACACACACTTGAAGCCCTCAAAGTGCTTTCTGAACCAAAGCCTGTTAGGGCACATGTCCAAAATGTGAAAAAATTTAAACTTTGTCATATAGCTAAACCAAATACATCACTGGAAAGGTCTTGACCTGGAGAGTAACATATATCAATTTGAAGGTTCTATATTATTACTGCTTTGAGATATTGACCTTTGAACCTTAACTTCAGGGCATATTTGAAGGCTTATAATTATGGGACAAAAAGGGTTACGGACATGAGACCAACTGTTATAGAAAGGTGTTGACATGGGTTATAAGTTGAGTAGTCATAGTCATAGTCACCAAGGTGTGGGGGGGGGGCTATGGTGTGAAAATAAAAAATCCCCCTTTGAACAAGACAATATTTAAAGTCTGATGCCAAAAATGTGTTTAACATCCCCTTAAACCCCTGGAATGCCACCAATTAAGTATTTATAACTTCCAATTTTAGGGAAAACCCTGGGTTTTTAAAAAAAACTACAACTCCCTAGACCCCTCTTTAGTACTTGTGTTGACATCAGCACCCCAGTTGTAGTTCCTCCGTTTTAGGGTCGTGCTAGGGTTGTGAAAACATGTATCTACCCAATATATCAAATATCACACACTGTCTAATAAATAATTGTACTGCATGTATATGATCTATGCTAAGAAAAGACAAAAATGTTTGTTTAATGACGATATTTTAACTAAAACAGGAGACCAGCGCGCCATCTGCTCTGCTCACGTGACGCAAAGCGTGAGTGTCCTCATCTCCATAGTAACGGCCTATGTTGCTACTTCCGCTATGAAAAATGTAAAAAACATACACACACATTTGTTTTTCATAACTGAAGGCGTGATTTTTAAAACCGTCATATTTGACGTCAATCTACTGTAGTGCTGCATTATAAAACACAAATATCTTTAAGACAAGAGATATTTAATTTTCCACTTATTGTCCGCCGTTTTTGTTTTCCAGACAGGAACCTCGAGAGTCACATGATTGAGACAAAACATAGGCAAAATGTAACAATCACACAGTTTGAGAAAGAAGTGACATTTCCCCTCCGACACTATCTTTTTAACATCAGGCTAAAAAATAACATACATTTTAAAGGCAAATTGATATATGAAATAATAATATATTACTTATAATAATAATAATATTATTATTAATAAATATTAATTAAATGATATTTTAATTTTACAAGAGCATCTGGCCCTGATAGCGTCTGCTGAGAAAAGTTCTGGATGACCCCTGCCTTAGAATATAGGCCCTAATACTTACTACAGACTTACTTGAAAGGAACAACACACACAATGGGATAAAACAGGAAATTGACTTCAATTAAAGCTATTCATGAATCAAACAAAAGAGACATGACTATAGTTGAAACAACAGTTCACTTTACTGGGTGAAATTGAGAGAGAGAGAGAGAGAGAGAGAGAGAGAGAGAGAGAGAGAGAGAGAGAGAATATTCTAACATGTGGAAACATAAGCTGGAATAGCACACTGTTGGAGAGAGTAACAATACAATAGGCTATGTACAGTTAACTACAGTACAGTATATACAAACTATATACAACTACAGTGAAGTTACGTAGGGATGCGCAATACATTTCGACCAAAAATGTAATGCTAAAAAAAAAGAAAAAAAAAGGTAATTTGTCATGTTTGACATTTTGTGCTTTGACATCTTCATAGAGTCATACACATTTTCTCCCTAATAACTACTCTCCCAGTTCCTCATCAGTTGAGGAAGTATTCTCAAGTATTCCTCTTCAGAGAAGTCATCTAAGGATAATGTTTGCAGTCCAAGAATACTTTTGTATGTTGTGCGTGCTGTAGCCAGTTGTGCTTCAACTTCACACAATCTTCTCTTTAGCACACAGAGTAGTCCCTCACGTCCTTTCTCCATTAAGCCCTCTGTACTGCCTGAAAATGTGACATTAAAATATAAAGAAATGAGCCAATGGTTTCCAGAGAAGCAAATTGAAGAAAAAGTCTAACTATTTATTGTCCTTACATTTCCCATTGGTGTCTTCAGTGAGCTGAAAGGTAAACTCTACAATCAGTCCAGCCACACTCCTCATGTACTCCATGTGCTGCTTGACTTCACGAACCACAATAATTTTCTTCTTTCAGTCTAGTCAGCAGCATTACCTTGTCAAAAACATTTTTTTTCCGCTCCATATCACCATGACCTGCAATACATTACATCAAAGTGTTATCTTACAACCTATAAAAATATTGGGACAGAAGATATTTTGCATGCTGTACTACTACTACAATAGAGAAATAAACCCTGAAAGGATGAGATAGAACCCCAGCGCTTCGCGAAGGGGTTCAATCACATCCATTTACAAATTACTGCACTTTTTTTTTTGCATAGTGCCCAATGTCTTAACATTTTTTACATCAGATAACATTTTTTACATCAGATTCCATATTTACATCAAGATGTGTGCATCAAACAATTTGTATTCAGTGCATTTCAGAGGAAGTACTTACATTCCCATGGCCAGGAGTAGTTGTCCACAGCCAAGAGTTCATTGGGAGGAGGCAGTTTTTCAACTTCCCCCACAGTAGCATTGTGGTCATTGATGGCAACTTCCAAGGCTTTCTTCTCAACAGCAATCTTTCTTCTCAGTTGATGCCTTCGCTTATTCCCACCTACAATGAGAAACACAAAATGAGTGTGCATTCACACGATGAATACACAATAGCACCATACAAAATACGACTTCACAATATGCATGTATGTGTTATGATTATTGTGAAAGATTTTGTGTGATCATTTTTGCATCACAGGTTTCATTATCATTTGAAAAATTGTGAAAAATGTTTTTTTCGTTATCTATTTTAAACAATCATATTTTTTTAAAAATAGAGAACAAAATTGGTAGGTCAGGACATCTCTGCACTTTGCAGAAATATTGGAAATATTTGGATATCGCATTCAACCTTATTATGATTTTGACAGTTTTTCAGTATGCTGCCCTGACTTGTAGTAAACATACTTTTTTTTAATAAATGGCTTTGCTATTTTTACTATGTATAAATCAGTAGTGAATTAATTTTTTCACAAATCTGCATTACTAGTGGCCTTTTCTGCTCTCACCAGACTGATGATACAGCTGAAATTTTCGCGGTTTGATGCCCAAATATAGCCCCTCGATGGTCCTCTGCAGGTCATTTTGGATTGTTGCTCCTTTGTACGACAACAAACAAATTAAGAGCAGAGCGATTGATTCTTTAAAATATGCCATTAAATAATTTTTTCAAAGTACCTGAGGTCCACTGCTGAACATCAGACACCCACTGCTGGACTGTGTCTTGCTGTAAAGATAACTCAGCGGTGAGTTTCTCTAGGTCCTTTGTTGCCTCTGCAATCCTTTGTACGGTCTGTTGAAAAGAAATGTCCATGTTAACAAATGCTGAGACAATTTAAAAACAAAAATGTTATTATACATATTTGCCTAGTTAGTACCTTGATGTATCTTTTGGCCAATGTCCGGTCAAGGTTGTCTGCCTTTCGCTTGTTCCAGCCACTTGTGCTTGGATTGTTAGCATGTCTGTGCGAACTTGACACACAATGTATGTGCAGTAATTTAGGTTCACCTAAATCTCCCTTTTTCCTGGATTCTTAAACAGATGAGGGCAAATACATTTACACAGTTACATTTTATAAAATAAGATGTAAATCATGGTATTATGGCATTTGATGGAGTAATGCTGCTCTATTATTAAATAAACCAAATAATTTTTAAATTTTGGGGAAAAAAACTGGCAAGCATTCATAAAAATGTGAAATTGTGGTGTTACACATGAAGAAATATAAATTTAGCTTACATGTCCAGTTGTTCCATGGATGTAATCGACAAGACAAGTTACCATTCATTCCAATTAAAATAACTGGCTTCCCTTGGAAAAGCTTGTTTGCCCAGTGGAGCAGTCGCAGCAGGGAGGAACGATTAGTAACATGCAATCTAAAAAGCAGAATTAGTTTACATATTAGTGTAAATGAAACAGTGAGGGTGTTGTTTCTATCAAACAAAACTTCATCCAGCATGTCTGTTGGAGTAAACCAGGGTTCGTGTAAAATGTAAAACAGCCTATATAACCTGAGACATAAAAACGACCTTTTTCATAATAGGAGAACTTCCCTCCCTCATCCTGCTGAACAAAGTGGATGGCGGCAGGTGTCTGAAGAACCCCTCCACCATGGATGCTCTGTTATGAACATGGTTATGAAGCACCAGGGCCTCATGTGTGGAAAGGTCACAGGCTGTGCAGTAGAGTGATCGAGGTAAACAGTCCCTACACATCTACTGCAGCCTTGTGTCCACAATGATGGCAAACCCCCTCCTTCGGCTTCTCCATGAAGGGCCTTATTACTGTCCAATTCTCCAGAGAGGAAGTTTGCCTGTTCCTCCAGTGTGAGGGGAGAGGTTGTTCAGCACCACTTCCCAAGAGGTCTCGGACATCTTGAATGAGGGAGTCTGAAAATGAAAAGGGAAGAAGGCAATGGTAAATCTGGACAATTACCACATAACAAATGAGGAAACAAGTATTAAGTGACAAAAACCTACATTTTCAATGGTCAGTGTCTTCAGTTGTGCTGGTAGACGGAGCACAGGAGGGTGTAACGCTTGCTGAAGAAACTTCAAAAATATGAATATCCATTTAGAACTTGCTCAATGAATAATGAATGCAACTACTGATAAAAAAAAGAAAACAACCAGTAACGTTAGCTGAATTTCACTTTCGTCTCTCCCCAGCTCTACATCTTTTTGGCAGAGGTTGACCATCTTTGTCCTCATCAAGCCAAACACACAGCTTTGTGTATTGTTTTGACCCTCCTTCAGTGTGTCCATGCTGATCCACCTAAATAAACAATTGAGCCACAGAATAAACCTCCACCCACTAAGGTTATCGCCACCTACAAACATCTCATTATAAAACCAATGTTATAATAAATATTACATTGTAAAAATTCAGTCTAACGGTCCTGTACTGTACTGACAGATCTAGAAAACCCTTTCTACGTAAAAAAAAAAGAAAGAAAAGAAAGTGAAACGTTTTGACAGAATATTTAATTAAACTCTCACTGGGTCTAACGTGTGAACTCAGCTCAGCACTATAGCTTGCATTTGAATAAAGACATTGAACCAGGTACTGTATTCACTTTGTAGAAGTGCCGGTACTGCGTACTGGTTAGTACCGGCCCACTTCGAGCACTGTCTAGTGTGTGTATCATACCTGAGTGGCATGCTGGTATTGAAAATTATGACTAAGTAAATTATCCATGTGGATTACAGAGCAATATGATTGAAAGTAAACAAACAGAGGTATGAGAAATACAGATGGTGTAGGCTAATAGGTCCTTTAACTCACCTGTTCATAATCACATAATCTTCTGTGGTGCACAGCTGACTGGTTCCTGCTGTTTCAGTAGCCAATGAGCTTGCTGCTCAACCTTCAAATACTTGGGCATTTACCTTAGCAGTGCACTTTTCAGAAACTCTTTATCTCCTCCAGGTCCATCTGTATGGTTAATTCAAGTACGCTATATTGTACAGCAGCTGCATGTCTTACTTGCTCACAGCAGTGTGTTGTGTATGTATTGAGAGTAGCAAGTCCCGTACTTGCTCTACAGAAGCATTAGTAGAGCTATTCCACCAAGACCAAAAATACAACATTGTCATATCCATTACCAAGCCAATCACTCTGAGAGTTTTCATGACATAACTGTCTTATTAACTATCATAAAATGGGTAAAAGCAAAAATTTTATTTTTGTGTCTACTTTATTCCAAATCACAGCTAATTATAAATGAGATAAAAAATACTTGAATAGTCAGAATAAACATTTGAAATGTACCTTTATTTTTGCTATGATTACAACAGTATGATTATAGACTTCAAACGGCTACAAAACAGCCTTTAGGATTTTGCTAACGTTACTTAAAGGGTTAGTTCACCCAAAAATGAAAACTCTGTCAGTAATTACTCACCCTCATGTTGTTACAACCCCGTAAGACTTTTGTTCATCTTCAGAACACAAATAAAGATATTTCTGATTAAATCTGAGAGCTGGCTCACTCCTCCATAGGCTTCTCTGTTATTGAAACTTGCCGGCCCAGAAAGTTAGTAAAGACAATGTTTAAAATAGTTCAAGTGATTACAGTGGCTCCACCTTAAGTTTATCAAACAACGAGACGCCATAATGTAGGTGGTCGTGTGTGATGCATGTGATGCTGGCCAATAGTGAGCTACGTTCTGATGTACAACCCAGAAGCGCTGCGCTGTTACACTACGTGAACTCACTAAGAGCCCCACACAGAAGAAAATCAATAGTTGAATAAAGTTGTTATTTTTGTGGGGTTTTTTGTGCACAAAAAGTATTCTCGTCTCTTGATAAACTTAAGATCAAGCCACTGTAGTCACTTGAACTATTTTAAACATTGTCTTTTCTAACTTTCTGGGCCGGCAAGTTTCAATAACAGAGAAGCCTATGGAGGAGTGAGCCAGCTCTCAGATTTAATCAAAAATATCTTAATTTGTGTTCCGAAGATGAACGAAAGTCTTACGGGGTTGGACCAACATGAGGGAGAGTAATTACTGACAGAATTGTCATTTTTGGGTGAACTAACCCTTTAAAAAATAATTAAAAATTAAATCCCAACAAAAGAAGATGGCTCCCAAGAGTCTTTCCACTTGATTCCACTATAACAAAAGAAGAAAAAACAAAAAACAATTCAGGTCAAGTAACTTTTATAAACCTGATTTAGGCACAAACTATACCATTTAAAATGTATTGAATGATGCCAGGATATTGATCTCACAATTCAGTACATACCATGATGTGCAAGGAGCCCATTTTACAAGGACTTCTATGTTCCCCTGTGGTACAAATGGGGGGGGGGGGGGGGGAGGGATAATTGTAGTGTATTAGAGAACAAGTAATTTCCCCCCAAAAATCTAATATATATATATATATATATATATATATATATATATATATATATATATATATATATATATATGAAGAGTTCAGATGCAAAAGCCTCTAAGTGCCATCTGAAATTTTCTTCTGGAATGATAATTTCAGATGGCACTTGGAGGCTTTTGCATTTAATCTATTCATATACATATATATATATATATATATATATATATATATATGCAGAACTGCTATATAGCTGAATTGAACAACTTCATTATTGATGATAGATTCATAGATAGATATAATAAAATTGAAGTAATGCTGATATGACTTCAGCTGAAAAATTACACTATTGTCTTATTTGGAGTAAACAGAATAAACCGTTTACACCATCGAATCATTATTTTCCTGTTGATCACTGCTCTAAAACAGTCTGTATTTTATACAGCACTATGACAAAAAAGATGACTTGTATTAAATTAGTGGAATCAAACTGTTTTTTCCAATGCACAAAAAAATAACACAAATTACAGACCACTTTAGCACATTTAACAGCACATTAAAGGAACACGCCGACTTTTTGGGATTTTAGCTTATCCCCCAGAGTTAGATCAGTCCATACATACCCTTTTCATCTCCGTGTGTGCCGTAACTCTGTCTGACGCACCCACCGCTAGCCTAGCTTACCACAAACACTGGAGGCAAACGGCTCCAGCTAGCATACTGCTCCCAATAAGTGACAAAATAATGCCAACATTTTCCTATTTACATGTTTTGATTTGTATAGTCACAGTGTGTACAAATAACAAGGTCAAATATTCGAATATCTACGAGTAAAATGTAAAATGAAGTTAACAAACAACCTCGATCCATCAGGAAACGCCACATGGTCGCTGAATTTCACTGCGCTTCATGAAGAGTTTTTCTTTTGCGTGAAAAAGCCATTCGCCGGAGATGTGTTAAAAGATAGCGGAGTGAGTAATTTACTCTTACCTTTGTTCTTTGATTAAAATTAATGACACTCTAGACCAGCCGTTGTGGACAGAGACGCGATCTGACGCGTTGCATTTTCTCACAAATCTCTACGTTCATTTAAGACTTTATTTAAATAATTTAAGACTGCACTTATGAGGACACTCGACAAAATGGAGATTTGGCATAATTTGTGTGTTGTGGTTTGTTCAAGCTCGAAAGAGAACTCGATACTGACTTTTCTGTGGGTTGTGTGTGTATGTGTGTAATCGGCAGGAATTACAGCACGGTCTCTTTAGTCTTGTCGTTATCTTCCATTTTCAAAACAAGCAGGCTATTGGCTATTATTCGCTTGATTTGGTCATGGGCCTATGCTACAATACGTTTAGAGCGGCTGCTACTGGATGAGATGGCAAACAATAAAATAAAAAGCAAACGATTTAATCATAGACTGTAAAAAATGTGCAAAACATGGCACTTTAAAAACCGGATAGTTTATTTATAGTTCGTTTTCGGATATTTCACGTCATGTTCGAAATGCATGCAAAAGTGACAGCCCTAGTATGTATGGACTGATCTAACTCTGGGAGATAAGCTAAAGTCCCAAAAAGTCGGCGTGTTCCTTTAAATGTTGAGTTAATGCTATTTTTAGACCTTTATGTAGTATATAAAACTGGCAAAACTGAGAAATCAGAATTTGTTAAGAAGTGTTTTCACTAGGGATGCACTGATCATTTCGCCCGATAGATAACCAATAATTCTTTATATTTGAAAGCCGATAACCGATATATATCAGCCGATAAATTTAAATCCAAGTTTTTAGATAATTTTTGAGAGCCTGGCTACAAAAACAAAAGCCTCACCAATAAAAGCCATGTCCCGAGCACACAATTATAATGATGTTCTCATAATTTTATGTAGCCTATATGACAGACTTGTGCTGCACATGTTGTACTAAACTAAGTTTTCTTTTTCTTGAAGGAATTCCAATCATATTTTAAGCATTATAAAACCATAATGGTGAACAGTGTGCATCTGAAGTGTTTCAGCTTAAGGAAACATACATCATGTATAGGCTTTAACATATCGACCAATTTGTTTTTTGTATTGGGCCGATAACAATAAAATTAAAATGATCATATATCGGCCGATATCTCGTGCATCCCTAGTTTTCACTTACTCTTTTCATTCTCTTTTTTACAATTTTTTGGAATGGGAAGCTGTTGTTCTCCAGCCGTTCGAAGCATTCGGCACATTTGTCTGTGTTTAAAAGAAGAAGAAAAAAGAACAGCCTCAACCATCTCATTACAGTCAGAGAGCAGTCAAGATTACAGAGCCAGGGCTAAGGAATATCTGAAGCAACTGTAGACTTCCATAATTTTGCTCAGTTTAAAATACAATATTTTATTTTTAAAAAATTGACCTTTAATACAAGTTGTATAGTTGTATACAACTAACATTTTTTAAAATATAGAATCTTTGCCTTAGATGTACTTCACCTTTATGCATCTGGTCTTTTTTTCTTTTTTTAGTTGGCTCTGGGAATGAAAGATTATATTGTTAAAAAAAATATGGGAAGAGAAATTTCACATTGATAACTAATTGTTTAAAAGCTTTATGCATAATTTTACCTTTTTTTTTTTTTGGTGGCACTTGATGATTTACGCTTGTGGGACTGAAGTGTGGAGGCCACTGGTTGTGAGTCTCTCAGTGGTTCTTCATCAGTGATGGGCTGGTCTCTCAGTGGTTCTTCAGCAGTGATGGGCTGGTCTCTCAGTGGTTCTTCAGCAGTGATGGGCTGGTCTCTCAGTGGTTCTTCAGCAGTGATGGGCTGGTCTCTCAGTGGTTCTTCAGCAGTGATGGGCTGGTCTCTCAGTGGTTCTTCATCAGTGATGGGCTGGTCTCTCAGTGGTTCTTCATCATTGATGGGCTGGTCTCTCAGTGGTTCTTCATCAGCGGTACTGGTGGTCAATTCAGTATCTGGGGCAGTCCCCTTCTTCTCTCTCTGAAAATGAAATTTAGGACGACAACAAATTTTTCAATTAATAGCAATAACAAAAATGTATACAGGGATTATTATATCAGTGTTTAGATTAAGAAATTATAACTGGTATGGATCTTTTGTAAAAAGTGATACATTGCCCAACCTAGTGCACACTTACAAATAAACAAAAACTGTACAATAAATGGCTGTAGGTATTATACAGTTATTTAAATGTAATGCAAGAAATAGCAGGAAAATATAAGAATACAAACTTTTTAACACTGCTTCATAGACAGCCTTCAACCTCTGGAGGAGATCATCATCTATGACATGTCCATCACCTAAAATGGCATCAGCCACAATTGTATAGTCACTGTTCTTCCCAAGAAGCAGAATGGGATGGAGATTGAGGGCAGCCAACTTGTCAAGCTGGGAAAAAAAAAATGCATTTAACAACTTTATACACAATATTTAATGGTAACACATTACAATAAGGTTTGTTAACATTAATTAACATTTAAACTTAATTAACATTAATGTTAACATTTAAACTAAGGTATATTAACATTAGTTAACATCAACTAATAACGAACTGCACGTATACAGCATTTACTAATCTTTGTTCATTTCAACATTTAGCCTACTAATGCTTAATTAAAATCTTGATAAAATTAGTTAATGCACTGTGAACTAACATGAACAAAAAATTAACAGCTGTATTGTTATTAACTAACGTTAACAAATATGAAAAATACAGAAACAAATGTATTGCTCATGGTTAGTTCATGTTAGTAAATACATTAAATTAACTAATGTTAACTAATGAACCTTATTGTAAAGTGTTACCAATTCAATAATAAATAAGTTTGCTTAAAATGGATACATCAATCTAAAGAGAAAGGACACTGGTCATTATCCATGAAAAATAGGGAAGAACATTTTTTTTTTAATGTAAACTTTTACATTCAATGAAATGGTTCAATTATTTCAACGGAAATTCCCCCTTCTTGTGTTTCATGAGCAAAATCCACTGTCTCCATTACAAAATGTTACTTTTAACATTTAAAATTTCACTGACATGTAACATCTCACATATTAATAACATAATAAAAAATATTGATTTTATAAAAATTATCTTAAACTAAATTACTAAGTAATAAGGTGTCACTTATCATTACAAACCTGCAGTTAAACACTTACCAAAAAATAACTGCTGTTAATAACTACAGTCCTGTTGCAGTTTTTTTGTATGGAAGCAGCCCAATCAGATTTCATTAATTTAAAATTTTCTCTTTTTTTCTTAAGTTTTTCCTTGTATGGTTGGCAAGTTTTGCATTCAGGGCAAATTTTGAAGGCCACATTGATAGTGGCCTTACAACTTGGGCATGTCTTTTTGGTGCTCCCGGGCATTCCTGGAAAGAAAAAAAGAGCAAGATTAGAAATAATATGTCAAGTGTCTGTAATAAATAGATATATATACTGTGCAAAAGTCTAAGGCATGTTAATACCCCCCCCCCCCCCCCCCCCCAAATGCTTTTAAATCAGTTATTTATATCTTTTTGCCATTAATTGTTATAATCCAGTGAGATTTGTGCATGCAGGAGTCTGTCAAGGAGTCTGACAACAGCCAGTATGATCTGATCTCACCATCATCGAGTCCGTCTGTGATTACATGAAGAAACAGAATAAATTGAGACAAACTAAATCCAGAAGAACTGCGGGAACGTCTCCAAGACGCTTGAAGAAACCTTCCTGCAAAGCTATAGTACTGTGAAAAGCACTGGCACTCCTGTTAAAATGCTGTAAAGTGAGAATGCTTTCAAAAATAAAATCACAAGTGGAATTTATTTACAGGGTTGCAAAATTCTGGGAATTTTCAAAGATGGAAACTTTCCATGGGAATGAATGGGAATGTAAGGGAATTAACAGGAATTTATGGGAATAAACTGGGAATTTTCAAAGTTAAAGGTTGACTCTTCATAGGGAACTTAAATATAGTTAAGGAAAGTACACTTGAATATCCATGCCATTCCTCAATCACATGCACATAGCAGACTGCTTACTGCATGGCTGAGACTGGCACTGTACATGCCTCCATCACATGTACAGAAGCCGGAAATTTTCCGCCCCTTTGCAACCCTATTTATTTATGATTTAATTTCTATTAACTAATTCAAATCAATATATGGTATAACGACCCTTTGCGTTTAAAACGGCTTTTGTCCAGGTAACGTACACTTGCATAGTTTTTCAGGTAGCTTTGCAGGAAGGTTTACCCAAGCATCTTGGAGACGTTCCCGCAGATCTTCTGGATTTAGTCTGTCTCAGTTTCTTCTGTTTCTTTATGTAATCACAGACGGACTCGATGATGGTGAGATCAGATCATCCTGGCTGTTGTCAGACTCCTTGTGCATGCACAAATCTCACTGGATTATAACAATTCATGGCAAAAAGAATGTTTGGAAATGTAAACTGATATTTCCTACTGACACACTACAGCAAAAGATATAAATAACTGACTTAAAACCATTTTAAATCTGTAGGTCTATATGTTGTAATATTTACATTATTGTTACATCTTGTTGTTTTGAAAATACAAACTAGAAATGGTAGAGGGGGTGGTAAGTTACCGTGCTAACCCAAAGCTGTCTGCTAACATGTAGGCCTTGATATATGGACATATCTGTTATCTTTCATGTATTTGATGTCACTAAGACATCTTTATTATTGACATGTGCTTATTGTTTTCGAACCCCGTCTTTTTCCGGGTTATAGCCTAAATAAGTGAATAAAATGTAGAGTTAAAATTACTCACGTGCAGATTGAAGAGACGATTGTGAAGTTGTGAAGGTTATTACCTATGCAACTACTAGCGACAAGATGTTTTCCCGCCCCATTCAGCCTGAACTGTGACGTCAAACGAATACTTTTTTATTGCGCTTTAGAACCCCTTCAAATATTCGTTAAAAACTTCACAACAACTATTGCAGGCTTCACAAGTTTCAAGACACTAATGATAAATATGTAGTCTACAATATTGCAGTTTTCTTTTTTAGAATCTTTATTTTTTAAATAGTTAGAAACACAACTATGACAGACCAAATTATGGTCGTCAATACAATAACCCATAGATAGCCATATATAACGATATAACATTATGATAATTGTTATAATTATCATTTACTAAAAAGGCTACGTTACAGAATAAAAGTACCTTCTTGACCACGTTGTTTCTTCCACAAATCCAGATCTCCGACGCAAGATCATCATTCTAATTCGCTTACAACCATATACATTTATTAACAGATTTAAAACGCTTAATTATACTGAATAATTCTCAAAATCAAATTTAGTGACTTGCACTTGAAACTGCCTATTTGCTATATCAAATACATTTGACAGTCTTTTGTCTGGCCCTTAATGAAAAACTTTTTTTTTTTTTTTATTAATGCCAAGGTTTCAAAAATATAACTTACATAGCAAAAATGTACAAATTACATACAACGGAATAAAAAAAGCAAAGCAGCATAGTACATATACTCATAAAAATAAAATAAAAAACAAAACAGAAAGCTTTAATGAAATAAATTAAAAAGTTGAAACAATTTTATTGTCTTAAGAGCTTTAAGATTCTTAAATGACGAAATGCTTTGGATGTATTGTTGGATCTCTCTTCTAAAAACAATGAATAAGGGATTCTGCTGAGTGAATTTACTACGGTGAATGTGAAATTTTGCAAGGAACAATAATAGATTAATAATAATGAAAAACTTTTTTGGGGGGCAGCATTGGGAGAAATGACGTAGAATGATACTCAAATAAACTTTATTTTAAATATGAATAAGCCAATGCTTTTATTTTGTTAAAATAACATGTTATAGATTAAATTGCTCTATTAACCTGAAATGTAGAACTGTAGAACAAATGCAAGAACAAATGAAACACACATTTCCACAAGAAATGGCTTTTAATAAATGAAAAAAGAAAAAGAAAAACACAAATTTAAAAACGTTAACATTCAAAAACTTTATCCATAGTGTGGTTATTGACAACATAAATTACAATTACACATATACAACTTATTTCTTATTTTTATGGTATGGTTTCTGGTAATTCAATGTCATATCAGTTGTGCACTGAAAAAAAATATTTAAACATAATTTATCATTTAAAAAATAAGCATTTCATTTATTATGCCTAGATGGTAGGCATTACACGAGAGAAATGTCCCAAATGTGCACTAATGGGAGAGAAGCAAGCTTACTGAAAACAGAACAGATCAATTGATATTATGGGGTCAATATAACATTTTATGTACCAGGGTTAATTGAAGCTGGGAGTCCACTGCCCACTCGTAAACTTGCTGTACGTTTCACCGAGTACATAACAATCACCTGACTGAAACGTGAAGTCGTAACGTTCAGGCAAAATTTGTTCTTAATGCTTTCGATATCTTATTTTATATTCGGCTTACAGTTAACTCATAACTTACTCGATAGACACCAGAGACACAGCTATACAAATGAATAAAAGTGGGCTCGCCGTTCAAAAATAGTTTGCCAACTAGTTTTGTGGGGTTTGGTACGTAATCAACACGGCCATTATTGCGCGATTCCCTTCCGTTCAATTTCAGTAAAACACAGAAAACTAAAACATACAAATGCATTTTTTTTTAGAATTAATTGTTCCATTTGCGAGGCAATGCCATACTCTTTCGGTAAACACGTAAATTACCTCGGCGACTCTTTCGGTAAACACGTAAGTTAAGTTACCTCGGCGAAGTGCGATCCAGAGCCTATGCTCATCGGACGTCTATCCTCAGTCACGCAGCCTGGGCACCTCAGAAGAGTTTAAATAATTCAGAATTGATATTAAAATGAATGTGTCTACGTCGGAGTCCTCACATATTGGAGATTGTCGCTTTTATAACCTTTAATAAACACGCATCTGGAGCAGAGAATAATTGATACCACTTAGCGCCTCCAGTGGACGTTTCACCCGAAAAGTGCAGTGAAACGTACCTGGAGGTACGTTTTTCAGGTTTTGCAAAAATGTAGCCAGAGTAACGTATTTCCAATGAGACTGGGTTGCCACACTAATACATTTTCGTTTGAAAACGCATCTTTTTCTCTCCGTTTTGGCCTTTCATCCACACTGAGACGGCATTTTTATTAAGGAAAACGAAGCTTTTTGAAAACGCACTCCAAAGCGTATACATTTGAAAACGCCGTTCTTGCGTTGTAGCGTGGACTGTGAAACCGGAGGGATTTAAAAACGATGACGTAAATTTAGTCATGTGACGCATATTGTACCAATAGATATTCATGTTTATACCAGTATTGTGCCAGTTATGTGCTATTCACTTTCACACTGTTGCTAAAAATATTCTACATTGCACACTCTTCATATCACAGTCCTGCAAAGATGACAGAATTTACTCACATTTGCTGTCCTGCGGCAAAACATGAGAGCAGTCGCGTTTTAGACCAAACATATGGTGTCTGTGTGCGACCTGGACCGCATCAATGGTGAGATATTTTACTGAATAAAATGATCCTGTCAGAAGAATTGCGCGATAACTTCATTATTTATTTTTCCATCTGAATCATATCAGTGAGCTTTTGTGGGGTTTCACACATGCGCAGTGAAGGTGAATTTAGCGTTTTCAGGCATTTTTCAAAAGTTTCTCATCCACACTGAAACGTCCGAAAACGCTTGAAAATGCTAGTGTGGACGGAGAGCGTTTATAAACGAAAACGGCGTTTTCAAATGTATCCGGATTAACTCTTCGGAGTCTTGGGCTATTTTGGCCGTTTTTGAGTACTTTTTTTTATTTTTTTATTTTGCGACATAAACAAATGTTTACCATACCAATGTTTGGTATTGTTTTTTTCAGCACAACATCACCTATATGAACAGACAATTATTTTTTCACTTTTATGTACTGTATCAACATACTGGACCCAAAATCACACAAAAAACACAAAATCCGAATAGAAAAATTATAGTTATTTTACTACAAAAAACACAAACATGCTCAATGAAGCATTTTAAAAGGTTTAAAATGTTAACACAAGTTGTAAATGTCAACATATACAGGTAAAATTCAGATATAATCAAGCTATATACAAAAAAAAATATGATTTACAAAAAAAAAGCGTGTGTAGCCATAGGCTTTTTTTTCTCTTTTTAGCTTTGCCACTTTTTAAAAGTTTATGCACACAATTATACAGAGAGCTATATTTAAGGCCTTGCATTCCCAGAGTATGAGGGTTCCCAATTAGTGCAAATACAACATAAAAAAAGGTAAAATTGAGATAAAATCTAACTATATACAGCAAAAAGCAGGTGTGGCAATAGGCGTTTTTTTCTTCTTTTTTGCTTAGAAACTCTACAAAACACTTCATGTACAATTACACAGACAGCTACATTACAGGGCTTTCCTTCCTTGAGTAAGAGGGGTTCCTAAAAAGTGCAAATATACTATACAAAAGGTAAAATAAACACAAAATCAAACTATATATACAACTATTTACAACGAATATCAGGTGAGTTTTTTTTTTTTATCTGTGCTACTCCTCAAAACAGTTTCTGTCAACAATGAGACCTAAGACATTCGCTTCATTTTCCTTCCACAAAAAACTACCTAAACTACCTAAACTATCTACACTACTCCTAAACTACTCTCAAAATCTATTCAAACTTTTCCAAAAACTAGCAATAATATCTCTCTCTCTCTTTCTATATATATGTCTCTCTGTCTACTCCGTCAATCTCCCGACTCCCGCGGGCGCCTTTCAATTTCACTTCTTTGCTCAGTTGGCTCCTCCTCCACTCCCTAAAATGTGCAGCCTGAAGAGCAGAGTCAGCAGATTCACACATTTTTCTCCGTTTTGCTTTATGACAAAAAACGACGAAGTTATGAGAATAAATGCAACGCCTGTCGCATCCCATCTTGCGTTCCTTTACGAACGCGTCAATATTTTCAAAAAAAAATTATATAAAGTTTAAATTATCATATCTCCGTTTTTACTTGGTCTATCAACACAAAACTTTCGACAGAAGTGGACAGCAGCGCTCAACGTGACTTTGTTTTTATGCTTCAACGTCTTAAACTGGTCATGTGATTTGATCACGCCGGCGTGATCGGCGACTCGGAAGAGTTAATGTAGACGTAGCCTTTTACGGCCGTGACGAGAACGTTGGTCTCCTCGGCTGTGAACCGCTTCTGGCAAATCCGCCGTTATAATAGCAATATGCCAAGGAAAAAGCGCGCCTGCTCTTAAAGGGAATGTGAGATGACGCTCTGATTGGTTTATTTCACGTTACGCCCAAACCACACCTATGAATAATGAAGCTCTTCAGACCAACACATTTTAGATTTGCGCCAGGCGCAAGAGTCATTTATCAAAAATGATAAAAAAAGAGTCACGTTAAAAAATAAATACGAATGTCAAAAAAAAAAAAAAAAAATGTCAGTCACGCTTGCACACTGCCTCCGAAACTTTTGTCCGTCAAAAATAAAAAACGAATCAGGTTCGATTTTCTGCGTTTTTCGCATCCGTAGCAAGCATTTTGAATGGTGTTTTGACAATTCAGAGCCACCGAATCACGAATGCGAAAAAACGCATGCGATAATTTCGGACTCGGTGTGCAAGGGCCTTAAGCAATGCAAGTGGCAGCTGCTCACACCGGCCGACAGAAACGTATGAAGGTATTTTTGGTGCAAATCAACTGTAAACTCCATCCACTGGCCCAAAAACAGAATCCAATGTTGTGGTCGAAGGTATTCAGCGCTTCAGGTATTGTCTTTTCTGGCACTTCTGGAAAAATCACTTTAATTTATTAAACAGTTGATTTCTAATTTTAATTCTGACTCCATGAATAATTTAATCTGACTCCAAATTTAAATGACTCTTTATTTTTTACTGATTTTCTATCTTAACAGCTTAGAGAACAGATTATGATTGAACAGATCATAAGATTAATTGTGATTTGATTTAGATCGTTGATTATTCTGAGGATCTCATACTTTCAGTTATTAATTCATTATGGACCCAAATCCGCATAGAGATCACGTCGGCTGAATCGTGTTTCTCACAGACACAAACTTGTCAGTTCTGACTTTAGTCAGTGGATGAAGGGTTGGCTAATACCTCTTAAGTCGGTTGTCTACTGCTCACTCAAAAGTAGTTTATTTTAGCCACTTCCATACAACTTACTAAATCAGTGATAAACAGAAATCAAAAGGTCTTCAGATGACATGCTACTGCTCCGTTCATACATGCGCCTTTAGTTTGAACTTCCCTGACTAAGATTTGCGGTGGCATCTGCCTCCTTCCATCTTCTACCGCTTATCCGGGCCGGGTCGCGGGGGCAGCAGTCTAAGCAGGGATGCCCAGACTTCCCTCTCCCTAGACACTTCCTCCAGCTCTTCCGGGGGGACACCGAGGCGTTCCCAGGCCAGCCGGGAGACATAGTCTCTCCAGCGTGTCCTAGGTCTTCCCCGGGGTCTCCTCCCGGTGGGACATGCCCGGAACACCTTCCCGGGAAGGCGTCCAGGAGGCATCCGGAAAAGATGCCCGAGCCACCTCAACTGACCCCTCTCGATGTGGAGGAGCAGCGGCTCTACTCTGAGCTCCTCCCGAGTGACCGAGCTTCTCACCCTATCTCTAAGGGATCGCCCAGCCACCCTGCAGAGAAAGCTCATTTCGGCCGCTTGTATCCGGGATCTTGTCCTTTCGGTCATGACCCACAGCTCATGACCATAGGTGAGAGTAGGAACATAGATTGACTGGTAAATCGAGAGCTTCGCCTTACGGCTCAGCTCCTTCTTCACCACGACAGACCGGTACAGGGACCGCATTACTGCAGAAGCTGCACCGATCCGCCTGTCAATCTCCCGTTCCATCCTTCCCTCACTCGTGAACAAGACCCCAAGATTTTTAAAAGTCTTTTTTGACTATGCCATAAAATAAAGGCATTTTTAATATTCCAGGAGAGTGCCTTGGAGTTTTTCTTTTGTTTAAGACCCCAAGATACTTGAACTCCTCCACTTGAGGCAGGAGCTCTCCACCAACCTGAAGCGGGCAAACCACCCTTTTCCGACTGAGAACCATGGCCTCGGATTTGGAGGTGCTGATTTTCATCCCAGCCGCTTCACACTCGGCTGCAAACCGTCCCAGTGCATGCTGGAGGTCCTGGTTTGATGAGGCCAACACGACAACATCATCCGCAAAGAGCAGAGATGAAATCGTGTGGTCCCCAAACCTGACCCCCTCCGGCCCCTGGCTGCGCCTAGAAATTCTGTCCATAAAAATTATGAACAGAACCGGTGACAAAGGGCAGCCCTGCCGGAGTCCAACACGCACCGGGAACAAGTCTGACTTACTGCTGGCAATACGAACCAAGCTCCTGCTCCGGTCGTACAGGGACCGGATAGCCCTTAGCAAAGGGCCCCGGACCCCATACTCCCGGAGCACCCTCCACAGGCCGCTGCGAGGGACACAGTCGAATGCCTTCTCCAAATCCACAAAGCACATGTGGATTGGTTGGGCAAACTCCCATGAGCCCTCCAGCACCCTGTAGAGGGTATAGAGCTGGTCCAGTGTTCCACGACCGGGACGAAAACCACACTGTTCCTCCTGAATCCGAGGTTCTACTATCGGCCGGATTCTCCTCTCCAGTACCCTGGCATAGACTTTCCCAGGGAGGCTGAGAAGTGTGATCCCCCTATAGTTGGAGCACACCCTCCGATCCCCCTTCTTGAAAAGAGGGACCACCACCCCGGTCTGCCAGTCCAAAGGCACTGTCCCCGACCGCCACGCGATGTTGCAGAGGCGTGTCAGCCAAGACAGCCCCACAACATCCAGAGACTTGAGGTACTCAGGGCGGATCTCATCCACCCCCGGTGCCTTGCCACCGAGGAGTTTCTTGACTACCTCGGTGACTTCAGCTTGGGTGATGGACGAGTCCGCCTCCGAGCCCTCAGCCTCTGCTTCCTCAATGGAAGACGTGACGGCGGGATTGAGGAGATCCTCGAAGTATTCCTTCCACCGTCCGGTGATATCCCCAGTCGAGGTCAACAGCTGCCCACCTCCACTGTAAACAGCGTTGGTAGGGCACTGCTTCCCCCTCCTGAGGCGCCGGACGGTTTACCAGAATCTCTTCGAGGCCGACCGATAGTCCTTCTCCATGGCCTCACCGAACTCCTCCCAGGCCCGAGTTTTTGCCTCCACAACCACCCGGGCTGCAGTCCGCTTGGCCCGTCGGTACCCATCAGCTGCCTCAGGAGTCCCACAAGCCAACCAGGCCCGATAGGACTCCTTCTTCAGCTTGACGGCATCCCTTACTTCCGGTGTCCACCACCGGGTTCGGGGATTGCCGCCTCGACAGGCACCGGAGACCTTACGGCCACAGCTTCGAGTGGCCGCGTTGACAATGGAGGTGGAGAACATGGTCCACTCGGACTCAATATCTCCAGACTCCCTCGGGATCTGGTCGAAGCTCTGCCGGAGGTGGGAGTTGAAGATCTCTCTGACAGGAGATTCGGCCAAACGTTCCCAACAGACCCTCACAGTACGTTTGGGTCTGCCGAGTCTGTCCAGCTTCCTCCCCCGCCATCGGATCCAACTCACCACCAGGTGGTGATCAATTGACAGCTCCGCCCCTCTCTTCACCCGAGTGTCCAAGACATACGGCCGGAGGTCGGATGAAACGACCACAAAGTCGATCATCGACCTCCGGCCTAGGGTGTCCTGGTGCCATGTGCACTGATGGACACCCTTATGCTTGAACATGGTGTTCGTTATGGACAAGCTGTAACTAGCACAGAAGTCCAATAACAGAACACCACTCGGGTTCAGATCAGGGGGGCCGTTCCTCCCAATCACGCCCCTCCAGGTGTCACTGTCGCTGCCCACGTGGGCGTTGAAGTCCCCCAGTAGAACGACGGAGTCCCCAGTTGGAGCACTTTCCAGCACCCCTCCCAGAGACTCCAAGAAGGCCGGGTACTCTGCACTGCCGTTCGGCCCGTAAGCACAAACGACAGTGAGAGACCTATCCCCGACCCGAAGGCGTAGGGAAGCGACCCTCTCGTTCACCGGGGTGAACTCCAACACATGGTGGCTAAGCTGGGGGGCTATAAGCAAACCCACATCAGCCCGCCGCCTCTCACCATGGTGATTCCGACTAGAGATAGTTGGGATCACCTCTACGCACGGCTTGGGCTCTGGAACCACACTCCTCGAGAGAGGATGGACTCTTCACCACTCTGGAGTTGCCCATGGTGAGAGGCTGCCTCCTTATAATCTACTAAAATAATGATTTCAGAATAATTCAAGATGTAACATTCATTTTGCCCGGCAGAGTTAAATATCAATTAAAAGGATTAAAAAGAATACACAATACATAACCGATCAGCATAAAATACAAACATAATTCAAAATGCAATATCAAAAATAGTTTAAAAGAGTTGGCATTAGGGTCCGAAATTAACTTTCTGGCTCACCTGCCACAGGGAGATGAAAAAATCCACCAGCCAAGCATATTTTTTACCGGCCAAAATTATAAACAGCCTTTTTTTGGTCACATATACATTAATTTCAGTACATTTATTTGAGATAATAAGGTATTATGTTGAATACAAACATAAAAAATTGTCCAGAGCAAAATTTGAAATGTATAATAATAAATAAAAAAAATCTATATATTGATCAAAATGTAATCAACTTTATTTATAAAGCACTTATAGAAACTGTAGTTGACCAAAAGTGCTGTACAGAGTACAAAAATGTCAAACAAGTAGACACACAATGAAAACAAATGAAACATGTCAGATACAATGAATAAGAGTACATAGAAGTCAAAACAGAGCAACAAATGGTAAGACATGGAAGATGTGAGCATGGAACTAGTGCTCATAACAGTACATTTTAAGGTTTTGTAAAACTATCAGATGCTTAATCTAATGAACTTAAACCTCATCCGACTCCTCACTCTCTACCGCAATTACCCCTTTTGCATGGTCCATGAACTCTGGCCTCCTACTCCTGACAGAGTCTTGGTGCCACAGCATCACAGCTTTGCTTGGATCATACTCCCTGATCTCTGGAGAGGACAGCTGGACCATAAGGAGATCTGACAGTGTATCAGACTTTAGGTTGGAGCGCCAATTGGTTTTCACCTGTTTCATGGTACTAAAACCTCTTTCACATTCAGCTGTGGAGGCAGGGAAGGACAGGACTAGGTCAACCAATGCCAGCAAATCAGGGCAGGAATGCTGATGGCTCCTGTTGACATGGCACCAGGATATCTTCTCCAGGGCCTGGGGCTCTTGGTATATCAGCACCTTCAGGACTGTCCACTGGTCAAGGATTCAGGTCAGAGGTCTCCAGGACAGGCTTGAAGTGGTCCACCAAGGTTTCCAGTTCATTGTCACCAAAATCTAGAATAATGTTATACAACATTACAAGAAGCATCATGCAGTTTTACTTCTCAAACTATAAAAATATGATCATGAACCTAAACCTAACCTGACTGCCCTGTAATACAAAACATAAAGTACCCTGCTGCTGCATCTCCTGACTCTGGCCAGTTGGTGAAGCTGACCAGCTTGGCTGCACACAGGACCCCTACACTGGCATCAGGGAACCTGTCAGTCATACTCTCCACTAGACTGTCAAGCATTTTGTCCTGTGAGACGACGAGGCCGAGGGTCTTGCTGTCACCTCTGGTCAGCGAAATTCCCTCATAGCTGTTGGCCATTGTGGCCTTCATCATGGGCCCTTTTCTGATGATAAAAGCCTCATACTCTTTCACATTCTCCCTCTCTTATTAATGTAATCATTTCTCTTAATTCTCTTTAAGTATTTCTTATTGCAGCTTAAATGAACATACTTGGTTTTGTACTTCTTAAGTACTGCCTGTGTTGAGCACAAGGAGCTGTGGGCTTCTGCTATGGTGATTGTGGACCTCTGCAGACAGGCAGACAGGTTGCTCAGGTGGGTTAGTGTGTCATGCAGGAAGCCACAGAAGCGGATAACAACAGCCTCCCTCACCGTACTATAGTATCTCCTGGCCTTGGCTTGCTGGACAACTCTGACATTTTAGGCATCAGCAGATTGAGTCTAAAATGCATAAAGAACAAAGACATACAAATAGACAATTACTTGCTGTTAAAAAAGAATAATGACATGTTTTATTAGTGTATAAAGCATTGACCAATTGTAATATTACTTATTGTTATTTACTTGACATTACATATTGATGATGACTTTTGGAGTACATATTATACAGTAGCGATCTAGACCAATACCTGTTCCAGGTGCTGGACAAACCCCTGGTAACCTCACAGGAAGTGATCCAGTGCACACAATAGGTGTCCTACCCATCGGGTCCCGCCAATTCTGGTGGGCACCAGTGGTGTGTGTCCAAGAGCCTGGAAGCTGTTTACGAGGTTTGCCCTGTTCAGTGACTGGTGTGGTAGAATGTGTAGAGCCCACTGAGGAGGTCTTCTATTATCTGAAACATCACGTTGGAACGGATGGCATCAGAAAAGGCCAGTTCAAGGCGGTGTGATGCAGTGGATGCTGATGATGTAGGCCCTGTCCCCCTTCAGCCGGCTGACCACACCACTCTTGGCTCCAGTCATAACAGCAGCTCCATCAGTTCCCAGAGCGACCAACTTGCTCTCCCACTCTTCACACTCTCCCTCCATGATGGCGCTGATGGCTTTACTTATATGTGCGGTATCTGCCTTCTCCACTGCATTAATTCCAACAAACTTAGGCTCGATCTTGCCCTTGTGACAGAATCTGACATACACTAACTCCTCCTCTTTCACAGAGTTGTCTGTGGAGCCATCTGACATGATGGAGAGAAATGTTGTGTTTTTTAGATTTTCTCTGATGTTGTTTCTCTCCACCTCTTCAATATAATGCATAAACTCTTTGGCCTGCATCTCATTTCTGTATGTTGACCACACGGCAAATCCTTTTTGTTCATCCAAACTGCAAAAATCAAGCATCCAAATTAATTGAATAATAATTACAATCATGTTATCCAATATAGCTGGTAGTTGATTGTGAAAACAGCCTCCTAACCTTAGTTTATTTCAGGGTCAACACTATAAGTCTGATAAGTAAATTGTGTCACATTGCTTTAGAATTTAAACAGTATCTGGAGACAAACATTAACCTAATGTTACAGAGCCATAGGAAAGCATGGAGCTCTCAATGTCAGCATCAGCAGGCCTATTATTTTACTGTATATTTACACAATTATTTTGAGGTAAACCAAAGCTTAACAAAATATTAGAAAAATAACCAATACTGGCCCACGTCTGCTAAATAGTCTTTAAAAACTACCTACAAAAACACTAGTCTAGCTACAGGAGGAAAAACATTTCCACTTACTCCCACATCCACTCGAAGTCAGAAAGTGGCCTGGCCTTCTTGCCGATGGCATGTACAACCCTAAACAGTAGCTTCATCTTCTTGCTGGTATGCTCTGACATTGCCATTAGCGCTGTCACAGAAGTTTTCAAGAGTAGAGGCTCCGACTGAGCCAGGGACACAGACACGCAGGCAATGTGACACTTGCTGTGTTCATGGTCACGAATGTTCTCAAGTTTCATCGTTTTATTTCCGATGACAAATGAGTTGTTTCTGTTTTTATCTTTAGCATTCTGGCGACACACAGAACAACTCATCACGACAGCATCAGAATCATATTGTAGCCAGCCTCTTGAAACTCTGTTATCTCCAAACCTCCATTTCTCACGAAACTTTCTTTTTTATGTAATTTGTCCCCCTTTTCGTCTGTGGGTTTTTGTTTCAAAGGTTGGCTCACTCCTGGTAAATGTCGCCACATATCAGCTAATAAGCGGCAGCGAGCTGCAGACCGGAAGTTAGCTGCAGTACTAGCTAGCAACAGAACGTCTCTAGCGCTCCAAGTCTCACGGCACTGTTTACCTTCCGGCCCCCGAGACAGAGCCGCGAGACTTGGAGCGCTAGAGACGTTCTGTGGCTAGCTAACCTCGTCCCCAGATTAGTGACTGGCAAACACAACAACTCCGAGCCATCATGACATATATTTTATAACATTACAAAATGCATTTGAAATAAACATTTTATTACATTACTATTTTTGTACGAACATTCGCCAGTGTGGCGGATAGCCTTTTGAGATTTACTCGCCAAACGGAAAATCTACCCGCATTTGGCGCTTGCCGGGTGTTAATTTCGGACCCTGACCACACGTAATTTTAGATTTATTTATTTTTCCATGTCGCAGTGCCGGTTCAGGGCTTCCACTGAACTCAGTAATGTATAAGACATGTGACCCTCTAGTGGTGAAGTATGAAGTATGGAAGTGCAATTAAAGGATTGACTTTAATACAGTAATAATATAGATAATATTATAGTGGAAAGTTTTACAGCGACAAGCACCACTCACATTTTCTCCACATTTTAGTCCAGTTTAGTAAGAGATGTTAGATTGTGTTATATTGTATATGTAGATATGTTTACTTACATCATAATAAATTAATAAAGTCTGTGAAAGGTTTGATATTGTGTAGTTTGTGATCCTCCATCAGCAGCTGCAGTTTCTCTCAGCTGTATCAGTGCAGTCACTGTGACGTCTGACTGACAGAGGTTTTTGTACGACTCTTTATCACTGTGTGAACACATACTGACTGTTGATATAGTGTTCACTCTGACAGTAATAATCTCCTGTATCTTCAGTCTGGACTGCACTGATGGTCAGAGTAAAATCAGTTCTGGATCCACTGCCACTGAATCTAGATGGAGTTCCAGTATAAGGTCTTGTCGCCGAATGAATCAGGAGTTTAGGAGCTTCTCCAGGTTTCTGTGAGTACCAGGCCATACAAGTGTATGAACCATAACAGTTATTGCTCACTACTGTGTTTGTTTTGCAGTTTATAGAGACTGATTCACCAGTTTGAACCGTTTTTACAGAAGGAGTCTGAGTCACAGTCACCTGTCCACTGAAACCTGATAGAAATAGTGAGAGTTAGAAAAGCAACATTCACTGTTGATGATATTATAATATTTCAATTTAACTTTTACCTTCAATGCACAGACAGAGAGTCCAGATGAAGATGTTGATTGTGTTCATTGCTGTAGTTTAGTCTTGTGTGATGATGAAGAGTGTGTTCTGTTCTGCTCTCAGTCATGAAGTGTTAAACTCACAGCACTATAAACACTCTCAGAGCACTGAAGCATGTGCTGACAATGCAAAGAAGTGGGCAGGATTTACAACAGCTTGGGCTGATAACAAACTCATAAACTCTACATAGAAGATTTTACTTTCAGAATAATGTTATTGAATCATTTAGTGATTAATTGTACATATTTATTAATTGTGAAATATTTTTGTTTATGTTTGTCAGGCTGATAAGACACTAGGTTTTGTCTGGAGAATCATGAATGTAGATCATTTTAAACATATGTGACCCGTCACGGAAACCAGGGACACAAGTCGGCAGCACAACTTTCGAGCAAAACGAGAAAGAAGCGTTTTTTTTTTCAAAATTGGTGATTTTCGTTTTTTTCCAGAATCTGTTAGTTGAGATCACGAAGAAGCCTCTCCATGTTTGAGATAGCAGTATTGGTATATTTAAAAGCGTACATTTTAAGGTTAAAATCAGCTTGTTTGTCTGAGCTTCTAGCACGCTGTAGGGGCGTGTCATTGTCTGTGTGTATTTCCATACTGGATGCCGGCTTTTGTTTCTTTTGTTATTGACCCCGCCCCCAAGGGATCAGCGTGGCTACTTATCCAGCGTTTAGGCCAGCTGTCTCTGATATCAAAATTAAAAGAAAATGTATGCCGCAAAGATTATCGCAGACGAGCTGAACCGGGGCCGTTACACAAATGTTTTGAAGTACTTCTTCGACGAGCCGGATGCACAAGCGCTCACTAATTCCGAAGACGATCTGAGCGACGATGATGATGACGATGATGGCATGATACTGAATAATATCCCTAATCTACAACTTAGCGAAGATGAAGACGACGAGGAAGAATGTATTGGACTGGCGTCAGACGAGTTGGACCGTAAGATATCAGAGGCTATATCGATAGTAACTTTCGATGAGGATAAAGACAGAGAAATGGGGAAAATCCGTAACTTTGACTGTAAATGCTACACGAGGAGAAAAGAGAACTATCTGCATGGGAGACTGTCTTGTAGCCAGAAGCTTTCTCCAGACATTATGTACAACATACGGCTGGATTCTTTAGCTGCGGAAAAAGAGTGGCAGGACATGCGAATTATTGGACATTTAGAGGCAAACAGACGCACAGTGCAAACTTCGGAGAAGGTTACATCCACAAAGAAGACCCCGACAAAGAGAAAGTGTGCCCGAACGACTTATTTCATCGGAGGCAACGAGATCTGCAAGAATACTTTTCTGTTTCTTATGGGGTGAGTTTCCATAAACATCAAAGTTTGCCGTTTTGTGTTCATTCTAAGAACGCGTACACTTATGTTTAGTCCATGTTTACACCTTCCCATACCTACCTATTGTTATTAGCTAACGTTAGCTCAGGACTGTCGTTTTAATTGTAGGCTAATTGTTAGCATCATATCACTTGCCAAAAAAACCCATTACTATGAGCTTTTAGATAGTAATGTGAGCATCTGCAATTAATTTGAATAATGCTTCAATTACTTGAATTGACTGGTGTTACTGACTTAACGTAGCCCACGTAAACCTGCCTGTTAGCATTCTTGAATTGAATGTGATGCTAATTATTTAGCCAGTGGTGGAGGAAGTACTAACGTTACTTAATATTCTTACCAAGGATTACTAACGTAATTGTATGTATCTGATTAAATTCATACAACTTGCATACAATTGCAAACAACATGCAATATTCATACAATTCAATACGAATTCAATTCGTAAAAGTATAAAGTATCCGTAGCCGTAAAATGTGCGTAAAAGTATTTATGAAGAGTTTAATGTAGGTACTAAACCAGGAAGTAAAGATACAGATTCTAAAATGTAGTAAAGTAAAAAGTATTAATCATAAAATTTACTTCAGTAAAGTAAAAGTACCTATAATTTGTACAATACATTCTGATATAGACCATGCTGTGAAACTTTTTTTTTTTTTTTTCTCAGCATTGGCAGAGACACCCTGGCTGATATTGTCAAACACTATGAGGAGAATGGGGCAAGACCACGTTTGAGGAAGAGGCACTCACTGCGACGTCCACCAGTCAGATTCATCCGCCCTGAGGAAATCCACAGAGTTGTGGACTTCATTAAAAACTATGCAGAAGACAATGCCATCATGCTGCCTGGCCGACAGCCTGGGCATAAGGATTGGCATGTGAAGTTGCTGCCAACTCATGTGTCCAAGGCCTCAGTGTGGCGTCTCTACATTAAGTCTGCTAAGGAGCTTGGTATGTGTAAACATTGATTTAGAATTGAGTGCTTATAATGTGAAATAATGCAGAGCACTAGTAGCAATTACAATACAATTAACCAATAAGCAATATCTGTTTTTCAGGTGAGCGTGCAGTTTGTAAAACCAGTTTTAAAGCACTGTGGAACCGACTTCTCCCACACATCAAAAGTTGCCGGCCGCGCACAGATCTCTGCTGGCAGTGCCAAAGCAATAACGAGCAGCTGATACGAGGTGCAAACCTCCCAGATGATAGAAAGTCTGAAGCAGTAAAGAAGCAACAAGATCATCTTTCCCTTGTGCAGAAAGAGAGGGCTGTGTACAACGACATGACTGCTGCCTGCAGAAAGATTTGCTCTGGCTCTAACCTGTCTTTTGGACCGTCCCTACCAGCAAGCAAGAAGATTAGGATGCATTACAGTTTTGATTTTGCTCAGCAGGTATTTCACACATTATTTACTTCACTTTACTTTATTAATGTCCCTTAAAGGGCGATTTGGTGCATGAGAATAAGCAGACTGATAATAGCGCAAATGCAAAATAGCATCAATATAGTAATTTATATCTTTATTTGGCAGTTATGAATAGACACAAATTTCATTCTAATCCAAGTTCCCTCTCTCCCTCTGTCTCCTACAGTTACACTTTCCCTCAAACCCTCTCCAGCCTGGACCAATGTACTTCATGACCCCACGGAAATGTGGCCTATTTGGTGTTTCCTGTGAAGGGCTGCAGAAACAGGTGAATTACTTGATTGATGAAGGCATGTCATCTACTAAGGGAAGCAATGAAGTCATCAGCTACATGCATCATTTCTTCGGCAACTTTGCAGTTGGTGAAACAGAGGTGGATCTTCATTGTGACAACTGCAGTGGGCAGAACAAGAACAACTTCATGCTCTGGTACCTTGCCTGGCGGGTTGGACACAAGCTTCACAATAATATTGAAATCCACTTCCTTATTGCTGGCCACACCAAGTTTTCCCCTGACTGTGGCTTTGGACTCATCAAGCAAGCCTACATGAAGACAAGAGTCAACACTTTGGCAGACATCGCTGAGGTACTTTAACTTTACTTTGCTTTAATGACTTCATTGCTGTTTTCGGTTCTGCTTCAATGAAATGTTTAACTGAAGATATTTTTTTTTTCTTTCTTCCTCTCTTCTTTTTTTGTCATCAGGTTGTGGAAAACAGCTCTCCTGTGAGTCACCTCAATATCCCACAGCTTGTTGGAATGGCAGAAGGCAAAGTTTTGGGGTCACAACACAGAAGAGTCCACAGAAGATGATGCGAATGTGAGATCATTTGGACTGTCACAAAGACCTTTGTCTTATGCTGCTATTACCAAGTAAAAGTGGTCAGGAATGCCAGGCTGCCAGCTCTGTTTTGATTGATTAATGTGTATATATTTTTTTTTTATTAATTTTTATTTGTGTACTAACTAAAACTACATTTGGTGCCTTCTGCACTGTTTTGCACTTTTTACTGTCTAACTAAAACTACATTTGGTGCCTTCTGCACTGTTTTGCACTTTTTACTGTCTAATTTTAAAGTATTATTACTGGTATATAAATCATTCAATGGTCTAGGACCTCAATACATTGCAGATATACTCACTGAATATAAACCCAACAGATCACTCAGATCACTAGGATCATATCAGCTAGAAATACCAAGGGTTCACTCTAAGCATGGCGAGTCCGCTTTTAGCTATAATGCCAGCCGAAGCTGGAACCAGCTTCCAGAAGAGATCAGATGTGCTCCTACTGTAGTCACTTTCAAATCCAGACTCAAAACACTTACTGATTGAGCACTGTGCCGATGTTCGTCTGACTGTTTGTACTGTACTGTATAACTGTTTTAATTATTTTTATTTATTTTTATTATTTTAGTTTCTTCTATGTAAAGCACTTTGAATTGCCTTTGTGTATGAAATGTGCTATATAAATAAACTTGCCTTGCAACATTATGTTGTATAATTACAGTTATGCACAATAAATTTTCTCAAAACTACTACATGGACTGTTTCTTTCTTTCTTTCAAAACTACATTTAGCAGTTGTTTAGCAGGGTCTGTGTAACCTGTTCTGAAATGGTTTTATTATAATTTTTTTTTTAATTTACTCGTTCTGCTCTGCGCTCACACACACACACACTCTGATGGCTACTTATTATGAAGCGCTCTGGCCGGCTCTATCTGATTTCAAAATTCAATGAGGATGGACGCCAATAACATCACGATGTCCAGCAATCGATTTAAATAGTAATATAGATCCGCCACTGAAATGAACGTGTATATGAATGGTACAGTGGTAGAGCGTTCGCCAGTCGTGTCAGAGGTTGAGGGTTCAAATCCACCCTTGTATAGTTTTTTTTTTTTTTTTTTTTTTTTTTTTTTGTATAGTTTTTTTTCTCTCATCAAAACGATTGTTCATCAGTGGTTGTATATCAAGCAGGGACACGCAAACGTTTGAATTATTTTATTTCAACAGAATGAATAGAGAGTATCCGCAAAGCAACGGATAGAAGCGCGCGTCGAGTGAAGCCAATGCAGTGTGTGCGCGAGCCACACGAGTAAACACTGTATCTGCGCCACTGATCGCCGCGGCAACGAGCACTTTGATCACTCGATTAAAAAAAACACATTTCAGCGCCTAGAATCTTATTTAAAAAACGAACGAAATGAATGCTCTGCCAGTTAACTGGAGATGTTTTTTTTAGAGAATTTGTAGAATTGGTACATTCAGGGGGGAGGGGGAGACGGGGGAGCTTCACAGGGGGTATGGCTTATCTAAATGAGATGTAAATGAGCCTCTATTGTCACTCCCAGCAGGAGAGAGAGGTGAGAACGTGCCAATCTTTAGAAGCAGATTTCTACCATTTAAAGGGACACTTCACCCATTTGCATTAAGCTTTGTATTGTTAGAAACCCAGTCATATATTATAATAAACGTGGATTTTTCATTCATTTTTCCCTGAGATGGGAGAAATAAGGATTTAAGTGTTTTACTTCCTGCTTATTATGACGTAAAAATCATCATTTTGCGTCATAATAAGCAGGAAGTCACATTTCATTGAAAAGTGTAGAGACTACAAACACTAGCTCCTCATTATTCCAGGGGGAGGGACCTGCTCACGCTACAGGCCTATTACAGATCAGTGGGTGGGACTTCACTTTCTGAAACTAAAAGCAATATCCTCCATCTTGTTTGGAAGCTAAGCTAACAGGCACTGTGGAGCCGGCTGTGATGATATGACAATAGCGGAGGGTAACGTTACTCAATATGATGTAGAAGAAGAGGATTTCGGAAGTCTGATGCTCGAATCAGGTGTTTGTGACTACCTTTACAAGCCACATAGCGAAGAGCAGCCGAGGCAGAAGACCTGCCTGTCGCAGACGAGAAGCCCAGACTGGCTCGAGCTGGGGGCGGACTGGTGGCGCCGGTGATCTCACTATGCAACTACGAACACAGAGATAGAGTCCGTCTACTGCAAAGAATTTAAACGATGCCAGTTTCTCCTGGACGAAATCTCTGAATCAGACGAGGACACGGACGTTTGTTTTGTGAACCATCCTAGTTTCGCACCGCATCTGACTGAACATCCCGGTAACGTTACCATGCAATAATTCACCACTTCGAAATAAATACAAATGAGGAGTAATGCACTAATGAGTTTGCCAAATAACTAACGTTAGACATTTTGTGTGAAATGAATTTCAAGCTCCGGTGGTAGCTAGCCTTATAGACGGATGAGTGATTCATATGCTGTTCTGGATTAGTGGGAGTGGCTTGCGCAGCTGTGCAATGTGGTGCATTTTGGGAGTTGTTGTCTTTCATACAAATGCGTCCTGAAGTTACTTTCTTTCTTTCCTCGGTCAAGAAGGCACCAAATTCAAAATTTATTTTACATTTTGACTACATATATGACCCACTTTCAATAAAGATCAATGTTCCCATGGGTGAAATGCTCCTTTAAGTTTTTTTGAGTGCCTACCTTCAAATGGCCACAACTTCTCCAAATATAATCAGATTTCCATGTGTTACACATCGTTGGAAAGCTTAAATACTACACTTTCAGAATATGTGAATAACTCAAAATGCCCCAGAACCGACTTGTGTCCCTACTTTCTGTGACTGGTCACATATGTCATACGCAGCAGTTTCTCTGAGTTCAGTTCTGTGGTACACCTTTACAAGCATGTTAACAATGAGAAATCAAGAACTATATAAATCAGTTTTACTATATTTAGAGTCATAATAAAAAAAAGTCCATTATGGTCTTTGGAATCAATGTTGACATGTTGCTCTCTGGGAAATATTTTCATGATGTCTATTTTTTCCCACATTTTCCACATGCATGAAGTTCATCAGGACTCATAATCAGGTCATTATATATTAAACAATGTGCATCTGAAATGTTCAGAATTATTGATTCATTTATTTGAAGCTGCAGGTTTTTCTGTGAATCATGATGATTGATCTGCATATGAAGAACAGAAGCATCATTATGAGAAACTCCACAACATCATCCATGATCAAAGAGGTCAAAGGTAACCTCAGAGGTCACAGCTCATCAAATATATTTCTTTAAACAGTGTTATATCAGAAAGCATTTAGTCAAATCTGAATGAGTGAGTGTTGAGAAGAGCTGAGGATCTTCTAATATCAGTGTGTTGAAGTGTTGTTTCTCTCTCTCTGCTGGAGTGTGTGTTCACTCGAGTGGAATAGAGGTTTTTGTACGAGCGTTTCATTAGATTGTATCACTGTGGCTCACATTCGGTGGAGGAACTAAACTGGTGATCGGTAAGTCTGTCTATTTATTCACCTAATAAAAAAATACAATTTAGATTTCAGAAACTGTTTTACAGTTGAAACAAGAAAAACATTTATTATTAATAATGATTATTAGATATTGTGGCGAAACTTTACTTGAAGCCTTTATGTATAATGCATTATAAAGGTATCAATAGCGTATGTTATAATGTCATATATGTTTTCATAAATAACTGTAACCAAAGTTAAAATGTTTTATAATATTTGCAAATTCCTTGTTACATCTAGAATTGTTTGTTTGTCATGAGTTTTAGTGTATTATAATTTTTTGGAGGTGTAACAATGAACAGATAATATTATATCTTATATAATGTATGTGTGTTTAAACCTTGGTTACAATTATTGATGAGATCTACATGTAAAACAATATATAATTAATGCATTAAAAATAAAAATACTAAAAAATACTTTTTCCTTCATTTATTTCTAAACTGAGTTCATATTTAGTTCATCTTTTATTGTAGAAATCATACATGGAAAAAAGAGATTTGACATCAGAATGTAAATGTTGCTACTTTCTGTAGTTCAGTCAATGATACTGAATCTCTTTTGCTCATGTTGTGCTTATAATTCAGTGTTTTGTTCATTCTGTGTGATTCAATTGTGTTTTAACTCTGTTTTAACTTGAGTGACATTTTCAGTTCAGGAGAATATCTCAAAATTTAAGATATTTATGTTCAGAGTGAATAATTGCTGGAATTAAAGCAGTCAGATCGGCCTGATAATAGATAATGTGTGTTATAACTGCTGTTACACTTATTGATGAGATCATACATGCATTTTAATGTTTATAGCAGTGCATAATTAATGCATTAAACATACTTTTATAATACAATATGTATGAAAGCTTTAAATGAAGTGTTACGTTGTAGTGTTAAGTGTGTGTGTGAATGTGTTGTGTTTGTCTCCTGCAGCTGGTCCCACAGTGAAGCCCTCAGTGTCTCTGCTGCCGCCCTCTTCTCTGCAGATCTCTGGAGACTCAGCCGCACTGCTCTGCCTGCTCAGCTCTTACTCTCCACAGGGGGCGCTGGTGAGCTGGACACTGGACGGGTCAGAGGTCACCGAGGGGGTTCTGACCAGCGCAGAGAGCCAGCAGGACGGCCGCTACAGCCGCAGTAGCGTCCTGACCCTCAGCAAAGCACGCTGGGAAGAGGGAGAGCTGTACGTCTGCAGAGTAACACATGATGGAGCTCCTCATGAGGTCTCGTTCCACAAGAGCTCTGAGTGCTGATGTTTCTCTCCTGAAGATGAGCCGTATCTGAGTGTCCTGTGTCAGGCAGGATTCACATGAGTCTAGTGCTGCAGCTGTAGTGATTTACAACTCAATACTGAAAGAGTGTGTGTGTGTGTGTGTGTGTGTGTGTGTGTGTGTGTGATCTTTCATTCTGCTGTGTTTGCTGCAACATTAAATAAAGCTTCTCAACAAGTTCACTTTGTGTCTGACAACATCATTCAACTAACAGATGAAGATGCAGGTGCTTTTCAGAAGGTTGATGTAGCAGTAAATGTCAAATAAAGCTCTTGGGGTTTGAACATGGTCTCTGGAGACAGAGCTGCTCTATTCTGAGAGGATCACAATCACTCCACCCTGACAATGCAAATGGGGTTTTCAGTCTCACTCTTTGATTGGTTACATGATCTGGACTGGAACACTTTCACTTCTGCTTTATTGAAGCAGCGCAGACAAACCGATCATTTATAGGAGATTAAAAAGTTTAGAATATAAAAATATCATAAAAAAGATCAAGATCAAGATCAAGATCAAGAATCAGCCGTTCTGACACTAATTGTTACATAATCATTACATTTATAGACAATGGTGTAAATATACATGAAAATGTTATGAAAATCATAACTAATACATGATCACAAATCAAGAATCAGTGTGTTGTTAATAAATGTTAATATCATAGTGTATTTGTTCATTGTTCATACATGTTTATATTAAAGTGTATTTGTTCATTTTATAATAAAAACCCTTGGTTGAATGTGTGTTTCACTGCCAGTTTCTGCCCAGCCGACTCTCAGCCAGATCTGTCTTACAGTGCCTGGGCCAGACCTGGGCCATATCAGTCAATAAGAGTCGCTTTACAGGGTGTGGGCCACATCTGGGCCAGAGGAAGCTCTGTGTGTCCATGTTCAGTGTGTTGGGCCAGTTTTGGGCCGGGGACCCAGCCAGAAGTGGAGGTGGGCCAGGCAAAGTTTGCTCTCTGGCCTGCTGTTATCAACTCAAGAGTGAACCAAAATCATGTTGCTCTAGTGATGGAGAAACAAAGCTTTTAGAAACCATTGAACTGATTGATTTGCATAATGATTCACTGTATTGAAGCTCTGGAAACGCCACACGCTGGTCAGAACAGCGGAAACTCAGCATAAAAACACCTTTTACACACCAAATGCAAATGTTTATATTTAAAGTCTAATCTATTCAATGCAATTACCAAATCATCTAATACCAGTAAATATGAAATGTCTTTATAATATGTGTTAGTTTATTAAATTGAAGGGCTTGTTTTGTTTGTTTTATGGAAACGCATATTCATGTTTTGTAAATGATTAGTTAATCATTTACTAATCAATTGTAAATGACTTATAACTGAATCTACAAAACATACATACAATAATTAACATATCACTTATTAATCATTAATATGAACGCATAGTCATGTGTCGTAAATAATTAGTTAATCATTTACTAATCACTTGTAAATGACTTGTAATACAATTTACAAAACATACATAACATGTTAGTATATCACTTGCCACTCATTTATGAATGTTCTGTAAATGATTAGTTCATCATTAACTAACCACTTATAAATGACTTACAACTGAACGTTATTATTAAGTGTTACTGGCCGGTCTATGGCAGCCATGTGGGCCACGAAACTTAATTTATGGTTACATCTAGCTGATCTAAAGGATAGAGACAGGTCTGTTCTTTTGGACACTCCGCTTTCGCCTTCGGGTCTATTCGGCGACGCTGTATATACGGTCGTCGATACATTTCAGGAGTTGAAGAAACAATCAGCGGCGTTCCAGAAGTTTCTTTCTCGCCGATCTAATGTCCCAGAGACTACTCCCGCCCAGCCATCTACGAGCTCCTCGCAGCACAGAGTGCAACAAAAGGGGGGCGACTCTCTGAGGAGGGTCGCAATGCTGCCAGTTCGGTTGTTCCCTGCTGGTTCGCCGTTTCAGGGCACCGAAGTGACTGTTCGACCAAATCCATTAGGAGAATTTCTGGCACTGTGGAAACTACTGCCAAATATATCTTATTGGGTCCTGCATATAATAGAAAAGGGTTACAGAATTCAGTTTGGTTCTCGCCCGCCCAGATTTCTAGGGGTCCTCCTTACGGTGGTGGACCCCAAGCAGGCTCTGGTTATGGAGCAGCAAGTTCTGACTCTTCTATGAAAGGGGGCTATAGAAAGGGTTCCTCTTCCCAGCTGGGAGTCAGGGTTTTACAGCCGTTACTTCATTGTTCCAAAAAAGGATGAGGGGTTGCATCCTATTCTAGATCTGTGCCAACTAAACCGCAGGGTTCAGAAACTCAAGTTCAAGATGCTTACACTCAAACAGATTGAGTCACAGATTCAGTCCGAGGACTGGTTTGTCACGATAGACTTGAAGGACGCTTACTTCCATGTATCCATCCATCCTCATCACAGGAGGTTCCTGAGGTTTGCTTTCGGGGGCGAAGCATACCAATATCGTGTTCTTCCGTTCAGCCTAGGTTTATCACCCCGCGCTTTTACGAAATGCGTGGATGCAGCTCTTGCTCCCCTGAGACTCCAGGGCATCCGCATGTTGAATTATATTGACAATTGGTTGATTTTAGCTTAATCCGAGCATAATGGCAGTTTGGCATCGAGATGTCGTTCTGTCTCACATGAAGATGTGGGGTTGAGGCTCAGCGCCAAGAAGAGTGTGCTCCTCCCGTCTCAGAGGACCACTTTTCTAGGTGTGGTATGGGATTCGACAATGATGCGGGCACAATTGTCACCAACATGTATTACTTCGATTCTCTCAGCCGTAAATGGGGTAAAACTAGGCCAGTCACTCACTGTGAAACAGTTTCAGAAACTGTTGGGTCTCATGGCAGCTGCGTCCAACGTAATAACTTTTGGCCTCCTGTACATGAGACTCATGCAGTGGTGGCTCAGGACCAAGGGGTTTTCTCCAAGGGGAAACCCGTTTTGCATGATCAAGGTTACGCACTTCAATGCCTACGTGCCTTAGTCATGTGGATCAAACCTTGGTTCCTCACCCAAGGCCCAGTGCTGGGGGCTTCTTGTCGACGCGTAACGCTATCGACGGATGCTTCCCTCACAGGTTGGGGGGCAATCATGAGTGGTCGCTCGACGAAAGGTCTTTGGCAGGACCATCTACTTTCTTGGCACATAAATCGGCTAGAAATGATGGCGGTGTTTCGAGCTCTCAAGCACTTCCTGCCAGACCTGAGAGGTCACCATGTACTTGGTCGCACGGACAACACATCAGTGGCCTCTTATATCAACCATCAGGGGGGTCTGAGGTCACGTCACCTATGCAAACTGGCTCATCAGATCCTCCTATGGGCCCATGGGAAATTACTGTCTCTCAGAGCAGTATATATTACGGGGCATCTAAATCAGGGAGCGGATATCCTGTCGAGGCAGGGGCTGAGGCCCAGGGAATGGAGACTTATCTCCTTCCACCTTAAAGGTGCATGTGGCGGTTATATCTGCTTACCACACTCCTCTGGGTGGTGCATCATTGGGGAGAGATCCTCTCATTACTCGTTTTCTTCGTGGCACCCTGAGGCTGAGGCCTGCACTGCGCAGTTTAGCACCGGCTTGGGATTTGGCCGTTGTACTGGATGGCCTGGCTTTGGCTCCCTTCGAGCCCATTGAAGAGGTTTCAGAAAAGTTCCTTACGCTAAAAACTTTATTTCTCATTGCTATTTCTTCTATCAAGAGAATTGGAGATTTGCAAGCCTTGTCGGTTGCTCCTTCGTGCCTGGAATTTGCACCTGGTTTGGTGAAAGCCTTTATTCACCCTAGACCGGGTTACATCCCTAAGGTCCCTACTAATGTATCGTAGTGCTCAGTCGTGCTGCAGGCCTTCTGTCCGCCACCTTTTATAACACCAGATCAGGAAAAACTTAATCTGCTGTGCCCTGTTCGGGCTTTGGATGCTTACGTACACAGAGCTGCCCTGTGGCGTAATTCGGATCAACTATTTGTCTTTTTCGGGTCACCAAGAAAAGGTTACCCTGCTTCCAAGCAGATAATGAGCAAGTGGGTAGTCGAGGCTATCTCACTTGCTTATGAAGCGGCTGGTCAGCCTTCACCTTTGGCCGTCCGAGCCCATTCTACTAGGAGTATGGCTGCCTCTAAGGCTTTATTATCAGGGGTTTCCCTCCATTACATCTGTGATGCGGCAGGCTGGTCCTCACCGCATACATTTGTTAGATTTTATGACTTGGATCTTGGTCTCGTTCCCTCTCAGGGAACCAGGGTTACATACGTAACCTGATATGTTTTCAGGTGGGTGATCAGGTATTGGCTTTGCTACCTCTTCCTAATAATTATTTCAAGCAAAGTTTAAAGGACCTTACAGTGTAGCTAAACATCTTTCAGATAACAATTATCTGCTGAATACTCCCGATTGTCAGAGAAAGGTGCAGGTTTGCCACATTAATTTGTTAAATTATATGTAGCTTCTGTTACTTCTGCCTCTGTTGGTGTGGTTACAACTTGTGACTCTTTTAGTTTAGTTTGTGGTTTCTCCTATTTCATCCTATAGTATGGGTGATTCTTCTCCAGAGAATACTGATGAGGATGGGAACCTTCTTTCTCGGGAATGAGTATATGGACGAATTAAAAATTCTGAGATTCTTGCTGATCTGCCCTGCCATCTTTCTTATTTGGCAGAGAAGGAGAGGAATGACATCATTGAGTTAGTGATGTCATTTCCTTCTCTTTTCCTTGACATCCCTGGTCGTACCTCTGTCATTGAACATGACATTGACATAGGAACTTCATGTCCTGTTAAGAAAAATTCCTATAGGGTTAATCCCGTGAAACGAGAATTGTTAAAGAAGTAAACTATTTGCTTACAAATTGTCTGAATCTAGTTTTAGTTCATGGAGTTCTCCCTGTATTTTAGTGAATAAACCTGATGGCTCATATCGATTTTGCATCTTAACTTAATTCTTTGAGGAAACCTGACTGTTTTCCCTTACCTCGCATTGATGACTGCGTCGATCATGTGGGCTCTGCCAAATATGTTAGTAAATTTGATCTTTATTATCATTCAACGGCTCTGGAACCAATCAGCTTTAGTCGTGTGTTACACGTGTTGTTTGAATTTAAACAAGTACAAACTTTAAGCATCTTTGGAAAATGTATTAATGATGCATTTCAAATAATATGATGTTGAAATCCTTGTGGGAATTTCAGTATGTAGCAATACGTGGCCGTCTAGTAGTGACTACGCCACCCCGAATTGCCGGGGAAATAATCTAATAAATAGGACACAAGTCCGTTTGCTCAGGAGAGGCAAGAGACGTGGGTTCACATTGAAACAGGCAAGTTTTATTAAAGAAAACAATTAAACATAATCAATTGTGTCATTTCATAATCAAAAAGGTAACCAAAACAAAAAAAAGAATATGATCACTGCAGGGGCTGAGACCACAGAGAAGCAGGCTAGCTATAGCTGCATATGGCAATAAAACACACTTTGAAGAATCACTCCACTACAAAATAGTGATTAAAAATCACACCACACTTATAACCCCTACTTAGGGTGAAGGCCTGCAGCTAAAACCACCAGCCTGCCTCCAGGAAATCCCAGCTCCTGCAGAATACAGAAAAGAAATAAATATAGAAATGATTAGAAATAAACCAAATCACAATGAGACAAATAATGAAAACAAAATCAAGGTATGAGATAAATGGTCATCTATAATAAAGACAAAAAAAAATAAATAAATATAAACCATTCAAACGGTCACAACACAAAAGTCACACAATCAGTCCAACCTACACAGATGGGACCGGTTTGGTGGGCTAATTATCAATCCATGTAATAAATCACAGTTATAATAGTGATGATCATGCGGCTAAGGACTGGTAACAAAACCAGCCACATTCATACGACAAACCAAAAAAACACAAATTTATGAGATTAAATAAAGTAACCCTTCTGGCCCACTTGAGCCCAAAAGAACAAATAAATTGCCTGAGCAATAGATAAAGTGGAGTCCAGCAGTAATATTCGGCTTCCACAAAGCAGCAGACGTGGCTCAATGAAACATGGGTTGCTGACAGCACGTTGTTAAAGTAGCTGCTCAGCCTGGCTCTAACACGAGCAAAAGAGAACTCCTAAACACAAATATTCATTAACTATCTAATTAAAAACAGTTGCAGATTAAAAGAAACGATCGTAAATGTACTCACCCTGATTCAATTTCGGCGCGCACACACACAAATCACAGGTACACGGAAGTCATATAACAGTCATCTGATGTTAACGAGTCAATAAACAGCTGATACTCCGACGCAGCTATGAGGAGACGTCACACCAATGGGAGACCGAAGGCACGCCACACTAAAATGCATTGCAGGTCGCTCAAACAAACGAACTACACAAAAAGTTAAAAACTAACATTAAAACTTACCACGATGTGGGTGTTGCCACGAGAACGCGCACAGCCTCGATGGCCGAGTGTCACACTAAACAGATACAGATGAAGGCACAATGAAACATCACTTAATACTAACATCAAAACAACCGGCTGCACAGCTGACACACATACCTCCGCGGTCTCTTGGAATGAATGACAAAGGGGCGGGCTTTCAATGACGTATCCCAGGGAACACCCAAAGAGTTTATATACACCAAGGGGCAGAACCCTATTGGCCATATATGTAATGAGGGTGACGTGGCAACGAGTCACTCACTTCACCACAAGTAGTACAAACGTATAATGGACAACAACCTTTTAGAAAGCCTTTTACAAGCACAAACAAGTAAAAGTGAACATCATATTAATTTTAAGTATGCACAATAAACGCGCACATTAACCCGATCACTCGTTTAGCGTTCATGTAAACACTACATTCAGATTCATCAACTGGAATGAATTCAGTCTGAATGAAACACAAGTTGTTCATGTAAACGCATCTGCAGAGTTTCTGTCCAGCTCTTAACGCTGAATGTGCTCTTGGATGGTTAGATACATGATGGACTAATGTAGAAAATAAATGACTTAAGGTCATTAAAAATATATTCTGGGATGACTATATTCTAATCCTGCTTTTTTGTCATTAAAGGAAATTATCTCTCAGTTACAAATTTGACTGGTAAATGATAAAAAATGATATTTAGACATGGTAATTTATGACTGGATGTAACTTTTGATACTTTGCGGTAAAAGTGTCTCTCCTATTGACTTCGTCCCATCAGTGTGGCTGTCATGAAAACAATAGTGAAGACCACTGACTTTATTAAACACTTACACATTAAAAACAACTGGTGTTTCTGCTTCACTCCGCATCGCTCTCATACTGTGATCTGAAACACTGACAATAAAACATCCCAGTGTCATAATCATTATCAGCACTAACTATTATTTCATATCAAATATATTAATACTGATACTTTTATATTTTTATATTTTTAAAAGTCTTTAGAAACTTTGAACTAAACATTGATATTGTGTAGTTTGTGATCCTCTATCAGCAGCTGCAGTTTCTCTCAGCTGTATCAGTGCAGTCACTGTGACGTCTGACTGACAGAGGTTTTTGTACGACTCTTTATCACTGTGTGAACACAGCTTTACTGCTTATTTCATGGTAACTCTGACAGTAATAATCTCCTGTATCTTCAGTCTGGACTCCACTGATGGTCAGAGTAAAATCACTGCCATAGTTAGTTCCACTGCCACTGAATCTAGATGGAGTTCCAGTATAACGGCTGTTTATCCAGTAAATCAGGAGTTTAGGAGCTTCTCCAGGTTTCTGCTGATACCAAGACACACAGTTACTACAGCCAGAAATCGGCTGACTGGTTTTACAGCCGATCGTAACAGTTTCTCCTTGTTTGACGGGTTTTATTGCTGGATTCTGAGTCACTGTCACTTGTCCCCAGATCTCTGAAATTAGACAGTTTAATCATTAATATGATTGTAAATGAGATGTGATTGTTTATTTTGCAAAATTTTTATACAAGATATTTACCCTGAATGTAGAGACTCAGAGTCCAGATGAAGATGTTGATTGTGTTCATTGCTGTAGTTTAGTCTTGTGTGATGATGAAGAGTGTGTTCTGTTCTGCTCTCAGTCATGAAGTGTTAAACTCACAGCACTATAAACACTCTCAGAGCACTGAAGCATGTGCTGACAATGCAAAGAAGTGGGCAGGATTTACAACAGCTTGTGTTGATAACAAACTCATAAACTCTACATAGAAGATTTTACTGTCAGAATAATGTTATTGAACCATTTAGTGATTAATTGTGAAATATTTTATGTTTGGCTGATAAGACACTAGGGTTCTCTATATTGACGTCTTTCAGTGTGGATGAAATATTTTCAGTTTTCAGAGCCGCTGTAGAAATAATCTATTCACTGTCATGCAGTTTCATTTACATCAAGTGAATGTTTCTGATAATATACCAAGATAAAGTGAGCAGAATTCAGTCATGAGATCTCAACATGATGGACACCATAAAGAGGGACGAAGATGAAGATATTTCTAGGCCACTGAAATGACTGGAAAATCACGAGTGAAAATCACTCCAACATGCCACCACGAAGCCTGGATATTTCCGCAGCGGAAGACGCGAGTCAGGTCTAGACCAAGAAAACTCTCTCCGACCCTCCCGGTTTTCGAGATATCCACACAAAACCGCTTCTCCCCTCTTCGCGAAACAGAACGCGATGCTGTGATCATCGGTGATTCCATCGTTTGACACGTACAAGCTACGTTAAATAAAAGTAAGGTGCATAGTCACTGCTTTCCTGGTGCTCGTGTTTCTGAAATCGCTGCTCACGTTCCCGAGATTCTGAACGAGCGCGTCGGAACTGTGGTCCTGCACGCGGGAGGGGCCGACATCAGGCTGCGACAGACAGAGGTTCTGAAGAAAGACTTCAGGAATCTGATCGATACGGTACGCAGCACATCGCCTGATATAACGATCATTGTGTCAGGACCGCTTCCCACGTACCGACTAGGTCATGAAAAGTTTAGTAGATTATTCGCGCTAAATGAATGGTTAATATCATGGTGCAATGAGCAGAAACTGCTCTTTGTAAATAATTGGAATCTGTTTTGGGAGCGTCCTAGGCTTTACCGTGCTGATGGCTTACACCCAAGCAGATTCGGATCGGATCTTCTGTCAGATAACATCTCCAAAATGTTAAATACCTTTTGACTAGTAACCAAAAGTTCAAATCATAGTCTCTGCTGCACCAAATTAACTGATATAAATAGTGTAGAATATTGCATAGAAACTGTGTCTATTCCTCGTTTAGTGAGATCAAATAATAAATCTACTGCAGGATCTAGAAAAAATCTAATTGTTATTAAACCAGAAAATGTTGCTATTAGTAACCAAAAACAATTTCTAAAGCTAGGTCTTCTAAACATTAGATCACTCACACCTAAGGCAGTTATTGTAAATGAAATAGTCACGGATAATAGCTTCGATGTACTTTGCCTTACTGAAACTTGGCTTAAACCTAATGATTATTTCGGTCTAAATGAGTCTACTCCATTAGGATACTCCTATAAGCACGAACCCCGTCTGATTGGTCGTGGCGGCGGTGTTGCAGCGGTCTATAGAGATATTCTCAATGTTACTCAGAAAACGGGTTATAAGTTTATTTCGTTTGAAATACTTGTACTAAATGTTACGCTCTTAGATGTTAGAAAAAAATCCATATTATCTCTAGCCTTGGCTACCGTATATAGACCGCCTGGGCCTTACGCTGATTTCCTAAAAGAGTTTGCAGATTTTCTTTCAGATCTATTGGTCAATGTAGATAAAGCATTAATTGTTGGAGATTTTAACATACACGTAGATAATCCAAACGATGCGTTAGGGGCTGCGTTTATAGATTTATTAAATTCCTTTGGGGTCAAACAAAACGTCACCGGACCAACTCATCGTCTTAATCATACACTCGATTTAATTATATCATATGGAACCGATCCAACCGATATAGATATCATTCCACAAAGTGATGATGTCACTGACCATTACTTGGTAACTTGCATATTACGTACTGCTGTAATATGTCATGCGGCGCCGCGTTTTCGACCAGGCAGAACAATCCTTCCATCCACCATAGATAATTTCTCGAGTTGCTTGTCTGATCTGTCTCAGCTGCTGCCTGAACCCAAACAAACAGATGAACTAGAAGAACTAACTAGCACTATGAGCACCATTCTCTCTAGAACATTGGATGTTGTTGCACCCGTTAGATTAAAAAAGGTTACAGAGAAAATTAAAGCACCATGGTACAATAATACTACGCATGTTCTAAAGAGAGAAACCCATAATTTAGAGCGTAAATGGAAACAAACTAATTTAGAGGTCTTTAGAATCACGTGGAAAGACAGTATGTCACGTTATAAAAAGGCTCTAAAAGCGGCCAGGGCTGAGCATCTCCGCAAACTAATAGAAAACAACCAAAACAATCCTAGGTTTTTATTTAACACCGTGGCTAGACTAACAAATAAACAGACGTCACCCGAACAAAATATCCCGTTACAGTTTAGTAGTAATGATTTCATGAACTTCTTCACTGAGAAAATAGAAAACATCAGAACCACAATTGTAAACGTTCAATCCTCAATCGCGCCTTATAATTCAGCCTCAATTTTCCCCACCAAGAACAATTACAGTGCTTTACAACTATAGAACAAAAAGAGTTAAATAAACTTATCACTTCATCTAAAACAACAACATGTTTATTAGATCCTACACCAACTAAACTACTGAAGGAAGTGTTACCTGTAGTGGAAGAGCCTCTCCTCAATATTATTAACTCGTCTTTATCTTTAGGTCATGTTCCAAGAACATTTAAACTGGCAGTTATAAAACCTCTCATTAAGAAACCACAATTAGATCATAATAATCTAGCAAATTATAGACCCATTTCAAATCTACCTTTTATGTCTAAAATACTAGAAAAAGTTGTGTCCACTCAACTGGGCTCTTTCTTGCAAGAAAATGATATCTATGAAAAGTTTCAGTCTGGATTCAGGCCGCATCATAGCACTGAAACTGCGCTCGTTAAAATCACAAATGATTTACTCTTAGCTTCTGACCAAGGCTGTATCTCAATACTAGTTTTACTTGATCTAAGTGCTGCGTTCGATACTATAGATCATACAATACTCTTAGATCGACTACAAAATTATACTGGTGTTCAAGGACAAGCATTAAGCTGGTTTAGATCATACTTATCTGACCGCTACCATTTTGTCTATTTAAATGGAGAAAAATCGATCATAACTCCAGTAAACTATGGAGTGCCGCAGGGATCTGTGTTAGGCCCTCTGTTATTCTCAATATATATGATGCCACTTGGAAATATTATAAGGAAACATGGAATTAGTTTCCATTGTTATGCTGATGACACTCAAATATATATTTCATCACGGCCGGATGAAAACGCTAATTTATCCAAATTGACAGAGTGTGTTAAAGATATAAAAGATTGGATGACGCGTAATTTTCTTTTATTAAATCCAGACAAGACAGAGGTAATACTTATCGGTTCAAAAAACCGCCCACAGAACCTCTCACAATACAACTTTGACATCGTAGGATGTCCTGTTACTTTATCCTCTACAGTAAAAGACCTGGGTGTTATACTCGATTGTAACCTGTCTTTTGAAAATCATATTTCGTATGTTACAAAAACTGCCTTTTTCCACCTTAGAAACATTGCTAAGCTACGTAATATGCTATCAGTTTCTGATGCAGAAAAGTTAGTTCATGCATTCATGACCTCGAGACTAGATTACTGTAATGCTTTATTAGCCGATTGTCCTGCATCCTCAATAAACAAGCTACAGTTAGTCCAAAATGCAGCCGCTAGAGTTCTTACTAGATCAAGAAAATATGATCATATAACACCGATTTTATCATCACTACATTGGCTACCTATAAAGTTCCGTATTAATTATAAGGTATTGCTACTGACTTATAAAGCCCTAAACGGCTTAGCTCCAGTCTATTTAACGGATCTTCTATCACCCTATAATCCATCGCGCTCTTTAAGATCAATAAATTCGAGGCTTTTGGTCATACCTAGGATATCCAGATCAACCAAAGGAGGGAGAGCATTTTCACATTTGGCTCCGAAACTCTGGAATAGCCTTCCTGATACTGTTCGTTACTCGGACTCGCTCTCCCAGTTTAAAACTAGATTAAAGACGCATCTTTTCAGCCAGGCATTCATATAATATTGTTAATCTCACAGTTTCAAACTACAATCCGGCCTCTAGTTCATAAATGCCAGAGGAGAACTGGCCCCCAACTGAGCCTGGGTTCTCCCAAGGTTTTTTTTTTTCTCCATTAGGTCACCTGATGGAGTTTTAGGACACCATTAGGTCACTTGATGGAGTTTTTCGGTTCCTTGCCACTGTTGCCTTTGGCTTGCTCAGTTGGGGATATTTTGGGGATATTTAATTTTATTCTATCAATCAATAAATTCCACTAGAAACAAACTTTGTTGTATTATTTTATTTTAATACTGTGAAGCTGCTTTGATACAATCTGTATTGTAAAAAGCGCTATACAAATATACTTGATTTGATTTGATTTGATTTGAGTGTAGATCATTTTAAACGTGTCATTTTAAACACCATAATTATTTATTTATGTGCTACACCTTTAGAAGCATGTTAAGAATGAGAAATCAATAACTAAATAAATCAGTTTTACTATATTTAGAGTAAACCAGAAAAAAAGTAGAAAAAAGTCTATTATGGTCTTTAGAATTAATGTTGACATGTTGCTCTCTGGGAAATATTTTATGACATTTTCCCCACATTTTCCACATGCATGAAGTTCATCAGGACTCATAATCAGGTCATTATATAGACCCCTTCACGGTCGACGTCACAGAAAAATTCTAAGTTCGCAGTGCGCATGTCGGGGTCAGAAAGTTCATTCCATCCCATTGAATTGTGTGTTAACCAGAGAATTTCTCGTCAAGAAAATATGGCTACTTGTTGCGTCGTGGACTGTGAAAATCACACCAGTTGTGGAGTCAAGTTTTTCAGGGTTCCTGCAGGATCTCATCCGTTAAAAAAAAATAAAAATAGACGACATCTGTTCAGATCTATTTTTTTTTACAGTCTATGGTTCAGATAGATACTGCTATCTGCTAATAAGTAATGACACAGGTCACAATTAATGCCAGATATCGAACTTCACCTAACTATTAAACCAGTCTACAGTTTACAGAAAACATTTGTTTACTTACCAGGGCTTAACTATACCGTTGTTGTCAATGTTAACTGTCAATAACACAATAACACTACAAACACGAGCATCTTTGATCGTAGCATTGTCCCAGTCTGCCCGTTTATTATATATATATATAAAAAAGCACATACTTAACAGTGTTAAATTTGAAAAAATACTGTTCGACAGAACTGCTTGCTTGTTACCACAGTTATCTGCGTGGTTCCTTGGCGATAAAGTTCCACATTTGCGGCTATCCAACACGAAAATGCATGCAGCAAATAAGCCGTTCACATTTTCTTCAGATAACTCCAAATTTCTCCCACACACCGGACTTGATTTTTGATGACTGTCGACAACTTTAAAATCTCCACTAGTTATCCTTCAACTCCTCAGCGTCCATCTCGACGACTGCAAGCAGATCGCGCGCGCGGTTATGATGCATTTTTAAAAGTGAAAGATCCTGGGAGGGCGTGGCGCGTGGACAAATAAACTGATGTGGATTTTAAATTATTTTATCAATTATATTTTTGTAGATGTGTTCCTAAAAATATGAATATATTTTTAGGTTTGCATGTGATTGTTTTAAACCCGTGTTTAGACCCGTGTTTCCCCCGTGTCCGACCCGACACAGTTGGATATTTTTTTATTTTGAGCAAAATTTGAACTGAACCCGTGGAGGACTCTAATCAGGCAGACAATCGCCATTAGCTAAAACAAGTTTATTATGGTTCTGTTCCCGTTCCTGTGATGGCAACAGTGCATACCTGCTTTGACACAATATGCCGGGCTATTAGCCGCACCATTTTTCTGACCCCATGCTGCGCGCGCACCCAACCTAGGCGTTCGATGTTTACAAACATTGAAGGGGTCTATATTAAACAATGTGCATCTGAAATGTTCAGAATTATTGATTCATTTATTTGAAGCTGCAGGTTTTTCTGTGAATCATGATGATTGATCTGCATATGAAGAACAGAAGCATCATTATGAGAAACTCCACAACATCATCCATGATCAAAGAGGTCAAAGGTCACCTCAGAGGTCACAGCTCATCAAATATATTTCTTTAAACAGTGTTATATCAGAAAGCATTTAGTCAAATCTGAATGAGTGAGTGTTGAGAAGAGCTGAGGATCTTCTAATATCAGTGTGTTGAAGTGTTGTTTCTCTCTCTCTGCTGGAGTGTGTGTTCACTCGAGTGGAATAGAGGTTTTTGTACGAGCGTTTCATTAGATTGTATCACTGTGGTGGACTTTCGGTGGAGGAACTAAACTGGTGATCGGTAAGTCTGTCTATTTAATCACCTAATAAAAAAATACAATTTAGATTTTCAGAAAGTGTTTTATAGTTGAAACAAGAACAACATTTATTATTAATAATGACTATGTAGATAATAACACTTTATATTTTTTTTTCATAAATTATTGTAACCAAAGTTAAAATGCATTATATTTACAAATTCCTTGTTACATCTAGAATTGGTTGTTTGTCATGAGTTTTAATGTATTATAATTTCTAAAGGTGTAACAATGAATAGATAATATTACAATGTATTCATTAGATCATACATGCATAGACTTTTATAATGCAATATGTATGAAGGCTTTTAATAAAGTGTTACTGATATTGTTGTATAATTATTTAATCTAAAACAATGATATTATTATTAGAATTGCATTATTTCTTTTAACAAAAAGGAATTCTAATCGTATTTCCACACTGTGGCTCACTCTGCTGTGAATGTGCACTTGTGTTGTGTCCAACCACCTAGTCGATGTAAGACTGCTGAAATCTTAAATGCAGTTTTACAGGAGTTCAAGTCCGCACTGCGTGCAATGGCTCCTCGCAATATGGATCGCCCGTCCATAATGAAGGTGAATTTGCATGACCTGTCCCGCTTTAACATCCTTGCTGGGGACCAGGGCTTCTTGTTCAGTTTACTGCAAAAGTGCATAAACCAGATAAGTGAGGGGTTCAACGTCCAGCTGATATTGACACTGTCCAAGTTTGGACAGAAAGATGACGACCTGTTGGATTTGGGTGCATTGGTGGATCCTGAGTGTATTATGTGTGTGTCTGTGCACACTGCCTGTACGGTCCACTCAAAAGACCCAAGGATCCACGTATTTTGGTCTCAGTATGGTGTGCAGGAGGTGGTGGGGAATAGAGGGAGTTTGTTCTCAGCTCTCTCTATTAAGACCAGTGCTGGTCTCGTTCCACCTCCTTTGAGGCACTGGACATCTAATGAGACACAGCAAAGTCGCATTGAACAATTGTTCAAATTTTCAGACGCTGTGAATGCTGGCATGAGTGTGGTTGGGGCAGAGCTGGCCATGCTGTTACTGTGTGATTTATATGATCGCAATGACAGAATCCCCATTGTGGCCCTGCGAAACAGTATCTGCCCGGGGACACTAAAGGGGTCCATGTCTATCCAGGGTCTAAGTGAGACCCTGGAAGGCGAGGCCTCGTTTGTGTATCCCCACACATTCAGCAGGGCCAAGGATATGGTGTCTCAAGCAGGACATAATGTAAAGAGTTGCTTGATGACAGGATTGCGAGGACACTGCCTTCGCTATTTCCCAGCCTTAAAGTTCTACAGTGTGAACAATAATAAAAAAGTGTCGTGGAACTTTAAGGACTTCTGGGAAATCCACGAAAATTAACGAAGAACCATCCGTGGAGGCTAGGGCAGTGAGCCTGGTGGGAGACGTGTGTCTCGAATTGGAGAAAAGGGGACTTTGCTTCATTAGAAATACTGAGAAGTACATGCAGCATGGTATGCCCTGGGTGAAGGAGGTGCTTCTGAGGCTGCCAGAAGCTCTCCAGGGCCAGGACCTTATTGATGTGATGTGCTTCGTAAGCTGCATTGGGATCCTCCAGAATGGGGATTTCATCAGATTTGACAAACTGAGGGTCCTTCTGGAGGATCTTCCTCTGTCCCAAGCAAGGCTTAGGACATTACAGGTGCTGTCACAGTTTTTGTTGCCACGGGTGTATGGCATCAAACACTGGTCCCTACATGAGACCATACCATATAAGGTACGCGTCTCAGCTACTCGTCCACCAACAAAGAGTAGTGTGCCAGAGAGCACCGTGTCTGAGCCGGTGGCAGAGGAGGGTGCAGAGGATGACTTCAGGAGTCATGAGGAGAATGTGAGGAAGCTTCTTCCACGTGCTCTCCCAGTGAACTGCTCCATCCGCTGGAGTAGCATGGAGCTGGCATTGGTGAATGTGAATCCAGACATTAGCCACAAAGAGGCATATGCCCAATACATGTGCCAGTGCCAGTCCCGGAGCATTGCGTTCCACACGTTCAATGCGTTCTGCAGGAAACGGAATGTTATGATGAAGTAGTCATCCATTTATTTTTCTATTTATGTTATTTATGTTATATCTATAGGGTTAGTGTTAGTTTTAGATTAGTAATTATAATAGAATTAGTGTAAAGTATAGATGTTAGTTAGTAATTAGGGTTCATTTGTAGGTTTGGTGTTGGTTAGGGTTAGGCTAAGTATTTTTATATATAAGAGAGTGGTAACTTGTTTTTTTTTTTTTACAGTGATAGCTGTGTTGGGTGTTTTTTTTATGTAAGTTAGGGTTAGGTTTAATATAGTATAGCGTTAGGGGTTGTATTTTTTGTAAAAAAAAAAAAAAAAAAAGACAAAAAAAAAATAAAATAAAAAATAAAAAATAACAGTAACCCAACCTCTGACATTACACAAATCAGTGTACTGTCAGTGCCGGTCCCAAGTCCGGATAAATGGGGAGGGCTGTTGTACCATTCTAAAGGGTTAGTTCTCAGCTTTCCAATAAGTGTACTCCCATGTCGGTGGTATGTTTGGTTCATTAGATATTGACACTCGAAATTGAAACCGGAAGTGGCCATATCTCCTAACTAGAAAGACAGAATGAATCATGGGAGGGGTTAAAAGAAAGGTCCGGATGATGCCTTTAAGATGAGACTATGTACATGTCATTCTGAGCTTTGGGGGCGGAGCTATGGGGCCTAATATATTTGTGTATACAAAAACTATCTCGGTCTAGGAAGGTTGACTCGTGATTGGTGTCATTGGAAAGGTCTCTGAGAGTGCTTTCCGATGACACCTCGTTTGTGTCGCTGCGACCTTCCTAGACCGAGATACATTTTTGAAACATGAATATATTTTGTCCCATAGCTCCGCCCAGGAAGGGGCCAGCGACATAAACCAGGCATCATTCGAAAGGGTTTTCTCAGACCTTTCCAAAGAGTCTACTCTTATGGCTGTGGTATGTAGGGGTCCTGAGATATTGACACACAAAATTGACCCGGAATTGATCTTATAGCTCCGCCCAGGAAGCAGCCAGCGACATAAACTTGATACCATTCGAATGGGTTTCTTCTCACCTTTTCAAAGAGGCTACTCCCATGTGTGTGCTATGTAAGGTTTATGAAATATTGACACTCCAAATTTAAACCGGAAGTGTCTATATCTCCTAACTTGAAGGTCGCATGGAATCATGGGAGGGGTTAAAAGAAAGGTCCGGATGAGTTGCAGTTGTGTTGTGTGTGTGTGTGTGTGTGTGTGTGTGTGTGTGTGTGTGAATGTGTTGTGTTTGTCTCCTGCAGCTGGTCCCACAGTGAAGCCCTCAGTGTCTCTGCTGCCGCCCTCTTCTCTGCAGATCTCTGGAGACTCAGCCGCACTGCTCTGCCTGCTCAGCTCTTACTCTCCACAGGGGGCGCTGGTGAGCTGGACACTGGACGGGTCAGAGGTCACCGAGGGGGTTCTGACCAGCGCAGAGAGCCAGCAGGACGGCCGCTACAGCCGCAGTAGCGTCCTGACCCTCAGCAAAGCACGCTGGGAAGAGGGAGAGCTGTACGTCTGCAGAGTAACACATGATGGAGCTCCTCATGAGGTCTCGTTCCACAAGAGCTCTGAGTGCTGATGTTTCTCTCCTGAAGATGAGCCGTATCTGAGTGTCCTGTGTCAGGCAGGATTCACATGAGTCTAGTGCTGCAGCTGGAGTGATTTACAACTCAATACTGAACAAGTGTGTGTGTGTGATCTTTCAATCTGCTGTGTTTGCTGCAACATTCAATAAAGCTTCTCAACAAGTTCACTTTGTGTCTGACAACATCATTCAACTAACAGATGAAGATGCAGGTGCTTTTCAGAAGGTTGATGTAGCAGTAAATGTCAAATAAAGCTCTTGGGGTTTGAACATGGTCTCTGGAGACAGAGCTGCTCTATTCTGAGAGGATCACAATCACTCCACCCTGACAATGCAAATGGGGTTTTCAGTCTCACTCTTTGATTGGTTACATGATCTGGACTGGAACACTTTCACTTCTGCTTTAGTGAAGCAGCGCAGACAAACTGATCATTTATAGGAGATTAAAAACTTTATTATATAAAAATATAAAAAATTAAAAAATAAAATCAAGAATCAGCCGTTCTGTCACTAATTGTAACATAATCATTACATTTATAGACAATGGTGTAAATATATATGAAAATGTTATGAAAATCATAACTAATACATGATCACAAATGAAGAATCAGTGTGTTGTTAATAAATGTTAATATCATAGTGTATTTGTTCATTGTTCATACAAGTTTATTAAAGTGTATTTGTTAATTTTATAATAAAAACTCTTGGTTGAATGTGTGTTTCACTGCCAGTTTCTGCCCAGCCGACTCTCAGCCAGATCTGTCTTACAGTGCCTGGGCCAGACCTGGGCCATATCAGTCAATAAGAGTCACTTTACAGGGTGTGGGCCACATCTGGGCCAGAGGAAGCTCTGTGTGTCCATGTTCAGTGTGTTGGGCCAGTTTTGGGCCGGGGACCCAGCCAGAAGTGGAGGTGGGCCAGGCAAAGTTTGCTCTCTGGCCTGCTGTTATCAACTCAAGAGTGAACCAAAATCATGTTGCTCTAGTGATGGAGAAACAAAGCTTTTAGAAACCATTGAACCGACTGATTTGCATAATGATTCACTGTATTGAAGCTCTGGAAACGCCACACGCTGGTCAGAACAGCGGAAACTCAGCATAAAACGATACTCGGTTACTCACGTAACCTCGGTTCTCTCTAGAGAGGGAACGAGTATTGCGTAAGGAACTTACGCTACGGGAAAAGTCATCTTTTCTCGAGATACTGAAGCCAAAAAATTATCCTTAATTAATTTTTCATAATTTGTCAACGCAGTGCAGCAGGCAGCACAGCAGAGCTAGAGCGGGCAATACTGCGTGCTCATTGGCTGCCGCGCGGCAACTGCTTAAGCCTACCAGTGAGCCCCGCGTGACGTCACGCCCAATCAGGGTGCGCGCGCCCTCGCGCGTCACAGCCCGCCAGAAGGGGCGGCGTCAGAGCGTATAAAAACAGGGCTCGGAGGCTTAATTCTCTGGTTTCTGTCGAATGAAGCGACATGAGCTCGAGGCGCAAGCACGGCAGGGAACGCAATACTCGTTCCCTCTCTAGAGAGAACCGAGGTTACGTGAGTAACCGAGTATCGTTCTCTTACGAGAGGTTCTCTCGTATTGCGTAAGGAACTTACGCTACGGGAACCCTTTGTCAACGCCGTGCGCGCCATGCATCCACACACAACTCCAGGGGGAGGGGACCCGGGGAGTGAAGAGTGGGGAGAGAGGTGGCCAGCAATGCGGGCCAACACATGTACATAAGCACCCGTAGGGAGAAACAGAGCGGCGCAGCCGGTCTGTATATAAAAGCTTTCCCTGAAAGTGCGGCTCGACCAGAAGAGTCAAATCTAATATCCAGCCTGCGAAGAGCAGGGCATGAACATGATTTTAGACTGCAAGAAGTTTAGCCTGCAGGGCGGGAACTTCCAGGTTATAAAACCTAACAAATGTAGACGGGGAGGCCCAGCCTGCTGCCGTACAAATGTCATAAATGGAAATCCCACTGGACCATGCCCACGATGAGGCAACGCCTCTGGTGGAATGAGCCCGTATGCCCAGAGGGCACTGCAGGTCTTTGGACGCGTATGCTGTCGCAATAGCGTCCACTATCCATCTGGATAGCGTCTGTTTCGAGGCGGCGAGACCCTTGGTGTGCCCACCAAACGAAACAAAGAGCTGCTCTGAGAGCCTGAAGGCTGCAGAGCGCGTAATATAAAGCCTTAACGCCCTGACAGGGCAAAGGAGGTTATTATCGACCTCGCTGGCTGCCGGCGGCAGGGCTGAGAGGGAGATAACCTGTGCTCTGAAAGGAGTACCCAACACTTTAGGGACATAGCCATGTCTAGGTTTGAGAATGACTAACGAGTCGTTAGGTCCAAACTCGAGACACGACGCGCTAACTGATAGCGCATGCAAGTCACCCACACGTTTTACTGAGGCGAGGGCCAGCAGAAAAACGGTTTTGAAAGTGAGGTATTAGAGACCCACAGAGTCTAACGGCTCGAAGGGAAAAGCTTTAAGGGCCTCCAGGACCGAAGACAGATCCCATATCGGAACCGAAGGTGGCCGCGGAGGGTTCAGCCTCCTGGCGCCTCGCAGGAAACGGGTAATGAGTTTGTTTCTTCCTAGTGCGCGGCCGCGCGCCGAGTCGGCGAACGCAGCAATCGCCGCAACATACACCTTGAGCGTGGAGGGGGACCTGCCCGCGTCCAAGAGCTCTTGGAGGAAGTTCAGAACCTGTGGAACCCCACAGGACTGAGAGTTCAAACTCTTCCCTGCACACCATTTGTTAAACACTGACCATTTAGACGCATAGAGCCGCCTCGTCGAGGGGGCTCTGGACTGCGAGGTCGTGTTAACTACCCCTTCTGGCAGATCAGCGAATATTCGTTGATTACCCACGCATGCAGAGACCAGCGCTCTGGATGGGGATGCAGAATTGACCCTCGGGCTTGAGAGAGACTGTCTCTCCTCGCCGGAATCGGCCACGGGGCTGTGTCTGACAGGCTCACCAGCTCCGGGAACCAGGGTTGGTTCTCCCAGTGCGGGGCTATGAGGAGCACTGCGCAGCGCGTTTCCCTGATCTTTGCTAATACCTGAGGCAGCATTGAGATCGGGGGGAAAGCGTACAACGGGACACTGGGCCAAACTTGGGCCAGCGCATCCTTGCTCTTCGAAAAGAACCTTTTGCACTGAGCGTTCTCGCTTGTGGCAAAAAGGTCCAATTTCGCTTCGCCGAAGCGGCGCCACAACGTCTGTACCGTCTGGCTGTGTAACGCCCATTCCCCTGGGGTAACATTGTCCCTGGACAGTTTGTCCGGGTCGTCGTTCAGGTGCCCGGGCACGTGCGCGGCTCTCAGCGAGCGCAGCGAGCCCTGAGCCCAGACCAAAAGGCGTTCTGTTAGAGCGCGCAGGGCTCTGGATCTGAGTCCGCCCTGGCGGTTCACGTAGGACACCACTGACATGTTGTCTGAGCGAACTAGCACGTGGTGTCCCCGCAAGTATGGGAGAAAATGCTTCAAAGCCTTCTCGACCGCTAACATCTCCAGACAGTTTATATGGAGGTTCCGCTCTGGGCCCGACCAGGGGCCGCAGATTGGTCTGCCCCCGTAAAGCGCTCCCCAACCCATGTTGGACGCGTCTGTCGAGACCACTTTGCGGTGTGAGATGACTCCCATTGTCACTCCCTGTCGGTACCATTCGGGCGCTAGCCAGGGCTGCAGGGCTGAGACACAGACCTGAGTCACGCTGACTTGAGCGCTGCCCGAAACCCACGCTCCGCGGGGTATTTTCGATTTCAGCCAGCATTGAAGCGGGCGCATTCGAAGTAAACCCAGCTGTAGGACCGCTGCGGCTGATGCCATATGGCCTAACAGCTTCTGGAAACGTTTCAGAGGGAGGTATCTGCCCTTTTGGAAGGATGCTGCGAGGTGTCGAACACAGCGCGCGCGCTGTTCTGACAGCCTGGCCGTCATCGCCACCGAGTCCAGTTCTATTCCTAGGAAGGAAATTGACTGACTGGGGATAAGTGAGCTCTTGGCCCAGTTCACCGAAAGACCCAGGCTTTCCAGATGACTGAGAAGCGCTATCTTGTGAGAGATGAGTTCCTCTTTTGACTGCGCTAGTCTTTCAGATCGAGAGATATGAACCAGTCCCTCGGGCGAATTAGCGCGAGGATCTGCCTGGTCGTAAGCATTTTGAACGGCCGTCTCATGAGAGCCCTGTTCAAATGTCTCAGATCTAATATGGGTCTGAGCCCACCGTCCTTCTTGGGCACGAGGAAATAACGGCTGTAAAAGCCCGCCTCGGTCAGAGAAGGAGGAACTCTCTCTATCGCCTTTTTTTTTTTTTTTTTTTTTTTCGTAGCAGCTTCGCTATTTCTGCATGAAGCAGATGGGCTGCTTCTGCGTTCACTTTCATTTCGGTCCGGGCTTGAAAGCGCGGAGGCCGACGACTGAACTGTAGCGAATAGCCCTGTATTACCGTGTCCAGCACCCATGTCGACACACCCGGAATAGCTTTCCATGCATTCGCACTCATAGCTAGGGGCCGAATGGCCTCTGAGTCCTGCCCGCTGCATAGCGCGGGACGAGGGAACTGCAGTGGCGGGCGCGCGGTGCGCGCCGAGACAGTGCTGCGAGACGGGGACTCGCTGATAGCAGTGACCGGCCGGATTGCGCTGAGAGAGCGCGCGTGAGTGTTTATAGCAGAGTGTGAACGCAGGGGAGCGGGCACAGGACTCTTTATTAAAACACGGCCGGTGGCAGTGGCGATATCTGAACCCTGAACGTGTGAGACAGAGCGAACAGCGTGTGGTTGTGAGCACTCGTGAGCGGGCACCTTTCCTACACTTAACACTCGAGCGGCAAGTGCGCGCTTTATGTGAGTGTGCTCTGTGGGGTACACAGGGGGAATTGTGCTTGTGTGTAGAAATGAACACTGGGTCGTGGGCATATTTACTACACTCAAACACCGTCGGCGTGAGCCGAATAACCAGAATTAACACTCTTTGCCAGATTTTCTGGGCCGCTGTACGAACAGCGTTTGTGTGCAGGCGAGCGAGTTGTATAACTGACTCATTGGCTGCAATACACACACTTTCTGCGTGTGAGAAGCTGGCCGCGAGCTTGGATCAGCGAACAGCATAAAAATTTTTGCTGCCAGAGCCGGGATCGAACACGGGTCTCTGGTGTGAAAGCCTGTTATTCTGCCACTGAGCCACAGGGGAAGAGTGCATAGGCTATCGGTTCGCTCGAGCATAAGAGAGTGCGGGTCATGTTTTTCGTCGGCGATAGCGTGCAGACGTGCGTGTATTATAACAGGCTCGTTGCTGCAACATTAACATTTTCAGCCGCCTAAACTCAGAGGGGGCTGAGAAACGTATGGGAATTGGAGAATGGCCCGGCCTCAGCGGGGCTACAAACATCTCCCTCCTCATTCCGCCGGTGAGTGAGGCACGCGGGGTGCTGAGCATTACTCGTGACCGTCCGCTCTGACATCCCTGAGAACGGCGCAGTTTGCGCGGGAAGCGGGGCGAGTAGCCGGAGCGTCGTCATGTTTTGCAGGCGAGCGTGTAAGGTAACAGGCTCGTTTACTGCAATATTAATATTTCCAGCCGCCTGAACTTAGAGGGGACTGAGAAATATGTGAGAAAGGCGGAAGCCAAGCCTCGGTGGGACTCGAACGCTCTCTTTCCTCCTATCACCGGCGAGTGACGGACGCGGGGACAGTAGCTTTCTTGTAACGTAAAGAAAACTAACCCCGCGACTGTCAGCTTCTGCAATCCCTTGTGAGCGGCGCAGTCCGCGCGGCTCGAACAGAGGGAGAGAGTGCGGTGAGAGCGAGTAGCCAGAGAGCGTTATCATGTTTGCAGGCGTGCGTGTGCTGTGACAGGCTCGTTTACTGCAATATTAATATTTCCAGCCGCCTGAACTTAGAGGGGACTGAGAAATATGTGAGAAAGGCGGAAGCCAAGCCTCGGTGGGACTCGAACGCTCTCTTTCCTCCTATCACCGGCGAGTGACGGACGCGGGGACAGTAGCTTTCTTGTAACGTAAAGAAAACTAACCCCGCGACTGTCAGCTTCTGCAATCCCTTGTGAGCGGCGCAGTCCGCGCGGCTCGAACAGAGGGAGAGAGTGCGGTGAGAGCGAGTAGCCAGAGAGCGTTATCATGTTTGCAGGCGTGCGTGTGCTGTGACAGGCTCGTTTACTGCAATATTAATATTTCCAGCCGCCTGAACTTGGAGGGGACTGAGAAATATGTGAGAAAGGCGGTAGCCAAGCCTCGGTGAGACTCGAACACTCTCTTTTCTCCTATCACCGGCGAGTGACGGACGCGGGGACAGTAGCTTTCTTGTAACGTAAAGAAAACTAACCCCGCGACTGTCAGCTTCTGCAATCCCTTGTGAGCGGCGCAGTCTGCGCGGCTCGAACAGAGGGAGAGAGTGCGGGGAGGGCGAGTAGCCAGAGAGCGTTATCCTGTTTGCAGGCGTGCGTGTGCTGTGACAGGCTCGTTTACTGCAGTATAGATATTCCCAGTAGCCTGAACTAGGAGGGGACTGAGAAATATGTTAGAGATGGAGGTTAGAACGGCCTTGGCGGGTCTAGAACACTCTTTTCTCCTTTCGCCGGGAGACGGCGGGCGGGGGGGAGGGGGGTAGCTTTCTTGTAACGTAAAGAAAGCTAGCCCCGTGACCGTACGCGTCTGCGATCCCTTGTGAGCGGCACGTTTTGCGCGGCTCGAACAGAGGGAGAGAGCGAGCCCCGTAATCATCCGCATCTCTAACACACCTTGTGAGAGGCGCAGTTGCGCGGCTCGACAGAGGGAGAGAGAGAGCGGGGAGTGGTGCGAGGCATTTGAAACAACGCCTCGTGTAAAGATACATCAGTAAAACACATAATGAGAAAGGATATATCGCCGGATAGCTGAGCTGGCACGGCAGGCTGAAGGCGGCGAAGATTCGTCCGGCTTCCTCAGGCTGTCCTAGGCTGGCTCGTTGCTGGTTTCGACGGCGACGGCTTCTCTCAGAGAGCAGCGATGCGAAGAGCTTCGCTGAAGAGACAGAAATCAGAGAATTAAGCCTCCGAGCCCTGTTTTTATACGCTCTGACGCCGCCCCTTCTGGCGGGCTGTGACGCGCGAGGGCGCGCGCACCCTGATTGGGCGTGACGTCACGCGGGGCTCACTGGTAGGCTTAAGCAGTTGCCGCGCGGCAGCCAATGAGCACGCAGTATTGCCCGCTCTAGCTCTGCTGTGCTGCCTGCTGCACTGCGTTGACAAATTATGAAAAATTAATTAAGGATAATTTTTTGGCTTCAGTATCTCGAGAAAAGATGACTTTTCCCGTAGCGTAAGTTCCTTACGCAATACGAGAGAACCTCTCGTAAGAGAAACACCTTTTACACACCAAATGCAAATGTGTTTATTTAAAGTCTAATCTACTCAATGCAATTACCAAATCATCTAATACCAGTAAATATGAAATGTCTTTATAATATGAGTTAGTTTATTAAATTGAAGGGCTTGTTTTGTTTGTTTTATGGAGAGCTTGGTAATCAGACCAATTAGACACTTTTAACTACAACTCCTTTTTTATTATACAAATGTGTCAATAAACATTAATATTTAAAAACTGATCTGAGATCAGGTGAAATGAAATAGACAGTGGTTCATGGGTTCACAGAGATCATCGCCCCCTAGTGACGAACCAGTGACATTTGGAAACAGTGATGACATGAAGCCAGTGCTGCCAGATTTGGGCAGTTTTGAGTTTGATTGTGCTGGTAAAAATTGGTTTGGCGGTTTTCAAACACCTGCATTTTATAGACTAATTGGTTAATAACCAAAACTCAAGTGTGCATGTAGTCCATAAAATCAGTCATCATGATGTGTAAATACACCGGCCCACCGCAGATCTGATTCAGCCAATCAGAGATCAGCAATCAGACGTGATCATTCATGACTGACGGGTTTTTAGTGAGATCATTTGTAGCTGTATATTCGAGTGATCAGTGTGTCAAAGTGGCATAAATATACAGTTGTATCTACAGTAAAGAGTGGGAGAGTGACCCAACTCTCTAAACGTGGATTACACCTGGTGGGACTCGAAGGCTCTTTATGAATATAACTGTAACTCTGAGAGCACAGTTGAATGACTTCATTGAAATGGAGTATGGGACTATGACTCCTGTCCATCATCATGTGCACACTGGCCTGATCAGGACATCTGCAACTTCTAAACCGTCCAGACTGCGCTCTACTCGTCCCGACCGCTGCTGGAAGAGGTTTCAGTCATTCATCAGTTTCGGCTGTGCTAATTTCTGTTATGATCTACAATGTGCACTTCAAGAAAGATGTACTCGTTCTGTTTAAAGTTGAAGCGCAACACAAAGGTAACGGCATTATTATTATTGTAGTTATTTTTCTAATGTATGACACATTTTCGGCTTTTAACCCTCTGGGGTCGGCAAACGTGCCCACGCGTTTTGCTGGATTTTCTTCACATTGTAGCACAATAAACTTAAATTACTCCGTCATTTATGGTCATACAGAAATCCGCTGCTGGAAGAGGTTTCAATCATTCATCAGTTTCGGCTGTGCTCATTTCTGTTATGATCTACAATGTGCACTTCAAGAAAGATGTACTCGTTCTGTTTAAAGTTAAAGCGCAACACAAAGCTAAGCTCATTATTATTGTAGTTATTTTTCTGAACATGAATGACACATTTTCGGCTTTTAGTGTGTGTGAGGCTTTTAAAGTCTGTTCATTTCTAGAAATGAAGTTCACCCGCAGGGGAACCGCCTAACTCATCTGCAAACTCGACCAGAAGAAACAAGCGTCTTTTAGAGGAAATGTTCAAATATTTTGTTACTGTACTCAAGTAGATTTTTCAGATATTTTTACTTTACTATTTATTTTTGTGCCGACTTTTTACTTTTACTCCTTGCATTTTTAATATGAATATCAGTACTTTCTACTCCTTACATTTTACAAAATTGGCTCATTTCTTTAGTTTCAAATAATTTCAGTGGAGTTACCGTTATTATTTTTCGCGTCATCAACCTTTCACAGGGAGTTTGATTGACAGGCGATCTGACCAATCATAATCCGCCATTTTGTCTGACAAAGCGGTCAAGAGAGTTAGTAGATTAACATTGGAGGATTTAAACTTGAAAAACGAAGTGTACCGATGTCTTTTCCCGGTAAAAACAACATTCCTTCTGATGTTCATTCATGTTTATTTGATGCTATAAATGAACTAGAAGGAAGAGATGATCGGTTCACAAGCAGCTTTAACTGAGGCTCTACAGAGATATATAGAGAGATATAGCAACAGTAACTAAAGGGAACGGAAGGGTATTGTTTGGGTTGGAATTTGGGTTTGGGTATTGTTACAATTGGATGGGAATATACGTTGCACTTGACACACCACTACAAGACAACTCGACAGATTCAGAGGCATTCATTCGCTGAAAAATCATTACATACATGTAGATTCCTTTAAATGTTAAGGGGAAGATTAAAGAAGAGAAACTGATCTGTGAATTCTCACAGAATCTCAAATGAATTCACAATTATTCATCTCATATCATATCTTGCTACTCATTCAGAATCTTATTACCAGAGTCCTGGTAGCTTTGCATAAAAAAATGGTTGTCATTCGCAAGCCTGTACTTTGTTACTTTTACTTGAGTAAAGAAGTTAAATCAGTACTTCTACTTTTACCAGAGTATTTTTTAACACAAGTATCTGTACTTCTACTTGAGTACGGGAAGTGAGTATTTTTGCCATCTCTGCTTTTATAGAGATATTATCTTGCTAGAGAATATTCTCCTTTGGAAATAAAGGAAGTGTTGAAGTGCCCAGAGAAACTCTCTTGCTGACAGAAAGGGAACTCAGTAATATTAAAGATCTGTCCTCTAGTGGTGAAGGATGGAAGTACAATTAAAGTGATTGACTTTCCTGCAGTTCGAATACATTGTAGTGGTAAGTTTTACAGGAACAAGCAACACTCACATTTTCTCCACATTTGTGTCCAGTTTAGTAAGGGATATAAGAATAAATGTTACATGTTTACTTACATCATAATAAATAGATAAAGTCTGTGAAAGGTTTGATATTGTGTAGTTTGTGATCCTCCATCAGCAGCTGCAGTTTCTCTCAGCTGTATCAGTGCAGTCACTGTGACGTCTGACTGACAGAGGTTTTTGTACGGCTCTTTATCACTGTGTGAACACATACTGACTGTTGATCCAGTGTAAACTCTGACAGTAATAATCTCCTGTATCTTCAGTCTGGACTCCACTGATGGTCAGAGTAAAATCACTGCCAGATCCACTGCCACTGAATCTAGATGGAGTTCCAGTATAACGGCTGTTTATATAATAAATCAGGAGTTTAGGAGCTTCTCCAGGTTTCTGCTGATACCAGGCTAAGTGGCTGCTGTATATTCCTACATCTATATTACACTCTATTGTTGCTGTTTGACTCTGTTGGACAGTTTTAACTTCAGGTTGAGTCAGAGTCACTCCTCTGGATTCTGAAGAAGAGAAAAGAAAGTCAGTTAGTTTGTTAAGCACCTTTTTAAAAAACAACATTTGTATATTAAAATGATCAAAACAACAATGGTATATTATATTATATTAAAAAGTAACAACCTTGAATAAACAGTGCAATGGTCCAGATGAAGATGTTGATTGTGTTCATTGCTGTAGTTTAGTCTTGTGTGGTGATGATGAAGATTGTGTTCTGCTCTCAGTCATGAAGTGTTAAACTCACAGCACTATAAACACTCTCAGAGCACTGAAGCATGTGCTGACAATGCAAAGTGACTCTCTCTATTTAAATCATTATCCTGAAGACTGTAGATCAGTCACAAACACATTATCAAACAACTTCCTCATGTTGAGAAATGCCAAGCTATTATACACACATTTCTGAAGAGTCTATTGACAGAATCATACAAATTATTGATTCAGTCATTATTCATTTTTAAATTGCACTTATTTAACAACCGACGAGGAAACTATTGATTTGAAGACATTAATATTAAATATTGATATATTAATTATATTAAGTTGCTGTAAAATGTTGAATTTTAATATAGCTACCAGTCATGCTTCATTAAGCACACACACTTCTCCAGATTTGTTAAACATTGTTTTCTTGACAGCATTGCTTTAACTGTGTACAAACATCTGATAAACGTTTGTTTAAAAAAAGTGCAGATTCACTCGTAACCAAATGCAACATAGACGTTTCCTAAATGTGTGTTTAATATTTGACAGGGGACATTTGACAGACGTACAGTATGGCAGATGAAACTCTTAAAAATATATCTTCCAGATGAAAACACATCAGATAGCCGTGTGTGTGTTGAATGTGTGCTATAATGTCATCCATTTGGCCTAAGCTTTTGTCAACACTTTACATTACACACATAAATGCTTATTTTACTAATTTACATAAAGATTTACACAACATGAAGATAATTATTAGATTTTATTTGTCTATGATTTAGTAGCCTTTTGATCACATAAATGACAGATCTAACATTAAATCTTGTTTGGATGTTACAGGGACCGATGAACATACGCGCAATCAAAGGTTTTGAGTAAGTATACTATAGAAAATAGCAATAGCTATAGAAAATAGAAGAGTCCTTGAAGTGGACGAGACCCTCCATCACTCCACCGGCCCTTATTGCCTCATCCGGCCCGATGTTGCTGTGGGCTCTTCATCCTCAGTGAGACCAGAGCCAGCGAGAGAAAGAAGACACAAGTTTGAGGACCTGATCCGGGAGAGAGCGAGAAGCAACAGAGAGGGAGGAGAGACGATGGCGGGAAATGGAGGATGAGGAACGTAGAGAAAGAGAAAGACCAGAGCGAGAGGACAGACGGGAACGAGAAGACCGAAAGATAGAAGAAAGAAGACATCAAGAAGCAATTGAGAGAGAATAAAGGAGAGAGAGGGAGACCAAGGAAAGGGATGAATGATTTTTTTGCCCTCTTGAGTTTATTGTCAAAACATAAAATATTTATTTTATAAAATGTGTTTTGATGGAAAGCATCCTCAAATCAATCACACATTTACATTTCTGTAAGCAACAAGCATCAAAACTCCAAACCACTTATCTTTTTATACGTACAAGTCATGGTTTGATTTGGTTTTTGATTCATGTTTCATGTCACTGTCTCGTCATGTGATTCCCTGTTCTAGACTTGTGATCCTGTCATGTGTCTTGTCATTGGTTAATTGTCTTGATTATGTTCACAGGTGTCCCTTGTCTTGTCATTTAGCCTTGTGTATTTAAGCCCTCATGTTTGCCTTGTTCCTTGTCAAGTATTGTTGATGAGGTTGTGGTCTTTGCCCTGTGTCAAGCCCTGTGTCAAGCACATCGTTGTATTTAGTTTATGTTAATTAAACTGCACTTGGGTTCTACAAGCTTGCCTGCAGTGGATCCTTAAAGAATACTTGACCTTCTCCTATGAACCCAGCAGTGGCCCTCCTGCATCTACGCCAGGGGAATCGTCCCGTGGAGACGTATGTGAAGGAACTCTGTGAACTGTGGACTTTAATGATGCTGCTCTCAAAGATATTTTTCGGTTTGATCTAAATGACCATTTGAATTATTTAACACACACACTCTCAGCCCATTATTTCTGCTCAGTCAAGGCCAACCGTCTTCAGCCTCAGCCCCCAGCCCCACAATTGATAGTGTTTAGAATAATAATCAAGCTGTTTAAGAACTGCCTGTAGTTTGTTTTCTCAGCTGTTCATTTTGTATTTTGTATTTATCAGTACTCAGGGATTTGAATGTTCAGAATTGCCTTTTTTGTTTCATCATTGTAATGTGTAGCCAATGTTCATATCTCGTGTTAATTAGAGGAGTTAAGCTTTGTTTTGATTTATTCAGACTTGAATGCACTTGTCACTTTCATTTTTCAACATTTGACTTAGATCTGAATACAGTTGAAATAAATACATGTTGAACAAGTATAAATGTGGTCTTGATTTTATTGGCACACGATAACTTGGTCATTTGAGTGTGATTGTACACCACCACAACAGAGTAAAAGTATCAAAAATAATAACAAATAACTGTAAGGCATTCATACCATATTCCATTAATGTTGTAAGGTATTTGTCACGGGGTGACGAAGGCCGGAACTACAAGTCGGGAAGTTGTTGTGGCGGGGAGCACTTCCGGTGTAACACAAGGCCGGTTCCGGGGATACACGGAAGCCGGAAAAGCACCGTGAACGAAAGCGAATGAGGGTAATCGCTGGCAGCTGTGCGGGAAAAATGTCAACAGGTGATTGGGACATGTAGCAGGAAGGTGGCTCATAAAAGGACACTTTGGAGGTGGGCACAGGGCATGAGGAGAGAGGACATGTGAGGCACGCAGCACGTGAGCGGCCACGGATGCGGAGGGAGGCCGCGAGAGAGAGACAGAGAGAGAAGACTTCGGCTGGATTGTGGGTGTAAGCCTTGGTTGCACCGTGAGTCTGTGGAATTGCAGTTTTATTGTGGAAATGAGCACGAGTGAAACCTTACAGTGTGTGGTGGATATGCGAGTGTGGGAATTGTTTCTGCTGTTCACTCGCAGTCACAGCTGTCCATTAACCTCTTCTCTGCCTGAACCTGCTGCATTGGTGAAATACCATTAACCTCTTCTCTGCCTGAACCTGCTGCATTGGTGAAATACCATTAACCTCTTCTCTGCCTGAACCTGCTGCATTGGTGAAATGTCATTAACCTCTTCCCTGCCTGAGCCTGGTGCTGAGATACGCGAAGAGAACGCTGAAGAAGAGAACGCGGAAGCTGTGAATTATGTTCATTCCTCTCTCTGTCTGAAGGTGCTGAGATACATGAAGAGAACGCTGAAGAAGAGAATGCGGAAGCTGTGAATTATGTTCATTCCTCTCTCTGTCTGAAGGTGCTGAGATACGCGAAGAGAACGCTGAAGAAGAGAACGCGGAAGCTGTGAATTATGTTCATTCCTCTCTCTGTCTGAAAGTGCTGAGATACACGAAGAGAACGCTGAAGAGACTTTTTAAGATTGTTTTTATTTAATAAAGAGTATATTTATTTTGAATTCTGTGTCCGCCTTTTCCCTTCGTGTCCATGGCCAGCTCCTCAGGGGTGGCACGCAAGCGAGGGGTGGGCGGCCCGCTGGCGCTCCACCCCGACCTGTGACATATTCACACATTCTTATCTCGCCGTATTGTCATGTTCAGCGCTGTGTAGCAAAACGCTGGGTCAGTGCCTCTCGAACTCTCAATGGTTGAGTGTCCATAGTAGCCACTGGGTCACCATCCTCACCTGTTGCTTCAGGAGGGCCAGCTGCAGGGAGGTACTCACCATATGTTTCATTGTGCTTCTCACATATGTTATGTAGAGTGCAACATGTAACAATAACAGTGGGGGACCAAAGCTATGTCATCATCAAGACGTTTGGCTAGACATCTCCATTTAACTTTTAATCGACCAAATGTACATGTCATTCTAGCACTGCTTAGCCTCTGGTTGAAGTAGCGCTGGTCTTCAGTAAGGTTTCCCGTATCAGGGTAACCCTTCATGAGCCGTGGCCGAAGTGGGTAGGCCGGATCTCCCAGCAGCATGATGGGCATCTGTGTGCCTTGGATCTCATCTGTGATCTGAGTGAAAATATTAGAAAATGTGTAACTGCAGTCAATTTACAGATCAAAAGTACAGGTCTGCTTCATGAGTATTTACAATTCAGGTCAATGTTTTTAGTATATCGAAGCACATTAACAACAAAATTAAATTATGATAATATAGCATATTAACCCCCTGGGGTCGACGGTATCGCCGGCGATACCAGCTTGCTTTTATTCAGTTCAGTTCAAAAGAAATTAATTTTGCTCTGTGGACTTTGATATTGCAAGCAAGTTTCATACATCAATCGATTCTGTTAAATGTGTATTATTTTTGTGTATACTCACAATAAAAACAAAGTGTTGTGCTTTTTGCCAAATAAAGAAAAATAAACGTGATGCGAGTTCTGCCTTCTCTCTGTCAGTGAAGACCATTCTGAAACGCGTCCGAAAATGAACTGTAACTCAGCGAATACTCAGTCAAACAGGCATACAGACACACAGGCATGAAGCTTGAATTATCTTCTTTTAAATGAGGTAATTTATATAAAAAACAAATATTCTCATCTTGTGAAATCTGTATTAAAAAAGAGCGATTCCAGTCGAGCTAATTAGAGCTAATTCAAATGTAATGTGACTCCGCCCACGGAGAGCGCGTGCTATTCAAACGCAAATTACTGAGGCAATCCAAGCAAACCTGTGAACGCCCCCATATCAGCTCGAGATTCGAGAAAACACAAGTTTATTCAGATCATTGTAGCCTACGTGTTTACACCATCTGGAAGCGCTGTGAGAAATAATAATAATGGAAAATCTACCTCAGAGTGCGGGTATTGCAGGAGAGAGGATCCGAATATGTAGTAAGTTTTTTTTCCTTCTCAATTTAATCGCGTTTCTGTGAATGAATGAACGGCAGAGATGCGCGCTGTTTACCACAGCTCGCAAAAAGACAGTTTAAATTTAAATTGCGTCTCTGTGTGAATGAATGATGATGTTTTAGCAAACTGTATTGCTATTACTGAGTTGAGAAAAAATCGACAGAAATATGTTGAAATAAAATGTAGGCTATTTGTATAAGCAACGTATTAAACTGAAAATTAACATTTATATGCCCTAATATTTCATAAAAACAACGTTACAGTCATATAAAGTAAATATCGACTGAAATATGTTGAAATAAAATGTATTTATATTTATAAGCAACGTATAAAACTGCAAATTAACATTTATATTTCTTTTTCTATATTTTCAATAAAAATGAAAGACCTATGTTACAGACATATGAAAGACAACATTTCGTTGATTAGTTTTGGATAGATTATACATTTTTACTGTAAAACTCATGTTAAATATGTTTTGTCAAAAATAAAGTTATCAAATAATCAATCAAATCCTTAACTTTGAAATATGTATGATAAAATGTATACTTTAGTTTTTACAAAGAAAGATTACACTTGAATTGTTGTTGTAATTGTAACCTTTTTAATAAAAAAATATATTTACAAGGTAGATGTAAACAAACTATTAAAAGGTAAATATAAGCCTTTTCTTTAAATAACTTTTATTGTGTTTTATTATTGACAAATTTGGGGAGAGGATAAATATTCCAAAACTGAAAATACAGTATGAGAATTAACTGCACAATTACTAGACATGTTTTCCTTGGATATTATAGGCCAAATTGCAAGCACAATATGTGGAAAAATAAAAAAGAATTGAGATGCTTCCAACTGTTGCTCTTGCATTCTTGTGGCTCAGTGACTCACCTGAATGAATGGCTAAATAAGTATGCAGGCCCCATTGTCTCCTAAGGTGTGAACCACTAAATATGCATCGTTGACGCCCACTCCGCATATTGGCTTTCCAAACAGAAAGTGCTTTGCAAAATTCAAATCAATGTATTGTGTTATGTGAATGATAAGGCAGGGTGATTTTCACTTCATTTTGAAGAAAAAACACTAGGTGATGAAATTTTTTAGACAAAAGTCTTATTGGCACATATTTAGAATGTGTTTTATGGCCTTATTTCAGAAACTTTAGTTTTTAGTTTTTTCAATAACCATGCATAAACATTATTCTCTCAAAAATGCAGACATGTACATTCTTGTTGCTCACATTTCATGGTAGCCCTGTTTGTGCTAAATAGTGTGTAATTTTTTTTTTGCCATTAATATGTTTATAAGCAACTGAAAAAAGCACAAATGTCAGGGCATGTCAGAACATCTCAAGGACCCCAAAAACACCTTAGACCCCAGAGGGTTAAGATGATGATTCTAAATCCTAATAGCAGAAGTGTGAAATGTCATATAAAAATCATAAAAATACTCACGTTGGGAAAATATTATTAATACGCTCTGGATACATTTTAAGTGCATCATTCTATATCAAATCATTTGGCCGGATCCCGTGAGTTCCTCAGATATAAGTACCACTGGTGGTGCTTGAGGAGTGATTCCCTGATCTCTTTGAGTGTAGGCCTACAGTAGACATATGAAAGTTCTATATAAATGCCTCATTCATAAAGCTGGATATCTTGATCCAGTCTGAAAAGTGTTCGCCTGTAGGCTAAAGTCTATTCCAGCACAGTATATTTTATTACGTCCTATAGGATAATGCCATGTTGGTAGACCTGTATAATTTCCTTTTGTTGAAAGTAAAAAAGCTATTTTGTGTAGATCCAGTTTACACACACACACACACGCATGAATGCCTGTGCGGCAGTGTGAAACAACGGCAAGCACAGACACAACTTCTACTGAAGACTTTAATCTCGAAATGTTTCGACTTTAATCTCGATGCTAGTGTTTTTTTGTTTTTTTTGTAAAAAAAATTTACGTTGCGGTTCAGGACTTCCGTAACTATCGGCTGCATGTGTGCTTATTTGTTTTTTTCTTTACTTTGTCTTATGTTTCAGTTTGATAACCACAAATGAGCACTGACTTGTAGACAAAAGAATAAATCACAAAGCAACAAGGTTGCAACTAGTATAATTTGTTCAGTGTATTCATTGTCTTTTTGTTTATTTTAGGCTGATGGACCCCAGGCTGGGAGGCTAGATTTTCTTGCCTTCTGGTGGTGGTATTTCAAGCACTGAGTGTGGTTTGCCGCTTATAACCGCTTACTCCTCAGTCCTCACTGGGTGTGTGTGTGTGTGTGTGTGTGTGTGTGTGCGTGTGTGGTTTTTGTTTAAGACCCCTAGCTAGCCTAGCCCGCTACGGGTAAGCCTCAGCCACAAATTAAAAAAATTACTTATTAAATTTTTCTTTATTGTGTGTGTAGATGAACGGTGCTGTACTATTCATTTGAGTGACATTTTGCCTCGCAGTAACCTGAAAGTTTTATCTATTTATGTGAACTTAATAAACTTTGTACTGATATTCACGTCTCTTTGCCCTCCATGGTAACCAACCTGTGTGCCCTATTTCCATTGGGTAGTTATTTCCCCTTTCTCTGAAAAGGGGTGGCGTAGTCAGCTTGTCATCTTAAATTACCACTATAAGATTTGGATTGTCAACCTTTTACCCCCACCACCACGCTACATATACTGTAGTGTAGAATGTGACTGCAGATGCAGCCATGGTCTTAAAGGAAAGGTGAACAGAACTCAGTTATGATAAAGACATGTGACTCTCTAGTGGTGAAGTTTGGAAGTGCAATTAAATAGACTGACTTTACTATAGTGATAATATTGTAGTGGCAAGTTTTACAGGGACAAGCACCACTCACATTTTCTCCACATTTGTGTCCAGTTTAGTAAGGGATATACGATTGTGTTTCATGTTTACTTACATCATAATAAATGAATAAAGTCTGTGAAAGGTTTGATATTGTGTAGTTTGTGATCCTCCATCAGCAGCTGCAGTTTCTCTCAGCTGTATCAGTGCAGTCACTGTGACGTCTGACTGACAGAGGTTTTTGTACGACTCTTTATCACTGTGTGAACACACAGCTACTAGGACAGTGTAAACTCTGACAGTAATAATCTCCTGTATCTTCAGTCTGGACTCCACTGATGGTCAGAGTAAAATCACTGCCAGATCCACTGCCACTGAATCTAGATGGAGTTCCAGTATTACGGGTTGTTGCATAATATATGAGGAGTTTAGGAGCTTCTCCAGGTTTCTGTGAGTACCAGTGTAAGTCATTACCACCATTCACATCACTGCTGGTTTTACAGTTTATTCTGACTTCTTCTCCTGGTTGAACTGCTGTTATTGATGGACTCTGAGTTACAGTGATCTGTCCTCTACACTCTGAAAGAAAACAGGAAAAAAAATGAAAATTATATATGATGATATGCAGTATATGATAAACATACATATTTCACATTTTAAGAACTAATAATCATTATAAAAGCTGTATTACACAAACCTTGAGCAAACAGTGTGAGAGTCCAGATGAAGATGTTGATTGTGTTCATTGCTGTAGTTTAGTCTTGTATGATGATGAAGATTGTGTTCTGTTCTGCTCTCAGTCATGAAGTGTTAAACTCACAGCACTATAAACACTCTCAGAGCACTGAAGCATGTGCTGACAATGCAAAGAAGTGGGCAGGATTTACAACAGCTTGTGCTGATAACAAACTAATATACACTAGAGTTACAGAATCATGACTTTATTTTGTATTTTTATTGTGACTCCTGAGACACTGAGGATGTGCAGATGAACGTCCATCTCTGTGTCCATATTCAGTCATGTGACCATCATCACTGCTACACTTCCACTAGATGAAGCGCCATCACTAAAGTAAGATCATGAATCATGAGTCTGTTCAGAAAGTATCAGAACTGATTGTGAATCTCTAATCAGAGTTCATGGTGTCACTCCATCTATCATGAAGCCTCATGTGTGTCTGAAATCATTAAATGGAGAAGAAACAGGCTGTTAAAGATGGAGACATATTAGAGCTTGTTCACGTTTCATGATCTTGTGTGGAGATTCATAACCAGTCCAGATACTTTTAGAACAGACCTTGAATATGAAAACATGCTTGACTGTGTAGAACATGCAAAATACCTTTTATATTTTCATTGTTGACACTTTCTATTGACTTTGGCTCTAATATTCAATAAACTCATTATTTGAAGAGATTTTGACTGAAGATTGAAGTCTGAAGCTGCAGGTTTTTCTGTGAATCATGATGATTGATCTGCATATGAAGAACAGAAGCATCATTATGAGAAACGTCTCGGTTACGTATGTAACCCTCGTTCCCTGAGTAGGGAACGGAGACGTTACGTCGGATGACGACGAATGGGGTTTCGCTTAGAAAGCCTCTCACCTTCGAGTATATAAAACGAGCCAATGGCCATGAAATGCCATGGGTCTGCGGAATTTGCATAGCGTATCTCCGCCCCACGCCGGGGGTATATAAGGAAGTACCCCGGCAACATGCAGATATGTTTCTTCGCTGAGGAGCCGAGACTGAACTCAGGCGTTCCAGCGGTACAGCGGAAGTGGCAGGGAGACGTAACGTCTCCGTTCCCTACTCAGGGAACGAGGGTTACATACGTAACCGAGACGTTCCCTTTCGTTGTCACTCCGAGTTACGTCGGATGACGACGAATGGGGTTCCCAGTGTAATCACGCCACCTCTCGACTGTCTTCCAGTGCCCTGCGTAAGTCTGAGCTCCCTGTCGTGAGACTGGCACGGACGAAGGACTCCTACTTAACACAGGAATACCAAGGTACACTGGGAAGCATATCTCAGTGGAAATATGCAATCATGCCCAACCCGGAGCAAGCGAAGACACCTGAGCAGAATCTAGTACCGGCTAGTTGAAGCGAGTACATGAGAAGAAACTGGCTCTACTCGGAGATTGTAGAATCTCGCGAATGTGTTAGGTGTCGCCCAGCCTGCAGCTCTGCAGATGTCTGTTAGCGAGGCGCCATGCGCTAGAGCCCAAGAGGATGCCACACTCCGAGTGGAGTGGGCCGTCACACCAAGGGGGCACGGTCGACCTTGCTGCTGGTAAGCCAAAGCAATGGCGTCCACTATCAAGTGAGACAACCTTTGCTTGGAGAGAGCCTTTCCCTTCAGCTTCCCACCATAACAGACAAAGAGCTGGTCTGAGGTCCTGAAACACTGCGTTCTGTCAACGTAAGCACGAAGGGCGCGTACTGGACAGAGCAGTGCCAAGGCTGGGTCTGCCTCCTCCAAAGGCAGCGCTTGCAGGTTCACCACCTGGTCTCGAAAGGGTGTGGTGGGAACCTTGGGCACATATCCAGGCCGGGGTCTCAGGATCACGTGAGAGTTAGCCGGCCCGAATTCCAGGCACGCTTCGTCAACCGAAAATGCCTGCAGGTCCCCTACCCTCTTGATGGAGGCCAATGCAACCAGGAGCGCTGTCTTCATTGACAGGAACTTAAGCTCCACTGATTGCAGAGGCTCAAGGGGAGCACTCTGCAGGGCAGTTAAAACCACTGAGAGGTCCCAAGAGGGTACGAGGGGAGGACGAGGAGGATTCAATCTCCTGGCTCCCCACAGGAACCTGACGATCAGGTCGTGCTTTCCTAAGGACTTACCATCAACTGCGTCGTGATGTGCGGCAATGGCGGCAACATACACTTTCAGGGTGGAGGGAGACAGCCTTCGCTCCAACCCTTCTTGCAGGAAGGAAAGCACGACACTGATGGGGCATTTCGTGGGTTCAAGATTTTTAGAAGAACACCAGTTGACGAAGAGGTTCCACTTCAACGCATAGACATGTCTCGTGGACGATGCTCTAGCGGAAGTGATGGTAGCCACCACCGCTGGTGGTAGGGTACTCAAACCTACCTCGTCCCGTCCAGGAGCCACACGTAGAGGTTCCACAGATCGGGACGAGGGTGCCATAAGGTGGCCCGTCCCTGAGAAAGCAGACCCTTCCTCAGGGGAATAGGCCAGGGAGGTGCTGTCGCGAGGAGTACTAGTTCTGGGAACCAGGTGCGGTTGTGCCAATACGGGGCAACCAAAATTACCTGCTCCTCGTCCTCCCTGATCTTGCGCAAGGTCTGCGCAAGAAGGCTCACTGGGGGAAACGCATACTTGCGGAGGCCCCGCGGCCAGCTGTGCGCCAGTGCATCCGTGCAGAGTGTGCCCTCGGTCAGGGAATAAAACAGGTCGCAATGGGACGAGTCGTGGGAGGCAAACAGGTCTACCTGTGCGTCCCCGAACTGATCCCAAATCAGCTGAACCATCTGGGGATGGAGTCTCCATTCTCCAGCGAGAGGTCGAAGCCGAGACAGCTCGTCGGCTGCCTGGTTCAGGTCTCCCGGGATATAAATGGTTCGAAGCGACCTCAGATGCTTCTGACTCCATATGAGGAGGTGGCGGGCGAGTTGCGACATACGGCGGGAGCGTAGACCACCTTGACGGTTGATGTACGCTACTGTGGCGGTATTGTCTGATCGGACTAGTACGTGTTGACCCTTGAGCAACGCACGAAGCGGTGCAGGGCAAGGCGTACAGCCAGCAACTCGAGGCAATTGACATGCCAAAGGCACTGGGGTCCTTTCCAGGAGCCCGCGGCAGCATGTCCATTGCACATGGCACCCCAACCTGTGGCGGAGGCATCTGTTGATACAACAACATGCCTGGAAGCTCGTTCTAAGGGAACTCCGGCCCGTAGAAAATTGAGGTTCGACCACGGGGGGGGAGGTCTGACGGCAGGTTGGAGTCACTGGGACTCGGAGCGTGCCGTGTTGCCATGCCCACCTCGGGACTCGATCGCGAAGCCAAAGCTGAAGCGGTCTCATATGAAGCAAACCGAGCGACGTTACTGCGGCTGCGGATGCCATATGCCCCAGGAGCCTCTGAAAAAGTTTCAGTGGGACCGCACTCTTGCCCTCGAACTGACGAAGACAAGTCAGCAGTGACTGCGCGCGCTCACTCGTAAGCTGCGCGCACATGGCGACGAGTCGATCTCCATACCGAGAAAAGAGATCCTCTGCACGGGGCAGAGTTTGCTCTTCTCCCAGTTGACCCGAAGGCCCAGACGAGCTAGGTGCCGGAGCACAAGGTCCCTGTGTTCGCAAACCTGGTCTCTTGAGATAGTTCAGGATGCGAACCCCGTGTTCTGGTAGGGGAACAAGGGCTGCCTCAACGACCTTCGTGAAGACGCGAGGAGACAGGGCTAGCCCGAAAGGGACAACCGCATACTGGTATGCCTGGCCCTCGAATACAAACCGTAGGAACGGTCTGAGTCGAGGAAGAATGGAGACATGGAAGTAGGCGTCCTTCAGGTTGATCGCTGCAAACCAATCCTGCGGCCGCACGCATTCGAAAATGCGTTTGGCCGTGAGTATCTTGAACGGCAGCCTGTGAAGGGAGTGGTTCAAGATGCGCAGGTCGAGGATTGGCCGTAACCCACCAGATTTCTTCGGCACAATGAAGTAAGAGCTGTAGAAGCCAGACTTCATTTCGGCTGGAGGGACAGTCTCGATCGCACCCTTTGCCAGTAGGGTGGCGACCTCCGCTCTCATGACAGGGGCATTGTCACCGACCATAGTGAAGCGGACTCCCCTGAAGCAGGGAGGAGACCGCGCGAACTAAATCGCGTAGCCGAGCCTGATGGTTCTCGCGACCCAGCGGGACATTACGGAACCACAGACGTGCCGTCGGTGGTGCAGCGAGGCGGAATGACCGGCCCAGGCGTGGGTGGCATAGCAGCCCTGTGCGGGGGCACGGTCATTAACCACGTCCTGCCAGAGGAGGCCAGGGGAGGACCAGCGTCCCACGAGGGCGTGCTCTGGCAGGGGTCTGGCGACAGAGGGGGATGAGAGGAGCATGGCCTGTGGGCGGGGCATGCTGTCATCCACAGCCTCTTGGGGCTTGGAGGAAGGGACATCAGTTCTTGAAACAAGAATTTTCCCCCGGCCCTCCACCGGGGGAAGGAGTGGCCCTGCTACCAGCTCCTGAGAAGAACTGAGCCCTAACCCCAAGCTGCCCGTCTCAGAAGTGCTGCTTAGCATTGCATTTAGCCGGCTAAGGGGCGGAGACAGGCGGTACCATCCTCCTGCGACCTCCTCGTACTCTGGGCCAGTGAAGGCTCGAGGGGAGGAATTGCAGAGGGGCGGTGTCAGCGGGAAGCAGGCTAAGGAGACCGCACGGACAGATGACCGTCGGTGCAGAAGGTCCTCAGCCTGCTTATAGAGTGATCGAAGACTGTTGGGCGCAATCCTCAACCAGACCGCCGACCAGGCTGCCCGTCTCAAGAGTGCTGCTTAGGCTGGCGTGGCAGTCTAAGGGGCGGAGACGGGCAGCGCTGCCCTCCTGCGACTTGCTCCTGCTCAGGGCCGGTGAAGACCCGAGGGGAGCAGCCGCATGGAGAGGGCCTTGGCGGGAAGCAGACTAAGGAGACCGCACGGATGGATGACCATCGGTGCAGGACCCAAGTCTACTTCAGGTGGTCGAAGCCACACCGCCAAAGAGCCCAGCCCGGGACATGGGGGAGCTTAGAAAATGAACTCAGACACCCCCACATCAACCTGGCTAAGCCCATGTCTGGACCACACTAGTGGACATCACCTGACCCAGGATCACGCAGGTACTGATGTCGCCTGAGCGAGGTCAGCAGTGTGCGTGGCGGAACAACCAGGCCGGGCATGGGAGGCATAGCGTCCCAGCATAGGGGCGTGGTTAGAGTGTCCGTGTTCTGCCAGGGTTGGCCAGGGAAGGACTAGCGTTCCACTGCGGCCGGTTCGGACAGAACTCCCGGGACAGCACTGCATCGAAGGCGCAGGCGACACACAGCACTGCATGACCGTGCCACGATAGTGACAGGGAACATACAGACCATGATCGCCGTGCGATCGAAAGCAGCGAAGGCGGAGGACACCCGCGGGCCGCGAAAGTCACGTGGACTCTCGCGGAGCGCAGGCGCCCTGATGCACGTCCGGGAGAAGCTTACAGCGCTCGGGGGGAGGGCGGGGCCACTCCAGCCGATGCTTTCAGCTACCCGGGAAAGCATGGCTGACAGCTCTGGATCGGTCCCGGCAACGATGGCACTCCCGTGGGAGGCAACGCAGTCGAAACTTCATTTCCAGAGGAATCAAGCCCGCCTTGTGATGCTGTGAGTGCATGACACCATCCGCCAGAGCCCCGAATGTAACACTGGGTCCCCGAAAGAAACCAGGCACACACGGAAGCTCCACGGTTTGCGATGTGGAGGGGGGTGTGGCCCGAGGAATTGACTCGTCGGTTGTTGTGCCACACCGAACCCTCAGATCACCCTGGCCACCAGCCAAAGTATCCCTTCTCGAGGAAGAAATAAATTGGGGTGTGGCAGAGCGGACTCTACTCACATGGAGATCATTGAGTCTCGATCTATAAACATCGCGATGGTCATGTTCCCGCAATAAAAACATGACTCATCAACGAGCGCTGCCGAGCGTGATTAAGCCCAACACGCAAAACAGCGCTCGCGACCGTTAGGCAGATGAATCACGCACACACATCCAGAAAATAGAAAATACACGGGAGAACCGTCTTGAAAAAGACGTGCCGCGTGCAGCTCTTTTAGAGAGTGGAAAAGCTCAGCAGAGTGCTGAAACGCCCAGGGAGAAACACACTCACTGTCGGCAGATTACTGCACAAATCAGCAGCAGGAAATGCGATCTCGCTGGAACACGCCGTCACACCAACACACTGAAGAGCCGCTCGTCTCGAAGAGATTTGAGATGACACTCAGAAGGCTTGTGGTGTGAAGTACTGAACTTGGCTCCGAAGCGAAAACATATCTGCATGTTGCCGGCGTACTTCCTTATATACCCCCGGCGCGGGGCGGAGATACGCTATGCAAATTCCGCAGACCCATGGCATTTCATGGCCATTGGCTCGTTTTATATACTCGAAGGTGAGAGGCTTTCTAAGCGAAACCCCATTCGTCGGAGTGACAACGAAAGGGAACTCCACAACATCATCCATGATCAAAGAGGTCAAAGGTCACCTCAGAGGTCACAGCTCATCAAATATATTTCTTTAAACAGTGTTATATCAGAAAGCATTTAGTCAAATCTGAATGAGTGAGTGTTGAGAAGAGCTGAGGATCTTCTAATATCAGTGTGTTGAAGTGTTGTTTCTCTCTCTCTGCTGGAGTGTGTGTTCACTCGAGTGGAATAGAGCGTTTCATTAGATTGTATCACTGTGGTGGACTTTCGGTGGAGGAACTAAACTGGTGATCGGTAAGTCTGTCTATTTAATCACCTAATAAAAAAATACAATTTAGATTTCAGAAAGTGTTTTACAGTGGAAACAAGAACAACATTTATTAATAATAATAATTATTAGATATTGCGGCGACACTTTCCTTAAAGCCTTTATGTATAATGCATTATAAAGGTATCAATAGCGTATGTTATAATGCTATATATGTTTTCATAAATAACTGTAACCAAAGTTAAAATGTTTTATAATATTTGCAAATTCCTTGTTACATCTTAAAGTGGTTGTTTATTGTCATGAGTTTTAATGTATTATAATTTTTTGGAGGTGTAACAATGAATAGATAATATTATAATGTGTTAAAACCTTGGTTACAATTATTGATGAGATTATACATGCATTATAATGTGTAAATAAAACAATATATAATTAATGCATTAAAAATACTTTTTATAATGCAATATGTATAAAGGCTTTAATTAAAGTGTTACTGATATTTTTGTATAATTATTTAATCTAAAACAATGATATTAATATAAGAATAACATCATTCCTTTCAACAAAAAAGAAATTCTAAACATATTTCCACACTGTGTCTCACTATGAGTTTAATCAGTTTATTACAGGTTTGTTTTTCCTTCATTTATTTCTACACTGAGTTCATATTTAGTTCATCTTTTATTGTAGAAATCATACATGGAAAAAAGAGATTTGACATCAGAATGTAAATGTTGCTACTTTCTGTAGTTCAGTCAATGATACTGAATCTCTTTTGCTCATGTTGTGCTTATAATTCAGTGTTTTGTTCATTCTGTATGATTCAATTGTGTTTTAACTCTGTTTGAAATTGAGTTACATTTTCAGTTCAGGTGAATATCTCAAAATGTAAGATATTTATGTTCAGAGTGAATAATTGCTGGAATTAAAGCAGTCAGATCGGCCTGATAATAGATAATATGTGTTATAACTGCTGTTACACTTATTGATTAGATCATACATGCATTTTAATGTATATAGCAGTGCATAATTAATACATTAAAAATACTTTTATAATGCAATATGTATGAATGCTTTAAATAAAGTGTTAGTGATATTGTTTTATAATGATTTAATCTAAAACTAGAGCAGCATTATTCCTATGCTGTGAATGTGCAGTGCAGTGTGTTGTGTGTGTGTGTGAATGTGTTGTGTTTGTCTCCTGCAGCTGGTCCCACAGTGAAGCCCTCAGTGTCTCTGCTGCCGCCCTCTTCTCTGCAGATCTCTGGAGACTCAGCTGCACTGCTCTGCCTGCTCAGCTCTTACTCTCCACAGGGGGCGCTGGTGAGCTGGACACTGGACGGGTCAGAGGTCACCGAGGGAGTTCTGACCAGCGCAGAGAGCCAGCAGGACGGCCGCTACAGCCGCAGTAGCGTCCTGACCCTCAGCAAAGCACGCTGGGAAGAGGGAGAGCTGTACGTCTGCAGAGTAACACATGATGGAGCTCCTCATGAGGTCTCGTTCCACAAGAGCTCTGAGTGCTGATGTTTCTCTCCTGAAGATGAGCCGTATCTGAGTGTCCTGTGTCAGGCAGGATTCACATGAGTCTAGTGCTGCAGCTGGAGTGATTTACAACTCAATACTGAAACTGAGTGTGTGTGTGTGTGTGTGTGTGTGTGTGTGTGTGTGTGTGATCTTTCAATCTGCTGTGTTTGCTGCAACATTCAATAAAGCTTCTCAACAAGTTCACTTTGTGTCTGACAACATCATTCAACTAACAGATGAAGATGCAGGTGCTTTTCAGAAGGTTGATGTAGCAGTAAATGTCAAATAAAGCTCTTGGGGTTTGAACATGGTCTCTGGAGACAGAGCTGCTCTATTCTGAGAGGATCACAATCACTCCACCCTGACAATGCAAATGGGCTTTTCAGTCTCACTGTTTGATTGGTTACATGATCTGGACTGGAACACTTTCACTTCTGCTTTAGTGAAGCAGCGCAGACAAACTGATCATTTCATTTTTTTATGAGATAATTAACTTATATATTTAAAATAGCATCATAAATCATATAAAAACATGATCACAAATCAAGAATGTAAAAGTTTCTTTGTCTCAAATGGAAAGCATCACGTCCAGACAGCAGAAGTGACTGAATGCAGTCTGTTCAGTTTGATTGACAGGATCATATATTACACCTAAAACATGATGATCATATTGAAACACTGACTCATTCTCTTCATAAACAGAAGAGTGATGTTGATTGTAATGATATAGTGTTATTAGCAGTGGCGGGTGGTTATACAGTGGTGGACAGAATCAATGCCCCTGGTAAATATGATCAAAAATGGCTGTAAAAAAATAAACCTGCATTGTTTATCCTTTTGATCTTTCATTAAAAAAATTGGCAAAAATCTAACCTTTCCTTTCACCTTTCAACTGAAAGTGGGGGGTAAATCACATTATGAAATAAATGTTTTTCTCCAAAACACGTTGGCCACAATTATTGGCACCCCTAGAATTTTTTACGAGTAAAATATCTCTGAAGTATATTCCCATTAATATTTACCTTTTTTAGCACACCAGGGTGACTAGGAACATGAAATTGTACAGCTATGACTTATTGTTTCACAGGAGTTTAAATATGAGGAAACACAAAGGCCAAATTTATTTAATCATCCATCACAATGAATAAAACCAAAGAATATAGTTCTGATGTGCAGCAAAAGATTGTTGAGCTTCACAAAATAGAAAGTGACTGTAAGAAAATATCTAAAGAATTGAAAATCCCCATTTTGACCATCAGGGCAATAATTAAGAAGTTATAATCAACTAAAGATGTTACGAATCTGCCAGGAAGAGGACGTGTGTCTATATTGTCTTAATGGACGGTGAGGAGGAGAGTTTGAGTGGCCAAAGACTCTCCAAGGATCACTGATGGAGAACTGCAGAGATTAGTTGAGTCTTGGGGTCAGAAAGCCTTAAAAAAAAAATCAAACAACCCCTACATCCCCACATGTTGTTTGGGAGGTTTTCAAGAAAAATGCTCCTTCGCTCCTCCAGAAACAAACTCCAGCATATTCAGTGGTCAGACACGACTGGATCTTCAAATGGCACAGGGTTCTGTGGTCAGATCAAACTAAAAAAAGGCTTTTTGGCAGCAAACCCACCAGATGCACACAGGGATAAAAAGTACCCCATGCCTACGGTTAAATATACAGCTGGATCTTATATGTTGTGGGCCTATTTTTTTGCTGGACATCTTGTTCAGATACATGGTATTATGGATTCTAGCAAATACCAACAGATAAAAAATCTAATCCTGACTGCCTCTGCTAGAAATCTTATGATGGGCCGTGGTTGGATCTTCCACCAGGACAACGGTCCAAAACCAACATCAAAATCAACACAAAAATGGGTCACTGAGCACAAAATGAAGCTTCTGCCATGACCGTCCCAGTCCCCTAAACTGAACACTATAGAAAATGAGTGGGGTGAACTGAAGAGGAGAAGCACCAACATGGATCTGGGAATCTGCAGGATCTGGAGAGATTCTGTATGGAGGAATGGTCTCTGATCTCTGGTCAGGTGTTCTCCAAACTCATCAGGCATTATAGAAGAAGACTCAGATCTGTTATCTTGGCAAAAGGAGGTTGCAAAAAGTATTTAATAACAGGGAGCCAATAATTATGGCCAACGTGTTTTGGAGAAAAGCATTTCCCAGAGGAAAAGAAAATCTGAAAAGAGATCTCCAAAATGTTTCATTTATTTCTCCTAGACAACTTTGAGATCCATATGACACCAAACTGAGACAAATGTTTATTTCTCCTGTGTCTCAGGCTTTTCTCTGGAGCAATAAGATGCACTAAATCTCAATTTAGTCTTCTTTTAAGTTTCAGAAGAGATCTCAACAAGCTCTAATAAAATGCTCAGAGTTTCTCAACTTCTGTGTCTCTTTGTGATCTCAGACCAAGAAATCAGAGAGTTCTCTCCATGAACTCAATATACTCTCATCCCAGCTTCAATTCATGCATCTCATGCTAAACTCAGATAGAGCAAAGGAAGAGATTTCCACAAGTGCTCATTGAATTCTCAGACTTGGATCACTGTCTTGGTTGTTTCATATCATATAAAATCTTAATCTACATGATTTTTTTAATATAATGTATTACTGTATGAATAAATTATTTGTAAATCTTTTAATTTAGGCTGCAAAGACCCTCTTCTTTTATATTATTTTCTATAAATGATTTGAAATATTTCACTGCATGTAATTCAGTAAATTAATGTTATTAACCACACAAAAAACATTGTAAAATAAAAACAGTAATTTATTGGTAACTTGAGAGCAAAGAAATTACAATTTCAACATTTCAGATGTATCAAAGTTTAACTGCCTAAAACTCATATCATTAAAGGGGGGGTGAAATGCTATTTCATGCATACTGAGTTTTTTACACTGGTAAAGAGTTGGATTCCCATGCTAAACATGGATAAAGTTTCAAAAACTAAGTTGTACGTTTGAAGGAGTATTTTTGTTCCAAAAATACTCCTTCCGGTTTGTCACAAGTTTCGGAAAGTTTTTTTCGAGTATGGGTCTATGTTACGTAAGATAGGGCGGAATTTCCTTATATGGGTCCTAAGGGCACTTCTCCGGTAAGATCGCGGCCGCGCGCACACTCGTAGACTAGAGCAAGAGAGTGAAAGCAGTTCGCCATCAAAGCGCCCTGCCCGGCTTTTGGGAAGTCAATGTCACCAAAGAAGTGTGTTTTTGGTTGCCAGGGCAAGACAACACTGCACAGATTCCCAAAGAACCCAGCGTTAAGAAACCCGTGGATGGAGTTTGTTTTCCTGAGCATAAACGGAGTTGTGTAAGACATTTCGACGATGATTGTTTTATAAACAAAGCCCAGATCTACGGATTTGCAGATCGTCTAATGCTTAAGGATCGAGCAGTCACAATGATAAAGGTTCGCGGTCGTGCGTTGGAACCGGACGGTGAGTAAAACTGTTTGTTGAACAAATGTCTCTGTGTGTTGTCACCACTAGCTTGGCGCGTTAGCACAGCTAAGCTTCGCCCACAGGGCCCGCCCCCAGCCGCTCGTTTTTTTCCGGAAAGACTCGGTACAGCCTATCTTTCTGTTAAAAATTTAATAAAACAAAAGACTTTTTGGAGATATGAAGGATGCAATATTACTCTATAGGTACTCAAGATTAACAGGAGATTGAGTGAAAATGAGCATTTCACCCCCCCTTTAATAAATTTAATGTTGTATATTCAGATATGCATCTTCTCATGTTAGCCCCAAAGTGACCTTTTTGTATGACAATAGATTTGCCCATATAAAACAGTTAAGATGGCATCACAATATAAACTATTTGTCCATCAACATATTTTACATTTTCAGTAAGGATTTTCAACTAGTTGAATGAAAAATCATGGGCTCTTCTGTTCAAAATAAGATCATATCTTTGACTTTATAATATCTTTAGTCCCTTTCAAGTTTGTTAGGGAAATGTGCAGCAAACACAATACCAGGCATTGAGGACAAATCAATGAACATCAACTTGCCCAAAATACTTTCAAGTCCTACCACTGTCTTTCTCACAGGAACTTCCAGGAGGCTAACAATATGGAAACACGTTCCACCTGTCAAAGTATCTTGTAGAAGATTTATGCTTGCAACTGCAAATTCATTCAAAAATGCAAGTTTTATCTCATTCTGACCTTCATTGGGTTCTTTGTAGGAACACAATAATTTAATCTGTCCATATTTGATCTGCGCACCATCACAAAATAACACTGTGTAATTGTTTCGTCTTTTGGTTTTGACATACTGCTGGGAAGTGTAAATTATTTTCCCTATTTGAGCTCTGTTATATGCCTTGACGACATTACTATGTAAAGCCTGACCAAGAAACTGTTCCAGAAGAAAAATATCATCAGTTTCAAGACATCTATTGAATGATGCCCCTAACATGGCCACAATATTGACAACATTACTTTGATAACTATTGCTATTTGTCATTCTGGCCAAAAACTCAGTAGTTACTATGTTCAGCTTTATGTTTTGTGTGATGCTAGGGAGAGATTGTATAGTCTTTACAGCATTTACCATTTGGGCAGGTATATTCTGGGTTCCATGTATAAGACGGAGCAAGTACCCATTTTTGTCTTCAAAGTGAAAGCAAGAGTGTGTCCACAGAGGTCCAAGAGCTCTCACACTATCAGCTAAATGGACAAGTAAGTGCAAATTGGCTGTCATGTATCGCTCACCATAGAGTCCACTCATTTGAGAACAGAAATTCCAGAGTAGTTTCTCAGCATGATCTATTTGAGCAGGGGTTATTGACTCCATCAGAAGAATAAAGATTGCTTCACTAAGGAGCAAGAAATGGTTGTAGTACAGTCCTGCAAGAATGCCCCGGAATACAACTGGCCCGAAAAACAGCAAAATGTACCGATACTCAGATGCTTTAAAGAACATCCTGTGAGAAGACACAGAACGAGGGAATCGAATCATAAATGGTGGCCTTATTTCTTTCAGACGTTTGTCAACTTCTTTGATTGATCTGACCATACTGAATGCACATCGAGAGAACTCTGTGGAAAACCACAAAAACATCAATAGACGCATTACTCCCAGTAGTACAGAATGCATGTAGTCTATACCTGTGCCCAAGACCAAATCATAGCTTGTTAGTCTGCTGAGAAACGTAGGTCCCTTCACCCCACGAACAACGCTGTTGGAATCATAGGCCATCTTAGCATAATCTACAAACCCCTTGTGAGTACGAGGCGGGCCTTTTGGATCTGTCTTCTGGAAAGGAAAGGCATGGACATGACCTCTCTCTCCAGTCTTCACTGTTTGACCTGGCTGTTCACACTTTAGACACCCAAAATGTCCATTGAATTGAACAGTATTAAGTACCAAAGCTTTTGCAGGCAAATCGCAGGTTCCTGCAATGGTAAAGGCTTTGCATATGAAAGGTTCTTGAGCTCCTGCAAACTGAAGAGAAATTCCTTCTCTTTCAATTTTGTTCAGAGTGCCACACAGTGGTTCAAGGAATGTCAACATTGACGGCTTTGAATCCCCAAACCAAACACCTGCAAATATCATGTTTTCTCGTTTCGTGCGTTCAACAAAATTTAACCCGTTTATGACACAATAAAAAGGCCAAACAGAAAACTTTGAAGACTTAAAAATAGGTATGCCGTCTGTGTTCCACATTAACGAAATGTTTCTGGAATCACTGAGAGGCCCATTGCAAGTAGTAAATTTCTGATAGGTTTTTCCGTCATATATTTCTTCAATACTGTCATGACACTTTTTATGTCTATTAAACCTGAACTTAAGTTTTTCTTCAAAACCTTCCTGAGCAAACAATCTCTTCAGTTGTGCTTCAATGGGAACCTCAATGAAATAGGAGGTTGACCCCTCCATCAACACATTGGCTTCACAGGTTTTACACTGGGTGTCTGTACTCTCAACAATCATGAAGCATGAGCTACAATATTTGTGCAAAAGCAGAGAGGAGGGATCATCAAAAAACTGTTTAAATTTGTGTAAATTTTTAAGACACTCAGTCTGTGTATCAGAGGGGCAGTGCAGAGATATTAATGTAAGCAAATCACTGAGAGCTTTTCCTGTTATTTTGTGTCTGTTTGCAAAAGTCATTATGAGGAGAAGACTCTCTGCAACAGAAATTGGTGCATTTCTGTACAGTGGATGATCTACAGGGTTTGTAGAGCTTTCGAGTTCTGTTCCCTCCTCTTGGTTAAGCTCAAAACAGTCTTCAAATGATAGGTCATCATCAATTGAAAAGTCTTCATCAAATAACGCATTGTCATCTAAAGTCACTTCTTCAACAAATTCAGGTAGGTGCTCAGGAAATGTATCCATGTAAATAGGCTGTTCAGGCTCTGATTCAACATTAAGACCAGAGTGATGCATCTCACTTGTGTGTCCATAGCACTGGGATGAATGGTTGGCGTAATGGATGTTACACACATTTGTGTTTGAAGAGTCTTCCAAATTAGCAGATCTGGTCACTTGCTCGGTGCTGCAATCATCTGACCTCCAGTTTGTTGCTTCTAGAAGAAAAAAATCAATTGATTAATTTGCTTTTACTTGATTGGTGAATTTATGGCTTACTAGTCTCAACATGTTTATTTTTCATTATACTTATGCTAAACACATTACTAATTACTAGACTATTAAAGTGTTATAATAATCACCTGAGCTGTCAGTAAACCCTTGACAAGTGAGGTTTGAAGGTCTCACTTCAGTAACAGTGTTTTATTGGACACATTAACTTTTATTTGAATTAACGCTCCAGTCAATCAAAATTTAAAGCTTTGCAACATGCGATTTCCACAGAATAAATAAACTACATGCCATCTTGGAGACTGAAGGAAATGGAGTTAGTTGTTTTACATTTTTGCACATGTTTTACCTCTATTTTCCTGTCCTTGTGTGTCCTGCAGAAAACCGAGAATGATAATACATTAAGCATATTTAACACTCGCATGCAAATTTATAAGGCATACCTAGGTTACAACAATGCAGTATATACTGTAGGAAATCTGCTATAAATTCTCCCCTCATGGGGATTAAAATATTAACATTTTATTGGATCTGTTTAAAAGAGGTGATTATTTACTTGGATGGCCATTTTGAAAACTGTACTTTGTAGTGCTGTTGAACACTACTAGGTCCAGGGCCGTGCACAGACCTTTTGAGGGGCATGTGCTGAAACTGAAAAAGGGCACCCCCTCCCTTTTTTATATCAAAATTATTTAGTAAGCCTACATAAAAGGAAGAAATGGTCACGTCTTCATGACAAATTCAATAACACAAAATAATAGTCTCAAAAGCTTTAGATTTATTCACGATTAATAACAACCATAATAATAATATAGATAATATAGATAAACAGGGTTTTAAGGGCCTCTTAACCTAAATACAACAGCAACCTTTTGTTGCTCTTGTGTACTCCCTCTTTTTTAAATTGCATTTATAGAAATATGTCAAAAATACTTGACACATACGTAAACATGTTAACCAAATAATACAAATTAGCTTACAAAACCAAACAGAATAGCTAAAAAATTCTGTTTTTTTTATTGAACTTTATGCACTTTTTTATGAACTTTGCAGAGAAATATATATATATATATATATATAGAGAGAGAGAGAGAGAGAGAGAGAGAGAGAGTTCAGATGCAAAAGCCTCTAAGTGCCATCTGAAAATTTCTTCTAGAATGATAATTTTTATCAAGCTCGTATAAGTTCAGTAATTTCACTTAAATGACAATTAATAGCTAATGTTCATTGCCATTTAAGTGAAATTACTGAACTTAAATATATGAGCTTGATAAAAATGATCATTCTAGAAGAAATTTTCAGATGGCACTTAGAGGCTTTTGCATCTGAATATTCTCTTTTTTAGCTATTCTGTTTGGTTTTATAAGCTAATTTGTATTATTTGGTTACCATGATTATGTATGACATTGAGAAGAGGGGAAGGTAGAGCAATGAGTCAAGTATTTTTGACAAACTATTTTGAAATATAATTTGAGTAATTATGTCCAAATCAATTCCAGATTATAAGAAACTATAGCCATACCTTTACTATATCCAACATGTATCCGCCTACCTGGCAAAAATTTGATACTGTGCTGTGGAGGACAAGGGATGTTGGTCTCTTGAAGGTCTCTTATTCACTAAAAATATTTCACAATATTACTGGTTTTGCTGTATTTTGGATCAGATAAATGAAGCCTTGGAATGAATTACATCATGAATTACATTCTGCATGATACAATATAAAGATTTCACAGTGATCTCCTGTAATGTTTTTTTTTTTTTTTTTTTTTTTTTTTTTTTTTTTTAGTTACTACTACAACATTACTGTATGTTTTACTACATTTTATACATGTGAGGATGAGCGGAGAGTATAGAATAATATAGATTAAAAATTAGCTAGATAGCGAATACATGCATAACAGCCTTGAATTAACCATAATTGAATATTATTACCATAACATGATTAGCCTAAATGTTAATAAATTAAGTGTATCAGCAATCATAAATCAAAGAAGAAATTTCTTATAAATATAGGTGCATGAGGATCGCTTTGTGTAAGTTCCAGTACGAAACAGCGCGGGGGCGCACCTGTTATGATTTTCCGATGGTAAAAACAAATTATATGTTGTTGTATTACTTATCATCAATATATAGTTTTTGACCAGCGAATGTGTGCAAATGTGCATTTTTTTGTCCGTCATTAAAACGGCGCAGGCGGTATCACATTACATTTTCATCAACAGGTTACAAACTAGTTTGTTTTTCCTGTTGTAAAATACATTTGGCCAATGTCGCATTTTATAAAAGATGAAATACTACTGTATGCACAGGATATTTAAGTTATTTGAGTTAGGCTATGTATTGGCTATGACTAGATGGCAAATGCTAGCCTAGACCTCTCTCTCAGGCGACGTCCCACATGTCTCAGTCAGTGAGTCATCAAATAAATAAAATATGAGCCTTTATAGACATAGTGTTTAGTAGTACTTATTCAAACAACAAGATATTTATTTACCCTTCGCAAAACTTCGTTCAGCTGCTGTCTATTGTGCGGCTGCTGTGGAACTTCAGTTGATTCAGTGAATATAGAGGGGGCGGAGTTATCAGCTTACTGACAGCTTGAGGATCGAATGAGATTTACACAAGCTCGGTTTAAGAACTTTCATTGGCTAAATATTTGTAAAACAGACAGACAGACGTAAAGGATGACCAATAGCATTGATAAAAAAAATAAAATAAAAAAAAAACACTACCAAAAAAAGGGCACTTCGGAGTGTGAGGGCAAAAAGGGCATGTGCTCTGCACAGGTTGAGCCCTACCTGTGCACGTGCCTGACTAGGTCAGACATGTTCATAATATTTTGCTAATCCCACATATAAAGGTGATCTTAACAGACTGTCATTTCAAACAAATATTTTATTGTTATATAAAATTATTGAGGAACATTGTCAGAACCAATGGAGCTGATGAAATGTAGCTGAGTAAAGAACATAGCAGGTAAATGTTTTTTTTTTTTTTTTATATAAATTACCTGAAAGTCACACTTCAGTAAAAGGGAAGTTGTTAAAATATGACTTTGGAAAAAGCTAGTTACCCACATGAAAAAGACTTTAGTAGAAGTATTAAAGTATATGATATCACAGTAAATGTACTTCAGTTTCAAAATTGTAAGTAAATTACATAATATTTACATGTATGGGTTGGTTGATTATGTCCTGGCCAATTATCAGATTTGTTATTGACCTGAATCAGTTAAGTCATTCGTGTAAATTAATCTAAAAATGTGCTGTTTTGACTCTGAAGCTTCATGTAATCTGTAAAGCAAATGGAAACTATAGTTATCAGATAAATGTAGTGTAGTAAACATTAAAATATTATTTTTTCCTAAAATGTAGTGGAGTGGAAATATCAAGTGGCAAGTTAAGTACCAACACCTCAAATGGTACGTAAATACAGAACTTGGGTGAATGTGCTTATATTCAATCACTGCAGATGACAATATAAAAACAATAAAATGTAAATTTCCCAACCTTTCTTCTGTATCTTTTTTAAGTATTTTGCTGGCTCTTCACCTTTCTCCTCCAGCGTCAGTTGTACTTCTGCGCCATTTTATTTTTCTTAAAATATATGTAGCTCCAACTGTATAATACACACACACACACACACACACACACACACACACACACACACACACACAAATATAGAAGATGCTCTTCTTTGATGATGGTGGTATAGACCAGTGGTTCCCAACCTTTTTCCTTGGGGCCCCCCCATATACATATTTAACAATACGTGACCCCCACTAATATATATATATATATATTAGTGCTGGGAAAAAATTAATCGCATCCAAAATAAAAGTTTGTGTTTGCATAATATATATGTGTGTACTGTGTATAATTATTTTGTATATATACATACACACATATGCATGTTATATTTAATATTTTTATTTATTTATATATAAATTATTTATATTTATATATAATATAAATTATGTATAAATGTATAGACAGTATATACATGCAAACATTTTTAAATTAATACATGCATATGCGTGTATTTATATACAAAATAATTATACACAGTTCACACACATATATTATGCAAACACAAACTTTTATTTTGGATGCAATTAATTTTTTCCCCAGCACTAATATATATATATATATATATATATATATATATATATATATATATATATATATATATATATATATATACATATATATATAAGGGGTGTAACGGTTCACAAAATTCACGGTTCTGTACGTTTTTGATACAGCAAAAAGAAAGAAATGGCAGAGAAATTTCCTTGATTTCTTTTTTTTATATTAAAACTAACATAATAAAGTGTGATATTTTTTACTTTGAGTAATTCTGGAGCTATAATTGATTCTTCTTATGAGCATATAAAACAAAACAGCTTCTTGGAAAAAATGAAATGTAATATTGTAGTAGTTATAAACCAAGGTTTATTTGATTTCAGATTAACATTTGAGGGCAGCAATTGTATTCATAATGTCAAAATAAAACCAACGTAATGTTACTTGAATGCATTATAGCCACTATTCCTGCCAAACTTTCATACCTTGCAGTTAGTGTTACTACAGTAAATCCATGGTGAATGTTGCTGATCTGTGGACACTGGATAGTTAATTCATGCCACAATGTTTCTTCCTGGTTTCCACGTCAGCGCTGTTTGATCCGTTAATAACGGAGAAATGTGAATGTTTCTCACTAGATCTCGCAGCGATGTTATTACTTCTGTGGCGAATTCAAATGCTTTCTTTACTGGATCTCTTATTAGCGCTGTGTAGTAACAGTGTCACATGATCACGATCGGCTCGCGCTGCACTGGTCCAAACTGATAAACGGTCCGTCAACCACACAATAACGAGCAGTTTCGTTCCGCTTGCATTTTGTTTGCCATTTGATGTTGGGCAATGTTGTGGTCGCGCCGGCGTCTCTTACATTATGAGCGCGCTTGCCACGCGCAATGCGCCTACATTTGAAATAACGAAATTGTAATTGAAATCGGCATTGTTAGCATATGGTTTTTTTAAAACTTTGAAAAAATATTTTTATGTAAAATTATTAGTAGAACATTTTATGCATCTTTATTCACCTCAAAGCATATCCGCTCCCGCGCCCCCCCTGTGAACTCTGGCGCCCCCCTGAGGGGGGCGCGGACCCCAGGTTGGGAACCAATGGTATAGACAGTGCAGTCTAATACACAGTGTTAAATAGTGTTACACTTACCCCCCCTACTATCAAATGTATCAGTAACCTCTATGGAAGAGCAATATTGACTGGTGTCGGGGGCTGCAGGGAAAATAACCTGTGGTTGACGGAAAAAAAGGTACAGATAGTTCATAAAAGGGTACAAAATATATAACATTTATTCAGACTGAAAAGGGTTACATTAAATGAATAATTATACACACGTGCAACCTTTCCTATTAAATAGAAATTGATTAACATAAAGTTGACTAAATTATGATCATAATGAAAATGATCGCAGTTGTAACATTTATTAGCTGGTACAGAATGCACAAGTGAAAACTCTTGGCATGTGACAATCACTTATTTTACTAACCATTTCATTATTAGGGTTTCATAAGGTTATTGTAGTAAATGAAAACAAAATTATATGACACTGAAATAATGGGCGTGTAAGAACTATTTCAGTTAACTGAAATAAAAATAAAACTTGATTTTTTGAATGTAAAAATAAAAAATCAAGTACTAAAAGATAATGTGTTGTACATTTACAAAGCTCACAAAAACCTTAAATTACAAAGAAAACACAAGTAAGTTTATTCTATTATTAAAAAGTCGCTGTATCCACTCACCGCTTATAGATGCTGCACCGCCACCTTTGTTTTCTTTTATGAGCTTCAGTTGGCGCAAAAACACTGTGAACCGTGAACCTAGATGATGCCGCCCCAACGTCAGCATTAGAAGAGAGCGCCATCAGTCACAAATGCTGCATCGTCATTGGTTAATTCACAGTGGAGGGGCGCTGCTGAATCAACGAGGTTAAGGCGCGCGTTAGTTAACGCATGGAGTTGCAGGCAGACGGAATGGAGGAAAAAACAGTTGCAGGACTCAAAAGAAGGTAAGCAACATGTTTTTTTAAAACAGAATTTGGGTACATTTTAAATGGCGAGTGTATGCGGGTTCTGATACTCTCTGAAGAAACTGGTCGTATTTTGTAGCAAATAGTTAAGCTTGCTAGGAAGGCCATGGTAACATTAGCTTTCTGCAATAAACATCTTTATGTAAAAAAAAAAAAAAAGACATTCAGCGAGGCCTATACATTCTTGAAGTTACATAAATTGTGTATGATTGGAAAAATTTGATCTCGTGCAGTGAGACCCCAATAATTAAATGTGTTGTAAAATGTTATTAAATGTATTAAATGTTTGTTTATTTTACAGAATGAGTAGCCCAGCAGGAACTAATACAAAACTGCCCAATAGAGCGTGAAACCCTCCGAAAAAGATGAGTTTGTATGAACCAGACCCCAGCTCCCCCAGAGATAACCAAGATGGTAATTGAGTTATTTTACTATACTACGGCTTAGCTAACTTTGTTAAGTATTAAAACTGGTTTAAGTGGTTATTTTTAACGTAGTTTTACATCCTGTTTTCGGTTGAAGTCCAAAGTAGTTGATTGTCGAGTTCACGCGCATAGGTTTAGTTACCTATGATCTCGGCAATCAACTACTTTAACTACTGCGTGAACTCGGCAATCAACTACTTTGGACTTCAACCGAAAACAGGATGTGAATACAGGTATTTGCGCTGGCTTAAATAACATCATTTTTATCCATTTCTTTCACATCTACTGCAGTCAGATTTACTCGTGTTCACTGAAGGAATCACTCACATTTTCTGTGCACTTGTAATGACACATCAAGGATGTTAAGAGGCTAAAAGCAGGTTCAAATATTGCCCCATTGAAGTCAACAGGGTGCAAATTTTAAAAAGAGGATAACACATTTTTGTCGTTGTTCTCTGTATTGACAGCACTCCAAATTGACAAAAAAATGAGCTCAATGTTAAAATTGACCGGAGTTCTCCTTTAAGTAAGATTGATTTTTAGCCTGCACTGATTTACTCACAATCTCCTTTTTGTTTACTTTGTGTTCATTTTCAGGACTTTTTGTATTTTTGACCTTTGAAGATGGATACACAGCAAATATTTTTAATCTCTGTGATATACTAAACAAAGATGATAAACCCATCGCTTGCTTTAGAGATCTGGCACCAGGAGAAAAAGTACTTGCAAGATGGTCTGACAATAAGTTCTACAATGCTACAGTAGACTTCATTGGAACAGCTGACAAAACGGTGGATACAAAGAAGGCGACAAAGAAGGACATGAAAAAAAGAGATGCAGCTGCACAAAGATTCTACAACCTTCCATTCCTACCTCAAGCAGGCCAGTCCACCTCTGCACAGGATCACCCAAATACTGTGGACCAAAATGTCATTCAGCCTCCAACAACCTCGCCAGTGTACCAGCCTCCACCTACAGAGTCATTTCTACCTGTCCAGCCACAGCACCAGCATGCAACTGCCTGGCCACAGTACCAACTTCCAGTTTCCCAGTCATCACCAAATACGCCACAACATTACCAGCATTCACCAGTCCAGTCGCTCAACCAGTTTGGAACTACTCTGTCTCCAATTCCACACAATTCCAGCCTTTCGCAGTATTCAAAGCATCACTAGCCTCACACAGCACTACCCACACCTTCAGACCAAACACAACAGCAGCCTGTTTTGGCAGATTTGGATCAGCGAAGACAGCCACCAGCTCCTACAGCCAAAGAAAGCTTCCTCAAAATGTTGCACAGTCCTAATACACATAAAAAACCTGCTGTTCTTGGGGACCAGAGCCAGACAAGCACCTCTGAACATGAGACTTCTTCAAGCTCATCTGCAGATACTTTAATCATCGAGCGTGATCCCATTCCAGAATATGGAGAACCATGTTTCATTTCGCCTGAGTCAGCAGAAGACAGATCATGGAAGCCATGCGAAGCATGCAAGACAGAGGTGGAAAAATTAGTGGAGGAAAAGGCCAAACTGCATGATGTGCTGTGTGGTATAAGTAAGTATGTTTTGTCTCTCTGTTGCAATTACTTGTTCTTTTAACACTTCTTTTTTTCTCTCACAGTTTTTCTAACACACCTAATATCTATTCAGAAGAGTTGTGTAAAAAAAAACGTGGGTAATAATCTAGTGTATTAAATTGTGCAACATAAAATTGTAATTATGTTTTTATATTGGTATATGTTTAAAGTTCTACTACATTGTCTTACTTTGGACATTGGGAGTTATTTGATGCTTAAGCTAAATCTTAAAAGCTTTAAACAATTTGGTAAAACAATGAAATATTTTGGACTTTTTAAAAACTTGTCTTTTGTTTTGTTTTTTTTTACTTTATGAATGCTGCTGTGTCCCTGTAAGGTAATATACATCTTTTGTGTCACAGGTGGTGAGCACCTCGAGGCATTCAGAAGTTTTCTGGACAAAGTGGAACAGATCCAACCTCAGGCTGGTGTTTGGGCTCCAAAAGGCAGATCTCGGCAGCAGGAGCTATATCCAGGAAGTGGCCTCTTCTTGTCCTCGACTCACCTGGCTGCAATCCATGCAACCGCAAAGAAGGACTGCCTTCGCTTGTTCCATCTTCTTTTTTGATGAATTCTTTACTGCAGAGGAGTGCCAGAATGCTGTGGCATTTGGGAAACACGGAAAGGTGCCATATGTACGGTGGCCGAGAGAGCTCAACGCGCTGCAAATGAAGAAAACACATGCAAACAGAAAAAAACGCATGCAAACAGAAAAAAACACATGCAAATAGAAAACAAACCACCAGCGAATAAGAAAACATCTTCATCAGTTTTACAACTCACGTGCGTCCCAATACTCACAACACAACCAAATACGGAAACGCGCTGCAATTACGGAAACGCGCTGCAATTACAGAAACGCGCTGCAAAAGTTCACAACAAAACCAAATACAGAAACGCGCTGCAAATAGGACAGAACACAACGGAAATGTTTCCGGGGAACCCAATAAGTGACGGACGGACGGCTCGCGAGCTTTACCAGAGAGACGCGGGCTCTGGCTTTACCTATGCCCTAACGTTACTCTCTTAAAAGGGCAGACGGCAGAGCCCTTGAATTGGGCACTTTGGAGTGAGCGGGGCACTTGTGTGCCATTATGTTGATGAAGGGAGCAACGAAAGACAACGTAATTTCCTCATTATTTTCACCTGGGATGTTCCCATGACAACGCAGCGCGTGTCCATCAGCTGAATAGCTGTTCTTACCAGAAATATAGTATTAATGCTGTTAACATAACTGTTGCAAATAAATATACATTTTATACAACAAAGTTTTTAAAATATGTGTTATATCTTTGTGTGAGTGTCTCAACTTTAAAACTTGCCGTCTCATATTTGGACCTATAGCTACATTCTAACATTTCTTATGAAACTTATTATAACATAACATGACAAAATGTGTTCAATGTAACTGATGTATAGATTAATGTCTTTTCCTCGTTCTTTTTCTCTATCTTTTTATTTATTTATTTATTTTAGTCTTCAGCTCATTGTTCTTTTTAGTATTCTTATGACATTGAACATATCACAAATACATTTTGTATATTGTATACAAAGTTGTATGTCATAAACGTGTCATCTTTGTATGTTTTGCAAAAAAAAAAAAAAGAAAATAATAAAAGTAGACAGCTGTAAGCACGTCCTAGCCGTCCGTCCGTCACTTATTGGGTTCCCCGGAAACATTTCCGTTGTGTTCTGTTCTATTTGCAGCGCGTTTCTGTATTTGGTTTTGTTGTGAACTTTTGCAGCGCGTTTCTGTAATTGCAGCGCGTTTCCGTATTTGGTTGTGTTGTGAGTATTGGGACGCACGTGAGTTGTAAAACTGATGAAGATGTTTTCTTATTCGCTGGTGGTTTTTTTTTCTATTTGCATGTGTTTTTTTCTGTTTGCATGCGTTTTTTTCTGTTTGCATGTGTTTTCTTCATTTGCAGCGCGTTGAGCTCTCTCGGCCACCGTACATATGAGAAGAGAGTCCTGGATAAGTTCAAAGTCAATGCAATTCTAAGTAAGTATGTTGCTCATGTGGTTGTTAACAATTTGTGGAAAAAGTTGTCAAAATTCATAGGTAAAAAATGTGTGGGAACCCAATAAGAGGTGTTGGATACCCATACAGTATATCACATAGCTACGTTAAATGTTATGATTGTTTCACTGTCCTCACAGTTTTGCTGCATTTCCTTATGTGTGATCCATAGAGATATTACAATGTGAATTTTGTCGTATCAGGATGAAAAAAGTTGTTAATACTGTTGTGGTAACTGCGGTTACTCAATGCAATCTGTAATTTGTGCTTTCTTTTCTTTTATTCTTGCAGCTTACATCATGCGCTGTAGTACACTGGATGGTTGGACACCGGTTGAGAAAAGTAAGGTCAAAAAAGCCTTCATAAACAAATGCCGTATCAGGGCCACAACACTGTAAATATCGGATGGGGCACACAGAGACATTTGTTGAAATGACAATGTTAACAAAAAGTCCTTGTTTTCAAATTATGTATGTTGGCGTCAGAGACTCAAGTTTATTGTTGTGAATTGTTGTAAACCTGGCCTGCCACTGCTCATAACATTGTTAAAATTGTTACTGTTTTAAAAACAGAATTTTACAAAAAAAAAAAAAAAAAGCACTTTAGTTCATATTTTGTAATGACCATGTTTAAACAGTTTTTGCTGTCTTTAAAATGTCTTTAAATTTGTTAATGTTATTTTTAAATAACTGCTCTGTTAGATTTAAATAAAGATTCAGATTCAAATTTCTTTATTTCTTTATTACATCAGCTAATCTGCCATTTGCTATAGATTTTTAAAGCCTGATGGTTGTGGATAGATCTTCTGTCTGTCCTGCAGTGAAGAGAGAGTAGCATTCCCGTCCGTTGTTTCTTTGGTCCATCAAGATGTTCTGAAGTGGATGATCTGTGTTGTTTAGAATGGTGAATCTAGTCTGGTAGGAGGAAAAGGTCATATGATTGAATTAGTAATTCATGTGCGTGCGTGTGTGTTTGTGTGCATGAGAGGGAGAGTGAGCGAGAGACTCGGATATTGCTCCATAGTAGCTCCAGTATTGCTCATTTTCTTTTTCAAAGGAGAAATAAAGGAGTCATTAAAAACACCGAATTGAGATTAGCAAGGCATCTCCTTTTAGTCTCAGGTATGACTCCCTCTGATTATTCTGTCTCACCTATTGCTCCTAGTGAATTTTAGGAGAAACATATGAGAAACATTTTAGACAAAATAGAGATTAAAATGAGGCTTAGATGATAATCTCAAATTTGTCTCCTAAAAGCAAGCTCTGAGCAGTAAAATTTTCCTCTGTCTCACCTATTGCTCCTAGTGAATTTTAGGAGAAACATATGAGAAACATTTTAGACAAAATAGAGATTAAAATAAGGCTTAGATGAGAATCTCAAATTTGTCTCCTGAGCTATAGAAAAGCAAGCTTTGAGCAGTAAAATTTTCCTCTGGGTTGCTTAAAACCATGTTTTTTAAAAACTGCTTATGTAGGCTATAGGGAACCCCGAAGAAATGCCCAAATGTTCGTTTCTCCAGTGTGTGTTCGCTCATGAGCGAGAAACGCTCTTCATTCATCTCATTCCTCAATAGAACAGTAAAAATAATCAGCTTCATTGCACATAATTTATTTTTGTTTGTTATTTTTGTTATTAGTTTGTTTTTGTTTGTTTTGTTGTTATCGCGCTGCTTCCCCGGGGAATAGGCTTATGTCGCCCACCGACGTCTAGGCTACAATATGAAATATAGGCTATATTGTTCTCGTCTCTATTTTTAACTTTTGATTCTATTTTTCTGTCCTAAAAAAATTTCTATTCTGTTTACCATAGTTGTAGTATTTCATCCTTACTGTTAATTGACATTACCGCCACTTACATTTCAAAATGCGCCAATTTTAAAAATACTGTTTTGCACAATATCCCTTTGCGCCACCTGCCGGTTATTTCGCGAATGACTTTGAAATGCGACTGGTTTATTTTTTCCGCGGCGGTAATAGGCATTCTGGTTGACTACCTACCGTAACCGTATTACAGTAAACATTGTGATCGTATAGTGTTTTTCCATAACCTATTCTTAATTGAATTGAAACCTATGGACCAGTAAGGTGGGAATAAACTACTGAGAGGGGGAAACCTATGAGGAAGTCTTCACCACATGGTTGGCCCCCGAGACTTTGACGAAGTTGCACTTCGGTTCTTCCCTGGGCTCCTCATTGGTCTGTGTGTCCTATTCTGTCCCTGTAGGTGATTTGCAAACTTTACTGTGCAACATCTCCATCTTCCAATGAAAACATCAGTCATAGCAGACATCATAGCCCATAGAGGATTCATGAGTGAATGGCTTGTGCTGTAGTATTACATTTAAGGCTGTGAGTGGCAATGCCTTTCTATGTTCTGATAAAACACCATCAAACCATGTGCAAACTAGCGGACCATTGTCATCTAGCACCTTCTCTGAAGTGTCAGCTATCCCACTGTATGCTGCAGCTGACTGACAAAATCTTTCAGTGTACTTACAGTTTCATCCTTCTTCTGTACACAACTAGTGATCTTTGACCAGTCCATGTTTGGTCCAACAATGTTCTTCAACACTCTCAGAACTCCCTCCCTCAATTCATCTTTTCTGTCATGTTGTAAATCAGAATTGTTTACAGCACTTTCAAAATCATTGAATTCTGACTCAGTCTAGATCTGTGATATTAGCTGGATGACTTCAGCTAGAGACATATCATAGAGCATATCATGGGGTGGCTCCAGCCTGAGAACGGGGAGGACACCGGACAACCGGACAGAGACGGCAGAGGGAAAGACACGGCCTCACTGCTGGGAGCTGGTCATGGAGGAATACGCATATGGGATCGCTGAGGGATCACCACATATGGAACCCAGCCTAGCACAAGTTACACAAGCATACGAGCACTAGGCCTGGCGTCAGACGCTCCGCAACGTCTCGCTGATCACGCCGACACACCAACACTGAAGGCAGAGAGTCTGAAGAGTCTTCAACGTTATTCGTGTGCGTGAGCCCGCTTCCTGTTTATACCCGCGCTGCGTGGCACGTGACACGCTTTTTGGTCTGCTGACACTCAAAGATGATAGGGCTCCCTGAAGTGATCCCAATTACGTCGTCACGTCATCGTAACGTTGAACGTGAGCGACTGATAGGGAACTCAGTTATGTAAAAGACATGTGACCCTCTAGTGGTGAATTTTGTAAGTGCAATTAAAGATATTGACTTTCCTACAGTAATAATATAAGTTCTCTTACGAGAGGTCTCTCGTACTGCGTAAGATATCTTACGCTAGGGGAAAATCCTTTTTCCGCGAGATATTGAAGCCAAAAATTATCCTTAATTTTTCAATAATGCAAAACGCGTTGCGGCAGCATACAGACATAGGCGAGACAGCTCGCGCGCCTATTGGCTGTTCTGCGGCAACTGCAGCAGCCTATCGAGCGAGGCCTGGCGTGACGCTAGACCCAATGAGGGTGCTTCGCGCCCGCTGCGTCACATCCCGCCGAAACGGGCGTGGTCTAGGCCTATAAATATAGCTTGCAGGCAGCTAATATCTGATTTTTCATCCTTCAAGCGAAGCACACGCATCGCTGGAGCTGGAGAGAAGCTGCGCCGTTGAGAGAGAGCACCTTCAGCGGGACGAGTCACTGAAGTCGCTGGCTGCGCCGCCTTCCTTGCCTTCCTGCTGCGCTTTCCGGCGCCTATATCCTTTCATTCTCTGTATTGTGTGTGTGTGTGTTGCTACCGCGACACACATACTAAAAGAGCAGCGTCTTTTTAAAGATGCCTTCCTGCGGCTCGTGCAGAGCCACACTCAGCGACGGGGACCGCCATGTGATCTGCGTTTCCTGCCTGGGTGAGGAACACGCAGCTCTCGCGCTCGCTGAAGGCGGCTGCCCTCACTGCGAGCTACTGCCCATGGCGACTCTGAGGACTCGCCTGGCCTTCTTCGCCGAGACTGCTCCCCCGCCCGCCGCGGTGTCGCGCCGTAAAAAGCGCCGTGCCCAGCGGGTCCCGGAACCTCCGCCCAGCCGCCAAAGCTCGCCGGTCTTCGCCCGAGCAGCCCGCTCACAACCGGCTGGATGGCTTTTTCCTGCCTGGGGAGCGCGCTTCGCCTGCATCCAGACCAGTGCCCTTTCTTCCTGAGTTACACGAAGAAGTCGCTAAATCCTGGAACGCCCCCTATTCAGCTAGAGTGCGTCCATCTGTTTCTCTGGCATCCTCTGCAGTCGACGATGCCAAGAACAGGGGATACCATTCGCTGCCGCCGGTAGAAGAGGCGATAGCGGCCCACTTATGCCCGCCCTCCCTCCGCTGGACGGCGCGCTAAGCTGGCCCTACCCTCCAAAGCTTGCCGCACGACGTCAAGCCTGCTCCGTCGCGCTTTCTCCGCCGCCGGGCAAGCTGCGTCAGCGCTGCACACCATGGCCACACTCCAGATCTTCCAGGCCGATCTCCTCCGTAAGATGGATGAGAAGGGACCTGAAGCGATCTGCGTGCCGGACTTGAGGAGCGCCACGGACCTCGCTCTCCGTGCCACTAAGTCCGCAGCACAGGCCATTGGGCGAACTATGGCCTCTCTCACCGTGACTGAGAGGCACCTGTGGCTGACACTCTCGGAGATGGCCGAGTCCGAGCGCACCGCGTTCCTCGACGCCCCGCTTTCTCCCGCCGGCCTCTTCGGATCCTCCGTGAAGGACTTTGCGGAGAGATTCGCCGAGGTACAGAAAGCGTCTCAGGCAATGAAGCACTTCCTCCCGAAGCGCTCCAGCTCTGCAGCAGGCCGTGCGAAACCGTCTGCACAGAGCTCACAGCCCCAGCCACCGCCCACTGCCACCACTTCGCAGCACCGCCAGGCCCGAGGCGCGAGACAGCGCTCCCGCTCATCCGGCCGCCGCCCCACCATGCGCGGCCCGCGGCCCAGGATTGTGGTGAAGCCCGAGGCCCCCAAGTCGTCCAAGCACGCCTAGGAAAACGACGGTGTTCGAGTCCCGCTGCGGCCGGACTTCCACCAAAGCTATTCGCTCATCCAGTTCCAGCAAATGTGACTGGTCCAGTGTTTTCTGCAGCCAACAAGCCGGTTCTGTTGCCCGCTTGCCTGCACACAAAAGCTGTTTTTACGGCTACCCAGATAAATCCCCAAGAGAGTGTATTTTCTGGTGTCCCGGCCACGGCCGATGGTGTTTTATGTGTAGAAAGAATGCCCACTGCCCAGTGCCCATCACTACACACAAGCACAGCCTGTCACACAAGGCTCGTGCACATAAAATCGACTCAGATCGATTGCGCATCAAACGTAGTAAATGTGCCCACTACCCAGTGCCCACACACACTACGTTATGCACAGTGTGCGAAATACCCGTCAATATTCGGGGGGGTCCCCGTCTCCCGATTGTTGCGCAATACCGATCTAAATTTTCTCAATATGCAGTAGGCCTATAACATTACAATATTTCATGGATGCAACAACCCAAGACAATCAGTCTATAGCCTACATGACAACACACACGCACACACTTAACAATTTTTTGATAATCCCATGGTGCCTGGAGAAGTGGGTATACTCTTAATTTATGCCCCCAATAATTTTTTAAGCATCCCAGCAAAGGACGAACGCTCTGTGTTCTAAACAGTGACATGCATACATGCCAACCCTCCCGATTTTTCCGGGAGACTCCCAAATTTCAAAGCCCCTCCCGAAAATCTCCCGGACCAACCTTTCTCCCGAATTTCTCCCGATTTCCACCCGGACAACAATATTGCTACACCATCCGTCACTGGGCGCCGTTTCAGACCAAACGCTTGCGCTCCCATGGCGTCTGTCGTTGCTATGCAACCAAACTGCGCTCTCCATGATGACGATGAAGAAGTATCAGCAAAGGATTCCTAGCCCTCGCATTAGCTTTACTACTAGATATATTTCTGGAGATGAGAAGGAAAAACCCGCCTGGAAAAACTAGCGCACCATGTTGCTTCCATTATGAGCGTGCTCACCGCGGCCGCGCGCCTACGGTTGAAATAACGACCTGGAGCGCGAAAAAGACGCGATATGTGAACGGCCCCTAGAAGCAGATGTCTGAAATGAAAGGCAAGATTAGAACAGCTATTTATTTAGCTTTAGACTGTTACATGAAAATTTAAAAATGAAATGTCATAATTATAATGTTTTGAGAGTTTACTTATGTAATTGTTGCATTAGGCTATGAAGTAATAAATGTTTATTGATAAGATCTAGCCTAGCTATTTCATGTCTTTTCATTTACAGTAGCATGAACCACGAGTAGTCGAGTAACTCGAGTATTGTTTTGATAAGAAATCGACTAGTAGTAGTCGTGCAACCCCTAGTAGAGGAGTGTTGTTGTTATTGTACAAATTAGGGTCTAACCTCCTGAGGAGAGGCCTTAAAGCTACACTGTGTGATTTTTACCCCCATCTAGCGGTGAAATTGTATATGACTACCCAGTGAATATTAGTTTCTGTTCCTCTCAATTCCGAGGGCGTTTTCACTCCTACGGTGGCCATATTATTCCAAGATTAACATGGCTTCCAGTTATCGACTTCGTCCATGACAATAATAAACAATACGTCTAAAATGAATAAAACTACAGGACAGATGTCAGGAGGTAAACGTCACCCTTGGAATCGGCTATCCCAGCATAATCAGATTAGGCTAACGTTACAATGTGTACAAAGTAAAAGCAATTAAAAATAATTAAAATTTACAGTGTCCTTTTTTTTATATAGCTTAAAAAATTGCGCCTTTAAAACTATTCATCACCTGTGATCCGTCGCAGCACAGATTTATGTTACAAGGTAAACAATACTTTTTCACCATTGACGCGAGGATGAAGTTATACTACTAGAGGTCGATCTGGCGTTATGCACAACCTTGCTATGGTTAGACAAGCTTCGAATAAATAAATAATAATAATAATAAAACTTCGAATTTACACAAATGAATTACAACAGGCTGAATTACCTGTCAAGAAGAAAGCAGGCAACCTCGGCGTCCGTTTTAAAATCTTTTCTCCTCATGAGCTCTTTCCATCTGGGAAAAGTTACTCCAATATTGACTATGGTCTTGCTGATTTGTCTGTCGCGTTGACGTTTTAATTCTCTCTTTCAAATGTGAGTACACACACACACACACACACACACACACCACACTATCTTTCAAATCTGCCGGCACTCGCGAGCTCGCGAGTAATCTCCCCCTCGCATTCGTCTCTGTGTCACTGAGTGAAAAACGCAAAAGGCGAAGCTTGAATTTACTGGTATGCCCCTCTTTGGCTAATGTAGTTTCAAGATGGAGGGGCAACATGGCGACCGGCATTCGAACCCCTCACCCGTATGTACTTTCAATGACAGATTATAAACTTAAGAGAATACTTTATTACTTGAAAGAAGTAAATATACATTAATGAGCACATATATTTTTGAAAGAACTAAGTGTTTTTTGCTAAGAATCAACTAAAAAAGTTACACAGTGTAGCTTTAAGGAATTGAATTTGTCAAATAAATGAATTACATTTTTCTTTGCGTTTGTGTGTGTGATATATATGAGTTTGAGTCCCCCCCCCCCCCGAGGTCTCAAGGTTGGCAAGTATGGACTAGTCTTGCATATTAGTTCACCATAAAATGGGTCAGTAGTATTTGCACATTATCACTTAACTTTTGCTGCTTGACCAGGGAGAAAGGATCATTATGAAATTAATATTAGCCACAGAAGAGGAGCAGTTTTTGTAATTAATACTGGCCCACAGACTACAGGAAGAAACAACTAAATAATTATGAATTTTGAGTGATTTTTCCCTTAGTCTATTCACACATGAAAATTGAACAACTATTAAAGGGATCACTGCATCACTGTCTTTACTGGGCGCAGGGGCGATGCAGCTAGAGTTGTATAAATACAGATGTCCCAAAAAGTATCTTGCTAGGGGGGTTCGGGGGTGCGGGGGTGACGTGCATTTTACAGTGCATTTTACAGTGCATAATGTGCATTTAAGGTGTTTTGAAGGCCAAAAAAAATGGACAACAGTAGCTTTAAATGTCTGTGGGCAGTAGCATTAAGTTTTTTTTTTTATCAGAAAACAGATTTTTGTCAATGAATGATCCACACTACAAAATGGAAATGCATAATGTTTATGCTTATTGTTGACAATACACAAATCACATATTCGAAACGGGAATGGCCTTAAGAAATTATTCAAGGATTATTTTGCATAGATGTTACAAACGCAAATGCAATATCATATGCTATACAGCAGGGGTGCCCAATCCTGCTCCTGGCGATCGACTGTCCTGCACAGTTCATCTCCAACCCTAATCAAACACACCTGAAGCAACCAATTAAGGTCTTCAGAGCACGTCAGGATCACTTGAAAATTAAAGGCAGGTGTGTTTGATTAGGGTTGGAGATGAACTGTGCAGGACAGTCGATCGCCAGGAGCAGGATTGGGCACCCCTGCTATACAGTATAAGCAACACAGTTACATTGGCTAAAGTTGTTTGGATGCACATTGCAACAAGGAGAGGCAAAGTTGTGCATTACAATGCAGACATGACAATAATTTGCACATCTGGCGCACTTACAAGAGCAATCAACTTAATGCATGCCAGGTATAGCCTATCGAAAAAAATACAAATAAAATAAGGTATAGCCTATCGAGCATGGCACGCAATCAGTGCACTTGTAAATGAGAGCCTGCAGTATGAATGACCGATCGTGATGTGACAATATCAGCCTGCATTTTGTTCGCAGATTTAGTCACACAAACAGCCCAAGCGGCTCGTGACAGAACGGAAACCGACTGAATGACACTTTAATTTAAGTAGAAAATCTCAAATGAAGATCGTGGAACTCCAGCACACTAGGTGTTTTCAGATCATCTGCACTTCTTCAGCAGCGTAGAAAGCGCGCGCATGGTTGCCAGATACTATTGAAAAGACCGAGTAGAAAACGTGTTCTTTTAACAGAAAACCACTGACTGGGGTTTAAATTATTGAAATCTGGCAACCTTAAGCATGAACGCTCGTAAAAACAGTCTGTAATGTGTTGTCTCCTCCTTTATTCGACAAAAAAGTGGTTTTGGTCAAGTTTTTATTTATTTTAACCCTCAGGGGTCTGAGATCACGCCGGCGTGATCTGCTCGATTTTTTTCCTTATGAGTTGATTGAGACCCGAAATTCTCTTTTGACTTTGATTTTACAAAACAAGTTTCATACATCAATCGATTCTGTTAAATGTGTATTATTTTTGTGTATACTCACAATAAAAACAAAGTGTTGTGCTTTTTGCCAAATAAAGAAAAATAAACACGAAGCGAGTTCTGCCTTCTCTCTGTCCGTGTAGTCCATTCTGAAACGCGTCCGAAAATGAACTGTAGCTTAGCGAATACTCAGTCAAACAGGCATTCAGACACACAGGCATGAAGCTTGAATTCTCTACTTTTTAATGAAGTAATTTATATAAAAAACAAATATTCTCATCTTGTGAAATCTGTATTAAAAGAGAGCGATTCCAGTCGACCTCATTAGAGCTAATTCAAATGTAATGTGACTCCGCCCACAGAGAGCGCGTGCTATTCAAACGCAAATGGCTGAGGCAATCCACGCAATCCTGTGAACGCCCCTATCATCAGCACAAGAAAACCAAAACACCAGTTTATTCAGAACATTACTTGTTTACAACGCAGCGCTGTGAGGAATAATGACGAATACGAGGAATACGAGCTGAGGAATACTAGTAAGTTTTTCCTTCTCAGGTTTCTGTTTATGAATGAATGAACGGCATAGATGCGCGCTGTTTACCACAGCTGGCAAAAAACAATATTACGTGACAGTTGACTTTCAAACATTCACACATACCTCAAAACAGAAAGTACAAATCCTTTCTTTAAAACGAATTTCGTTTTGTATCAATTGTATCTTAATTTTAATAATTTTTTCATTAACAAATTTCCTGGATTTAAAGTAAATATAGGCTAGCAATCACAACATAAGGTGCTTGAACTGGAGATCATCAACCAGACCGTAGCCTACTCGCCTCACATGTCTAAAAAATGTGAAATATATTTACATTTACAGCTGGTTCTAAACAAAACCATCCAAAACAAAAAAACTATGTAGCCTAATAAATGTGCGTTTCTCCGGTGCGTTCACTAGCCTACTGCGAAGATCGCGAGTCAATAGCCTATCGTATTTTTTTTATTTTTTTATTTATTTATTGCACAAGTCATACATAAATTCATTCATTCATTCATTCATTCATTATTACATGCATGAACGAATAAAAGAATAGAAAAAAAGGAACATGGAGAAGAAAATCTTATGATACCTGTCGCTTATTTGTGCACATCAGAAAAATAAATAAAAAACAGCTACTTTATAAATGGATCAACCCCAATCCTCACCCCAAACACCAAATATTTTCAGTAATGCCTATCTTTACACTTAATTATCATCATTTTAAGCGTGTGTAAGCGTATTTCATGAAAACAACGTTACAGTCAGGTGAAATATGAAAGACAACATTTTGTTTAGTAGATTTGGGTACAGTTTTTACTGTAGAATATACTGCCTCGTCAAATAAGCTTTTGTTTAGCAATTTCTATATATAAAATAGCCTACTATTTTTGTCAAAAATAAAGTCATCAACTAAGATGTTAGCTGTTCCAATGTTGGCTATATTCAAAGTAATGAATACATAGATAAAATGTAGGCCTATAATCTTTTTTTTACAAAGAAAGAGTACACTTGAAATATTGTTGAAATTGTAATTATTGTTGTAATTGTAACCTTTTTAATAAAATAGCAAAACATATTTACAAGATAGATGTAAGCAAAATCTTAAATGGTCCTTGCATTGTGGCTCAGTCAGTTGTCACACCTGAGTGAATGGCTCATCATTATGCAGAGTGGGTGGTAATTCAGGTGAAAACCACTCCTCGTTCACGCCCCCCTCGCATATTGGCTTTCCAAGCAAAACCTGTTTTACATCAATTTAAATCAATGTATGGTTTTATGTGAACGATAAAGCAAGACTATTTTCACATAATTTTGAAGAAAAAACTATAGGCGATGATATCCTTTAGTCAAAAGTCTTATTGCCACATATTTAGTATGTGTTTTGTGGCCTTATTTCTGCAACTTTCATTTTTATTTTTTCCAATAACCACGCATAAACATTATTCTCTTAAAAATTCAAACATATACATGCATGTTGATCAGATATTTTGGTAGCCCTGTTTGTGCTATATAGAGTGAATTTACACCTTTGCCATTAACATGTTTATAAATAACTGAAAAAAGCACAAATGTCAGAGCATGTCAGAACACCTCCAGGGCCCAGAAAACAGCTCAGACTCCAGAGGGTTAAAAAACACATTTCAGTAGGTGTTTTTTTCAGTAAACTTTTTTCAGTAAAATTTGAGACCCCCTTCAAATTTTGCTTTTGAGGCTTTCAGGGGGTATCATGGGTTAATCGGGGGGGTCGAGCCCCCCCAGACCCCCCCGTATTTCGCACACTGGTTATGCATGTCTCACAGTTTCTGTAAAAACGAAACCAACAGGCATTCGCTTTACTCAAGCGAAAAATGCTTTCGGTGTGATAAATGTGCCCGCTATCCCGCGCCCACATCCACACACAGACATGACAGTTCCTACGGGACTCGCCCAGCCCTCCCCCTCTCGGTTGACCGCCGCAGAGTCGAGCGCGGGCAATCTGCCCGCTGTTATCAGCGCGCCCCCTGCCTCGAATGTCACGAGCGCGACGCTTGTGTTACAGCACACCGAAGCCTCTCCACCGCTGAGCGAACGGAGCACGCTTCGTATTCAACCCCTTGCTATTCATGCAGATGCATGGGCAAAGCTGCCCGGGGTTTCGAAGTGGGTGCTAGACATTATAAAAAGAGGCTATTCGCTGCAGTTTCGCTGGCACCCTCGCCGTTATACGGCGCGCGTCGAGACCACTGTTTACTTCGAGCCAAAGTGGAGAAACTATTGAGCAAAGGGGCCATAGAGCCTCTCTCTCAAGTTCAGAGCGAAGGAGGGCTATACAGCAGATCCTTCCTGGTACCGAAAAAAGACGGGGGTCTCAGACCCATACTAGATCTAAGGCAACTGAACAAAGTGCTTGTGAAGCGACAGTTCAGGATGCTCATGATCAGAAAAATCCTCACGCAGATTCGCCGAGGAGACTGGTTCGTGTCGATAGATCTGAAGGATGCGTATTTTCAAATACAAATAGCGTCACGTCACAGGCGATTTTTGAGATTCGCCTTCGAGGGCCAGGCATATCAGTACACAGTCCTGCCGTTCGGTTTGTCCCTGGCACCCCGTACATTTACGAAGTGCATGGACGCGGCGCTCGCACCCCTCAGAATGAAGGGCTTGCGAGTACTGTACTATTTGGACGATTGGCTGATTCTAGCGCAATCTCGCTCAGTGCTCATAGAGCACACGACCATTTTACTCGATCACCTCGAGAATTTGGGTCTCAGAGTCAATTGGGCGAAGAGCTCTCTGTCCCCCAGTCAGACGATATCTTTCCTGGGCACAGAGCTGAACTCGCTGTCTATGATAGCGCGACTATCACCACAGCGCGCGACGGACGTTCAGCGCGCAGCGAACTCTTTCCGCTGCGGCGCATCTGTCCCGCTCAAGAAATTTCAGAAGATGCTGGGTCTCATGGCCTCAGCATCCTCAGTGCTCCAGCTGGGCCTGCTCCGCATGCGCCCACTGCAGTTCTGGCTGAAAGCGCGAGTCCCACGGCATGCGTGGACATCCGGTTTGCTTCGTCTCAAGGTCAATCAGAAGTGCGTGGCAGCTCTGAAACCTTGGAAAGCGGACGACTGGTACCGATCAGGTGTAAAGTGGGTCGCACACCGGACGCGCAGCTCAGCGCCGCGCCACGTCTAGGACAACTCTCACCTGAAAATCCGTTAGCATCAGCAATTTTCTGATTTCTGCAAATAAATATAAAACAAAATGTATATTGCAGCACGGGGTGAAGTCCGTATATACATTAACTACGATTTGAGACACATAAATGTAAATTTAATATAAAACTATGTAAATGGCGCTCTGTGGCGCGGCAGGATTTTGAACACGGTCCTGAGCCGTTGCTGGGCGCCGCGGACAGACGCCGAAAGGCGCCGCCGGTGTGTGTACTCTCATAGAGAATAATGTGTTCGAATTTAAAAGACGTGGCGCTGCGCGGCGCGGCGCTGAGCTGCGCGTCCGGTGTGCGACCCCCTTAAGCCTGGGGACTTCCTCGAGGGTGAAGGTGGTGTCTACGGACGCATCCACCTCGGTATGGGGAGCACTGCTCGAGGGCAGACCATTCTTCGGCCAGTGGTCAGAACAGGAGAAGCTCCTGCACATAATAACACATTCGTGGGCCTGGTCGAGTGGGATTGCCTTGCAAGATATTTGTACGGCGACGGGCTGAGCCACCCCGTCTACATTTATAAGGTTCTACAACCTAGAGGTTCCCGCCCTGCAGGCCAGGCTGCTGTCGGTCTAGATCAGTCATTCCCAAAGGCGTGGTCCCGACCCACAAGTGGGTCGCGGGAGATTTTGTATGGGTCGCCAAGTCGAGCACTATTTTTCAGTGTGCTATAAACGCGTTCTCATCCTAGGGCGTCATATAGCCTACTGACGCTTTTGACATTTCGTCCACATGCAACGCACATGGCACCCTTTAGCGTCAATATGAGACGCACAGGTTATGGGTAGGTTTAGGTCTGGGGTAGGGGTAGGGTTAGACCGCTAGGAGGCGCCTTCTGGCCCATATCTATCTGCGTCTCATATTGACGCTAAAGGGTGCCATGTGCGTTGCATGTGGACGAAATGTCAAAAGCGTCAGTATATGACGCCTTGGGACTTTGTCTCATTAAGTAAATTGTGTACACTGTAATGATGAGAATATGAAAACAATGAGATGCCCTGTCAACTATTCCGTTCTCATTTCACCTCTGCATTTTACTTATTGTCAACAACAGGTAAAAAAAAGAAAAAAAAAGTGCTTTGTCAAATATCTGTATAGGGCTGCACGATTAATCGAAAAAAAAATCACGATCTCGATTCAAACGTAAATGCGATCTCATTTCTTAATGATGGCGATTCACTTCCGTGTATTTCTTTTTCCGTGTATTATTTTATTTTATGATAATAATAATAATATTCAAGTTGTACCGCAAAAGTGCGTGTTCAGTGCTGTTCGCGAGTGTCACGAGTCACCACAGCAATCCACTAACCGCTTACGTTTCTGTGGTAAATTGTAGCTACAGCTCCTGCACTGGGATTCAAGCAGCTTGTTTAAGGTAATGGCGAAAATCATTTTAGAACAGCAGTGAAAATGTAGGCTTAAAAAGTAGGCTATTTAAACTTTAATATATCCTTTTATTGAAACGGGTGCTTTGCTGTGCTTTTACTTTCACTTTTGCCGCAGAGACCCTTTATGTCCTATAAATGTGTCGAATTTTTGATAATCCGCGCAGATTTCAGTTGATGATTCTGTTTAAAGTTATTAATAACAAATCATGAATGAAAGATAAAGAAAAGAGCAGAATGTGCTTTATATTGAAAAGAAATATTAAAAGCGCGATAAGTCGCGAAAGAGAACTGACTGACAGGATGCTGTGCGCGCGCTCCGAGCGCAACGCGGACAAGCATAGTAGCCTTTGTCTTCGGTTGCGCGCCTAAATGGCCAAATAAACACAAATGTATAAAACTGCCAAGTCGAGTATTCCCGTAAACACATTAGATGTAAGTACTATGTACATCAACCCCCCCGCAAGGTAACACCACTAATCTCTACAATCACCTCAAACGTCACCACAAAATACAGTATGAGTTAGCCATGAAAGACAAGGGAGCCACACCTCAAAATACCACTAGGTTAGTGTTCTTGGCCTAGAACCTTTAAGGTTCTGTGCCAATTGGAGAAAAAAGCACAGGTTCTTTATTATTGTAATGTTCTCTTATGTTCAACAACATAAAGCTTTAAAATTATTCACTTTAAGGGGTCTAAAATAAAGAAAAGAGACCTTTTTTTTTACTCCTGCACTTTATTATACTGAATGTCCTGTGGTTTTTTGTTGTTGTTGTTTTTTGTACTTGAGTGCAATACATTTTGGTTAAAAAAATGAGAATCGTGTTAGAGAATCGTGATCTCAATTCCCATGGAGAAAAATCGTGATTCACATTTTAGCAAGAATCGTGCAGCCCTATATCTGTATCTCTTTTAAATAGTTAAGTGGAAGCTTAACTGACCTTAAAAATGGTCATACATATTTTGTTAATGCATAAATTCTCTCCGTGATATATGAACTATATGGGCCTAATGTTTATTGGGTCACAAGGATTTATCGACTTTAAAATGTGGGTCCCCAGAAAAAAAGTTTGGGAAACACTGGTCTAGATAACCAGTATTGTCTGCCCTGATGCTATCAGCTCAGAATGCTGTGTCTGCTGAGCGCAGCTCATGATCGACAGTGTAAAATAATAGCACAAAATGTGTTTGGGCAAAGCGTGTAAGACTCAAATTTTCCCATCAGTTCAGGCCGTACCCCACCCTGTCTGTATGATGTAACAAGCATCTAAGCGGCGCTGCTATGTGTGGAAGAGTGCGGTTTCGCCCCTCCCTCTTCCCGGACTCCCTGTGAGTTTCCTGGGTGATTGTGCACTATATGAACCCCGGGCTTTCGCCCTTGGGTCTATGGTGTCAGATCCCTGCACGCACGGCGTCTTGCATTGGGTCCCCTAGCGTAAGATATCTTACGCAGTACGAGAGACCTCTCGTAAGAGAACGTACTCGGTTACTAACGTAACCTCGGTTCTCTCTAGAAGAGGGAACGAGTACTGCGTATCTTGCCGTGCATGCACACGCTCTGGTTGCTTCGGTGATGAAAAACCAGATATTAGCTGCCTGTGAGCGGTATTTATAGGCCTAGACCACGCCCGTTTCGGCGGGATGTGACGCAGCGGGCGCGAAGCACCCTCATTGGGTCTGGCGTCACGCCAGGCCTCGCTCGATAGGCTGCTGCAGTTGCCGCAGAACAGCCAATAGGCGCGCGAGCTGTCTCGCCTATGTCTGCATGCTGCCGCAACGCGTTTTGTCTTCAATATCTCGCGGAAAAAGTATTTTCCCCTAGCGTAAGATATCTTACGCAGTACTCGTTCCCTCTACTAGAGAGAACCGAGGTTACGTTAGTAACCGAGTACGTTTTAATATAATAAGTTTTGCAGGGACAAGCACCACTCACATTTCTCCACATTAGATTGTGTTACACGTTTACTTATATCATAATAAATGAATAAAGTCTGTGAAAGGTTTGATATTGTGTAGTTTGTGATCCTCCATCAGCAGCTGCAGTTTCTCTCAGCTGTATCAGTGCAGTCACTGTGACGTCTGACTGACAGAGGTTTTTGTATGACTCTTTATCACTGTGTGAACACATATTTACTGTTGATCCAGTGTTCACTCTTACAGTAATAATCTCCTGTATCTTCAGTCTGGACTCCACTGATGGTCAGAGTAAAATCACTGCCAGATCCACTGCCACTGAATCTAGATGGAGTGTTTGACTGGAGTTGATTCACTCCATAAATCAGGAGTTTAGGAGCTTCTCCAGGTTTCTGCTGATACCAGTGTAATTGGATGCTGTATATTCCTACATCTATATTACACTCTATTGTTGCTGTTTGACTCAGTTGGACAGTTTTAACTTCAGGTTGAGTCAGAGTCACTCCTCTGGATTCTGAAGAAGAGAAAATATAAACTATTAGTGTTTAAAACTATTATCATCATACTTTTACAAAAACACCAAAACCAGAGTCAGTTTTTACATCTTACCTTGAATAAACAGTGCAATGGTCCAGATGAAGATGTTGATTGTGTTCATTGCTGTAGTTTAGTCTTGTGTGATGATGAAGATTGTGTTCTGCTCTCAGTCATGAAGTGTTAAACTCACAGCACTATAAACACTCTCAGAGCACTGAAGCATGTGCTGACAATGCAAAGTGACTCTCGCTATTTAAATCATTATCCTGAAGACTGTAGATCAGTCACACACACATTATCAAACAACTTCCTCATGTTGAGAAATGCTAAGCTATTATACACACATTTCTGAAGAGTCTATTGACAGAATCATACATATTATTGATTCAGTCATTATTAATATTTACATTGCACTTATTTAACAACTGATGAGGAAACTATTGATTTAAAGACATTAATATATATTAACCCTCTGCAAAACATTTTGATGGCACATGATAACAATTATTCCACATCATTTTTTGGCTCATTTGGGAACATTTTATTGATTTATTGATCATTTTCCCTCCCCCGCCCTGTTGGGAACTTTTTCCTTCTTCAAAGCAGACCAGGAGACGCTGGGATCGCGTTCAAACAGAAGTTCTTCTTTATTGAGCGTGGCTGCGGTTCGTCCAACAATCTCTAACTACTGTAACTTTACATGGTATCTTGTAGGCAATTCAGTGGGCTGTCCTTAAAACCTTACACACAGACTTAGGGAAGACTACTAAATCTTTTTCTAAAGACAATAGAGGCAATTACCCCCAACTGAGATAATGGTACCCCCCAAATTGTATAAACATCAAATGGTCACGAGAACTAAGACTATGTAACATTCACACATAGTTCAACTCTTAGTAGAAAGATCAAAGACTAACAAAACCCCTTCAAAGGAAACTGTTAAATCTAATCAGTAAATGGATGCCCTCATGCTCACCTTGAATGCCCAATACAGTATAGTTCACCTTAGTTTTTTTAATGTGATGTTATGTAAGGAAGTAGGATCAGCAGATCTAAAATATATTCTTAAATTTGTAATCCTACAGCCCCAAAACATTTTTTTTCTGCAACAATGGTACAAAATCATAGAGAAAATCATCATGACACAATACTCAGAGAGCAATAAAAAAATCACAAATCTTTTTAAAAAATGTCAAGAAATCATTAATTAAAAAGAGAAAAACACTTGAAACACATTAATATATTTGATTTGATACAGGCATAGGTTTGTATCATGACTGATATATTTGATTTGATACAGGCATAGGTTTGTATCATGACTGATATATTTGATTTGATACAGGCATAGGTTTGTATCATGACTGATATATTTGATTTGATACAGGCATAGGTTTGTATCATGACTGATATATTTGATTTGATACAGGCATAGGTTTGTATCATGACTGATATATTTGATTTGATACAGGCATAGGTTTGAATCATGACTGATATATTTGATTTGATACAGGCATAGGTCTGTATCATGTCGTATCATGTACTTGATGTAATGAGATTTCACTCCGAGTGAAGCAGATCATCTCTGCTGTGAAACAGAGGTGTACGTTACACTTTTTGCGAGGCATTTTGCAACAAACGCCTTGAGCTCTTTTGGATGAAGTGTGTCGCGGGGCGAGCACACAAACACACAAAAAACACAGAGCAAGTAAAGATATAATCGCCGGATAGCGAAGCAGGCAGGGATGGCTGAAGGCGGCGAAGACGGCCGGCTTCCTCAGGCTGAATCCTCGGCGTGCTGGTCGCTTGATTCGACGGCGGTGGCTTCCTCAGAGTCCAGCGATGCGGAGAGCTTCGCTGAAGAGACAGAAATCAGTGAAACACAGTGTTGCCAACTATTTTCAAAGGAAAGTAGCTAACGCCTCCCCTAAAAGTCGCTAAATGTCGCTAGATGACGTCATACGTCAATTAGCATATTCATGACGTCATCGCGGCGTACTTGCGTTCTGCCTGCCTAATGTTTTTTCTCGTTAAAATCATGCTCACATACTGTATTTTAATATTACATACTATACTATAATATAAAATAGCCGAATGTCCAATAAAGCTGTTCTCATGTACTATATTGCTTTGTCAGACAATACAGCTGTTGAATGACTATTTTATGTGTGTAAAATTATCTGAATTGAGAGAGTTCGGAAACTGGGTGAACTAAAGCACGTGATAGTGAGTATTACAAGTGATAAGCACAAGTAATAAAATAAAATGGTAAAATTAAAATCTTTAAATATAAAACAAAAGATAAGTGGATAAGTCCGTGGAAACAACACTGCTCATTCACGTCTGTTTCGTTCTGCTGCCCTCAGCCATTCACTGAACAGGGTAGACGCAGAGAGAGGTGTGTGACGGCAGGGAGAACGCAAAACCTCGCGCTCGCGGGACTGTGCTGGCAACATTTGGAGGTTACTGAGGTTTGTCCAAAAAGTAGCTAGATTTGTCGCTAGTCGCTTTATTGAAAAAAATGTCGCTAAAGGGGTCTGAAAAGTCGCTAAAAATAGCAACAAAGGCGCTAAGTTGGCAACACTGGTGAAGCAGCCTCTGAGCCTTGCTTATATACGCTAAGCCACACCCCTTTTCACGGGCTGTGACGTCACGTCAAGGGCTCAGTCATAGGCTGCTGCAGTTGCCGCAGGGCAGCCAATGGGCACGCTAGAATGCCTGCATGCTGCTGCACTGCGTTGACAAGATTATTACAAATTAAGGATAATTATTTGGCTTCATATCTCGAGAAAAGATGACTTTTCCGCAGCGTAAGCTACTTATGCAATACTAGTTCCCTCTTCTAGAGAGAACAGAGGTTACGTTAGGTAACCGATACGTTTGGGCGCAGTCCTGGATTATTTTTTTTCTCTCAAATACTACAAGTGTGGCAGAGTGGGGGACGCGAGAGCAAAGCTAGACAGCAAGGAAGTTCACATGAAATAAACTAATAAGATTTTCAATGTAGCCAACTACGCCACCTTGGGACTTTCGCCCAAGGATTTACTCAGACAACACAGGTTTGTTTCTTTGGCAAAGAGGACTGAGACGGTTCTGACAATTAAAAACACAACAATTTATTACAAAATCTTCTCACATTGGAAAACACATTCACTAATAAATACCTTCCAAACATTTACCTCTTAATTACCTACATGTTAGTACAAAAAGGAAGGCATTTAAAATACAATTAAAAAAAAAAAAAAAGAAAAAAACAAAGACTGGGGGTTAATCGAAGACATTAACAGGAGAAGAATCTCTGACCCACCTTGTAAGTAATCACTCACTACACCCACACGTTAGTGTCCTACACTACAAAGGCAATGAAACAAATCCACACTCAAGTGTGTTTAACACTACACCCCAAATGGAGGTGGGCCAAATTACCCCCTTTCAGATGTCCCAGAGAGAACCCACTTAAGTTACAGATTCCATAAAAATAAATAAACAAAACAAATTTATAAGGGAGACAAAAACAGCAGCGTAGTTTGGGTCCGTGTATCCTGCTGATTACAGATGCACTTACACGGCTCTGAGCTGGAAGCACGCCGTTAGGCACGCCCCCCCAACCTGCGCACACAGTCACAACAGTGAGATTTAAGCATTTTTTTTAAATCAAAAGAATCCCCCAAAGAGATCATACTCACTGCATCAGGACAATGTATATAAAATGACTGCATGCTGCAACATGCCCTCACTGCACTGTAGCAACTGCAGAACAGGCTTTAGGTAAGGATGGCTGACGCGAAACAGTCGTTCCGAAGCTTTGCGAGATCCCGAAGCGCAGATGTTTCGAAACACTGATCCGAAGCGTGATTCGAAACACCCATGTCACGTGACTATGGCCAAACGAAGCCTCGAAGTGTTTCATCAGGTGTGGTCCGCCGAATCAGCGTTTGATTGACACGGTCGGGAACAGACCACACAGTCGCACATCTGTATAAAAGTGAAATCAACGCATATTGACCTCGTGGGTTTTTGTGAGAGGAGTTTGATTTTGAGATAGCGGATTTTTGGTGATATAGTGACATAGTGCGATTTGATTAGTTAGCCTATAGGCTATTTAGGCTTACATTTAAATTTAACTGGAATTTAAATGAAACTGGAAAGAGATAGCAGTAATCTTTCCTCATTTGTATGTCCTAGCTAAAAAATATCTTTGCAGTCGGCGCCAATGGCCTCGTGGTCAGTGCGCCGACCCGTAGCGCCTTTGCACTCGGGCGTCCCGAGTTCGAGTCCCGGCTCGTGGACCTTTCCCGCCTTGTTTTTTGTCATCGCTCTGTCCTGTCACAATAAAAGGAAAATCACCAAAAACAATATATTAAAATATATATATATATATATATATATATATATATATATATATATATATATCTTTGCATGCCAGCAACAAGTGTCCCTTGTGAGAGGATTTTTTCAAAGGCTGGAGAAATTATCTGTAAAAAAAGAAGTAGTCTTAAGTCCTTCCACAGCAGAGAAATTAATATTTTTGAATAAAAATCTCTAAAAAAGTGAGACATTGTGGCTTGATTTCTTTTATTAATATCATTTTGCAGGACCAAAATAACATTATGCACAGTGAGGAGCCTATAGGTTACAAGCTTCACATATTAGAAAATTATAATAATAAAAAAACAACACATTTTTTTTAATGGCTCGTCAAGGTTGTTTCAGATCAACACCTGCAAGTGACCACTAGGTGTCACCGTTGAGACGGGTGTCGGATTGATTCGAAGCCTCGAAACAATATGGCACATTTGGTTCAACTGTTTCATTGCTTCACGAGGCCTCGATCTGGCCATCACTAGCTTTAGGTTACACACCAACATTAAACAAAAAATAAATTAAATCACCTATCACTTTACACCCATCCACATACCTGAGATTGAACAAATAAGCGAACCAAACTACACGACTCCATCAGGAAAAGGCAGAAAACGGGACAGCAAGAGAATAACCAGAAACAGCTAAACAAACTCTGCTATGGGTGTCTTGCTTTTATTATAAGTGCAATCATGATAATGAGTAACCAGCCGGTTTCTGACACAGCTGAGTCTATGGGGAGATTATTCCCATTCTCCACCAGGGGGAGTAACGGAGGGAAATACACAAGCACATAATATCTGCTACACAAGCACACACACAAACACAATTATTTTTATTACACACATACAAACCTCACTCTGACATCCATACCAACACACCCACACAATTATCGCTGCATAATTTATCCAACTGGCTTAATAATATGCCGAAGCAGAAAACAGGAATAAAGTGAGTATTTGCTTTATAGGCCAAACCTGAAAAAATGGCACCATCTGGTAAAAAAGCCTTTGGTTTGAAGCCTCGCCAACAGAATGAAAGCCTGTTAACTTAAAGTTAGTTAAATGGCCCTGGGATTAAATTTTTTGCAATGCGGACATTTTTGTCCAAGTCGTTCAGTGCTATTGTCCATGTGACTTCATTTTAAAAACTATATTTATTCCAATAAATTAATTTATTTTTCTTTCTTTGTTTTTTTTAGTTATCAATAAGTAAAAAGTGTGAATATTTTCGTAACTTAATATTTTCTAAAATAAAATTAATTTCATTGGACTTCACCATAAATTGATTTTTCAAAGCTCATTTTTAAAGTTTATATCAGACGTGTCAGACGTGTCCACGCCCACGCCTGCAGCAACGGAAGAACAAGCCCGGGCAAATCCTTCACTCTCGTCTGTTCCAGCTTCCAGAAGTTTATTCCAACAGGGTTTTCCACAGAGCCGGATAATTTATACTTCACGTACCTCATGTGAGTAACTCTTTGTATTGTTAAAAGTTAGATTTTACCCTAATTAACGTGTTTGTGTTGCGCAATCTGCAAAAGTATCGCTCTGTTTCCTACAAACTTTTGCAACCGCCAACTTCGAATGTGCTCTATCTCAAACAGTTTGTTAACTTGAGCTCATACTGTATAAATCTGTGTGTGTGTGAGTTGAATAAGTAATGCTGTCTTTGTGTGACAGTTCAATGTTTCAGAGGTGTTTGTAACTTCTTCAAAAGCATTGTCTTGGCTTCGACAGAGTTTGGCAGTGGACTCTCGGACACACAGACGCACGGACACACACGAAGCCACAGCTAGCTGAGTGATTATCGGCGGCTGGAGATTAATGTGCCACTGAAGGAAGTGTTGCCAAGTCTCCTGGTGTGGCAGAATTTAAGGAAAGATGGCCTGCCCTCTTCCAACCACTCCAGTTAAGTGACTTATCATTCAGTTTTTCCTGACACTGCTCACTTCTGAGAATCTTTTTGGGAAATTGTGACTTGGACATGAGATAGTAGATTCACTTTTTTGCTTTGCATAAAGTTCAAATGTTGCTAATCTTTAAACCCCCTTAAATAACAGTCAAACATTTGCTGTCCTACAGGTGAACGAGGAGTTCTGGAGATGTACTGCGGTTCCCCTGGACGTTTATGTCACAGCTGGACAAGCACAGCCCAAAGCTCCTCGAGCTCTTGAGTGCCAAGAGGAGCAACTGGTCAACGCATCAATAACTTGTTGATGGAGCTGATACAGGCGGGGCTAAAGTGGTTACAAAGTTAAAAGGTACAATATTAATCAATTGAGTAGTTTGATTTTTAGTTATCTTGCTTATCTGGGTGATTTTGTTTGTTTGTTTGTTAATTAGACAGTTTTTTTCTGAATAGTCTCAATTGTTATTACTATTATTATATTATAATGAATAATGTAGATAAACTAATACAGACCTACAGTAATGATGGCATTACAGGGTTGGAGTGAATTTACCAACACAAATAATGTATTCATTATTGTTGTATTAACTAGGACCCAAGTGCCAGTGCAGTGAAGAAGAGAGATGTCCCTCTGAGACGAGACGCCTCTTTGAGTGTATGGGAGAGAGTGGACAGGAGCTCATCTCTGATTACTGGGTCGGTCTGGTGAACAGGTTTAACCCTCTGGGGTCTGAGGGGTTTTTGGGGTCCTTGAGATGTTCTGACATGCCCTGACATTTGTGCTTTTTTCAGTTGCTTATAAACATATTAATGGCAAAGGTGTAATTACACTCTATTTAACACAAACAGGGCTACCATAATATGTGAGCAACATGAATGTACATGTTTGTATTTTTGAGAGAATAATGTTTATGCATGGTTTTGGAAAAAAACTAAAAACTAAAGTTTCTGAAATAAGGCCAGAAAACACATACTAAATATGTGTCATTAAGACGTTTGACTAATGGATGTCGTTGCCTAGTTTTTTCTTCAAAATGATGTGAAAATCATCCTCCCTAATCATTCACATAACACAATACATTGATTTAAATCTTGTAAAACACTTTTTGTTTGTAAAGGCGATATGCGCAAGGGGCGTCAACAATCCAACACCATCATGCATATTGAGTGGTTTACACCTGAGGAGACAATGGGGCCCGCATACTTAATGAGCCATTCATTCAGGTGTGTCACTGAGCCACAAGAAAGAATGCAAGAGCATTCTTATATATCTTATATACAGGTCCTTCTCAATAAATTAGCATATTGTGATAAAGTTCATTATTTTCCATAATGTAATGAATAAAATTAAACTTTCATATATTTTAGATTCATTGCACACCAACTGAAATATTTCAGGTCTTTTATTGTTTTAATACTGATGATTTTGGCATACAGCTCATGAAAACCCAAAATTCCTATCTCAATAAATTAGCATATTTCATCCGACCAATAAAAGAAAAGTGTTTTTAATACAAAAAAAGTCAACCTTCAAATAATTATGTTCAGTTATGCACTCAATACTTGGTCGGGAATCCTTTTGCAGAAATGACTGCTTCAATGCGGCGTGGCATGGAGGCAATCAGCCTGTGGCACTGCTGAGGTGTTATGGAGGCCCAGGATGCTTCGATAGCGGCCTTAAGCTCATCCAGAGTGTTGGGTCTTGCGTCTCTCAACTTTCTCTTCACAATATCCCACAGATTCTCTATGGGGTTCAGGTCAGGAGAGTTGGCAGGCCAATTGAGCACAGTAATACCATGGTCAGTAAACCATTTACCAGTGGTTTTGGCACTGTGAGCAGGTGCCAGGTCGTGCTGAAAAATGAAATCTTCATCTCCATAAAGCTTTTCAGCAGATGGAAGCATGAAGTGCTCCAAAATCTCCTGATAGCTAGCTGCATTGACCCTGCCCTTGATAAAACACAGTGGACCAACACCAGCAGCTGACATGGCACCCCAGACCATCACTGACTGTGGGTACTTGACACTGGACTTCAGTAATTTTGGCATTTCCTTCTCCCCACTCTTCCTTCAGACTCTGGCACCTTGATTTCCGAATGACACGCAAAATTTGTCCAAAAGTCCAGTGCTGCTTCTCTGTAGCCCAGGTCAGGCGCTTCTGCCGCTGTTTCTGGTTCAAAAGTGGCTTGACCTGGGGAATGCGGCACCTGTAGCCCATTTCCTGCACACGCCTGTGCATGGTGGCTCTGGATGTTTCTACTCCAGACTCAGTCCACTGCTTCCGCAGGTCCCCCAAGGTCTGGAATCGGTCCTTCTCCACAATCTTCCTCAGGGTCCGGTCACCTCTTCTCGTTGTGCAGCGTTTTTTGCCACACTTTTTCCTTCCCACAGACTTCCCACTTCTTCTTTCGTGTGTCGTCATCAAATGTCCAGCTCAGTAGAACTCAGCCACGTTCTCATCTCAGGTCCCACGTCGAAGAGGCCGGCCTCCGAGGGTGGTTTATACAGTGGACAGGTGGTGATTATGTGCTCAGCGGTCTGCTCTGGCTCCCCACACTCACACACTGCTCTGTCCTCCAGGCCCCACTTCCTCATCGATGCTTTGTAACGTCCAACCCCAGTTCGCAGGCGGTTTAGCAGAGTCCATTGCCGGCGTGGCAGATCCTCTCCTTCAAGACCGCCTCCAGGGTCATAGATGTAACGGTGGATTCGTGAGGGCCCTGCTGACTCCCACTCCTGCTTCCAGGCTGCCGCGAGCCATGCCTCTGTAGACAGGTCCTCAGGGATGGACCTGAGCAGGTCTTGTGCCGCCTTGTTGTACGGGTGGCGGGACTTCAGTCTATGAGGAGGCAGTGCTGTTGTGGTGGTATTGTGCAGGATATGCCAGTTGTATCTTTGGGCTTTCCTTGCAAGAGCGAGGGTAGCAGCCTCTCGTCGGAGGCCGGCCGGGGCAATTCCCGCTAGTGTTGGCAGATGGTAGACAGGGGTAGATTTCAGGCAGCCAGTTATAGTCCGAAGGGCGGTGTTTATGGCAGTGTCGACTTTCCTGGCGTGTGGGCTTCTGCACCAGGCTGGGGCACAGTATTCAGCTGTGGAGAAGACGAGAGCTACTGTTGATATTCGAAGCACCTTGGCAGTTGCACCCCAGCTAGTACCAGCGAGACGTCGAATTATTGCGACCCTTGATGACACTTTGGCCGTCACTTCTTCAAGGTGTTGTTTGAATGTTAGAGATCTATCCAGGCGTACGCCAAGGTACCGTGGGGCTTGCTGAAACTCAAGGCGCTTGTTATTAACAAATATGTCCAGTTCCCGTCTGGCCTCACTGTTGTTCAGGTGGTAAGCTGCTGCAACTGTCTTGCCGATGCTGAGCTGTAAACGCCACTCACGCAGGTAGGCTGCCAAGGTGTCCATGTCCTGGTTTAGGCTGGCCTGCATCTGCTCCCATGTTTGTCGTCTCATCATAATGGCCAGGTCGTCAGCGTAACCGTATTTCCGGGATGTTGTTTCCGGTAAGTCGTGGATGTAGATATTGAATAACATCGGTGCGAGGACAGAACCCTGCGGAACACCATTCCTCAGCCTTCTAAGCCTGCTGCATTGACCGTCACTGGTCTTTAAGGTGAAGCTGCGGTTCGTCACCATCTCAATGATGAACTCCACCATGTGCCGGTCGGGAATGATCTTTAGTAGCTTTAGGTGGAGTCCGCGGTGCCAGACGGTATCGTAAGCGGCTGTGAGATCAAGCAACACTACTCCAGCCTTCTGTTTTTCCTGAAAGCTGTCCTCAATGTCTTGGGTGAGCAGTGTCACCTGGTCAACCGTTGACCGACCGCGCCGGAAGCCAGCTTGTTCCCGTGGGAGTTGAGGGTCCACTATTGGCTCGATACGATTATAGATCAGCCTCTCCAGGGTTTTGAATGGGACGCAGAGCAGTGAGATGGGTCGGTAGGATTTGGGGTCTTCAGCAGGCTTGTTTGGTTTTGGAAGGGCTATAACAGCAGCGCGGCGCCATATCTTCGGGAGCTTGGACCTCCGAAGGCATGTCGAGTAGAATGAGCAGAGCCATACAGATGTTCTTACACTCTGAACGCGTCTGAACGCGTTGTTGTCTTTGGAGCTCGATTGATTTATAATTCTTGATTTCTCTCTAGACTCATTTGCAACGAACATTTTCTACTTTTCCTCACCTCATAGTTGCAACGCGGACTGTTGAGCAGACGTGTCTCAAGCCTAGTGATCCAACGCTGGATACTCTTATAGGTTACGTCCGTGGATCACGGCTAAACGCGTATTCTCCGCACTCATTTACAAACAAACATTTTTTTTTCGCCTATCGTGCGTCTACTCTACACCGTACCACTAAAAAGACGGATTATATCCAAGACTTCAGCCATGGATTGGTATTGATATTGATGGCATCACTGGTAGCGTCGTTGCTAACTTAACGTACTGTCCATCTGTTAAAATGGTGAATATATTAGATGTAAGTAACGTTAGTCTACCTTTTGGTGCAGGTGAAGACACATTTGAGCTGCACGCGGTGCAGTCTGAGCTGGAAGCTGTTGAGAAACAGATCCACGACCTTTTAGTGAGACAGGCCGTGCTGATAGACCGGCGTTTGGCTCTTGAAACATCACGCGCGGATGCACACAAATCAGAGATTAACGTTACTAACCCGCTGACTCCGACCTCGTCTACTCCGTGCGTTTCTCAACATCGGCGAGCGTCGAGGTCGCGATCAGCCATGGTCTCGTTCACTCCGGCTCCAACATGCCACCACGAAGCCTGGATATTTCCGCAGCGGAAGACGCGAGTCAGGCCTAGACCAAGAAAACTCTCTCCGACCCTCCCGGTTTTCGAGATATCCACACAAAACCGCTTCTCCCCTCTTCGCGAAACAGAACGCGATGCTGTGATCATTGGCGATTCCATCGTTCGACACGTACACGCTACGTTAAATAAAAGTAAGGTGCATAGTCACTGCTTTCCTGGTGCTCGTGTTTCTGAAATCGCCGCTCGCGTTCCCGAAATTCTGAACGATAACGAGCGCGTCGGAACTGTGGTCTTGCACGCGGGAGTGAACGACATCAGGCTGAGCCAGACGGAGGTTCTGAAGAAAGACTTCAGGAATCTGATCGATACGGTACGCAGCACATCGCCTGATATAACGATCATTGTGTCAGGACCGCTTCCCACGTACCGTCTAGGTCATGAAAAGTTTAGTAGATTATTCGCGCTAAACGAATGGTTAATGTCATGGTGCAATGAGCAGAAACTACTCTTTGTAAATAATTGGAATCTGTTTTGGGAGCGTCCTAGGCTTTACCGTGCAGATGGCTTACACCCAAGCAGATTCGGATCGGATCTTCTGTCAGATAACATCTCCAAAATGTTAAATACCTTTTGACTAGTAACCAAAAGTCCAAATCATAGTCTCTGCTGCACCAATTTAACTGATATAAATAGTGTAGAACATTGCATAGAAACTGTGTCTATTCCTCGTTTAGTGAGATTAAATAATAAATCTACTGCAGGATCTAGAAAAAATCGAATTGTTATTAAACCAGAAAATGTTGCTATTAGTAATCAAAAACAATTTCTAAAGCTAGGTCTTCTAAACATTAGATCACTCACACCTAAGGCAGCTATTGTAAATGAAATAGTCACAGATAATAGCTTCGATGTACTTTGCCTTACTGAAACCTGGCTTAAACCAAATGATTATTTCGGTCTAAATGAGTCTACTCCATCAGTATACTCCTATAAGCACGAGCCCCGTCTGATTGGTCGTGGCGGCGGTGTTGCAACAATCTATAGAGATATTCTCAATGTTACTCAGAAAACGGGCTATAAGTTTATTTCGTTTGAAGTACTTGTACTAAATGTTACGCTCTTAGATGCTAGAAAAACATCCCTATTATCTCTAGCCTTGGCTACCGTATATAGACCGCCTGGGCCTTACGCTGATTTCCTAAAAGAGTTTGCAGATTTTCTCTCAGACCTATTAGTTAATTTCGATAAAGCATTAATTGTTGGAGACTTTAATATCCACGTAGATAATTCAAATGATGCGCTAGGGGCTGCGTTTACAGATTTATTAAACTCCTTTGGGGTCAAGCAAAACGTTACCGGACCAACTCATCGTTTTAATCATACACTCGATTTAATTATATCACATGGAACCGATCCAACCGATATAGATATCATTCCACAAAGTGACGATGTCACTGACCATTACATGGTAACTTGCATATTACGTACTCCTGTAATATGTCATGCTGCGCCGCGTTATCGATTAGGCAGAACAATCCTTCCATCTACCATAGATAATTTTTCAAATAGCTTATCTGATCTGTCTCAGCTGCTCAGTGAACCTAAACAAACAGATGAACTTGAGGAATTAACTAGCACTATGAGCACCATTCTCTCTGGATCATTGGATATTGTTGCACCCATTAGATTAAGAAAGGTTAGAGAGAAAAGTAAAGCACCATGGTACAACAATACTACGCATGTTCTAAAGAGAGAAACCCGTAATTTAGAGCGTAAATGGAAAAAAACTAACTTAGAGGTCTTTAGAATCGCATGGAAAGACAGTATGTCACGTTACAAAAAGGCCCTAAAAGAGGCCAGGGCTGAGCATCTCCGCAAACTAATAGAAAACAACCAAAACAATCCTAGGTTCTTATTTAACCCTCTGGGGTCTGGGCTGTTTTTGGGGCCCTTGAGATGTTCTGACATGCCCTGACATTTGTGCTTTTTTCAGTTGCTTATAAACATATTAATGGCAAAGGTGTAAATTCACTCTATAAAGCACAAACAGGGCTACCATAATATGTGAGCCATGTGTATGTACATGTTTTCATTTTTGAGAGAATAATGTTTATGCGTGGTTATTGAAAAAAATAAAAAATAAAAATTCTGAAATAAGGCCACAAAACACATAGTAAATATGTGTCAATAAGACTTTTGACTAAAGGATGTCCTCGCCTAGTGTTTTTTCTTCAAAATTATGTGAAAATAGTCTTGCTTTATCGTTCACATAAAACCATACATTGATTTAAATTGATGTAAAACAGGTTTTGCTTGGAAAGCCAATATGCGAGGGGGAGGAGTAATTTACACCTTAGATTACAGTGTCCCACCCACTTTGCATAATGATGAGCCATTCATTCAGGTGTGAAACTGACTGAGCCACAATACAAGGACAACAGATATATTTAGAAGACTTATATTGACCATTTAAGATTTTGCTTACATCTATCTTGTAAATATGTTTTGCTATTTTATTAAAAAGGTTACAATTACAACAATAATTACAATTTCAACAATATTTCAAGTGTACTCTTTCTTTCTTTGTAAAAAAAAAAATGATTATAGGCCTACATTTTATCTATGTATTCATATTTCAGTCGATTTTTACTCATCTCAGTAGCAATACAGTTTGCTAAAACATCATCATTCATTCACACACGCGATTTAAATTTAACTTCTGGCAAAGATGAAGTTGACGATAGGCTATTGACTCGCGATCTTCGCAGTAGGCTAGTGTTTTGGATGGTTTGTTTAGAACCAGCTTTCTGTAAATATATTTCACATTTTTTAGACATGTGAGGCGAGTAGGCTATACGGTCTGGTTCATGATGATCTCCAGTTCAAGCACCTTATGTTGTGATTGCTAGCCTATATTTACTTTAAATCCATGAAATTTGTTAATGAAAAAATTATTAAAATTAAGATACAATTGATACAAAACTAAATTCGTTTTAAAGAAAGGATTTGTACTTTCTGTTTTGAGGTCTCTGTGAAAGTTTGAAAGTCTTTTAGTGCTTTTTTTAGAGCGCTCGCGTCCATAATGGAGAACTGTCACATAATATTGTTTTTTCCTCATAAATGCGAACACGAAAAATAAAAGACAAAAGACTTTTAAGTAAAACTTACTCCGAAATTGTGTTCTCGGCGGAATTCGCTCTTCAAAATGCTGCCGTTCGTCCTCTGAGGAAAAGGTGCATTCTTCCTCGCTGTCCAGAATCATCTGAAGGGAGTCTTTATTACCGGAGAAGCGTGTCATACTCAAAACGCGATGAACTATCAGTAAGTAGTCTGATGAACAAACTGTGTTTTTATGGCATTGATCGGGGGGCGTATGCGATGCATACTAGATCAGGTAAACTATTTACATGTGAATCGCGCCGGGGGCGGGGCGGCTGCAGCTCATTTAGAGATAATGAAGGGAGAAGGAAAAACGGTACCTCTCCTTGCTTTCAAAGGGATTACATGAGTTAAAAACTTTATAATTATTAATTTTTTTATATAAATTACTTCATTTAAAAGAGGAGATTTCAAGCTTCATAAAGACATATCTCACGTGCCTGTGTGAGAAGTATTCGCTGAGTTATTATTCATTTTCGGACGCGTTTCAGAATGGACTATACGGACAGAGAGAAGGCAGAACTCGCTTCGTGATTATTTTTCTTTATTTGGCAAAAAGCACAACATTTTGTTTTTATTGTGAGTATACACAAAAATAATACACATTTAACAGAATCGATTGATGTATGAAACTTGTTTTATAAAATCAAAGTCAAAAGAGTATTTGGGGTCTCAATTCAACTCATAAGGAAAAAAGCGAGCAGATCACGCCGGCGTGATCTCTGACCTCTGAGGGTTAACACTGTGGCTAGACTAACAAATAAACAGATGTCTCCTGAACAAAATATTACGTTACAGTTTAGTAGTAATGATTTCATGAAGTTCTTCACTGAGAAAATAGAAAACATCAGAACCACAATTGTAAACGTTCAATCCTCAATTGCGTCTTATAATTCAGCCTCAATTATCACCCCGCAAGAACAATTACAATGCTTTACAACTATAGAACAAAAAGAGTTAAATAAACTTATCACTTCATCTAAAACAACAACATGTTTACTAGATCTTATACCAACTAAACTTTTGAAAGAAGTGTTACCTATAGTGGAGGAGCCTCTCCTCAATATTATTAACTCGTCTTTATCTTTAGGTTATGTTCCAAGAACATTTAAACTGGCAGTTATAAAACCTCTCATTAAGAAACCACAATTAGATCCACATAATCTAGCAAATTATAGACCCATTTCAAATCTACCTTTTATGTCTAAAATACTAGAAAAAGCTGTGTCCGCTCAACTGGGCTCTTTCTTGCAAGAAAATGACATCTATGAAAAGTTTCAGTCTGGATTCAGGCCGCATCATAGCACTGAAACTGCGCTTGTTAAAATTACAAATGATTTACTTTTATCTTCTGACCAAGGCTGTATCTCAATACTAGTTTTACTTGATCTTAGTGCTGCGTTCGATACTATAGATCATACAATACTCTTAGATCGACTACAAAATTATACTGGTGTTCAAGGACAAGCACTAAGCTGGTTTAGATCGTATTTATCTGACCGCTACCATTTTGTTTATTTAAATGGAGAAAAATCGATCATAACTCCAGTAAACTATGGAGTGCCGCAGGGATCTGTGTTAGGCCCTCTATTATTCTCAATATATATGCTGCCACTTGGAAATATTATAAGGAAACATGGAATTAGTTTCCATTGTTATGCTGATGACACTCAAATCTATATTTCATCACGGCCAGATGAAAACGCTAAATTATCCAAATTGACAGAGTGTGTTAAAGATATAAAAGATTGGATGACGCGCAATTTTCTTTTATTAAATCCAGACAAGACAGAGGTACTAATCATCGGTTCAAAAAACCACCCACAAAACCTCTTACAATACAACTTTAACATCGTAGGATGTCCTGTTACTTCATCCTCTACAGTAAAAGACCTGGGTGTTATATTAGACTGCAACCTGTCTTTTGAAAATCATATTTCATATGTTACAAGAACAGCCTTTTTCCACCTTAGAAACATTGCTAAGCTACGTAATATGCTATCTGTTTCTGATGCAGAAAAGTTAGTTCATGCATTCATGACCTCGAGACTAGATTACTGTAATGCTTTATTGGCTGGTTGTCCTGCATCCTTAATAAACAAGCTACAGTTAGTCCAAAATGCCGCCGCTAGAGTTCTAACTAGATCAAGAAAATATGATCATATAACACCAATTTTATCATCACTACATTGGCTACCTATAAAGTTCCGTATTAATTACAAGGTATTGCTACTGACTTATAAAGCCCTAAACGGCTTAGCTCCAGTCTATTTAACCGATCTTCTATCGCCCTATAATCCATTGCGCTCTTTAAGGTCAGTAAATTCGAGGCTTTTGGTCATACCTAGGATATCCAGATCCACCAAAGGAGGGAGAGCATTTTCACATTTAGCTCCAAAACTCTGGAATAGCCTTCCTGATACTGTTCGTTGCTCAGACTCGCTCTCCCAGTTTAAAACTAGATTAAAGACGCATCTCTTCAGCCAGGCATTCATATAATACTTTTAATCTTACAGTTAAATCCGACCTCTAGTTCATAAACGCCAGAGGAGAACTGGCCCCCGACTGAGCCCGGGTTCTCCCAAGGTTTTTTTTTCTCCATTAGGTCACCTGATGGAGTTTTTCGGTTCCTTGCCACTGTTGCCTTTGGCTTGCTCAGTTGGGGATATTTGGGAATATTTAATTTAATTAATCAATCAACGATACTATTGATCAGCATTACCAAACGTGGACGTTCCACTAGAAACAAACATTGATGTATTGTTTTATTACTGTGAAGCTGCTTTGATACAACCTATGTTGTGAAAAGCGCTATATAAATAAACTTGACTTGACTTGACTTGACTCTGGTGAGTCACAAACTCAGGGTGGATGTAATCATGGCCTGGTGCTTCCCCTTGTTTGGTCTTACTCAAGGCAGTCTGGAGTTCAGCTGTTGTAAATTCCCCTGACAAGTTGGCGTCCACACTAGCTGCTCTACACAGGGAAGTCACCTGGTGTGATGTTGTGCGGGCAAAGTTCTTATCAGCATCAGGGAAACAGCTGTTCTTAAGGAGCTGGGATGCGATGGCGTTTGCTGTTATTGGGCACCGGGAGGTCGATGGTGTTCTACCTGTCAGCTGGTTTATTGTCCGCCACGCCTTACGGCTGGAGTGGGTGAAGTCAATTGACTGAACTACTTCTGTCCACCTTGACCTTCGGGTGGCATCTAGCTTCTGCAGAAGTACCATTGCAGATTCTTTAACTTCCTCCCTGGAGCTTGCCTGCTGGTGGACATGCAGGAGGTGGCTGCATTCTCCATCCCAGCCCGGGATGTAGTTTATGTTAAAGCCACGGGGGATGGTTTTCCTTGCTGCCCCAAGGAGTACTCTGCAGTAGGCTGCATACCCAGCGTCCACGTCGGCGTTGTCTGGGTCTGGGAGACAGGATGATGTCTTTTCTGTCTCCTCAGTGAATGACTGCCAATTTGCCTTACGAAAGTTCCATCTCCTGACGGGTTTCCCTGCAACTGGCTGCACCAGGGATGGGACCTTTATGATGGACGGTCGGTGATGTGAGAGGGGGAACCTATCCAGGACACGTCTCTCTGGCTTTTGAGCCGTGTGCCACACAGCGAAAGCCAAGTCCGGGTTGGTGTGGGTGTTCCAGCGTGCTGAAAAGAAGCTTGGAGGTTCTTTGGGGTCGAACAGCAGCAACGCATTGGCACTGGAGGCCCATTGGCTTAATGTCTCTCCATTTGGTGTAGTATGACTGTAACCCCAGTCTATGTGTTGGCAGTTAAAGTCCCCTGCATAGATGGCGGGTGCAGGTGCCGGTGGAAGTGATGCCATGGTCAGCATTGATGGTGGGGGCTTGTAGACATTGACAACCGTTGTGGTCTGCACCTTAGTGGACAGCCATTCGATACTCGAGCCTGGTGGAGATTGGCCAGTGGCTGTCCAACTAAGGTTGTTCCTTACAAAGGTTGCAAGTCCATGCTGTTTGCTGTGGGTAGACCCAGCAAGCTGGAAACCGGGCAGTTTGAGGATGTTATCACTGTCACGGTGTGTCTCCTGGAGGAGGACGGCTGCTACTTTGTGGGAGTCAGCGAGATGGTAGATGACTTCCATTTTGGCGGTGGTAAGGCCCTCTACATTAAGTTGGAACACCGACAGACCTTGGTACTCGATGGTCGGGATGGTCACTCGTCCTGACATGGACGCACCATGTCCCTTCAGTCTCTTGCACCTCGGTCTGCCAGCTAGATGATGACTGGTTGGCGACATTAGTTTCGCAAGCTGGTCTTGCACCATTTCTTGCTACTCACGGAGGAGGCCGCGTGAAGGCTGTCGTCATCTCCTCAGACTTCCCACTGAGGTGCCTTGATACAGCACTCTGGGAACAGCCTATTCGTTCAGAAATTTCTTTCTGTGTCTTACCCTCTTGCTTGAGGGTGTCAATGATGGCCTTCTGGTCAGCAGTCTTACCCATGATTGTGGTTTTGAGTAATGAACCAGGTTGGGAGTTTTTAAAAGCCTCAGGAATCTTCTGCAGGTGTTTAGAGTTAATTAGTTGATTCAGATGATTAGGTTAATAGCTCGTTTAGAGAACCTTTTCATGATATGCTAATTTTTTGAGACAGGAATTTTGGGTTTTCATGAGCTGTATGCCAAAATCATCAGTATTAAAACAATAAAAGACCTGAAATATTTCAGTTGGTGTGCAATGAATCTAAAATATATGAAAGTTTAATTTTTACAATCTTTACATTATGGAAAATAATGAACTTTATCACAATATGCTAATTTATTGAGAAGGACCTGTATGTATATGTATATATATATATATATATATATATATATATATATATATGTATATATATATATATATATATATATATATATATATTCTACCAAATTGGTTCACAGTTGGAAGCATCTCAATTTTTATTTTTTTCACAAATTGTGCTTTCAAATTGTATAATATCCAAGGAAAACATGTCTAGTAATTGTGCAGTTAATTCTCATACGTTATTTTCAGTTTTGGAATATGTATCCTCTCCCCAAATTTGTCAATAATAAAACACAATAAAAATTATTTAAAGAAAAGGCTTATATTGACCTTTTAAAATTTGTTTACATCTACCTTGTAAATATATATATATATTTTATTAAAAAGGTTACAATTACAACATCAATTCAAGTGTAATCTTTCTTTGTAAAAACTAAAGTATACATTTTATCATACATATTTCAAAGTTAAGGATTCATTACTTTGAATATAGACTACATTGACAAAACATACTATATTTAACATATTAGCAAAAATTGGCAAACAAAAGCTTATTTGAGGTGGCAGATATTTTACAGTAAAAATGTGTGATCTATCCAAAACTAATCAACGAAATGTTGTCTTTCATATGTCTGTAACATAGGTCTTTCATTTTTATTATAAGGAATATAAATGTTAATTTGCAGTTTAATACGTTGCTTATACAAATACATTTTATTTCAACATATTTCAGTCGATTTTTACTCATCTCAGTATAGCAATACAGTTTGCTAAAAGCGGATCATTCATTCACACAGAGAAACGCAATTCAAATTGAAACCGTCTTTTTGCGAGTTGTGGTAAACAGCGCGCATCTCTGCCGTTCATTCATTCACACAGAAACGCGATTTACTCGAGAATGAAAAAAACTTACTACAGTATTCCATCCGTTGCTCCTCGAAATACCCGCACTTCTGAGTTACATTTTCCATTATTATTATTCCTCACAGCGCTGCGAGACAGTGTAAACAAGTAATGATCTGAATAAACTTGATGTGTTTTCTCGAGCTGATATGGGGGCGTTCACAGTTTGCATGGATTGCCTCAGTCATTTGCGTTTGAATAGGGCGCGCTCTCCGTGGGCGGGGCAGATTAAAACGTAATGAGCTGAGATGAGAACGACTGAAATCTCTCTCTTTTCATAAAGATTACATAAACAGAGAATATTTTTTATAATAAAAGAAGAGAATTCAAGCTTCATGCCTGTGTGTCTGTATGCCTGTTTGACTGAGTATGCGCTGAGTTATGGTTCATTTTCGGACGCGTTTCAGAATGGACTACACTGGCAGAGAGAAGGCAGAACTCGCATCATGTTTATTTTTCTTTATTTGGCGAAAAGCACAACACTTTGTTTTTATTGTGAGTATACACAAAAATAATACACATTTAACAGGATCAATTGATGTATAACACAAGCACATTTTTTTTCACTGTTAAGGAATCGCCGCGATAGCCGACCTCAGGGGGTTAAAAGAACCCCAAACCTTTGAACAATAGTGTACACACACACACACACGTGTGTGTTTTTTATTTTTATTTTATTTTATTGAAATACAACATATCATGGCTATATGTTGTCTGTGTTGTTGGAAAAGCTTAGTTACAATAGTTGACATGCAATACTATGGAAGGACAGAACACTAACAGACACTGCAATGGATTGTCGTTTTTATGCCTTCTACATAGTTTTAATTAAATTATATTAGAATACAGTTGTAAATGCAACTAAAGCAAGACTAATGTGTTTGTCAAACTAGAAAAAATAGAGAGAGAAAACAAACAGACAAACATTCTTTCCACTTATCTTGTTGTTTTCAACATCTTGTTGCCGACCTGACCGGCAGTCTCAACTGTACCTTTTGGACACAGGCCATCACACTTCTTACATTTCCGAACTCCACCCTCATCCACCTCATAGGTGCCAGGGCTGCATGTTCTCACACATGCCCCATGGTCTGTCACGACATAGTTACCTGAGAAAAACATCAAACCATCAGTCATTCCAGAGTCGTTAACCACAACCAACCAGCAACACAATCCTAATGCGTCAAATCATTCTGTCATAGTTATCCTGCTTTCTGAGATGTTATTCAGAAACCAGAGTTTGAGTTGCAGGCTCACGATCCACACCAGAGTGATTCTCTTTACCTGGATTGTGTTGTTTATATTTTAACCCTGAACACCTAAAACATTAATCTGCAGAATGCAAGAATTCAAGACCTAACAGCTGAATTTGAATTTGCATGAAAGATATAATTAGAATCTGATTGTGTGTTTCAAGTGAAAAAAAAAAAGAATAAATAAATAGCAGGTTTCGAAGATTCGTGTCTCAGCCTGGCCTTACGTGGGCATTTCTTGACACAAGTTGCCCCAAAGCTGTACTTCCCGTCAGGGTTGAGAGCGAGCTGGTGGGTGTTAGGGTCGTAAAGCATGAGCGGTGGACATGCGTCCTTGCATGTCCCTTCATCCTGGAAGTCCTTACAGGCCTGCAGAAAACAAACAGCATTTCCCATGAGGCAACTAGTCCGAAATCATCTTCATTGCCCTTGAGGTTACATTTACTGCAGCTGTGCACTTCATTGGTAATGAATGTTTCACTGTAACAAATGTTTCCAGCCGCTAGATAACTTCTAAAAGGTTTCTTGTCAAACCTTTTTTTCAAAGGCTTATATGCTATATAGTACACTATAGTTCAAAAGTTTTTAACAAAAAAAATGAATATTTTGATTATTCAGCAAGGATGCTTTTTATCAAAAGTGATAGTAACAAGATTTAAAATGTTACAAAAGATGTGGTTACACTATATTTTACAGTATGTGTACTATAGTGTACTGGCAGTGTACTTCCCCAAGAAAGTTCTGGTAATTTAAGGTAACTACATGAGTTAAGGTTAGTTTTAGGGGAAGGTTCAAGGTTAGAACCTATAGTTAAACCCAGTTATAGTTATTGCTATAAGAAGTGCAAAACAGGACTGTACCAAAGATTTCTATAGATTTCTATTTAAAAAAAATGCTGCTCCTTTAAATATCTATTCATCAAAAATATCACAGTTTCTAAATAAATATATATATATAGCAGCTGTTACGTACTGGCTCAAGGAAGACGAAGGCAGATAAATATAAACGTTTTGTTTAATCAAACACTCACTGGATACAAGATTCTCAGGATACAGGCAGGACAGCAAGCCACATAACACCAACAATACCGGACACTGAACTGAAAACAAGCAGGGACTAAATACACAGGGGTGATGAACATAAATGACAGGCAGCTGTGAGGAAGGTGATCAGTGTCCATGGAAACAGATGGGTGGCGGGAAACAGAACAAGGAAACAGGAAACAGAAGAATACAAACTAAAAGTCCATGACAATAAAGCCAAAACCGTGACATATCGCCCCCTCCCGGTAGGCGCGACCTCGCGCCGTAACAGAAGGAGACAAGGACAGAAGGGTCCTAGGACGTGAGCGAGGTGATGCCACAGACGAGGATCCAGGAGATGACGAAGAGATGACCAAGGAAGCAGGAGGAGGTTCGGGCGGAGGACGGCTGACCGGGAGGAGGCTGAACAGAAGGGTCCAGGGTGGTGCTGATGATGGTGAGAGCCAGTGGAGGGCCTTGAGCAGGGGCGTGATGGAAGTACCCCAGGCCACAGCCAGAGTGGCACCCCACGGCGGCGTCGACTGAGGGAGGAGCCATGGAGAGATGGTGATAAGGGCTGCCATGGGGCTGAGTGAAGAAGACGACGGCGAGGAAAGAGCCCACCACATAGCCGATGAGCCGAGGTAGTGGAGAGATAGTGGAGAACCAGATGACCGCGACGGAGACGCAGCGACGACCTCCCGAGAGCGAGGGGGGGATCCGGAGGTCTGAGGGTGAGCTGGAGCGACCGAGGGCGTAGGTGGAGCCTGAGGAAGGGCGGAGCAAGCCGTAGCAGAAGGGGTGGAGGACCAGAGCATAGCGGAAGGGCCGTAAGTCCGCAGCAGAGGTGAAGTGACGTCTGACCTCGGTGGAGCCGACGTGCCGAGGGAGACCGGCGAGACCGAATGGCCGATGGTCCACGGCGAGGTCGAGGGAGGAAGGAGCGCAGGTTCGGGAGCCAGGTCAGCAGGTCGAGACAGATCGTAGCAAACCGAGGATGTAGGCGGAGCCGTGGGCTCAATTAACTCAGGCGAAGATGACTCCCGACAGGTCCGAGGTGGTATCCCACTACTGAGAGGCAGAGGTGGTACCGAGGGACTGAAGGGTGACATAGAGGGCTGGGTGGTAACGAGGGCTGGAGACTGGGGTAGAGACTGAAGTCCAATGCAAAAACCAAAGAAGAAAACAGTGTTCGGGATGTTTAGGAGAGGAGGTGGAACAGGCAGATGACAGACAGGTTCAGGATAAACAGGTTCAGGCAACAAAACAGGCGCTAAACAAATCTCCTCTCCAAACTCAAAGTCAAATGGTGTGCTTTCCAGAGACGCACTCTCAGTAGCGGGGGGGTGGGTGGGGCTCACTTCCGAACCCTCGAAGTCCACCAATACTCCCTCGGCGATGGATGGCTCGGCCGGCTCACACACCTGGTCAGGCGCGCGCTGCTCGGGCTCCGTCGTGATGTGGTCCTCGGTTACTCTAATAGGCACGGGCTCGTACATCATCGCGGTCTCCGTCGCGCTACCTGCGGTGGGCTCAGGTCGATATTCCTCGCCGTCTGGGTGGCTCTGGCTGGGCACTGGATGGGGAGTGGGGCTGGCGGCATCCTCAACGGTGAACGCAGATCCGCAGGACGCCAGTACCCACTCCACAAATGAAGCGAAGCTCCCTCGAGGACCCTCCCCGGACAATTGTGCGGTAGTGACAGCGTTGAGTCCGCGTCGCAGGAACCCGCACAGGCAGTAGTCCGGGAAGGTGGTCTGATGGGTAAGATCCAAGAATTCTTCTAGGTGTTCCTCGAGGGAGCGATCTCCCTGCTCAAGGCACATGAGACGAACAGCAGGGAAGTCCATAGTGAGAGCAGGGGTGAAAACGGAACAAAAAACACTGAACACGAAAAGGAAAAAAATATATACAAACGCGTTCTTTAGTGTTGGTCCGGTATTCTGTTACGTACTGGCTCAAGGAAGACGAAGGCAGATAAATATAAACGTTTTGTTTAATCAAACACTCACTGGATACAAGATTCTCAGGATACAGGCAGGACAGCAAGCCACATAACACCAACAATACCGGACACTGAACTGAAAACAAGCAGGGACTAAATACACAGGGGTGAAGAACATAAATGACAGGCAGCTGTGAGGAAGGTGATCAGTGTCCATGGAAACAGATGGGTGGCGGGAAACAGAACAAGGAAACAGGAAACAGAAGAATACAAACTAAAAGTCCATGACAATAAAGCCAAAACCGTGACAGCAGCAGTATAGCAACTGTTTTCACCATTGATAATAACAAGAAATGTTTCTTGAGCAGCAAATCATCATATTTGAATGACTTCTGAAGGATCATGTGACACTGAAGACTGAAGAAATGATGCCGAAAAGTCAGCTTTGATCACAGGAATAAAATGCATTTTAATATATATTCAAATAGAAAACAGTTATTTTAGTTTTTATTAACACATTCAAGTGGCTGTGAATTTCTCACATGTTGAGTCATACTGCTATTGTTATTCACACTAGTTCAGTTCATAAATACCTAACCTAATTAACTAACTGTATTTACGCTCACATATAGCATACAGTATGTGGTAAATGATAAATGAGCAAACAATGAATGGTTGGGAAATGAATCTAACGTATCTGCACATGTGTTTCTCACCAGGCAGTCGGTTGGTTTGGGTCCAGTGCAGCCAGCAGCACAATGTTCATTGCAGCAGTCCATAGGTGTGAGTCCCTTACACCTGCCCGAGCACTGCTCCGCACAGATCACCTTAGTCACTAGATTCAGAGAGAGAAGAAACTTCAGAGATGCTAACAGACAAGTAGGGGTCAAGTAGTGTTCGTCGGCAGTCGTGAAATATAAGTCAAGGATCAACTAAACAAACTAAAGAGGAGCATTTAAAAAAAAAAAAAAAACTACTCAAAAAGCAGAAATCCTTACAGAAATCCAAAAACTGTCAATTCACTGTATTTTGTGCATTACTAACCAGTACAGCATGAAACAAGATAACCCAAGTTTAAGATAACCGATAACCATAACCTCTTATTACTGAAAACATCCATAAATGTATCAGTTTTAGCCATATTCTCACAATATTACAAATAATTACCACACAAAAAAAAAAAGTTTCTGACATGAGCTGTAAGTGACCAATCACAACAGACTGAGCTATCTGACCAATCAGAGCAGAGTGGACCAATCACAACAGACTGAGTCAACTGACCAATCAGAGCAGAGTTGACCAATCACAACAGACTGAGCTATCTGACCAATCAGAGCAGAGTAGACCAATCACAACAGACTGAGTCAACTGACCAATCAGAGCAGAGTTGACCAATCACAACAGACTGAGTCAACTGACCAATCAGAGCAGAGTTGACCAATCACAACAGACTGAGTCAACTGACCAATCAGAGCAGAGTTGACCAATCACAACAGACTGAGCTATCTGACCAATCAGAGCAGAGTAGACCAATCACAACAGACTGAGTCATCTGACCAATCAGAGCAGAGTGGACCAATCACAACAGACTGAGCTATCTGACCAATCAGAGCAATCAGAGGAGAGAAACAAACATTGATGTATTGTTTTAATTTATTACTGTGAAGCTGCTTTGATACAACCTATGTTGTGAAAAGTGATATAAATAAACTTGACTTGACTTGACTTGAGAGTTGTCTAATCACAACAGACTGGGCCATCTGACCAATCAGAGCAGAGTAGACCAATCACAACAGACTGAGTCAACTGACCAATCAGAGGAGAGTAGACCAATCACAACAGACTGAGCTATCTGACCAATCAGAGGAGAATAGACCAATCACAACAGACTGAGCTATATGACCAATCAGAGCAGAGTAGACCAATCACAACAGACTGAGTCAACTGACCAATCAGAGGAGAGTAGACCAATCACAACAGACTGAGCTATCTGACCAATCAGAGGAGAGTAGACCAATCAAAACAGACTGAGCTATCTGACCAATCAGAGGAGAGTAGACCAATCACAACAGACTGAGCTATCTGACCAATCAGAGCAGAGTAGACCAATCACAACAGACTGAGTCAACTGAGCAATCAGAGGAGAGTAGACCAATCACAACAGACTGAGCTATCTGACCAATCAGAGGAGAGTAGACCAATCACAACAGACTGAGCTATCTGACCAATCAGAGGAGAGTAGACCAATCACAACAGACTGAGCTATCTGACCAATCAGAGCAATCAGAGGAGAGTTGTCCAATCACAACAGACTGGGCCATCTGACCAATCAGAGCAGAGTAGACCAATCACAACAGACTGAGTCAACTGACCAATCAGAGGAGAGTAGACCAATCACAACAGACTGAGCTATCTGACCAATCAGAGCAGAGTAGACCAATCACAACAGACTGAGTCATCTGACCAATCAGAGCAGAGTAGACCAATCACAACAGACTGAGCTATCTGACCAATCAGAGCAGAGTAGACCAATCACAACAGACTGAGCTATCTGACCAATCAGAGCAGAGTAGACCAATCACAACAGACTGAGTCTGACCAATCAGAGGAGAGTAGACCAATCACAACAGACTGAGCTATCTGACCAATCAGAGGAGAGTAGACCAATCACAACAGACTGAGCTATCTGACCAATCAGAGCAGAGTAGACCAATCACAACAGACTGAGTCAACTGACCAATCAGAGGAGAGTAGACCAATCAAAACAGACTGAGCTATCTGACCAATCAGAGCAATCAGAGGAGAGTTGTCCAATCACAACAGACTGGGCCATCTGACCAATCAGAGCAGAGTAGACCAATCAAAACAGACTGGTCTACTCTGCTCTGATTGGTCAGATAGCTCAGTCTGTTTTGATTGGTCTACTCTGCTCTGATTGGTCAGATGGCCCAGTCTGTTGTGATTGGACAACTCTCCTCTGATTGCTCTGATTGGTCAGATAGCTCAATCACAACAGACTGAGTCAACTGACCAATCAGAGGAGAGTAGACCAATCACAACAGACTGAGCTATCTGACCAATCAGAGGAGAGTAGACCAATCACAACAGACTGAGCTATCTGACCAATCAGAGGAGAGTAGACCAATCACAACCGACTGAGCTATCTGACCAATCAGAGGAGAGTAGACCAATCACAACAGACTGAGTCAACTGACCAATCAGAGGAGAGTAGACCAATCACAACAGACTGAGTCAACTGACCAATCAGAGCAGAATAGACCAATCACAACAGACTGAGCTATCTGACCAATCAGAGCAGAGTAGACCAATGACAACAGACTGAGTCAACTGACCAATCAGAGCAGAGTAGACCAATCACAACAGACTGAGTCAACTGACCAATCAGAGCAGAGTAGGCTATCAGAAAGGCAGTGTTTATAGAGACTGAATCTTCAAATAAACTGTTTTCAGAGCCAAACTTTTGAATAGTAGTGTAAAGTATCTGTGTTCCCAGTCTCTAGCTTTAAAAAGGTTTCAGTGTTTTTTGTTGTTGTTGTTGTTGTTGTTGTTGTTGTTGTTGTTGTTGTTGTTGTTTTTTAAACACTTCTACATAGAACATTTTCACAAATTTACTAAAAAGCCTGAAAGTAGGAAAAACATTCAGATTCAGTAACTCGAGTAGTTTTTAGGACCACTTACTTGTTTGGCAGTTTTGAGGGCCAGGGCCCCAACAGGAACCATTGGGACAGCTCAGGTCACACTCCTCACCTGCGGCAGGTAGAGTAGAACATTCTTAATCAACGTGCAAAATTAATTAGTACCATTTAATATGCGTGTATATTTAAAAAATAATAATAATCTTGAGAGACTTACAGGATCTAGCCAAGTTTGGTTGCGGCTCTATGATTTTAGGCTGGGTCTCCATGTTCAGAATATCAGTCCACTGGATGGTCTCCACATTACATAAATAATAGTTATTGGTAAATTTTATTCCACCCTTCTGTATTTCTAGGAGGGAAAATGACAGTGTTTGAACAATGCATTTATGTACTGTATGACGAACTTCACTTAGTGACAGTTGAAATTTAGGTCTATTATTGTTTTCCAAATATAACTTTCAGCACTAGGCATGGAGATTAATGAATGTTATTCCCTCTACAAAACAAATGTGCGAAAGACACACAGGTCAGTTAGAAGCATGTGTTATTCTCATTTGGAAAAAAAAAAAAACTAGGACAAAGAACACTTTGATATAACCATCAAAGTATAAGTAACCATAACATACCAGTTAAGCTAGTCAGTGGTAACTGGTTCACGCCTTGTCTGATGCTGTTGTCGGAGTTTAGTAGGACGGTCAAGGCATATCTGTCTTCATAAAGGGACTGGCCACGAATGATGCGCAGATTCTCAAGGGGAATGCTGGGAGCTGAGTTGAGCCCAATAAGAACATAACCACCAACTTCTTGGATGCTCTAAAAACATACAGAAACATTACACATAAAGCTCACTAACATCCATCACTAATACTATATAAAGAGTTGTTATACTATAAACAGATATATATATATATATATACCATACCCTGAGAAAAGACAAGTCGTGTTTTTCAGTCAGATATGTGATTTCCAGGTTTTCCAGAACCACGGTGCAGTTGCTGTACATTTTTACCAGGATCTGATAATGATCATCCACTGTTCCCAGAAGGGCCAGTTTGATGTTCGTTCCCCGACACACTTAATCACACAGAGAGAAAGAAAGAACAATTCAATCCACTGGGGCCTTCATGGAAAAAAGCATAATAAAACTCAAATTCCAGTAGAAGCAAAAATGCTTTGGGTTTCTTTGTGCAATTTGTTTAAAACCTCCCAACCAAATAATTTTTGAACATATTTTCAAACACATTGGAATCAGTTTTATTCATTCAATAATACAGTAAGACATGGGGTCAGTAAGATATTTTAAATTAAATTAAAATAATTTTATTGAGCAAAGATGCATTAAATTGATCATAAGTGACTTTTATTAGGCTATGTTACAAAATATTTATATTTCAAAATAAATGCTGTTTTTTTTTTACTTTCTATTTATCAAAGAATTCTTTAGGGACCGTTCGGTATTTATGGAAGGGGCCACCGGAGGAAAATAGGGGAGGGTCTTTTTATTCTTTGTTGAGGGGAGGGTCATCCAACTTTTTTTAGTCTAGGGGGAGGGTCACCCAACTTTTGTGAAAACAGCAACATTTCAAAGTGGCTTGTTTGGTGCATATTTTTTTTACATGTAGCTCCATGTTGCTCTGGCGGTATCAGCCCCCCATCGCTATCAGATGGGTCTGACCCAACAAAAATCCAGTTTGGCGCTGTTTGACAGTGCGCGCGCACTAAAGTACGCGCCGCTCAGAAAAAGTGCATCATGTCAGAACAGAATGCCAATGAAATGTTTACCCGGCAAAGCTTTAAAGCACGAGCAAATAATGAACTTTTGTGATTGCGAATAATAAGTGCAGTGTCCTGTGAGTGTAAATCTACCGCTGCATTAACATGTGGATGTGATGTGAATGTACGTCGAGTTTTACAGTATTGGGACTGAGGCGCCAGAACTGCAGCTGATAGAATGTGCGCTGTAGCGCGATACTACCATATTTTAGTTTCCATTCTTATTTTGTTTCCACAATAATGTTAGTGAGTAAATCTACTGAAATTGCCACCATAACAGTGGAGTGTGATGTGTAAGATGTAGGGCTACCACATCTTTAAATTACTAAGGTAGGAATAAAATACGTAGACCTAGACCAAAAAACTAGTTGAGGATAAATTCGTTAAAATTGGGCAATTCCAGCGTTATATGGACGTGACATTTGCAGTCAAAACTTGAAATAATTCTCAGAAAATGCATTTAATACCAACATATTGAAACGTCTGTTTATATCATACTCTCTTAATAAAAGAGACAAGACATTAGAAAAATATCAGTCTACACATGCGTTTTATATTTAATATGAGGGAAATACACATGTGAGGTGACAAAAAATCTTTAACTTTTAGGTGGCAAAATATTCTTTAGTAGTTCTATGAGTTGCACTGCGCAAACCAAAAGTGATATACCCACCGGATGAAGAAGGGTCGGCCTCCACAGAACATAAAATATTATTTTTATTTTATTTTTTGTGTTCGCTTTTATAAGGAAAAAAAACAATGTTATGGACGTGACATTCTCCGTTATGGACATGACTGCTCTGAGAGCGACTTAAAAACTTTCACAGAGACCTCAAACAGAAAGCACAAAGCCTTTCATTAAAGTGAATTTCGTTTTTTTATTAATTGTTTCTTAATTTTAATCAATGTTTCATCATCCAAATGGCCTGGATTTAATAAATAAGAATTAAATATAGAAAATAGATAATCATGATGACACGAGAGACGCCGGCGAGTGAACTGGAGCTCGTCTCATAAATGAACCGAAACTCAGCGTATGGTATAGCCTACTTGCCTCACAGACCTGAGAAATATATAGAAAGCTTGAAATGTCTACTTTCAAACAGAACAATTCAAATGGCACTTTAGTCCCGCTCAAAAGTTTCAGAAGATGCTGGGTCTCATGGCTTCAGCATCTTCAGTGCTTCAGCTGGGTCTGCTTCGCATGCACCGCTGCAGTACTGGTTGAAAGTGCACGTACCGCGCCGAGCGTGGACCTCCGGTCTCTTGCGCCTCAAGGTCGATCAGAAATGCATCTCAGCTCTGAAACCTTGGACAGCGACCAATTGGTACCGGTCAGGTATAAACCTTGGGACTTCCTCGAGTGTGAAGGTAGTGTCTACCGACGCCTCAACCTCAGGATGGGGAGCGCTGCTCGAGGGCAGACCGTTCTTCTGCCAGTGGTCAGAACGGGAAAAGCTTCTACACATAAACTGCCTGGAAAAGATGGCAGTCGACAACGCGCTGAGGTGCTTTTGTCCCCAGATAAAAGGACACCACGTCTTGGTCCGTTCGGACAACATGTCGGTGGTGGCTTATATAAAATCACCAAGGAGGTATCAGATCCAGAACCCTTCACAGGCTGACGGAACGCCTCCTGGTCTGGGCTCAGCACAATCTGCGCTCGCTGAGAGCAGCGCATGTGCCCGGCCACCTGAATGTGGGACCAGACAGACTGTCTAGGAACAACGTTCCGGCAGGAGAATGGTCTTTACACCCACAGACAGTCAAACTGCTATGGGAAACATTCGGCAGAGTGAAAATAGATTTGCGTCTCAAGAGAATGCTCACTGTCAGGAGTTTTTCTCCAAGAGCAGGGATGCGCTGGCCCACGTCTGGCCCCGCTGCCCGCCCTATGCGTTTCCCCCTGTCACGCTCCTACCCCAGGTGTTAGAGCGAATCAGGGAAAATGGATGCTCAGTGCTACTTGTGGCCCCATTATGGACGAACCAAGCCTGGTTTCCAGTCCTGATGCAGCTGACGAGTACCGCCCCGTGGCCGATACCGGTGAGGAGGGATCTCCTCTCGCAGGCCAACAGCTCGATCTGGCATCCTCGCACGGAGCTTTGGTCCCTACATGTGTGGGCCATCAACGGGTACCCATTAACCTCCCAGCGGGAGTGTTAAACACGATCACGCAGGCTAGAGCCCCATCTACTAGATGGCTCTATTCCTCAAAATGGTCTGTGTTCACTAGCTGGTGTACAGGTCGTGGTACTTCACCCTCAGACTGTGGGATGTCGGAGGTTCTTTTCTTTCTACAAGAGCTTCTGGATAAGGGCAGAGCCCCATCCACACTCAAAGTTTATGTGGCGGCCATAGCAGCGTTCGCTGAACCAACGCTTGGTCAGTCACTAGGTAGGAACGATCTGGTCATTCGCTTCCTTAGAGGAGCTAAGAGGCTGAATCCTCCCAGACCTCCCTCAGTTCCCGTTTGGGACCTTTCCACGGTTCTGGAAGCCATGAAAGGTGCCCCATTTGAGCCAATCCAGTCAATAGACCTAAAACACTTGTCTTTCAAAACAGTGTTTCTTCTGGCTCTCGCTTCAGTGAAGCGCATAGGGGACTTGCAAGCGCTCTCAGTGAGCGACGTGTATGGAGTTTGGACCTAATGACTCGAAAGTCATACTCAAACCAAAGCACGGATATGTTCCTAAATCCCTCAATACACCGTTTAGGGCACAGGTGATCTCCCTGTCGGCCCTGCTGAATCTGAAGAGGAAGGGGACGCAGGCTTTCGCAGGGGTCAGGGCGTTAAGAGCCTATGTGTCTTGCTCATCTGTTTTTAGACAAGACGGAGCAGCTCTTTGTTTTGTTCAGCGGACGTTCTAAGGGACTAGCTGCGTCAAAACAGAGTTTATCCAGATGGATAGTTGATGCTATAGCGCTAGCTTATACATCTAAGGGCCTGCAATGCCCGTTAGGTGTCAAAGCGCACTCGAGCCATGCCCGACGAGGCCATGCCTCTCGTGGGCTTGGTCTAGTGGGATTGCCTTGCAAGATATCTGTATGGCGGCAGGCTGGGCCTCCCCGTCTACATTTATAAGGTTTTATAACCTCGAGGTTCCCGCTTTACAAGCTAAGTTGCTCTCGGTCTAATTTTTCAGTATTGCCTGCCCGATGCTATCGGCTCAGGATGCTGAAACTGCTAGAGCGTCGATCACTGATCGTCTGTATACTTCTGTGGGCAGTGCGTAAGTTCCCCATATTTATCAGTCCAGGCCCAGTTCGCCCTGGCTGTGTGGAACACTTGATATAATCTGCTCTTATCAGAGCTCCATATTACAGGAATGATGCTATTCTAGCCCCTCTTCCCGGATTCTCTGTGAGTCCCTTGTGATTAGGCACTGTATGAGCCCCGGGCACCTGCCCTTGGGACCTTAGTGTTGAATCTCAGCACGCACAGCGCTTTACACTGTGTTCCCCTAGCGTAAGATATTACGCAAGTACGAGAGAACCTCTCGTAAGAGAACGTACTCGGTTACTAATGTAACCTCGGTTCCCTTTCGTGGTCACTCCGAGTTACGTCGGATGACGACGATTGGGGTTTCGCCTAGAAGCCTATCACCTTCGAGTATATAAAACGAGCCAATGGCAATGAAATGCCATGGGTCTGCGGAATTTGCATAGCGTAACTCCGCCCGCCGCAGGGGGTATATAAGGAAGTACGCTGGCACAATGCAGACATGTTTTCGCTTCGGAGCCGAGAACTTCTCCACTCCACGTAAGCCGAAATTCTGAGTTATTTCTTCTCATTCCTTCGAGACGAGCGAGCTCTCCGGTGTTGGTGTGACGGCGATTTCAACGAGTGCACACTTCCCTGCTGATCTTGTCAGTGATCTGACAGTTAGTGTGATTTCTCCCTGTTCGCTTCAACATCCGCGGAGTTTTCCTCTCACAAAAAGAGCATTGCATGTGGCACGTCTTTTTAAAGATGTCTCGCCCGTGCACTTCTGGTTGTGGTCGCGATGTATTTTCTCCTGATGGGCACAATCTCTGCTTAGCGTGTTTGGGCGTTGATCACGCTGAAGCAGCGTTTGTGGATGATTCATGTTCTCATTGCGGGAACATGACCATCTCCATGCTGCGGTCGAGACTCAATGAGCTCATCAGAGCGAGAGTCCCCTCATCCACACCCCGATCTACGGTCTCCCCGAGAGGCTGTACTTCGGCTGGTGGCCAGGGTGACCTGAGGGTATCTGTGTGGGACAAACCGCCGACACGTCCACGGTCCACACACCCCTCTTCAGCATTGGTACCCGCGAGCGTGCAAACCGAAACCGCTGGTCCCTCTACGGAGGCCCCGCGCGTTTCGTTTGGCGTTCCACAGGAGGATGCAATGTCGATCACTGCATCACAAGGTGGGCATGAGTCCTCGGGAAGTGAGGATTCGGCTGTGTTGCCGCCCTCGGGCGTGCCAGCATTGCCCGAGTCTGATCCCGAGCTGACTGCCATGCTTTCCCGGGCAGCCGCGGCCATTGGGCTCGAGTGGTCCCCGCCGCCCGATCCAGTGCGCTCGCGGCTGGATGATTGGTTTTTGGGAGCGGCCGCTGACATTCGTCGCCGCCCAACCCCAATACCATTCTTCCCGGAAGTGCATGAGGAAGTCACGCGGTCCTGGAAGGCTCCCATGTCTTCCCGCGATCGTTCGTCGGCTTTCTCCGCCTTTCCTCCCCTCGATAGAGCTGATGCTTGTGGGTACACTGGGATTCCCACGGTTGAACGTTCTGTCGCGATGCAGCTGTGTCCGGCAGGCGCTTCATCACGTGGTGATCCTAAGCACCCGTCCAAAGCCTGTGGATTCTCGTCCACTCTCGTGGCGAAGTCTTACAGTGCGGCGGGACAGGCAGCTGCCTCTTTGCATGCCATGGCCATTCTGCAGGTCTACCAGGCCCAGATGCTTCGTGACATGCACGAGGGCAGGACAGACCCAGGGCTCGTTGATGAGCTGCGCGCCGCCACCGACCTCGCTCTCCGAGTGACGAAGGTGACCGCGCGCTCCCTGGGTTTGGTGATGTCCACAGCTGTGGTCCAGGAGAGACATCTCTGGCTGAACCTGGCTGATATGCGTGAGCCCGAGCGGACTCGTCTGCTTGACGCTCCCATATCCCAGGCCGGCCTTTTCGGCGGTGCGGTCGAGGATTTTGCCCAACAGTTCTCGACCGCCCAGAAGCAGACTGAGGCTATCAAGCACATTCTGCCCCGACGCTCCGCTGCTCAGCCGTCGGCACAGAATCCTCAGCCTGCTCGCCGCCGAGGGCGCCCTCCCGCGGCCGCCCCTCCCGCACGGCCCCAGCAGCAACCTTCACCCGGGCCGCGTTGTGGAGGGAGCCGCAGGCAGGCGCCACAGCCCTCTCCAGCCCCGCCGCCCGCTAAACGCCAGGCCAAGCGGCGCTCCTGAGACGGGCTGCTCAGGGTTGGCTTCAATTCTGTCCCAGGAGCTGGTAGCAGGGCCACTCCTTCCCCCGGTGGAGGGCCGGGGGAGAATCTTTTGTTCTCCACTCCCCGCTGCTCGTCCAACGACGAGCAGTACTTTGATGTGGTTGAAGACAGAATTGAATTCCCCAACCCTGAGCCGACAGAGTCCGAGGGCCGCAGTGCGCGCCACCCTCGGGTCCCGCCACTGCCGCCCTCCTCTGTCCCAGAGGTGCGGGATGACAGCACGCGCCGCCCACGGGCCACGGTCCTCTCATCCCCCTCTGTCGCCAGACCCCTGCCAGAGCACGCCCCCGTGGGACGCGCGCCCTCCCCTGGCCTCCTCTGGCAGGACGCGGTTAATGACCGTGCCCCCGCACAGGGCCGCTATGCCACCCTCGCCGGTGCCGGTCATTCCGCCTCGCTGCCCCACCGACGGTACGTCTGTGGTTCGTATGACCCCGCTGGTGCACTTTCTGGAGGCCTGGCTAGAGCTTCCCAGACTGTCCCGCTGGGTCGCGAGAACCATCAGGCTCGGCTACGCGATTCAGTTCGCGAGATCTCCTCCCCGCTTCAGGGGAGTCCGCTTCACTATGGTCGGTGGCAATGCCCCTGTCATGAGAGCGGAGGTCGCCACCCTACTGGCGAAGGGTGCGATCGAGATTGTCCCTCCAGCCGAAATGAAGTCCGGCTTCTACAGCCCTTACTTCATTGTACCCAAGAAGTTCGGTGGGTTACGGCCAATCCTCGACCTGCGCGTCTTGAACCCCTCCCTTCACAGGCTGCCGTTCAAGATGCTAACGGACAAACACATCCTCCAGTGTGTGCGGCCGCAGGATTGGTTTGCAGCGATCGACCTGAAGGACGCCTACTTCCATGTCTCCATTTTACCTCGACACAGACCGTTTCTACGGTTTGCTTTCGAGGGGCGGGCATACCAGTACGCGGTTCTCCCTTTCGGGCTAGCCCTGTCTCCTCGCGTCTTTACGAAGGTCGTCGAGGCAGCTCTTGTTCCCCTCCGGGAACACGGGGTTCGCATCCTGAACTATCTCGACGACTGGCTGATCCTAGCTCACTCTCGAGACCAGGTTTGCGAACACAGGGACCTAGTGCTCCGGCACCTAGTTCGTCTGGGCCTTCGGGTCAACTGGGAGAAGAGCAAACTCTGCCCCGTGCAGAGGATCTCTTTTCTCGGTATGGAGATCGACTCGGTCGCCATGTGCGCGCAGCTTACGAGCGAGCGCGCGCAGTCACTGCTGACTTGTCTTCGTCAGTTCGAGGGCAAGAGTGCGGTTCCACTGAAACTTTTTCAGAGGCTCCTGGGGCATATGGCATCCGCAGCCGCAGTAACGCCGCTGGGATTGCTTCATATGAGACCGCTTCAGCTTTGGCTTCGCGATCGAGTCCCGAGGTGGGCATGGCAACACGGCACGCTCCAAGTCCCAGTGACTCCAGCCTGCCGTCAGACCTTCACCCCGTGGGCGAACCTCAATTTTCTACGGGCCGGAGTGCCCTTAGAACGAGTTTCCCGGCATGTTGTTGTATCAACAGATGCCTCCAACACGGGCTGGGGCGCCATGTGCAATGGTCATGCTGCCGCGGGCTCCTGGACAGGACCCCAGCGCCTTTGGCATGTCAATTGCCTCGAGTTGCTGGCTGTACGTCTCGCCCTGCACCGCTTCCATGCGCTGCTCAGGGGTCAGCACGTACTAGTCCGATCAGACAATACCGCAACAGTAGCGTACATCAACCATCAAGGTGGTCTACGCTCCCGGCGTATGTCGCAACTCGCTCGCCACCTCCTCATATGGAGTCAGAAGCATCTGAGGTCGCTTCGAGCCATTTATATCCCGGGACACCTGAACCAGGCGGCCGACGAGCTGTCTCGAGTACGGCCTCTCGCTGGAGAATGGCGACTCCATCCCCAGACGGTCCAGCTGATTTGGGATCAGTTCGGCGACGCACAGGTAGACCTGTTTGCCTCCCACGACTCGTCCCATTGCGACCTGTTTTATTCCCTGACCGAGGGCACGCTCGGCACGGATGCACTGGCGCACAGCTGGCCGCGGGGCCTACGCAAGTATGCGTTTCCCCCAGTGAGCCTCCTTGCGCAGACCTTGCGCAAGATCAGGGAGGACGAGGAGCAGGTCATTTTGGTTGCCCCGTAATGGCCCAACCGGACCTGGTTCTCCGAACTAGTACTCCTCGCGACAGCACCTCCCTGGCCAATTCCTCTGAGGAAGGACCTCCTTTCTCAGGGACGGGGCACCTTATGGCACCCTCGTCCCGATCTTTGGAACCTCCACGTGTGGCTCCTGGACGGGACGAGGCAGGTTTGAGTACCCTACCACCTGCGGTGGTGGCTACCATCACTTCCGCTAGAGCATCGTCCACGAGACATGCCTATGCGTTGAAGTGGAACCTCTTCGTCAACTGGTGTTCTTCTAAACATCAAGAACCCACGAAATGCCCGATCAGTGTCGTGCTTTCCTTCCTGCAAGAAGGGTTGGAGCGAAGGCTGTCTCCCTCCACCCTGAAAGTGTATGTTGCCGCCATTGCCGCACATCACGAAGCAGTCGATGGTAAGTCTTTGGGGAAGCACGACCTGATCGTCAGGTTCCTGAGGGGAGCGAGGAGACTAAATCCTCCTCGTCCTCCCCTCGTACCCTCTTGGGACCTCTCAGTGGTTCTAACTGCCCTGCAGAGTGCTCCATTTGAGCCTTTGCAATCAGTGGAGCTTAAGTTCCTGTCAATGAAGACAGCGCTCCTGGTTGCATTGGCCTCCATCAAGAGGGTAGGGGACCTGCAGGCATTTTCGGTTGACGAAGCGTGCCTGGAATTCGGGCCGGCTGACTCTCACGTGATCCTGAGACCCCGGCTTGGATATGTGCCCAAGGTTCCTACCACACCCTTTCGAGACCAGGTAGTGAACCTGCAAGCGCTGCCCTTGGAGGAGGCAGACCCAGCCTTGGCACTGCTCTGTCCAGTACGCGCCCTCCGTGCTTACGTAGACAGAACGCGGTGTTTCAGGGCCTCAGACCAGCTCTTTGTCTGTCATGGTGGGAAGCTGAAGGGAAAGGCTCTCTCAAAGCAAAGGTTATCTCACTGGATAGTGGATACCATTGCTTTGGCATACCAGCAGCAAGGTCGTCCGTGCCCCCTTGGTGTGAAAGCCCACTCCACTCGTAGTGTGGCTTCCTCTTGGGCTCTAGCGCATGGCGCCTCGCTAACAGACATTTGTAGAGCTGCAGGCTGGGCGACACCCAACACATTCGCGAGATTCTATAATCTCCGAGTAGAGCCAGTTTCTTCTCATGTACTCGCTTCAACCAGCCGGTGCTAGATTCTGCTCAGGTGTCTTCGCTTGCTCGCCATTCCTCTCCACGGACGGGATACGTGCGATATTTCTCTCAGGTGAGTCTGATAAGCTCTGAGTTCCTCCAGCACTGGTTACGTCATCGCCTGAGTTATGCCAAATTCCATAACACAGCTTTTGCGCTTGACTAGGTGCCTCCATGTGCATGGTTCCCCCTCTGGGCGACCCCCACATGTGTATTCCGCTGTAAGTCTCCTTGTGAGCGTGTGTCTTTCCCTTGGCAAGCCACCCTTGCCACCCCTGGGGTTTAAAATTCCACCTGCGGCTGGACACCCCAGTGATCTTCCATATGCAGCCCTCTGGGTCATATGTGTATTCTAAGTCCCCCCCATCAATGGCTGGGCATAATTGCATATTTCTCTCTGGAGATATGCTTCCCAGTGTACCTTGGTATCCCTGTGTTAAGTAGGACTCCTTCGTTCGTGCTAGTCTCACAACAGGGAGCTCAGACTTACGCAGGGCACTGGAAGACAGCCGAGGTGGCGTGATTAGACTGGAACCCCAATCGTCGTCATCCGACGTAACTCGGAGTGACCACGAAAGGGAACGTCTCGGTTACGGATGTAACCCTCGTTCCCTGAGTGGGAACGGAGACGTTACGTCTTCCTGCCACTTCCGCTGTACCGCTGAAAAACGCCTGGGGCCAGTCTCGGCTCCTCAGCGAAGACATGTCTGCATTGTGCCAGCGTACTTCCTTATATACCCCCTGCGGCGGGCGGAGTTACGCTATGCAAATTCCACAGACCCATGGCATTTCATTGCCATTGGCTCGTTTTATATACTCGAAGGTGATAGGCTTCTAGGCGAAACCCCAATCGTCGTCATCCGACGTAACGTCTCCGTTCCCACTCAGGGAACGAGGGTTACATCCGTAACCGAGACGTTCTCTCTGGAGAGGGAACGAGTACTTGCGTATCTTGCCGTGCATGCATCACGCTCTGGTTCGCTTCGGCGATGAAAAACTGACCAAACCAGCCTCTCGGGGCTGTATTTTTAGCCCAAGCCCCACCCGCTTTCGGCGGGACATGACGTAGTGGGCGCGAAGCACCCTCATTGGTTTTGACGTCATGAGGGGCCTCTCTCGATAGGCTGGTGCAGTTGCCGCAGAGCAGCCAATGGGTGCACGAGCTGTCTCGCCCATGTCTGCATGCTGCTGCAATGCGTTTTACATTATTGCAAAATTAAGGATAATTTTTTGACTTCAATATCTCGTGGAAAAGAGGTTTTCCCCTAGCGTAAGATATTACGCAAGTACTCGTTCCCTCTCTAGAGAGAACCGAGGTTACGTTAGTAACCGAGTACGTTTTTATGCCTTCTACATAGTTTTAATTATATATTTTAAATTATATTAGAATACAGTTGTAAATGCAACTAAAACAAGACTAATGTGTTTGTCAAACTAGAAAAAAATAGAGAGAGAAAACAAACAGACAAACAATCTTTCCACTAAAAAAAAAACCATCTTGTTGCCGACCTGACCGGCAGTCTCAACTGTACCTTTTGGACACAGGCCATCACACTTCTTACATTTCCAAACTCCACCCTCATCCACCTCATAGGTGCCAGGGCTGCATGTTCTCACACATGCCCCATGGTCTGTCACGACATAGTTACCTGAGAAAAACATCAAACCATCAGTCATTCCAGAGTCGTTAACCACAACCAACCAGCAACACAATCCTAATGCGTCAAATCATTCTGTCATAGTTATCCTGCTTTCTGAGATGTTATTTTGAGTTGCAGGCTCACGATCCACACCAGAGTGATTCTCTTTACCTGGATTGTGTTGTTTAGATTTTAACCCTGAACACCTAAAACATTAATCTGCAGAATGCAAGAATTCAAGACCTAACAGCTTTGAATTTGCATGAAAGATATAATTAGAATCTGATTGTGTGTTTCAAGTGAAAAAAAATGAATAAATAAATAGCAGGTTTCGAAGATTCGTGTCTCAGCCTGGCCTTACGTGGGCATTTCTTGACACAAGTTGCCCCAAAGCTGTACTTCCCGTCAGGGTTGAGAGCGAGCTGGTGGGTGTTAGGGTCGTAAAGCATGAGCGGTGGACATGCGTCCTTGCATGTCCCTTCATCCTGGAAGTCCTTACAGGCCTGCAGAAAACAAACAGCATTTCCCATGAGGCAACTAGTCCGAAATCATCTTCATTGCCCTTGAGGTTACATTTACTGCAGCTGTGCACTTCATTGGTAATGAATGTTTCACTGTAACAAATGTTTCCAGCCGCTAGATAACTTCTAAAAGGTTTCTTGTCAAACCTTTTTTTCAAAGGCGTATATGCTATATAGTACACTATAGCTCAAAAGTTTTAACAAAAAAAATGAATATTTTGATTATATAGCAGTATAGCAACTGTTTTCAGCATTGATAATAACAAGAAATGTTTCTTGAGCAGCAAATCATCATATTTGAATGACTTCTGAAGGATCATGTGACACTGAAGACTGAAGAAATGATGCCGAAAAGTCAGCTTTGATCACAGGAATAAAATGCATTTTAATATATATATTCACATAGAAAACAGTTATTTTAGTTTTTATTAACACATTCAAGTGGCTGTGAATTTCTCACATGTTGAGTCATACTGCTATTGTTATTCACACTAGTTCAGTTCATAAATACCTAACCTAATTAACTAACTGTATTTACGCTCACATATAGCATACAGTATGTGGTAAATGATAAATGAGCAAACAATGAATGGTTGGGAAATGAATCTAACGCATCTGCACATGTGTTTCTCACCAGGCAGTCGGTTGGTTTGGGTCCAGTGCAGCCAGCAGCACAATGTTCATTGCAGCAGTCCATAGGTGTGAGTCCCTTACACCTGCCCGAGCACTGCTCCGCACAGATCACCTTAGTCACTAGATTCAGAGAGAGAAGAAACTTCAGAGATGCTAACAGACAAGTAGGGGTCAAGTAGTGTTCTTCGGCAGTCGTGAAATATAAGTCAAGGATCAACTAAAACAACTAAAGAGGAGCATTTAAAAAAAAAAAACTACTCAAAAAGCAGAAATTCTCTGTATTTTGCAGTGGTACTGTGCATTACTAACCAGTACAGCATGAAACAAGATAACCCAAGTTTAAGATAACCGATAACCATAGCCTCTTATTACTGAAAACATCCATAAATATATCAGTTTTAGCCATATTCTCACAATAATTACAATTACCACAAATAATAAAAAAAAAGTTTCTGACATGAGCTGTAAGTGACCAATCACAACAGACTGGGTCATCTGACCAATCAGAGGAGAGTAGACCAATCACAACAGACTGAGCTATCTGACCAATCAGGGCAGAGTAGACCAATCACAACAGACTGAGCTATCTGACCAATCAGAGCAGAGTAGACCAATCACAACAGACTGAGTCAACTGACCAATCAGAGCAGAGTAGGCTATCAGAAAGGCAGTGTTTATAGAGACTGAATCTTCAAATAAACTGTTTTCAGAACCAAACTTTTGAATAGTAGTGTAAAGTATCTGTGTTCCCAGTCTCTAGCTTTTAAAAGGTTTCTGTGTTTTGATGTTGTTGTTGTGTTTTTTTAAACACTTCTACATAGAACGTTTTCACAAATTTACTAAAAAGCCTGAAAGTAGGAAGAACATTCAGATTCAGTTACTCGAGTAGTTTTTAGGACCACTGACTTGTTTGGCAGTTTTGAGGGCCAGGGCCCCAACAGGAACCATTGGGACAGCTCAGGTCACACTCCTCACCTGCGGGAGGTAGAGTAGAACATTCTTAATCAACGTGCAAAATTAATTAGTACCATTTAATATGCGTGTATATTTAAAATAATAATAATAATCTTGAGGGACTTACAGGATCCAGCCAAGCTTGGTGCCGGCTTTATGATTGTAGGCTGGGTCTCCATGTTCAGAATATCAGTCCACTGGATGGTCTCCACATTACACAAATAACTGTTATAGGAAAATTTTATTCCACCCTTCAGTATTTCTAGGAGGGAAAATGACAGTGTTTGAACAATGCATTTATGTAATGCAAATATAACTTTCAGCACTAGGCATGGAGATTAATGAATGTTATTCCCTCTACAAAACAAATGTGTGACACAGGTCAGTTAGACGCATGTGTTATTCTCATTTGGAAGAAAAAAAAAACTAGGACAAAGAACACTTTTAAATAACCACATACCAGTTAAGCTAGTCAGTGGTAACTGGTTCACTCCTTGTCTGATGCTGTTGTCGGAGTTTAGTAGGACGGTCAAGGCATATTTGTCTAGAAAAAGGTATTGGCCACGAATGATGCGCAGATTCTCAAGGGGAATGCTGGGAGCGGAGTTGAGCCCAATAAGAACATACCCACCAACTTCTTGGATGCTCTAAAAATCAGAAACATTACACATAAAGCTCACTAACATCCATCACTAATACTATATAAAGAGTTGTTGTTATACTGCATACAGTAATTTAAATATTGTTGAGGCATCTGTCATGAAATACAAAATATAATAAAACATTGGTATATAGATGACTTACAATAACCAAACAGTAAGATAACAGTAAAATAGCACTGAACGTAGTGTTTGTAAACATATATATATATATATAAACCATACCCTGAGAAAAGACAAGTCGTGTTTTTCAGTCAGATATGTGATTTCCAGGTTTTCCAGAACCACGGTGCAGTTGCTGTACATTTTTACCAGGATCTGATAATGATCATCCACTGTTCCCAGAAGGGCCAGTTTGATGTTCGTTCCCCGACACACTTAATCACACAGAGAGAAAGAAAGTACAATTCAATCCACTGGGGCCTTCATGGAAAAAAGCATAATAAAACTCAAATTCCAGTAGAAGCAAAAATGCTTTTGGTTTCTTTGTGCAATTTGTTTAAAACCTCCCAACCAAATTATTTTTGAACATAATTTCAAACACATCAGTTTTATTCATTCAATAATACAGTAAGACATGGGGTCAGTAAGATATTTTAAATTAAATTAAAATAATTTTATTGAGCAAAGATGCATTCAATTGATCATAAGTGACTTTTATTAGGCTATGTTACAAAATATTTATATTTCAAAATAAATGCTGTTTTTTATACTTTCTATTTATCAAAGAATTCTTTAAACACATCTATCACAGTTTCCTCAAATATATAAAAGTTTTTAATGTTGTTTATCTGTGACATTTTTAAACCATGTGCAAATTCATAAGTCAACACCATTGCTGAGTATAAAGACGGTCTCAAAAATGAGGTTTGAAATCTCCAGTTTTTCTTATGTCGCAAACTACCTTGTAACCAATCACATCAACGTACAGGGCGAGCTTTAGCATATCATTAACTATGACCGCTCTGAAGCAGAGGAGTCTCAAGAGAAGCCATATTTGTCTGTTTATATGAAAAATAAGGTACATTTAGCAATATAGTGGGTGAATTATGTATATGATATTCTTGAGCACCAAATTGGCATCAGCTTTGCCATCAAAGGAATTAAGTATATATATATATATATATATATATATATTTTTTTTTTTTTTTTTTTTTTTTTTTTTGAAAACATTAACTGTCAAAAACAGTTATTTTATTTGTAATAATATTTCACAATATTACTGTTTTTTCCTGTATTTTTTTAATCAAATACAGTCTTGGTTGAGCATAAAAAGCTTTATACACAGCCCTTTAACATCAATCACAGTCTTGAGCCTTGTTGTTTATTTCACATTTGTGGAATTTTAGCCCATTTTGCAATGCAAATTTGTTCCAATTACAAAAATTAAATGGAGTGTGTCTGTAGACTGCAATTTGCAGGTCAAACCACAGGTTTTCACTTGAATTTAAGTCTAGGCTCTGGCCAAGCCATTTCCAAAATCTTTATTAAATACAAATAAAAGACTAAAATGATTGTAGTAAATCATCTGTGAATACAAATGCTAGAGCCAGAGCCAATCTGAGGCATGTAGGTGTCTTTTGCAGCTAATGAACCAATCAGAATTCAGTGTAGGTGGGCGTTTGTTTTAATGAACTTTTATGATGGATAGACACACTTGTATGATGGATAGATGCACTTTTATGATGGATAAATGCACTTTTATGATGGATAGATGCACTTTTATGATGGATAGACACACTTGTATGATGGATAGATGCACTTTTATGATGGATAGATGCACTTTTATCATGGATAGGTGCACTTTTATGATGGATAGACACACTTGTATGATGGATAGATGCACTTTTATGATGGATAGATGCACTTTTATCATGGATAGAGGCACTTTTATGATGGACACATGCACTTTAATGATGGATAAATGCACTTGTATGATGGATAGACGCACTTTTATGATGGATAAATGGACTTTTATGATGGATAGAGGCACTTTTATGATGGATAAATGCACTTTTATGATGGATAGAGGCACTTTGATGAAAAATATACTCATTGACTGTCATTATAAAGCTTGGAAGAGCCAGGACACTTTTTAATATAACTCTGATTGTATTCTTCTGAAAAAAGAAAGTCATATACACCTAGGATGACGTCAGGGTGAGTAAATCATGGGCTAATTTTCATTTTTGGGTGAACTATCCCTAGGACCATAGACATAAAATACAAATAGGACTACCAAATTGCCTATCACAGTTTTTGGCAAGTAAATCACGTGATGTGACACATCCTATTGACCCTGTTCACATTTCTGGGTTTCTCAGAAGTGGAAGGCATCATAGTTGGCTTAACTTCTATAGCAGTGAATGAAAGACTACATTAATTATATATTTTTGTGTTCCAATTTGCTCAAATAGCAAAAAGAACAACTTTCAAAAAGAGTAAAAAAATAGATAATGGCAGTCGGAAGAAAGAAAGTTGTTAATTTTGTCACAGCCGCGCTATTAGAAACACCCTCACAGCAGTGTTAACTAGTTTTTGTGTAATATAATACAAATATAGTGTTATATGCGTAATTATCTTTTATTATGACAGTATGTGGCAACATGTACGTTAAAAGCGCATCTTCTGCACTAAACAATGATATTGCAATATTCTAGACTCTTACATGTACCTAACGCCACACTTACACTACAGAAGACTGTACTTTTTTTTTTTTGTATTTTCAAATTACAAATTACTTGTATTTTAATTAAATACTTTTTTCACAGCAGTATTTTGTATTTTACTTAAATACATTTGATGAGTAAGTATTTGTTATTTATACTTTTTGATGTATTTGTGCCCATCTCTGGTTAAAGGTTGTCAGAAGAACTGCTCCATGCTACATAGGATGCCGTTGCTAGGGGTTGGCAACCAGATATAGTAGGACACAGCATGCTGAAACACTAGAGAGCAGCGACAGCAGCAATGACTCTGAAAACAGCTAAACAAATTGTATAAACATTATTACAGAAATTAGTTATCACCCTGAATTGTAATCTGTTTGTCTGTTTCATTAATCATTTTTTTTTTTTTTTTTTGGTACAAATTGCTACTTAATGTAACAGTTTTAATCAGTAAATACTTTTAAACCTACTCCACACATGACTCCTGTGTGTTTTAGTCTTTCAACATTTAGTTGTCAGTACCTTTGTCTCACACTCCAAACACCAGGATTGAACACTAACCAGCCTAACCCAAAATCCTCAAATCCCTTTTTTTTTTTTTTTGATAGAATAAATAAAGCTATCCCACTTGTGAAAGAATATTAGAAATACTAGACATTTCAATACAAATAATAGATATTGCATAAATATGCAAACGATATACTGTACATACAGAAACAGAGCAGTATACAATTAACACCAGTTAATGGTAAACTTCTTTCTTGGACCTTGTTTGAATTGACAGGCTATTATAGGCTTGACATTGAATTCCCTCTAAATGTGTTATGGGCCATGAGGACTGTCTGGTTAGTGAAAATGATCAAAATATGATTTCATCCAGTAAAAGTTAACTTTACATGGTAATTTGTTTATTTTAACAACAACAAAGGGAAAAGAATGTTACCGATTACAAATGGAATGTTCACTATTTTTTTTTTTTTTTTTTTTTGCCTACCTATGAATTAAGAGGCATTGTTAACTCTTACATTCTAATTACATGTACAATCAATGCATCAGATGAAAGCTTATCTTCCACTCTTTCTAAAGGTGTGCTCAGTTTGTTTCTAGCATAAAGTATCAGGGAGATATGGCTCAGGATTCATGAATATAATTAAACCTTTTTAGCATGTTTGGGTGATTCCGGGGAGTTAGAGCAGAATTTGAGGTAGCATTGTTTTGACCCTAATTACAAGTTTCCAGCAGCTTGTTGACCGGGTTGTCCACCCAGGTTGTGATCCTCAGACATCATAGATTTCATTTTTATATGACAACCTTTTACAGCAGCCCATGTCTGCTAAACCCCTTTTGCCCCCTGGGTATGAAGCTAAATTCTGGATTCCATCTGGGAGTGGATCCAATGAGTGGGATATAGACTCAAAAGTGTGGAGATGTGGGGGTGTTCCAGATCAGGGACTTAAAGAACACACAGGAAGAAGATGGAACAAACAGAGACACACTCACACACTCAAAAAACCAACACCACTACCATTTGAAAAAAGTGGATGGCAATAAAGCAGAGAAACCAAAAAAAAGGCCATTCTGACATTTCAGGAAGTTCCTTGTATGGGGTCGGTCATTGCGTTACTCCAAACCCAGATGCTATAGTGGCCTCTGGGGAGGGCTGAGGGAGCAAGAAAGAGGGATGGAAAGGGCGGAATTGAGAGAACTGGGAAGAAAGACACGTGTTTGAACCGAGCCAGATGCAGAACACCCACAGAAGAGCCATGTATTTTATTTCACAGAGTGTACTTTAAATGCATTATTGGCTTCTTCTTCTTCTTCTTTCGTGTGTCGTCATCAAATGTCCAGCTCAGTAGAACTCAGCCACGTTCTCATCTCAGGTCCTACGTCGAAGAGGCCGGCCTCTGAGGGTGGTTTATACAGTGGACAGGTGGTGATTATGTGCTCAGCGGTCTGCTCTGGCTCCCCACACTCACACACTGCTCTGTCCACCAGGCCCCACTTCCTCATCGATGCTTTGTAACACCCAACCCCAGTTCGCAGGCGGTTTAGCAGAGTCCATTGCCGGCGTGGCAAATCCTCTCCTTCAAGACCGCCTCCAGGGTCATAGATGTAACGGTGGATTCGTGAGGGCCCTGCTGACTCCCACTCCTGCTTCCAGGCTGCCGCGAGCCATGCCTCTATAGACAGGTCCTCAGGGATGGACCTGAGCAGGTCTTGTGCCGCCTTGTTGTACGGGTGGCGGGACTTCAGTCTATGAGGAGGCAGTGCTGTTGTGGTGGTATTGTGCAGGATATGCCAGTTGTATCTTTGGGCTTTCCTTGCAAGAGCGAGGGTAGCAGCCTCTCGTCGGAGGCCGGCCGGGGCAATTCCCGCTAGTGTTGGCAGATGGTAGACAGGGGTAGATTTCAGGCAGCCAGTTATAGTCCGAAGGGCGGTATTTATGGCAGTGTCGACTTTCCTGGCGTGTGGGCTTCTGCACCAGGCTGGGGCACAGTATTCAGCTGTGGAGAAGACGAGAACTACTGTTGATATTCTAAGCACCTTGGCAGTTGCACCCCAGCTAGTACCAGCGAGATGTCGAATTATTGCGACCCTTGATGACACTTTGGCTGTCACTTCTTCAAGATGTTGTTTGAATGTTAGATATCTATCCAGGCGTACGCCAAGGTACCGTGGGGCTTGCTGGAACTCAAGGCGCTTGTTATTAACGAACATGTCCAGTTCCCGTCTGGCCTCACTGTTGTTCAGGTGGTAAGCTGCTGCAACTGTCTTGCCGATGCTGAGCTGTAAACGCCACTCACGCAGGTAGGCTGCCAAGGTGTCCATGTCCTGGTTTAGGCTGGCCTGCATCTGCTCCCATGTTTGTCGTCTCATCATAATGGCCAGGTCGTCAGCGTAACCATATTTCCGGGATGTTGTTTCCGGTAAGTCGTGGATGTAGATATTGAATAACATCGGTGCGAGGACAGAACCCTGCGGAACACCATTCCTCAGCCTTCTAAGCCTGCTGCACTGACCGTCACTGGTCTTTAAGGTGAAGCTGCGGTTCGTCACCATCTCAATGATGAACTTCACCATGTGCCGGTCGGGAATGATCTTTAGTAGCTTTAGGTGGAGTCCGCGGTGCCAGACGGTATCGTAAGCAGCTGTGAGATCAAGCAACACTACTCCAGCCTTCTGTTTTCCCTGAAAGCTGTCCTCAATGTCTTGGGTGAGCAGTGTCACCTGGTCAACCGTTGACCGACCAAGCCGGAAGCCAGCTTGTTCCCGTGGGAGTTGAGGGTCCACTATTGGCTCGATGCGATTATAGATCAGCCTCTCCAGGATTTTGAATGGGACGCAGAGCAGTGAGATGGGTCGGTAGGATTTGAGGTCTTCAGCAGGCTTGTTTGGTTTTGGAAGGGCTATGACAGCAGCGCGGCGCCATATCTTCGGGAGCATGGACCTCCGAAGGCATGTCGAGTAGAATGAGCAGAGCCATACAGATGTTCTTACACTCTGGTGAGTCACAAACTCAGGGTGGATGTAATCATGGCCTGGTGCTTTCCCTTGTTTGGTCTTACTCAAGGCAGTCTGGAGTTCAGCTGTTGTAAACTCCCCTGACAAGTTGGCGTCCACACTAGCTGCTCTACACAGGGAAGTCACCTGGTGTGATGTTGTGTGGGCAAAGTTCTTATCAGCATCAGGGAAACAGCTGTTCTTAAGGAGATGGGATGCGATGGCATTTGCTGTTATTGGGCACTGGGAGATCGATGGTGTTCTACCTGTCAGCTGGTTTATTGTCCGCCACACCTTACGGCTGGAATGGGTGAAGTCAATTGACTGAACTACTTCTGTCCACCTTGACCTTCGTGTGGCATCTAGCTTCTGCAGAAGTACCGTTGCAGATTCTTCAACTTCGTCCCTGGAGCTTGCCTGCTGGTGGACATGCAGGAGGTGGCTGCATTCTCCATCCCAGCCCGGGATGTAGTTTGTGTTAAAGCCACGGGGGATGGTTTTCCTTGCTGCCCCAAGGAGTACTCTGCAGTAGGCTGCGTACCCAGCGTCCACGTCGGCGTTGTCTGGGTCTGGGAGACAGGATGATGTCCTTTCTGTCTCCTCAGTGAATGACTGCCAATTTGCCTTACGAAAGTTCCATCTCCTGACGGGTTTCCCTGCAACTGGCTGCACCAGGGATGGGACCTTTATGATGGATGGTCGGTGGTGTGAGCGGGGGAACCTATCCAGGACACGTCTCTCTGGCTTTTGAGCCGTGTGCCACACAGCGAAAGCCAAGTCCGGGTTGGTGTAGGTGTTCCAGCGTGCTGAAAAGAAGCTTGGAGGTTCTTTGGGGTCGAACAGCAGCAACGCATTGGCACTGGAGGCCCATTGGCTTAATGTCTCTCCATTTGGTGTAGTATGACTGTAACCCCAGTCTATGTGTTGGCAGTTAAAGTCCCCTGCATAGATGGCGGGTGCAGGTGCCGGTGGTGGTGGGGGCTTGTAGACATTGACAACCGTTGTGGTCTGCACCTTAGTGGACAGCCATTCGATACTCAAGCCTGGTGGAGATTGGCCAGTGGCTGTCCAACTAAGGTTGTTCCTTACAAAGGTTGCAAGTCCATGCTGTTTGCTGTGGGTAGACCCAGCAAGCTGGAAACCGGGCAGTTTGAGGATGTTATCACTGTCACGGTGTGTCTCCTGGAGGAGGACGGCTGCTACTTTGTGGGAGTCAGCGAGATGGTAGATGACTTCCATTTTGGCGGTGGTAAGGCACTCTACATTAAGTTGGAACACCGACAGACCTTGGTACTCGATGGTCGGGATGGTCACTCGTCCTGACATGGACGCACCATGTCCCTTCGGTCTCTTGCACCTTGGTCTGCCAGCTAGATGATGACTGGTTGGCGACATTAGTTTCGCAAGCTGGTCTTGCACCATTTCTTGCTACTCACGGAGGAGGCCGCGTGAAGGCTGTCGTCGTCTCCTCCCATTATTGGCTTTATTACCAGAAAGTGATACTGTTGATTTCATTTCACTCGCTGTAAAGCTTCTTCCTCTGTTGCACACAAGTACGTAGGTTTCAGTGTTGGGAGTAACAAAAGTAACAAATCTAGTTAGACTTACTTAAAAAAAGTTGATAAGTTAGTCCAGTGATGTCGTTGTCATCTCATCGTTTTGTTTTAGTCATGGTCAAAAGGTAATCAACAAACATTTTTCGTCATTTTTTTTCATTAATGAAATTAACACTAAGGACATGTGTTGTTTTGCCACTAAAAAGACTTTTAACACAAAAGTTTCAGCCCTGAAGTGGTACTTCACAAGAATCTCATCTCGTGTAATGGTTCTATGATTACATTTGCAGGCACTAATGTTTATCCAAACACTATGGCATGCATTGCCTCATTCATTACGAGGAGTTGCTGTTCTGCTTGGAGGATATTGGTCAAATTAACCGCAGAATTATCTAAAGAATAGTGGGACGTTCTTGCAGGCGAGACATGCAGTCTCGCTTTTGGGACTACCATAACGCACCTCTAGACCAAACAAACACAGTCTGACTAAAAAGACACTGGTCCGTGCGATACAAAAGAAATCAAGAGATACGGTTTGCAGAAACCAAGGCTAAATCATAACATAAGTCAAAAACGTCCAAGACTAGAGCAGTAAACTCTAAATGATCCATACACTTGCTTTTATTGCAATCACACCTGAATTTCTTTAGTTTCGAAAGCATTCATGTGAAAACATGCCAGTGGAGGTTTCCATGTCAGTTTTGTCAGAGCATCTAATATCCCTAAAGCACATCTGAAGAAGTTTAGCCAAAAATGCCTTCGGCAAAGTGAGCAAATAACACAGCGATCGCAGATATGAATATGTCAACATGAGGATGTGCTGCACGTGATGAATTGGTGCCGTTGCACTGAACAGTAGAAGACTTCGGTGAATTACAAGGGAGTAGGAAAGAATAAAAGTTGAGCTGTTCTCACAAGTCTCAGCGGCAGAGAGCCTAGGTCTGGGAAAACCACATCCAGCAGGGCCTGCATCCGAGATGCATATCACTGAAGTGCAAGTTTACTGAGATAGGATGCATTTGCATTTCTAATTCTTGATGTTTGCCAAGATAAATGACACTTAATTATGATTGGGATGCAAAATCCATCTATTTATTTATTAGCATAGACATTTTTACCATTGTTAGTTGGAAATGCATCGATTATAAAGGAATTTTCTATGTTAAATACAAGTCAACATTATAAATACAAAAACATTCGTGGAATACTATCGATTACCGCAGAAAAAGATTTTAACCAATTTTAATATTGTGACTCCCATTAGTGCAATTTGTTTTTTGTTTGTTTTTACAATGTGAATCTAAATAATTTTCTATAAAATGTCTGCAAATGTTATCAGTCAAGCTTAAAATGTTTGGCAACTCTTTATTAGAAAAAGTGAATAAATTATGCATAGTTACAACTTACAAGTAGCTTAACACTAAACCAAACCCTAAACCTACTGTATAGTAAAGTCCGAATATTACACTGCAATGAAAACATAAATATATCATTTTAAAGAAGAAGAAAAAAGTACTTTAAGGGTGTGTTCACACTGGTTGTTCGGTTTTCATGGTTCTTTTGATCAGGACCAAAAAAGAAAATTATACATTTAGTTCTTAGTTCGCTTAGCGTTCACACTGTCATTTTTAAGACTGAATCTAAAGAGCAAACAAACAGCTTTTATTAAGTATATTTTGTGACGGTACTTGCCGAACATCTAAACCATCTAAACTTGGGGGGGTGGGGGGGTTTCTGCGCGTTCTTGCATTAGTGTGCATTTCAGCGTATGTGTGTCAGGAGCTCTTGGCCTAAAACTGTCATCCTGTTTCTCAATGTTTTCCTTTACCGTTTTCTTTTTTTTCCCCCCTTTAAGATTTGCTAAATATACACCTCATGGAATAATAAATGGAAACAGCACTTTTCAATTCAAAGGGTCTGAGAACAAGCACCTGGACGTCTAAGAATAATTCTAAAAACAACAACTGTTCTGCATCCTCCCAGATCTGTCCGTCTAATACACATACACGAGACACTAGATATCAGAAGCGAAGGGTTCATAAGCAGTGTTATATTGCTATAGGACAACTGGCACTGTTTGATCAAATGTAAATGCATATTATAAGCATTGTTTTATTTTTGATCATTTTGATATCAATTTCGATATTTCATTTTGATCAATATGGACAAATGTCCTTATATCTAAAAGAAATAAATATAAATATAAATATAAAATAAATTTATAATGGTGTTTTTGAAATTGAAAACTTAAGTAGCCTAATTTTTTTTTTTTTGTTAATTTTGTTAAAATATTATTAATATTTAAAAAATTGTCACCAAATCCAAGTATTCTCTTGAAATATCAGACAAGTTTACCTATTTAGGATAGTTAAATGTTTTGTTTTTTTTGTGTGCTTTTTTTTTTTTTTTTTATTAATTAAAAATAATTAATCATTTATTTGGTAATAAATAAATCCTATACAGGTGAAACTCGAAAAATGTGAAAATCGTGCAAAAGTTTGTGTATTTCAGTAATTCAAACTAAAAGGTGAAACTAATATATTTAGTATATATAACTATATACATATGCATGATTATACTTTTCAGAGGGCCGACATTTCTGTATTTAAAATCCTTTTTCTTATTGATTTCAGGTAATATTCAAATTTTCTGAGATTTTGAATTTGGGGTTTTCATAAGCTGTAAGCCATAATCATCAAAATGATCACTTTTGCACGATATTCAAATTTTTCAAGTTTAACCTATGTGTGATAGTTATATACATATGAGATATATACACACACACACACACACACACACATATATATTGTTATGAATTGGAAGACTCAGTAGGATCCAGTTGCAGCTTTTAATGAAGGAACGTCAAAACAGGCAAGGGTCAGGCAACAGCAAAACAGGGTGATCAGAGAACAGACACAGAGAGTAGTCAGGTCACAGGCAGAAGTTCAGGGCAGGCAGCAAGAGACAATAATCCAAGATCAATCCAAGTCGAGACAGGCAGCAAACAGACAGAAACGAGATAACAATCCGAGGTCAATAAACAGATCAGTAGAATGGGGAAAAAGCTCAGTGATTACAGTCCGTGGCAATGCAATACTTCGCAGAGAAGTGGAGTGTGGAAGTGGCTTTTATGTGTGTGTGAATGAGGTGCAGGTGTGTGCAATCTGTGTAGTGCAGGTGTGTAGCGCAATCAGTCCCAGGTAAGAGGTATGATGGGATATGTAGTTTTGTGAAGTGATCAGTCTGGTGTGGAGTGCCCTCTGGTGACTCTCAGAGGCACTCCAGCTGGTGATCGTTACATAGCCCCCCCCCAAAGAGCGGCTTCCAGACGGTCCAAAAAAGCAGTTCCGGAGGGAGGTGGAGCGGAGGCGGATCCGGGGGCGGGATGGAGGGCCAGGTCCGTGGAGCAGAAAAGGACCTGCAGACTGTGGCAGAACGGATGGCCAGGGCGGAGCAGGCTGTGCAGGCGACCAGGGCGGAGCAGGCCGTGCAGGCAACCATGGCGGAGCATGCCGTGCAGGCAACCAGAGCAGAGCAGACAGTCCATCGGGCGGCCAGGGCAGAGCAGACAGTCCATAGGGCGGCCAGGGCGGAGACTTTCCCTCGGGCGGCCAGGGCGGAGACTTTCCCTCGGGCGGCCAGGGCGGAGACTTTCCCTCGGGCGGCCAGGGCGGAGACTTTCCCTCGGGCGGCCAGGGCGGAGACTTTCCCTCGGGCGGCCAGGGCGGAGACTTTCCCTCGGGCGGCCAGGGCGGAGACTTTCCCTCGGGCGGCCAGGGCGGAGACTTTCCCTCGGGCGGCCAGGGCGGAGACTTTCCCTCGGGCGGCCAGGGCGGAGACTCTCCCTCGGGCGGCCAGGGCGGAGACTCTCCCTCGGGCGGCCAGGGCGGAGACTCTCCCTCGGGCGGCCATGGCACAGGAACAGACACCAGCTCAGGCACTGGAACAGACACCACCGGCTCAGGAACTGGAACAGGCACTGGAACAGACACCACCGGCTCAGGAACTGGAACAGTCACCACCGGCTCAGGAACTGGAAAAGACACAGACACCAGCTCAGAAACAGGAACAGACACTGGCTTAGCGATGGCCATCTTGTCCGGAGACACTGACTCGGCCATCTTGTCCGGAGACACTGACTCGGCCATCTTGTCCGGAGACACTGACTCGGCCATCTTGTCCGGAGACACTGACTCGGCCATCTTGTCCGGAGACACTGACTCGGCCATCTTGTCCGGAGACACTGACTCGGCCATCTTGTCCGGAGACACTGACTCGGCCATCTTGTCCGGAGACACTGACTCGGCCATCTTGTCCGGAGACACAGACTCGGCCATCTTGTCCGGAGACACAGGCGTGGAGCCGGCCATCTTGTCCGAAGACACAGGCGTGGAGCCGGCCATCTTGTCCGAAGACACAGGCGTGGAGCCGGCCATCTTGTCCGAAGACACAGGTGTGGAGTCGGCCATCTTGTCCGAAGACACATGCGTGGAGTCGGCCATCTTGTCCGAAGACACAGGCGCAGAAAGAGGAAGAGGAACAGATTCAGGCTCAGGAACAGATTCAGTCTCGGCGGGACGAGACTCTGGACGGGCGGACGTGACGTGAAGCTCTGGCTCGGCAGGACTGACGTGAAGCTCTGGCTCTGGCTCGGCAGGACTGACGTGAAGCTCTGGCTCAGGATCAGCGCACTGAGCTTGACGGGACCAGCGGCAGCGAGGGCTTTGAGCTGGGTAGGACCAGCGGCGAAGAGGGCTCTGAGCTGGGCAGGACCAGCGGCGAAGAGGGCTCTGAGCTGGGCAGGACCAGCGGCGAAGAGGGCTCTGAGCTGGGCAGGACCAGCGGCGAAGAGGGCTCTGAGCTGGGCAGGACCAGCGGCGAAGAGGGCTCTGAGCTGGGCAGGACCAGCGGCGAAGAGGGCTCTGTGCTGGGCAGGACCAGCGGCGAAGAGGGCTCTGAACTGGGCAGGACCAGCGGCGAAGACAGCTCTGGACTGGCGTGAAGTGCAGGCTCGACTGGACTGGCGTGAAGTGCAGGCTCGGCTGGACTGGCGTGAAGTGCAGGCTCGGCTGGACTGGCGTGAAGTGCAGGCTCGGCTGGACTGGCGTGAAGTGCAGGCTCGGCAGGAAGATACTCAGGCAGGAAGGTCTGGGTGAAACATGATTTATGCAGGATAGTCTCGGCGGGACAAGACTCCTGCACGATGGCCCTTATGGCAACACGTACTGACCTCAGCGGGGAATCGGCCACACTGGATACCAGTCCTGGACGATAATAGACCGATCCGGTGACTAGCTTGATGGCTGGCATGACGGGAGCAGTCTCTGGAAACGCCCCCTCAGCAGTAGAGGGCTCGGGGAATTCTGCTAAGACGTAACGAGGCTCTGGGCGGTCTGCTGAGACGTGACAGGGCTCTGGACGATCTGCTGAGTCGTGATGGGCTTCTGGACAATCTGCTGAGAAGTGACGGGGCTCTGGAAGATCTGCTGAGAAGTGACAGGGCTCTGGAAGATCTGTTGAGAAGTGACGGGGCTCTGGAAGATCTGCTGAGAAGTGACGGGGCTCTGGAAGATCTGCAGAGAAGTGACAGGGCTCTGGAAATTCTGCTACGACGTAACGAGAGTACGGTGAGGTATAGCAGAATTCTGGTTCAACGGGTGTGGTAAGTTCATGGGAACCCTCATCCATAGGGCCCGCAGAAAGGGATGATCTGCTTAACCTCAGAGCGAATTCAGTATATTGACATAGAGTCCATTGAGGGGTGTTGTCAGGCATGAGATAATTTAACATGTCCTCAAGCCCATATCGGAAACTATCTTTTAAGACTGCCTCGTCCAAGTCTACCCCATGGCAGAGCTCGCAAAATTGTTCAACATATTCCTCTATAGATCGGTTACCTTGACTGAGGCGGAAGAGACTGATTAGAGGGTCCATGGTGGGTCTCTGTCTTTTCTCAGCTGCTGGATCTGAAGTGGCGAAGTATTCTGTTATGAATTGGAAGACTCAGTAGGATCCAGTTGCAGCTTTTAATGAAGGAACGTCAAAACAGGCAAGGGTCAGGCAACAGCAAAACAGGGTGATCAGAGAACAGACACAGAGAGTAGTCAGGTCACAGGCAGAAGTTCAGGGCAGGCAGCAAGAGACAATAATCCAAGATCAATCCAAGATCAATCCAAGTCGAGACAGGCAGCAAACAGACAGAAACGAGATAACAATCCGAGGTCAATAAACAGATCAGTAGAATGGGGAAAAAGCTCAGTGATTACAGTCCGTGGCAATGCAATACTTCGCAGAGAAGTGGAGTGTGGAAGTGGCTTTTATGTGTGTGTGAATGAGGTGCAGGTGTGTGCAATCTGTGTAGTGCAGGTGTGTAGCGCAATCAGTCCCAGGTAAGAGGTATGATGGGATATGTAGTTTTGTGAAGTGATCAGTCTGGTGTGGAGTGCCCTCTGGTGACTCTCAGAGGCACTCCAGCTGGTGATCGTTACATATATATACCATTTCTAAGAACTTAGCACTTGGCAATTAGTTTTAAACAAGATTCTGTTCCCTTTCCCTACCTTGGAATAAATAAAAGGAAATACACAGTGGTCTTTTCTATTGGTCAATTAAATGTGATGAGGAATGATGTGGGATTTGCAGAAACGGCAGCTTCTCACATGAAGCCACACCCTACTGAGATGTCAAGAACGACAAGGAACGTTTATTTTTTCCAGCCTGGATTCCAAGGTCTCTTTCCATCACAGTGGCTCACTCAATAATGGAAATACTATAAACTCCATGACGTGCAGGTTCAATGTTTCCAAACATAGACTTCCCGTGAGCTGGCAAACGTCACAGAATTAGCTTGAGAATTAGCATGTGTGATAACATGCAGAGACGATAAGAAAGAAAGAAAGAAAGAAAGAAAGAAAGAAAGAAAGAAAGAGACTGTCACAGGTAAATCACAACGTTTATCTCTAAATAGATTCTGGCCATTTCAAGCTCAGTCGCTGTCATCGCAATCATCTCACAATCAAACTGTCAGAGCCGCCACACGACTGGGAAAGACAAAGGAACTCAAAAACATGACACTTCTGTCACACAGCTCTTTCCTTTATAGCGGTCGTATGGAGATTCAAAAACTGCTTGAAGAAAACCCTCATTGTTCTCTGCCAAAGAGAGAGAGTCACTCCAGCAAAATGAGGCACTGACTTCTTCGCCAGTTTTAGGAAACTGCTCAACAGTTTATCAAAGCAGGAGGTCTGCTTTTTCCCGACAAATTTGTTTGACTTTCTCCGCAGCTCTTGAAACTCCAACCGCTTCAGCAGATGTGATTCTGGGAAAAGCCAATCACCGGGGAGAGGCACCAAGACCCAGAAACAACCAGCCTTCACATGCCGAAGGCCCCTTAGTAACGGACATATTTTTACAATCGCCCTCCCGGGAACTCAATATGGAGCGTGAGTGGGCTCTGGTAACTCTTGAAAGAGCGTTCAGGACGGATGATGAAAACTAAGCAGAGGTGGAGGGGGAAGTGTGCAGATATTAAAGACAGGAAATTGACGCTGGGCATTAGGTTTTGCTGAGAGAAATTACAGCCGGCCGTCTGCAAAACCGATCACTGGGTCATGCGAAGCGTGTGCAAACAATGTGGGAGCTCGGTGACAGATGAGGACAATCGGACAGCAAATCAGGATGGTGAAGAGATTGTGAGGTTTCAAGGCATTCTGCAACTCATTTTATAGTCTAAACAATAATGCGGAAATAGAATAAACATTATTGAGAGGCACGTGGAGTGAGTGGCCTATCAGTAGGTGGAGGCTTATGTCAATGGATTTGCAAAAATAAGCATTTGTAGGCAGCAAGCAAAGCTCTTGCAAATGAATCGAGAAATCAGATTGAAAAACTGAAAATTGTCATCATTTACTCACTCTCATGTTGTTCCAAACTTGTCTTCCGTCAATCTTCAGAACACAAATTAAGATATTTTTTAATGAAATCTGAGAGATTCCTGTCCCTCCACTGACATGCTATCACTTTGACACTTCAAAAAGTTCATAAAGAGATCGTAAAACTAATCCACATGAAAAAGTGCTGTTGTCTAGCCGTCTGAGATTGTTAGACAATGGGACTAATTGTTGCTGAGTGCTCATGATGATGAAAACTGTAAAATGAAAAGTTTAAACGTTTTCTCTTGTTCTTTTCTCCAAATTATGGAAAGCATTTTGAATTCGCCAAAACTACAGTTAACTCAACCTTTGGTGTCGCTAGCGCCACCAACCTGTTGAACTACAGAAAGGCTGCAGGCTCAAAGCATTCCTTTGCAATGATTTTTTATTTGCTGAGAAATTGTTAGAGTCAGAGTCAGAGAGAAAGAGCTGTTAAAGTCGCATGAGACCAACAATCCAGTGCCAAACACTGTTCCCATGATGTCAATTGTGTTTTAGACCATGTGATTTTAAGTGCAACCATGGACGTAACAGTGAGGGGTGGGATATTTTGCTAAAGTGATTGTGCCAGAAGAATAATGGGTAAAACTTTACAATAAGTTTCATTTGTTAACATTAGTTAATGTATAAACATGAACTAGCCATGAGCAATACATTTGATACTGTATTTGTTAATCTTTTTTAATGTTAGTTAATGTCTAGCCCAGAAATAGACGTAGAGGCTACATTTGTAGAAGTAGGCCTATACTATGAGTATAACTATATGATTTTAAACGATGCAATAAATAAAAAGCATAAATGTATTAATACAAGAATAATGTTTGAAAGGATTAATCATTGAAATAAACTTAAAGAATAATCATACGCATATTTTTTTCTTTTTCTTATACACCATGTTTAAGAAGATTTGATTTTTAATATGAATGAGTATGTATGAATAATTTTTACTTTTTAGTTGCATTTGTTTGGTTCTTTGTTCATCCTCAAACAACTGTTTTATTTTTATTATTAAGAGGTTTTCACAAGAGTTAACTGTAAACTGCAAACATTAAACTTTGCTGAAATGAAATGTCTTTAACTGGAAGTGTTCTGTTAACTCTGCTAAACTATAATTACTAAAGCCAAAACGAAATATATAAAAACTAAATAGAAATGTGTTTTAGAAATAAAAACTAAACTAAAACTAACAAAACCATTAATGAAACGAACTAAAACTAAACTGAAATTTATAGGAAATTTGAAAATGATGCTAAAAAATAAAAACTCAATTAAAAATGCAAAACTAAAAACTTATTTTCTGATATTTTTAAGGCATTGTTGCATCTTGTTTGAATTTCGAAAACTCCTCATTCATTATGAGTGAATGGAAAGAATGACCTTGATGTATACAAAAGAAAGAAAGTCCTACAGGTTTGGAATGGCATGAGGATGAGTAGATGACGATAGACGTTTCATCTTTGAGTGAACTATCCCTTTAATGGACACTCTTGACGATCATGCTCTTATTCACTGATACTTTGGAAAGTTCCTGAGCACGCCTTACGCAACATGCCAGCGACTGCACAGGGAAGGGTACAGCACACAAGGACTGTTTTGAAATATTTAGGAGATCTGTCTTTTGGCTCACAAACACAAGCAACTTGCAAATGATTAGATGAGGCCTGACTCAACAAGCTGACTCTTCGATGAAGACACACAATCGGACCGTCTCGTACATGTAATCGACACACTAAAAGTGTCAATCAAAAGATGCATTGCATGTTTTTGTGATTATATACTGTTAAACATTTATCCTGCAGACTTTTTAAATTTTGAATGTTTTTACAAGGAACTGAAAAAAGGACAGATCACACGAAAAAGAAATGTAAATGAAGTCACTTTTATATAGCGCTTTATTCAAAGCACCTTCATATTTTTTTCACATTTTCAAAGCTTCACAGCTTCATATTAATAAACAGGAAATTTGTGTTAAAGTTGTTCAATTTCAGCTATAAAGCAGCGGAAGAAAATTGTGTCATTATTCTGCTTAATATAGTTCAGTGTTGTTTCAATACAGTTCAATAACTGTCAGTGTTGCAAAGTTCATCAATTATGAAATTAGTTCAACTCAGCAATGATAGTGTCATTATTCAGCTCAAGTCTGTTCAAAGTTTATTCAAATCGATATTCAATAACTGTGCTGTGTTGTGTTCAGACTTTAGGAATCAGATTTTTTCTCGAATCAGATCTGTTCAGGCAGAATGTCCACACTATAATTTGCAAGTGATCAAATAAGATTCATGAGTCCAGATATAACCAATCTACCGGTATCCGCATGGGTTGCTTTGGTAATGGCGTAGACATTCACACCTATGTGGCGAGGCTTTCAGAAAGAATACAGGACAAATGGAGATGCATCATCTCGCTCCTCAAATCCTGTTGAGTTGTGGAGCAAAACTAAGACTAAGACTGAAGTATACTCTGATGTAGTCACGGCTGAAATCTTTGGACATACTGTTTGAATACCGTGTATGAATACCGTGTTGCTCACCAGTTTTGACGATATCATTGTGTGTATGTTAAGAGTGACGCAAAAACTATTTAAAATCAGATTTGAGCAGCCAGAGCATTCAGACTCAGACGCATCTGTAAAAATTGCATTGGAATCACATTTCAAACCACCTAAAAATTGTTTTCCTTTTTTTTTTTTTTGCTGTCCGGACCTTCAAAACCCATCTGGATCTGGATTTTTGCTGGCAGTCTGAACATAGCCTAAGCAATTTTGAAGAATGTTTCAACTGTTTTTGTCCGAACAATGAAAATCATTGGGGTCCAATGTTGTTTTGGACCCCATTGACTTTCACTGTATGGAATAAAACACGTTTCACGATATCTTTCTTTGTGTTCCCACAGAATAAATAAAATCATGCAGGTTTGGAACAACATAAGGGTGAATATGGTTTTCTGCAGCAGTTCTGCAGAATTAAAATGCTTTAAGGAACTATATTATGGTGGAAAAAGAGGGTGAAATACTAATGTAACTTGTACCTTTGGACTGTTAAACAGAGAAGGATCACAAGAGATTTTATCTTAACTTTGTGAGAAGAGCAGCATTTTACTAAAAAGTATAATAAGACTTTGACTTTTCCAGACATACTGTACAGTATAAACATGCAGACAAACCTCATTCCTACACCTTTACTACTAAACCAGTCAAAGCCCCAGACCCGGCAAACACAACTAAAGCTCATCTCACACGTATTTGTATGCTTTAACTTTGAGTCACCTCTGAGCCGTCCAGTGAACGCATTTTTATCTGGTATTCAGATGGATAGTCTATGAAGACTAAACAGCTGTTTCGCTCTTAAATATAACAGATAGCTGCAGCATTTCTCTGACCTTGAGCGAGGCACAACAGGGAGCCCGAAGACATTATGGGACGTCACGACTGTCCTCATTGCACTATAATACCCGTCCTCTAAACCAACATGGGGTCTGGAAAACTGGCAATCAGTGCATTTCACAATGATAATGAGTGACCACGTAAACTTGTTCAATAGACTCCCACTATATAAATTGCAAATGTAGTAGAAAGCAATTCAAACAAACCAAAATCTGCATGAAAAGGTAACGTCACTGATGACTGTCAAAACAGAACTTATAATAACGGGAGGAGATTCCTCTCTTGGCACCGTGACTGTAAACCTGAATGAGTCTGTGGCGAGCAGGACGAGGCCGAGGGCCGTGGGAGGGGCGCGAGGCCGGTGGCGTGATCAGTGATGAGCTACACCTGCGAGACGCACCGGTCTCGGATCTCTCACGGAGGAGCGGAAGCATAAAGGAGGAGCGACGACAGTGAAGAGCGAGAGAGGACAGGCCTGATTTTTATTTGGATGTGTTGTTTCTGTTTTGTGTGTTGCCAGCAGTCGTCCGTGAGGGGCTGCTGGCTTTTACTTTCATTTTTGTATTTGTTTATTTGGTTATTAAAATGTTTAAGTGTTCGCCGGTTCCCGCCTCCTTCTTCCCATAACATCATACCTTGTTACATTGGTGCCGAAACCCGGGAGGAAGGAGGGACGCACTGTCAGAGAGCCCTCGCTGCTGGGAGAGATCGCGGTGCTGAGGAGGTCGGGCAGCACGAGGGAGCCGTGGCCGCCGATTGCTGCCCGAGGCGATGGTGCTGGAGCGATAGAAGATCAGGAGGGACGGACGCTTCGCTGCCGTACTCCTGGGCCGAGGAGGGGTGGCTGCCGTCCGCGAGGGAGCGGAGGAGTCGCTCCCGTTCGCCGTGGGCCGGAGCCTGTTGCCGTCGGCCATGATGGGGGCGGAGCAGGGGACGGGAGGCTCGCTGCCGGCTGCCCTCGGAAGGAGGAGCCATCGCCGTCCGCCAGGAGGCGGACGAGTGTCGAGCCGTCCCCCAACGGATGTCCAGTACCATCGCATGGCACCGCGAGTGAGTCTCAGCTGGTTGAGGACCGAGCGGCAGTGTGTCTGGGGACCGGACCAGGAATTTTTTTTTTTTTTTTTTTTCTTCCTCTCTCCCCTCTCTCGTCTCTGTTGCTCCTCATGCTTCCGCCTCCTTTTCTCTCGCCTCGTCTATCCATACCCCCAGGTACCGCAGCCGCCGTGATCGGTCCCCCCGGGGAGGGGGGGAGGGGGGAGTAGGCGCAGCCTCGGAGGTACCCCCCGGCCTGCGAGGGGCGATGGGGGTATGTGGCGAGCAGGACGAGGCCGAGGGCCGTGGGAGGGGCGCGAGGCCGGTGGCGTGATCAGTGATGAGCTACACCTGCGAGACGCACCGGTCTCGGATCTCTCACGGAGGAGCGGAAGCATAAAGGAGGAGCGACGACAGTGAAGAGCGAGAGAGGACAGGCCTGATTTTTATTTGGATGTGTTGTTTCTGTTTTGTGTGTTGCCAGCAGTCGTCCGTGAGGGGCTGCTGGCTTTTACTTTCATTTTTGTATTTGTTTATTTGGTTATTAAAATGTTTAAGTGTTCGCCGGTTCCCGCCTCCTTCTTCCCATAACATCATACCTTGTTACAGAGTCCTAATGAGGAAGCAGACTGTAATAAAGTGATTTGTGTCCCATCTGTCAGTATTGGCAGAGCCATGTGTTTACACACAGGACACCCCTGAGACCGTCCAAATAATATGCAGAGTGACATAAACACACTTTAAACAAATCGAATAAATGTGACAAACTCTAACACTAACATCATAGATTAAATAAATGGCTTTAGTTAATTGGATTCACATCAAAGAAAATGTGGTGGACCAGCACATTAGCACGCATTTTAGATAACCTAATGAAGCTTCATGTAATATGAAGTCAAATATAATGTTTATTATGACTGAACTTACCTGACTACATTTTGTTAAACCGACAAAAGTCATTTTCAGGGTTGGATCAGGTAGAAATCCTTCAGGTAACAACTACTGGCATTCAATAAAAAAATAAAAAGTCAACACACTAAAATTAAAAACTAAATTTCATTCAAAATTCATAACCTGCTGCTGTTCACTGGAGTTTTTCAGCCACTTTGAATAAAAAAAAAAATAAAAAAAAAAAGATGGAAAAGAAATAATGTAGTAAATGTTGAGATCAACATTAACTAATATTAATAAATTAGTCACGTTAACTAATGTTAACAACCGAAACCTTATTGTAAGCGTCACCATATGTCATAACTGTCACCTTATGTTAATTTTTTTCATAAAAGTAATATTTTGACTTGAATAAAACCTGTCAATTTGCCACATGAAGCACATTTTAGACTATTATTACAGCTTTTTTTTATTTAATCTATTTTTATTTGTGTTATTTAATCTATAGTGAAGAAGTAGTTCAAGGCAACATCCTCTTCTCTTCGCCTCAACTACCGTATATAAATCACGCCAGTTCACTAATGAACGCAAAGAAATCACAACCTTATTAAAAGTATGGGGTGGGGTTATAGAGCCTTAAAATTTGGGATGATCCCTGTGTGAACTATAGACTCAACCTCAGGTTCCTCCAGAAGGAGTATTATTGTCTGTAAATGTCACGTTCAATAAAAACGTAATTTAAAAGACTAATCGAGTCCAAGAGTAAGTTCTCTGTGGGACAGTGAACACAAACTTCCACTGTTCCCACGCTGACTGACTGAGGTTCCTCTAAGCGCACGCACATCTCTGAAGGTATGTGCGACGATCCCATCTAGATCTACCGGAGAGCATTCAAAGATGAAGGTTTAATCTTACACAACAAGCCGTTTCATAATACTGAGTGTCTCCTACCTTTCTTTTCCGGCGTCGCACAGAGGCTCCCTGAGAGCAGAAAGGTAAAAATCAATCCCAGCTCAGTTGGTCCTGCCATTTCTTATGTTTCAAACCTCTCAGACTTCACTCCTTGCCTTCTCGTCTTCTTGAAAAAAGTCGCTCAACTTGGCTGTAAACTTTGACAGCTCCTCCTCCGCGCTCGCGAGCCTCGGCAGTCAGGGGCAGATTAAGGTGGTCAGGGGTCCCTAGGCTGCTCTTTGTGTGAGGCTCCCCCTAAAAATGTATTTAGTGCCATACATGGTCCACACGCAACTACGGTGAACTGGCATACACACATTGAGAGAGCCAACACTACAGTGTTTCCTTTACATTCCTTCAATGGCCAATTCACATCTACCAAATCACCTGCTTGTTTTTTATTATTATTATTATTATGGGCCAATTAGGATCTTTTTTTGTTCGCGGCGCGGTTATGGGTTATCAACAGACCCACCCAAAACTTTTCTAAAAAAAAAAAAAAAAAACTTTTAATATATTTTAATTTTGTCAAGAGTTATAAAAAAATCGTCAATAAGCTCATAATTTGTGCTAAAATAGTCTAAATGTTTAGTTTTAAGAACAATTTAAAAAAGCTGGTTATGTCCATTTTGATGTTTCTTGTGCAAGTTCAGCAGACAGTGAGGTTCGGGTTTGTTCCGATCAGAGCTCGTGAGCGGAGAGCGCATTTCTGAATATTCCGCTCCGCTCGCTCATTCCGCAGACCGCAGGGTCGCTCGCTCAACCCAGAAGAATAGCCTGCTGCCTGGCTGGAAAACATGTGGAATAAGGGCTGCTTCCGACTAAATGTTTTTCTAGTCGACTAGTAGTTGTTCATTTAAGCCATTCGTGGACAAATCGCCCCTTTATATTAATTTAATTACTTAGGCTATATAGAGCGTTTACATATAGCCGCATTCAAGCGCACGAACGCACGCATAAAGCTTGCCACAAAGAACCGGTAAAAGTAATGATTATGAATGTGTCTAAAAAGCAAGGAGACATTTAATTATTTATTAATATACTGGTGTTTTCTGTGTCGCTGCAAAGATGAAGTTGATGATGCGGATTCGCCATGAACGCCAGAGAGAAATGCACATTTCAGATGACATATTCAGAGAATAGCCTATTTCTTTTGGTTTTGAATATTTTAGTTTGAAAGTAGACATTTCAAGCTTTCTATAATAGATAGCCCATATTTCTCAAATCTGTGAGGCACAAGCTGAGTTTCGGCGCCCTCCAGTTCACGTGCAAAGCAAGTGATCGTGTCGGCGCCTTATTACATTGTCTGCTATTTGCTTCTTATTTAGTAAATACAGGCAATTGGTTGATAAAACATTGATCAAAATTAAGATACAATTTATACAAAACGAAAATATTTAAAAAAGAGACTTTCTACAAAACAAGACTCAATGAAGTGGTCAAAATCATGTTTTACCCACTCCATGTCTCTAGACATTGCGCATCTCATGATGTATAATATCTTTCTCATGCTGCATGCTCACTTTCATAATCAACTTTGATTAAATTAAAAAACATAATGATGTCACATATTTTCTAATCCAGCCCTCGGCCCTGTTGCAACAGTCGTTTTTCAGGTAGGCTACCTTAAACACGCACATACAGTCTCGGAGTCATCGCTGCAACCAGGGGCCTGTTGCACAAAACTAGGATTAGGGATTAAGCCAGGATATCTTGGTGATCCTGGCTCAATTGATCCGTAATCCGGTTGCACTAAAGCTGGATAGGGGGCAGGAGGATATGTTATGGTATAAATTACCATGGAGATTTATTCTGTGGAGCTAGCCTGCTCCAGACCAGGCTAAATTCCAGGATCTATTTAATCTCATCCCTAATGTCAGTCAGCAGTCACCACAAATGGAAACCAATAGTTATTTCACTGCTCACTATACATTGTTATCACATATAACTAGACCCACTGTCATTATTTAAACGTTTGTGATCATTAATTTCAATCATTTTGGATGAATAATGATTTTTAGATGATGTTGCTATCATTAGATAATTTACAGTTTCCCATAGACTATAAGGCTATAAAATGATAGAATATTAGGGCCACAGAGGGAAAAAAAAGACAAGTCATAATATTGTAACCAGTTGTTTTAAAGGAGGACAGTTGTTAAAATGACAGATGTGGGGCATTTCGTGAAATTGTACTTCAGTATGGTTTCATAAACAAAGACATGCTGATGTGCCAGAATATTAAGTATCACATTGTCATAAGTATCAAAACTGTAAAAAGAATATGTAGCTTTTCTGCAGAAAGAACCAGCCTCATAAATTTATGACTATCCTTTTTCCTCAGTGTGGCCCTAGTACTCTGTCATATAAACAAATACACAAATACACATTCCATTTGAATATAAAAACACAATGTGTAACATTATGTTCCTTTATTGAATAAGGACAAAACAAAGCAGGTAAACCATCAGCTCCTTTCGAAACTGAAGTCACAGTGACTCTACAAGATGGAAAGCACAGAATCAAAGCATATTATACAAAATGATACATACACATTCAAAGGTCTGTATATAACACACCCTGCATGTCTGCACACTAAAATAAATGCAGGACAAATACATACACATCAACTGAACAGACAAATGAATGGATGCAGTAGCCTCCCTGCAGCCTTGTATTACACACAGTATACCGCACAAACATCATAAGAGGCCAAATTCGTAAAAAAACTAACCCAAAAAACCCCAAATTCCTCTGCCACCGCAGGACATATTTAACCAAAATTGAAAGCACACATACTAACTAAAATAATTCAACACATATTGGTCCCAGCTGCAGCCGACCACTGTCGTCATCAGGGAAGATTGCCGGATTGTCCCAGTCCATGGCTGGTGGCACTCTGGGGGCCCTCTCCTTCCTCAGGCAGGCCACATTGTGGAGGACAACACAAGCCACAGTAATATCACATGCCCTAACAGGGCTGACCCTTAATTTGTGAAGGCAGTGAAAGCGTGCCTTCAGGAGGCCAAAGGTCATTTCAACTCTGGCCCTGGTCCTGGCATGGGCATGGTTGTAGGCCTGCTGTGCTTCCTGGGGGTCTGTGAAAGGTGTCAGGAGAAAAGGCTGGCAGCCATACCCCCTGTCTCCCAGCAACACACCAGAGAATTCACCGGTCAACACAAAATCTCATCATTACTACCTCATAAACACAGTGATATTCTTGACACAGCCATGATGGTTATAAATAGGGGTTGTGTGGCTTACCTTGTGATAGGCACTGATAGATTTCAGAGGCCCGAAAGATTCTGGAGTCATGGACTGAGCCAGGCCATTTTGCCACAACATTGCTGATCACACAGTCAGCATTGCAGACCATCTGAAATCATAAGATGAGGAATATTACACCAATCAATGCACATCACTGGCAATGCAGAGTGTTCGTCAATGGACAATATCAAAAAGTTATGTTCACCTGAACATTAATGCTGTGAAAGGATTTCCTATTCACAAAATAGGCCTCATGGGCACCTGAGGGGGCTTTTATCCTTATGTGTGTGCAGTCCACTGCACCAATGACATTGGGGAAACCTGTCACACAAAGTAATGAGTATCCTACTATGTGTTAACAGTTGTCCTGTAATTTGTAGATCCTCTTACCTGCAATCCTATAGAACTCCTCTTTGATGTCACAGAGTCTTCTGTGGCCAGGGAAGGAGATGAAGACATCTGCTAATGCTTTGATAGCCAGACACACACTCCTTATTGTGTGGCAAATTGTGGCCTTGTTCAGCTGTTCTGCATCCCCCACTGAGTACAGGAAGGCTCCACTAGCAAAAAAGCGCAAGGCCACACAAACCATTTGCTCCACACTCAGTGCATGGCTCTGTGCAGTGCGGTGCTTAATCCTGGGACCCAGTAGTCTGCATAGATACCTGATGCCATCTGCAGAAAACCTGTATCTTTCATATAGATGGTCATCAGGGAAGGCCAGTGGGTCCAACCGGTCCCTGAAGACCCTTTCTCGCCTGAAGGCTCTCCTCAGCACAAGTGCTTCTTCATCCACCACATCTCGCAAGAATGGGCATGCCATTGTCAGAGCAGAAAGGAACACACAATTTTGGGCCTTCATATAGGCTAGTGGCCACACCTGGTGCTGGGGGGGTGGGCAAAAGAGGCCGGTGCCTTATAACGATGACTTGGTTGTACTGATTGCTGGGAAGATAAAAAAAACCCTAGAAAGATGCCACCGTCCTGTGTGCTCACAATAAGAGCTCATATGTCATGGCTCACTTGACTTTACGAGAATATACCTAATTTTTATTTTGAGCTGTGTCATCTTCTTGGAGCTGGGGGAGGAAAGAAAAATAATGATTAATACATTTGTGTTACAGTTAGCATACAGTGTACATTGAAGGCATATCTCACCTCCCTCTCAAGTTTTTTTATTTCAAGGTCCAGTTTCCTAATTGTCCTCTTTTTTATTTCGGACTCCAGTGCAAGATTTTCCATCTTTTTCTTCTTGTACTGAATGTCTATGTCTGCCAGTTCTATTTGGCGCCGGAGGTGGTTGCCATACAACTTTCTGATAGCTTGTGAGCTCTGTGAACACAATACAATTAGCGCAGCTGGAATTTGGCAGGATGTGGTGTCCTTTTATTAATACGCACTATGTTGCCAGGCTGGTTTTCCCACTGTATAGCATCTGGGTCCTGTAAAAGAAATTAGATTTTTTTATTTTGATGAGGACTCCTCACCATTGTAGAGTAAATAGTACTTTCACAGTCTTAACATGATACCTCATGCCTTCTGGAATCCAGAGAGATGGTCTCCTCCTCATCATCGTCTCCATCATGTGCTGTTGCTGCTGCACTGGGGCTTTCACCCTATCACATTTAATCGGATTCATATTGAAGCTAGTAGACAAGACATGCCAGGCCTACAGTATGCCTTTGATGGAGTACTCACTGGATCAGCATCGTCTGGTGCTTGTGCTGGTGGCTCTAACAGGAACACAGTGCTGCCAGACACTGCAAGGCAATAGGTAAACCAAAGTCAGACAGTCCAAATTGATTCAATATGAATGTGGTTGTATCCCATGCAAGGTTATAATCGTTAACGAAAACTAACGAAAAAACGAAAACTAGGTGGGAAAAAACATTGTCGTTAACTGAAATAAAAATAAAAACGAGGCATTACAAAAAAAACGATAACTAACTAAAACTGTAATGTGTGTTTGGCAAAACTAACTAAAATAAAATAAAATTATAGAGTAAATGTCCTTAGTTTTCGTCTTTGTCAAGGTCTTTAATTTTTTAACGCTATTTAAAACACAGCGTATTCGTTCAGCTGCATTTCCTTTCCCTGCTCTCCATCCGTCTCTGTCACTCATGCGTCTCTCACATATGCGCGCGCGCACACACACACACACACACACACACACACACACACAGCCCCTCCCCTCCGTGCACACCGCGTCTTCATGAGAACGAGTGTTCGTTCGACGTTGAAAGCAAGTTCGCTAAAGGTTGGTATCTCTATCTCGTGAACACAATCACACATTAAAAAGTGGTATCAAAATATTTTAAATTCTGAATATCATTTTGTCAGTGTGTTAATGTCGACCCGAGAAGCGATTGCGCCTTTTTTTTTAGAAAGTTAACTAGTCGCAAGTTTGAGGTAAAATGCACTTTTTGGTTGTGGTTGTCGATGTCAAAACTATATATATAAGCTTTGATTCAAATATTAAATAATGTTATGTAATTATTTTACTTTTTTTAGACTCAAAGTGACTTTAAAGTGAGGCCATGGCAGTAATTCCTTCAACTAAAGGATGTACATTTATTTCAGGATGTGGTGCATCCCTGAGAACAATAACTTTGGATCTGAAATAAATTGTTTCAGAAATATAGCTTTTGGGGAAAAAGTGGTCACATGGCACAACTTGCCCCTGGTGCGGGGGAAGTTGTGCCTTTGGGGGAATACATTGGGGGTAAATTGTGCCAGTGATTTCTGAAGTAAAACAGAACATTTTAATGTTATGAACTGTAATGCTATATGAAAGCAAGACAAATTCAATACAAAATTACTCATTTAAGGTTTATTTAGATATTGTCACCCTGGAATACCGTAGCATGCGTTTTTCCTACTATGGTCAATTGCATAGGGATTTTGTATTGAACATAACTCTGGATCACTGTGTCATAGAGACAAGGGGGCAGGCTCATTTTACTCAGACGACCAATCAGTCTCTCAGGATCATTGTGAAGCTATCAAGCTATGCCCTAGCAACCATTTAGAGCACCATAGCAACACAATATATGATATTTGTGACTCATTTCAGGCAAAAAGGCTTTGGCAATAGATGCCTGTTGACATAGCGCTGTCTGTCAATTATGTAACATATAAGAATAAAGTGACTAGGCTAATTTCTAAACATCCTATTGTGACATAGGCCACTTAAAAACGGAATAAAACTTCTCTTTAATAACATAGTGCAAACTCAAACCTGAAATCAGTGTTAGCTAAAATAAACAAATAGCAGGCAGGCCCAAGTCAAACACTGATGAGGCATGCCCATCTCCTCACTTCTCAAGATTATCCCCTGTGAGTATGTAGGTCTAGGTGGTCTGGATCTGGCACAACTTAACCCAGGCCCTTTGGCACAAATCACCCCGGACCCACATGTTTGAAAAACTAGCATGATCCAACAGTTAAGAGCTAACATCATGCTAACTGTATAGACTCATTGTGTAGCCTACTAAAGCACTAAAACATGTGTGAAATGTTTTCAAACTTGTCTATAATTGTTCAGACACTACAATCAAAAAACCTTAATAATAGAAATTTTACTTTGAAAGGGAAAAAACAGTTTTTGCACTAAAATGTGCTTAACTCTCATGCCATGTGTCTCTCTTCTTTGGAGGACGAGTAAAAGTGATTGCTTTTCAAAATTATGTGGTGAATTCTGTATAGAAGATGTGTAGATTTTTGGTACAGCGTGTGGATTTTGTAAGAGGTAAAGGAATTTCAATGGGGTGTGAATTTTTTTCTAAAATTGTAATATGTTTTTATTATTACACAATACTTTTTCTGACTTTTTTAAATCTTGCCCCTGACAAATAACCCAAATTACAAAAAAAGACAAACTAACACTAAAACTAATAAAAACTAAACTAAAACTAAGCATTTTCAAAAAATAAAAACTAAACTAAACTAGCAAACCCACTTTAAAAACTAATTAAAACTAAACTGAATTTGAAAACAAAAAGTCAAAACGAAATAAAAATAAAAACTAATGAAAAATGCAAAACTATAATAACCCTGATCCCATGTAGAGATGGAAGGACATACCTTGAATGAAGCGGGTGGCATCTTGGGAGGAACCTATGCTCGTCTCTTTCCCCCCAGGGATCCCCTCTAAGACGGGCCTGCCTTTATTTAGCTCCAAGGCCATGTCCTCTGCTGGGGTAAGGTCAGCCTTTGGTGACCCACCACCCGTGCCTTGTCTGTGGGTATTCTTTTTCACTGCTAAAACAGTACAGACAATGTGTGAGCAGGCACCTTCTGGGTACAATATATGCTTGTGCTTTGTTAAATATTAGTCAGGGACCATACCATTCTGCAGAATGTTCTTGTATTTGATTTTGACCTGCTGCCATGTCCGTTTTGGCCCGTTCATGTTTAATCTACAGCACACACACACACACACACACACACACACACACACCAAAAAATGACTTGGTATTTTTGTCTTGTTTTCAGTAAAAATATAAAATAAAAAAAAATCTTAAATAAAGATGTATTTTCTTGATTTGCTAAATGACCTAGCAAAATAAGTATAGTTTAGACAAAAATATAAACTTTAAGTAAATGTGTGCTTAAAACAAGCAAAAATAATAAAAAATCTGTCAATATAATAAGAAAAATTCTCTTGAAATAAGTTTACTTTTTCCATAAACACTTAATTTTAGAAAAGTTCTCTTGTTTCACTGGCAGATTTTTTTTGCTTATTTTCCTAGGTAATTTTGCTCAAGAAAATATTTAAGATTTTTTTTAGAAATTTTTTTTTTACTGAAAACAGTAAAACTTTTCTCTTTGCTTTATCACTGTGGCGCGGTGTTGCCTTTCTTCTTAATTATATCTTGTACCTCCTCGTATGCCTCCATGAGGATTTGTGCTTCCGACGGGGAAAAGTACGCGGCTCTAGTTGCCATGGTAAATCAGTTAATCTGTGATCTGTGGCGGGGTCTATTTGAGTGAGCCGTGAGCGCGCACCTATCCAGGATTGGTTTCACCTGACTTAATGAATCCGTGTCTGCTCATCCTGGCTTGGTCTTTGTGCAACCAATTAAGCCTGGACGCACATGTTTTGGCTTCATTGAGCTCAGCTGAGTCATTTATCCCGGATGTCTTTAATTCTACTTTTGTGCAACAGGCCTCAGGCCTGTTCCTCTCTCCCTCTTCACTGTCGTTGCTCCTCCTTTATGCTTCCGCTCCTCCGTGAGAGATTTGCTCATCATTAATCACTCCACCGGCCTCATGCCGTTCTCTCACGGCCCTCGGCCTCATCCTGCTCGCCACATTTATTAATTGTGAAATATTTTTGCTTATGTTTGTCAGGCTGATAAGACACTAGGTTTTGTCTGGAGAATCATGAATGTAGATCATTTTAAACATATGTCATACGCAGCAGTTTCTCTGAGTTCAGTTCTGTGCTACACATTTACAAGCATGTTAACAATGAGAAATCAAGAACTAAATAAATCAGTTTTACTATATTTAGAGTCATAATAAAAAAAGTCCATTATGATCTTTGGAATCAATGTTGACATGTTGCTCTCTGGAAAATATTTTCATGATGTCTATTTTTTCCCACATTTTCCACATGCATGAAGTTCATCAGGACTCATAATCAGGTCATTATATATTAAACAATGTGCGTCTGAAATGTTCAGAATTATTGATTCATTTCTTTGAAGCTGCAGGTTTTTCTGTGAATCATGATGATTGATCTGCATATGAAGAACAGAAGCATCATTATGAGAAACTCCACAACATCATCCATGATCAAAGAGGTCAAAGGTCACCTCAGAGGTCACAGCTCATCAAATATATTTCTTTAAACAGTGTTATATCAGAAAGCATTTAGTCAAATCTGAATGAGTGAGTGTTGAGAAGAGCTGAGGATCTTCTAATATCAGTGTGTTGAAGTGTTGTTTCTCTCTCTCTGCTGGAGTGTGTGTTCACTCGAGTGGAATAGAGGTTTTTGTACGAGCGTTTCATTAGATTGTATCACTGTGGTGGACTTTCGGTGGAGGAACTAAACTGGTGATCGGTAAGTCTGTCTATTTAATCACCTAATAAAAAATACAATTTAGATTTCAGAAAGTGTTTTACAGTGGAAACAAGAGCAAAATTTATTAATAATAATGATTATTAGATATTGTGGCAAACTTTACTTAAAGCCTTTATGTATAATGCATTATAAAGGTATCAATAGCGTATGTTATAATGTCATATATGTTTTCATAAATAACTGTAACCAAAGTTAAAATGTTTTATAAAATTTGCAAATTCATTGTTACATTTAGAATTGGTTGTTTATTGTCATGAGTTTTAATGCATTATAATTTTTTGGAGGTGTAACAATGAATAGACAATATTATAATGTGTTAAAACCTTGGTTACAATTATAGATCATACATGCATTATAATGTGTAAAACAATATATAATGAATGCATTAAAAGTACTTTTTATAATGCAATATGTATAAAGGCTTTAAAGTGTCACTGATATTTTTGTATAATTATTTAATCTAAAACAATGATATTATTATAAGAATAACATTATTCCTTTCAACAAAAAAAAAAAAATGAAATAAAATTCTAAACATATTTCCACACTGTGTCTCACTATGAGTTTAATCAGTTTATTACAGGTTTGTTTTTCCTTCATTTATTTCTACACTGTGTTCATGTTTAGTTCATCTTTTATTATAGAAATCATACATGGAAAAAAGAGATTTGACATCAGAATGTAAATGTTGCTGCTTTCTGTAGTTCAGTCAATGATACTGAATCTCTTTTGCTCATGTTGTGCTTATAATTCAGTGTTTTGTTCATTCTGTGTGATTCAATTGTGTTTTAACTCTGTTTGAAATTGAGTTACATTTTCAGTTCAGGTGAATATCTCAAAATGTAAGATATTTATGTTCAGAGTGAATAATTGCTGGAATTAAAGCAGTCAGATCGGCCTGATAATAGATAATATGTGTTATAACTGCTGTTACACTTATTGATGAGATCAAACATGCATTTTAATGTATATAGCAGTGCATAATTAATGCATTAAAATACTTTTATAATGCAATATGTATGAAAGCTTTAAATAAAGTGTTTAAATAAATGTGTGTGTGTGTGTGTGAATGTGTTGTGTTTGTCTCCTGCAGCTGGTCCCACAGTGAAGCCCTCAGTGTCTCTGCTGCCGCCCTCTTCTCTGCAGATCTCTGGAGACTCAGCCGCACTGCTCTGCCTGCTCAGCTCTTACTCTCCACAGGGGGCGCTGGTGAGCTGGACACTGGACGGGTCAGAGGTCACCGAGGGGGTTCTGACCAGCGCAGAGAGCCAGCAGGACGGCCGCTACAGCCGCAGTAGCGTCCTGACCCTCAGCAAAGCACGCTGGGAAGAGGGAGAGCTGTACGTCTGCAGAGTAACACATGATGGAGCTCCTCATGAGGTCTCGTTCCACAAGAGCTCTGAGTGCTGATGTTTCTCTCCTGAAGATGAGCCGTATCTGAGTGTCCTGTGTCAGGCAGGATTCACATGAGTCTAGTGCTGCAGCTGGAGTGATTTACAACTCAATACTGAAACTGAGTGTGTGTGTGTGTGTGATCTTTCAATCTGCTGTGTTTGCTGCAACATTCAATAAAGCTTCTCAACAAGTTCACTTTGTGTCTGACAACATCATTCAACTAACAGATGAAGATGCAGGTGCTTTTCAGAAGGTTGATGTAGCAGTAAATGTCAAATAAAGCTCTTGGGGTTTGAACATGGTCTCTGGAGACAGAGCTGCTCTATTCTGAGAGGATCACAATCACTCCACCCTGACAATGCAAATGGGCTTTTCAGTCTCACTCTTTGATTGGTTACATGATCTGGACTGGAACACTTTCACTTCTGCTTTAGTGAAGCAGCGCAGACAAACTGATCATTTATAGGAGATTAAAAACTTTATTATATAAAAATATCATAAAAAATATCAAGATCAAGAATCAGCCGTTCTGACACAAATTGTTACATAATTATTACATTTATAGGAGATGGTGTAAATATACTGTATATGAAAATGTTATTAAAAATATAATACATGATCACAAATGAAGAATCAGCCGTTGTGACAGTAATTGTGTAAGAATGTAAAAGTTTGTGTCTCAAATGGAAAGCATCACGTCCAGACAGCAGAAGTGACTGAATGCAGTCTGTTCAGTTTGATTGACAGGATCATATATTACACCTAAAACATGATGATCATATTGAAACACTGACTCATTCTCTTCATAAACACAAGATCAATGGTTGTAATGATATAGTATTATTAGTGTGTGTGTGTGTGTGTGTGTGTGTGTGTGTGTGTGTGTGTTTGTGTGTGTGTGTGTGATTGTGTTGTAAACATTGATATTGTGTAGTTTGTGATCCTACATCAGCAGCTGAAGTTTCTCTCAGCTGTATCAGTGCAGTCACTGTTGTAGAATTGAAAATAATATGATATTTAAAATGAACAACGACTTTACTGTTAACTTTTGCTTTATTGTTTTCTACCATAAGGACCATTTGGAGTTCGCTGATAGTGATGAAGGCCTGTAGGCCAAGATGTGTGTACTTCGGGGGTCTATGAATTGTCACACCTTTAGTAAGGTGAGGGAAGTTGTAATTATCTGATTGGTCAGTTTGAACGTCTCACATTTGGGTTACAGTCACATGGTCAGAGAAGGGATAAAAGAAGATTGCAACTGTTACTCTCTTTCTTTGCCTCCTTTTTTTGTAAAAAGTTTTTTTACCAGTTTCACTTCTGCTGAAAAGATAATGATGAAAATACCCTTACGAAAAGAAATTTATTCAACTGTGATATTAATATACTTATTTTAAACTGAAAATAATAATAGTATACTTTCAGTGTAATTGTTATGTACTTCTCAGAAATACACTTAAAATGGTTCTTAAGTATACATGACTTATACTGAAAGAAAAAGTCAAGAGTATTTGGACTATACATGTATTCAATCTTTTGATCAGGATATACTTAAAAGTATAATTAAGTATTATAAGTACACTTTGCTTGTAGTTGTGTTTAATCTTTTGATTGAGATACCTACTAATTATTATTTTTTTCATACAGTTTTACATACCGCCTTATAAACTTACATTGTTTTAAAATATTGATTTATGAAGAACATTGATTTGTTCCTAATTCTGAGTCTCTGAACTCTTGAGTAGAATGGTAACACTGGTATTGTACACAGGAATATACTTTAAAATGCTTTTCTAAACTCTTCACACAACAACACTCCTACATCACACAATGATGTAATAATGTCAAAATGCTAAAAACCTTTTTCTATACTAACTCTATCAAAACACAGCAAACTCAAATCAAAATTGAATAAATCTGTCAAAACTCTGGCATTATCCAACATGATCATACAGTCAAAAATAGTGCAATGATTGTCAAAATACTAACAGTTGATGGCTTTATGAAAACTGCATTAATTGTCGTGTTTCAGTTCTACTGTACCGGCAAACAATATGAAATCCATAGTTTGTTTCACCAAAGCGATTAATATCTTGCAAGGAGAAACCAATGTGCACATGGGCTGGCTTGTACCAACACTCATCATCATGGTTTCCAAGCTAATACGAGCCAAGATATCCATGAAACTCTGCAAGAGTCTGGAAGATGCAATCCTCACGAGTGTGAACAAGCTCTTCGGGGACATGCTGAATGATCCTGAGCTGATTACAGCCGCAATCCTGCCTCCAAAGTTTAAAACTTAATGGACAACTGATGCTGCCATCCTCAAACTCAGTTTGCTGACATATGCATATAAAACTAAAAGAAGATCAGTGACATACAAGTTACAAGTGATGCCACTTCACCAGAGGAGGAGGATTTCTTCAAGCCATTGATTGGTTGGAACACTGTTTGTTTTGGTTTTGAGTGGTAGTGAAAGCAACTGTTTTTGTGTGCAGATCTCAGAGCCTAGGCTGCCTACAGAGACGCGCTTTTTTGATGGCATGCTTATGGGGCGGGCAGCTAGCGGATCGTTAGGAAAGATTAGATGAATGCGATCTCTTTTTTTGGGGGCCTGAAATCACTGATACAATCTTAAAGGCTCAACACTGCCCTGCGTCTGCTGCCGGTGAGCGCCTTAGCACTGCTGGCCTCATGTTCAGTCCAAAAACAGCTAGAATAAATTACAAGAACTTTGAGAACCAACTTTTGTTGAAGTTGAATACAAATATTGCCCTCTGAGACTGAGAGGTACATCAAATCAAAGTCAGCTCTGAATATCTGAATATTTTACTTTTGTTTTATTTGTCCGTCGTACTGTAAAGTCCTTTTTGAAAAAAAATGTTGAGTTTAGCTGAGATGACTTGTTTGATCCGTGTTTTGTGCTGCCATGTTTAAGAAGATGTGTTGATCTTGATTTAATGAAATATTGAGGTGTTCAATTTAATTTCTCTTTCAGTGTTATGACTTTACTTGTTGAGGCACATGACTATTAACTAGTGGTCGACCGATATATCGCCAAGGCCGATAAGTTTTTCTGATTGGCCGATGTGTTGGAAGCGGGACTTTTATTTTGACGGGTGGCGCTGAGAACACCAGTGCCTGAGAAGAGAACAGCTCATTGTTGCCAACTTAGCGAATTTGTCGCTATTTTTAGAGACTTTTCAGACCCCTTTAGCGTCATTTTTTCAAAAAAGCGACTAACGACTTTTTGGACAAACCTTAGGAACTTTCCAAATATCGCCAGTACTGCAAGCGTGAGGTCTTCCCCGCTGCAGCCACATCTCTCTGCGTCTGCTCTGTTCAGTGAGAGCTGAGAGGACTGTGACTGCACGCCAGCTGACATAGACATGAATGAGCTGCACATGTGCACACTGTGTTAGCAGTGATCACATATCAGCTGCCTTCTCCTTTGTTTTTAATTCAAACCATTTAATTTGGCCGTTTTTTTCCCCCTCAAACTCATATACACATACAAAAACGCATAAACACAATATAAATTCAACTTTATTAAACATATGAACATAATATAAATCTAAAAGGCGGATATATACACAAGCAAATATAAATACAAATACACAGCTAGAACTGAATTTAAGGGGTGGCTGAAGCCCTATGTGGGCAATGACACAAGGGCTTACTGTCTGTACTGCAAAACAGAATTTTGTGCCAAGTTGTCCGATGTTAAAAAGCATGCCTCAACTCAAAAGCACAATGAAAAGTCCAAGCCCTTCAATCAACCCAAGCAAAAAACGTTAACATTTGCTCCAAAAAATGCAGACTCTTGCAAACATGCAGAGGCAACCATGGCAATGGCGATTGCAGAGCATTGTTCCATTCTTTCATGTGACCACATTGGTAAGGCATGCAAAGCTGCTTTTTCCGATTCTACTGTATGGAAGATTCTACTGTTTCTGATTCAATTGTACGGAAATGATAAATGGGGTGTTGGCCCCATATTTCATTGAAAGACTGGTGGCTCCAAATACAGCCTCCTCCTTGATGAGAGAACCGATGTAAGTGTCTCAAAATACCTCGGAATCGTGATTCGGTATTTTAGTGAGGAGACAGCAAATGTGGTGGCCACCTACAGTACCTAGGCCTTGTTGACCTGGAGGGAGGGGATGCTAGATCAATAGCCAGAGCAGTTCTAGCTTTTCTTGGGAAGTGTGGCCTCAAGGAGGAGAACATGCTTGGCATTGGCACAGATAATGCATCTGTAATGACAGGAGTGTACAATGGTGTAATTCTTAGGGAGGAGGAAGGCTTACGGTTTCTCTCATTGAATATCCAGTTTTGCAGCACAGTTCCATCTCTTTTCCTTCCCTTATTACACTGTACAACATTTCTAGCCTCCCCAACTCAAAATGTTCTAGTGACTGGTCACATCTAAATATTTAAATTGGCCCAAGTGAAATTCTGTAAACATTCTTTAACATTGGCTCAATGAGAAATAATATGTTGAACCAATTAAAAAAGGTATTACATCATTATATATTAAACACTCAAGCCATTCTGCCAGTTTATTTAATAATATAATAGTTTATTTAATACATTTTATTAAATCTACAACAGTATTGTGAAAATACCTTAAAATGGTAAATACATTGAAATTGTCTGCACAGTAGACCTAAACAATAAAAAAAATCATGCATTTAAATTCAGGATTCTGATAAGATACACAAAGCGGATGAATTGGACCTTACATTAACAAAACACAATTATCTGAAAAACATCAAATTTCTGCAAAAACATAAAAAAATACCATAAAATGTAAGTAACTGGGGAGTGTGCTCAACCAGTGTTTAGAGAAAGGTCACTTACATTTTAGTATTGAGGTACTTTAAGTTCATGAAACTGTAGCTCAAGTTTAAACATTAAACATCTACAAATATTTGCTAAAGTGCAAAAACGTCAAAAACACCATAAAATGCAAGTAACTGGAGAGGGTTACTTCAAATGCTCAGTTGTTGTATTCTCACAAGAGGTACTTTGAGTACATGAAACTGCATCTGAACAATTATTTAAATTACTTATTACTTACAAATATTTGAAAGACTGCAAAAGTCACACACACAAAAAAAGGAAGTACTTCAGGTTTACTTGTGTTTAGTTTAGTGTAATTTTATCTGAATTTTTGTATTCTCACAGGAGGTTCTTTGAGCTCATGATGTTCTCTTAAATGGTGAAGAAATGTTGATTGAGAGCAAATGTCCTTCACAGGTGTCACAAGAAAAGGTGGCATTCTCCTTAATGCCAGTCTTTGGATGTACCCTCCACATGTGTGTTTTTAAAGCCCCAATTGTTTTGAAAATTCAAACACATTCTGGGTGTAAACGGGCTTAACTGAGTTAACTAAGTTGCATTAACTGACCAATGGTAAGTTCTGTAGTGCTTGAAAAGTCAGTCTTGGTGCTGTGATGAAAGCTTGCAGAAGCGACACTGCATGGACTTATGGACTTTATGCTGAAAACCTGCTAAATAAATAAATAACAAAGCCTCCTTGCATCAAATAGCTGACGACAAGTGACAGAACAGAAGTTTTTTACATAACACTGCCAAATTTGATTAATTTATGTCTTTAAATCACATGCAGCAATATTTTTAACCTGTTTGTTTTAGCGGTCTCATGGCGGCTCTCAATAAAGCAACTTAACACAAATTACATGTCATAAGAGCTAACAGTATTTGACACACATATGGAATGAACAAATAACAACTCTTGTTAAATACTCACTGTGAAAGTCGCAGTGGTTCCGTTTTCTTCACTAAATGATGCCTGATGAGTCAGACCTAACGATGCTGGGTTACACTGAGAAAAAAAAAAAGTTATAACAGAAAGGTATACTTGGTGTCTCATACATTTAAAGGGATAATATCCCTTTAAATATTTAATATTTAAAATATGCTCATTTTACAACTCCCCCAGAGTTACACAGTTGAGTTTGACCGTTTTCGAATCCATTCAGCCGAACTCCGGGTCTGACGGTACCACTTTTAGCATAGCTTAACATAGATCATTAATTCTGATGAGCCCAGTAGCATTTCTTTCAAAATGACCAACGAGTTTCAATATTTTTCCTATTTTAACCTTGACTCTTCTGTAGTTACATCGTGTACTAAGATTGACGGAAAATGAAAAGTTGCGATTTTCTAGGCTGATATGGCTAGGAACTATACTCTCATTCCGGCGTAATAATCAAGGAACTGTGTAGCCGTACCATGAGTCCAGCAGGCGTAATGATATGATGCATCGCCTGATAATAGTCCCCAGCTCCGTAGCCTATTATCAGGCGGCAGGCGCTGCGTCATATCATTACGCCTCTCTCTCTCTCTCTCTGTGCGCATTTGTTTGCTTTTGTTGAGCGAGTGAGAACAGAGTTTGGTGAGTGTGTGGACTTTATTTTGTGGCCGCTGTGCCTAAAAAAGTTTTTTTATTTTCTATCTTTTGTCTCTTTTACTTGTGTCATACGGGTTTAGAAGTACTAAGATAGTGTTTTGTTGTCTGTCTGCCAGTTGTTATAACTGGCAGGATGACTTCAGGTGTGAGGACATTAGATTTCCTCACACGGCGTCATGCTGTAAAAATAAGTTTGAACGCTTGTCTGGAAGAGTGTAGTTTAGCTGTGGGAGAGGTGGTTGGCTGTGAAAATGTTTTGTCGGCATCAAGAATGAACAATGCAGGTTTTTTTTTTTTTTTTTTTTTAAACCGTTGACGTGCCACCTTTTATTAAAAATGAAGAGCTGGAGCAACTGTTGGAGAGATATGACAGGTTGGTTTCCCCAATCAAGATGATCTGTAATCGATGTTACTGAAACAGGTAGTGTTATTCAGACGTTTTGTGTACATGGTACTAAAGGATAACAAAGAGGAATTGGATTTGACGTTTAAATTCAATGATGATTTCAACTATGTGGTTTATGCCACAACTAATAGCATGAAATGCCTTAGTTGTGGTGAAATAGGACATCTCGTGAGGGTTTGTCCGAAAAAAGATCCAAGAAAAAAGTTTAATCGGTATCGGTTGAAAAAGTTAACGAGGAGGTAGCACAGAATGTTAGGAGTGAGGCGCCTACAACAGTGGATGTAGTTGAGGAAAACATTGTAAAAAACCTGTAGATGCAAACTTAACAGATTCATCAGGTGATGCTGCAGCTTTGAAGCAAATGGGGAAAGAGCGAGTGGCAGTGGTCGATGTAGAAGAAGATTCTCTATCTGATGATAGGCATCAGTTAACCGATAGATATATTGTCTAGAGTTCTGAAAATAATCAAGACATGGAGCTGGAAGGAGATCGTCTCAGGTTACAACTGTAACCTATGTTCCCTGAGAACAGGGAACGAGACACTGCGTCAGAACGCTATGGGGAATGCCTCCGGGTGAACCGGTGTCTTAAACACTTATCTAATCACGGCAATCCTATTGGCCGGCGACAGCCTATGACATCATCACTAGTGCGACCTGGAAGTATATAATGGGAGCCTGGAGAACGTCAACAACTTATCGTCTGAAGGGACTGATTATCAAGGCCCTAGTTTCCCTTTTTAATGGAAGAGAAACAGGTGTGAGTTGATGATTAGAGCAAACGTGTGAAAACGGCCATTGCTAAACAGACTGGACCATTCAGGCCTTCCCCTCTCTTTCCCTTGAACCCTTGCTTCGGGCATCATCATAATGTATTCAGGAGAATGCTGACTCCAATTATAATTACAAGCGCACGTCTCGTTTGTCCGTGGCTGTCAAAAACAGGCCTTCTTAAATGTGCGACTTTCTATTGGACACGATTGTGAGTTGTGTTGATGCAGCCTTGCTCTGACAAGCATCCTCAATTTGGCTGGTGGTCTGCCAAGATGCATTTATCGTTGTACCTTCTGGAAGCGTGTAAAATATGTCATTAAGATTGTCCTGACTGTGTTTTCTCACTCCATAAACAGTTCCAGCTCTATTGGGATAGCGTCAAGAAGGCTCTAGGGATGTTAGCGTTCGTCTTGTAATCACTTTTGTTTATGTTTTTTTGTTTTCTTTATTTCCCCTAACAGGAGCCGTTGTGCGCATCTGGAGCCTCCACATCTCGTCGTCCAATCAGAACCCTCCGTTCAGAATCTGAATCTGCATTCGGTGGAGCAGAATAAAAGGAGTGGGAGCGGAGAAATGGGGTGTGCGAAAGTTCTTCTTGTGATGTTTGTGATCGGGTTTGAAAAGGGGATTTGCGTCAACTGGAACCCCGTCCCACGCAAAACAGTTAAATATAATGGTGAGTATCTAACGACCAAACAAAACTGTGAGCGGTTCCTCCCAGTGGTGACTGCGCAGCAAATGAGCCCACTGTCCTGATCCCGTTTTTTCTCACAGTATTTTTATGCCACTTTCTTTATTTGTCCGTCTCTTTCTTCTTTTCTTCAGTCAACCCCTCCCTTCATTCTCTATGCAGATTTGAGATAAGAGGCGTGATTACTGCATGGTTTTCTTTATCAGTATTTTTTGTCTATTCCTGGAAAAACTTCTAAGCATCCTTAAGACATTTAAGCATCCAAAAAATGGATAAAAATGGATGAATGACCATCCAAAAAAATTTACTTGAAGCAAAATTGCATATTTTTTTCAAGATTTGTTTTCAGATAACATCATTTGAATTTTTCTCATCTCATTGGCAAAATATATATATATATATATATATTTTTTTTTTAAGCATAAATCTGACAACATTTAATGAGGTACTTGCTTAAAGCAGGAGAAAAACAATTTGCCAGTGAGGTTACAAAAATAATTTTGGCTGTCAGACTGAAAACGCTCTGGAAGCTTATTTTCACAATTTTGTTTTTCAAGTTCTGTCCTATTTTAGTCATTCGTAGATGTTTTTACAGCAAAATGGAATAAAAACCTGTCTAAGAGACTGATTATAGTGTTGCATTTGCGATAAAATCAGGTTAACGGCACACACACACCCTAAAAATTAGCACTGATTTCAAATGGTACGCTTTTTGCATGCCAGTCCTGAATAAAAGGTTGTGGAGGACGCAACAGACTAGCGTGATGTAGCATATTAGCTGAGACTGTAAAACTTAACTTCATTACTGCAGTCCAGACACCTGAATCGGTTCTTTAAAATGCAGAAAGTGAATTAGTCTACACCGCGTGTCTGGATGGATGCCCTGTCATAATGCTCTTTTCCATCATTTCATGAATTACTTCTATAAAGATCCATAGAAAATGTACTTAAAAAATAAAACATAACAATTTAACACAATATCAGTCAGTTGTAACAGGTAGCTCTGCATTTTGTAGTTATCTATATTTATTTGATTAAACAGTAATATATAAATATAATATATATATATATATATTACAATTGACAGAATTTTCTGGCTTACTGTGTTTTCACTGTTATATGGTAGGTGGCGCTATTACACATCTTTTGAAAGATTTCAGAATATCCTGATCAAAACAGGCAAAAAAGAAAAAAGTGATATCACATGTAAACAGGTGCATATGTAAAAAAATGTGATCATAATAATAATAATAATAATAATAATATGTTTATTTTCTATAGTGCCTTTCAAGAACCCAAGGTCGCTTCACAATGCAATACAACATGAGGGTTGATGGAGGGGAGAGGACGCTGGCGCTGTCTGTTCGCCGCTTCTCCACTTCTGATATTAATTTAGCGTATTTTAAGAAAGTGGTTTTTAGGACTATTTTATGCCCCTTGCAAGTTTCCTCTGTGTACCGCAACAACTTTCTGACCGGGTGCTTTAGCAACGTACCTGGGGTGGGGTGGTTTGGCCTGAAACTCTCTCCTCTGCCACTGCCTGATCTTACCTCAATGGAATGCTTAGCCTTCAAATGTAAACCTCCATACTCCATGACAGTGCTTCTCATATACCGTCCCCCCAGACCACACTCCTCATTTCTCCCTGAAATACATGATCTACTCACATCACTCTGTTCCATGTCAACCAGGATTGTTATTCTTGGTGATTTTAATATCCATATTGACAAACCCTCCTGTCATCTTGCAACAGAGTTCATGAGTCTAATTGATTGTCTTGGTCTCCAGCAACATGTGAAGGCTCCTACGCACACCAAGGGCCACACCTTAGATCTTGTCATTACTGACGCGGCCCCCATAAACAGCCTGGAGGTAAAAGATCTGGGTGTGTCCGATCACAAGTTGGTCTCTTTGGCCCTTACATTCTCACTGCCCATCATTAGACCTTAACTGGAAAAAAATAAACCCAACTTCCTTCACTGTAGACCTTCAATCCAATATAAACTGCCCAGTCTCTAGAACAGTGGACGGACTAGTAGATCACTACAATACATCATTGAGCAGTGTTTTTGACCTCCATGCCCCTGTCAGGACACGGAAAGTCAACTTTGAATGCTCTGCCCCCTGGTTCACACAGGAACTGCGGCAAATGAAAACTGAGGGCCGTATCCTGGAACACCGCTGTAAACAGACTGGTCTAACAGTTCACAATCTTGCATTCAGCGACCATCAAAAGGCTTATCTTAAGTCCTTGAAGGGTGCACGCTCAACATTTTTTTCCAACCTCATCAATAAGAACACTGGAAATTCTAAACAGCTTTTTTCTACAGTAAACAATCTCCTGAATCCGAAATCATCTGCTCTTCAATATCTGGCTCTCCATCACTGTCTCCACCGTCCTCCAACCCCCTGTCCGGTGGATTGACAATCCTTCCGTACTTTACCGAGGTTCAGCAGAGCCATGTTGAGGAAACCATTAATAAAATGAAGCCGTCCCCTTGCATCTTGGATCCCATCCCGACTGTTTTGCTCAAGTCACTCATTTCCAGTGTCAGCCCAATCATCACTGAGTTTATTAATCTCTCACTAAAAACAGGCGTTGTCCCTCCTGCCCTTAAAGCTGCTGTCATTCGTCCGATACTTAAGGAACCAACCCTAGACCCAGAGGTCCTGGGAAATTACAGGCCAATCTCTAACCTCACCTTTCTGTCAAAGGTTCTAGAGAAGGAAGTCGCCATTCAGCTTCACAACCATCTAGAACACAATAACCTATATGAGGTATTTCAATCAGGCTTTCGTTCGGCCCACAGCACCGAAACAGCTCTGCTAAGGGTGACAAATGACCTTCTCATGGCAGCTGATTCAGGATCACCATCGCTGCTCATTCTACTCGACCTAACAGCGGCATTCGACACAGTGAACCATACCATCCTTCAGGACCGCCTCCACAATACAGTTGGACTATCGGGAACAGCAATGCAGTGGTTTCAGTCCTACCTTTCTGGCAGGACTGAACGAGTTATATTAGGAGAATGTGAGTCCAGACTGCTCCCTGTTACATGTGGTGTTCCGCAGGGGTCGGTTCTCGGCCCTATCCTATTTATTCTATACCTGCTTCCCCTCGGTTCTGTCATCAGCAGACATGGACTATCCTTCCACTGTTATGCGGACGATTTGCAACTTTATATTAAAACTGCTCCAAGCCCCTCCACAACCTTGTCGCGACTCAACACATGTCTTCTGGAGATAAAGGAATGGATGAAAAGCAACTTCCTCCAGCTAAACTCCGGTAAAACTGAGGCACTACTTGTTGTAACCCCGCACCAGATCCACTCCTCTCCCGTATCTCAGTTCATCTTGGACGACCAAGCCATCACTTTCTCCTCCTCAGTTACAAACCTAGGGGTTAGGGCTGACCTTCAACGAACACATTAAATATATTTGCAAAACCTCCTTCCACCATCTTCGAAATATCTCCAAACTATGTCCTCTTTTAACTCTTCCGGATGCAGAGAAGCTTGTTCATGCTTTTATTTCCACCAGGTTGGATTATTGCAACGGACTCTTCATTGGGATTTCTGCCAGAAACATGCAGAAGCTACAATACATCCAAAATAGCGCTGCCAGAGTCCTCATGAGAGTCCGAAAATATGATCACATAACTCCCATCTTACACTCACTCCACTGGCTCCCTGTTTCATTCCGGATCGACTTCAAAATTCTGCTGTACACACACAAATGTATCACTGGACATGCACCACCTTATCTACAAGAACTCATCACCTTGAAATCCTCCTCCCGCACTCTCAGATCATCAGGCCACCTACTTCTTCAGGTCCTGACCACCAGACTTCGTACTATGGGGACCGAGCTTTCTGTTCAGCTGCACCGCGGCTTTGGAACCACCTGCCAAGTGAGCTGAGGGAAGTACAGAGCTTGGACACTTTCAAGGCAGAACTAAAGACTTTTTTATTTAGAAAGGCTTTTATGTGCTGATTGTTCTATTGTTTTTATGTTTTTTAGTATTCTGTAGTTATTATTGCTGTTCTTTTGTGTAGCACTTTGAGATTCTTCGGAATGAAAAGTGTGTTATAAATAAAATCTATTATTATTATTATCACAAATAGCAAACAAACAGCAAGCAAACAGATACAAAGGCCATCTGCTTATAACAGACAAACAGATGGAAACAAGCATACACTAATTGACATGAATCAAAGAAAAACATATTGTACTATTTATCAAAATATACAATTACGACAAAGTATGTAACAAATAGAGCTGAGAAAGTGGAGAACAGAGAAAACAGTGTTGAGGATACTTATTTATTGGGCAAGCTTGAAGATATGAGTTTTAACCCTCTGAGGTCGACAAACGCGCCGGCGCGTTTTGCCGTATTTTCTTCACATTGTAGCACTATAAACTTAAATTACTCCGTCATTTATGGTCATACAGAAAAAAGAAATATAAAAAAAGAATCTGTGATATTTTTACTTTTGTAGGCGTCCACTTACAATCAAATCAAAACATTGTGCTTTTGTAAAATAAAGAAAATAAACAGGGTGTGCGTTCTGCCTCTCCGTCGCGGTGAACTTTTTTTTCTTGAGCAAGTCTATAAACTGAAACAAAACTCAGCGAATACTTGTCACACATTATGAGCCATATACCTTTATAAACACTTAAGTGTGTACTTTTAAATGATCGGATTCATACTGAAAACAAATATTCTCTGTTTAAGTAATTTGTATAAAACCAACAAGATGTCCAGCTTCTCAAACGCTTGCTCATTACAGTTAATTTGGTCACGCCCACTCGCGCAAAAGACATTCACATGCAAATCTCCACATGGGACGCGAACGCGCTCGTTACCTCAAAAACAAAAAAACAAAACACTTCACAAGTCTCTGCTTTTCGTCCAGTTTGAAAGACGCGCCGTGAGCTTACATTGGAATTACCTCAGAAGAAGAAGAACGCGATTTGAAGACAAGGAAGATGTAAGGTAAGAAATTCTTACATATTAGTTTGTTATTGTTGCATAAATTTCACATTGCAGTTGAACTGTTGCTAGATATATGGTGAATATTATAATATTTAGACCCGTGTTTACTGTTACTGTTTGTGGATATCTGCTCAAATGTAGATATGTATATGGTAATCAAAATGTTTTATATTTGAGCGCGATCGCGTTTGCATGTATCATATTTGGATCGCGTTTGAAAAGCACCAAACGGCGCTTCATGTTTTTACTATTATCTCATTTCATGTCATCATAACGAATGGAAACATTTGAAGTAACATGATAATCAATATATTTTTCTCTAGCTTAGTTGTTACTGAAATATTTTGGAAGATTTATAGGCTGCTAATATGGTTATTGTTATTATTATTTTATGCAGCACTGCGCATAGCCTTTGCCTGTAAGGCACAATAAACCTGATGTTCATTATTATTGGAAACATTTATGTGTGTGTGTATTCTGTGAATTTTAAAAAGAAAAATCTAAAATGTATTCCCAAAATCGTGCAGGCCTGTTTCTCTTGATATCAGTATGTTCACTTTTTTTTTTTCTTTCAGGGCCCAGATGCCACTCCTGCTGACTTCAACATTCACATGAGTCTCTGTAAATGAACACGGTAAAGTGAAAATCAAACACCTTGGAAATGAAAGGTATGTACAATGTTTTTAGGAATGGCACAAAGGTCTCTGTCTTTGGATAACTGTTTTCAATGAGTGTTTTTTGTCATTTGTTTTGTATCTTTGGAGTATGTTGTGTTATAAATAAATCCAAACAATTTAAAAGCCATTCTTTTTTAAATCTCCTCATTTACAGTATTGTGCAAGGTTGCTCAGAATGATAGGGGCCTAGATAGCTCCTAATAGGGCCGTTGGGGAGGTTCTTTGTCTTTCTCAGGTGAGAAAAGCCATACATATTAATGAGGTCCCGCATAAGGCTTTTTCACACAAAACACATCGTAAAATTTTTAAATCAATATATTGTCTTCTCTGAATGAGCAGTCAGGGTGATTTTCACATAGTTTTAGAGCAAATATTCTAGGCTACGTCATACAATTTTCAAAAGTCTTGTGAAGAAATAATCAGTATGGGTTTCATGACCTTATTTCAGTAAGAATTTTGTATTTTCACAAACCACGCATAAATGTCATTATCTCAAAACATCAAACTTTTACATACATGTTGCTGATATATTATTGTAGCAGAGTTTGTGCTGAATACAGTGTAATTAGACTTTAGCCATGAAAATGTCACAAGTAACAGAAATAAGCACAAATGTCAGAGCATGTCAGAACACCTCCAGGGCCCAGAAAACAGCTCAGACCTCAGAGGGTTAAGTTGTTTTTTGAAGGTCAGGATGTTGTCGGTCGCACGAAGATTCGGGGGCAGCTTATTCCATAGTTTAGGGCCAACAACACTAAAAACCCTACCGCCCACCATAGAGAGTCTGACCCGGGGTACCACGAGTAGGTTTTCAGTGCTAGACCTAAGGGCCCGAGTTGGAACATATGGCTGTACCAAATCAACAAGGTATTTGGGTGCCGGGCCATGTAAGGCTTTATATACTAGGACTAACAGTTTGAATTGGATACGGTTTATGACAGGAAGCCAGTGCAGTTGATGAAGGATAGGAGTGATATGGGCAGATGTTTTATTATATGTGAGGGCTCGTGCAGCAGTTTTTTTTTCTTGTGTCTGTGTATCTTGTACTATTTTTATGATGTTTTTATTTGTTTCTTTATTATTTTTCTTTGTAAAGCACATTGAATTGCTTTGATGTTTGAATTGTGCTATATAAATAAATTTTGATTTGATTGGATTGGATTGTATTCAGGGCCTGAAATTAACACCCATTTTTCAGGTCATTTTTGGAATAGCCTCCCAACAAACATTAGAGAAAGTCCTACTTACTGCACATTTAAAATGCACCTTAAACAGTTTCTTAAAAGTTCCCAGATATGTCCTCATTTTGACTAATTTTATTGATGTAATGTAATCTGCCTGAATGTGTGCTAATGTGTTTCTTGCATGATACTGTCTATTGTCTGTTCTTTTGTGTTGCATTATTTTTTTTATGTTGTTGTCTTCCTGCCTCGGGACTACAGGTGAAAATTAGCATTTATGCTATCAAGTCAAGTCAAGTCAAGTCATCTTCATTTATATAGCGCTTTTAACAACATAGATTGTTTCAAAGCAGCTTTACAGAGATAAGCGTATAATTTAAGGTAACAGAGATTGTTTTGGCTTTATAGCAGAGTTATTTCCATCTAAAGTTAGTTTTGATTGATTTGCTTCCGTCGCAACGATCATTTGTTATTAAATTAGGGGCCGCTAAGACGACACCATTCTCTCTACACAGACTTTAAACGCGAACCTGTGAGAAACACTGATGGCGTTCACATGCGCATTTAGAATGGGTTCTATAGTTATGTGCATTTGAATATACGCAGGTTTGGAATTCCCTACAAGCCAAGCCTAAACAAAGTACTTGTCTTTCCTTATAGATTTTGATAAAGAATTTTATTTTATTTTGTTGCTTTGGGGTAGGAACGCGAAACGAATTTTCCCGACAACGCCTTATCTGTATAGTGGCTCTATAACCTGGCTCATTCACTGTCTGTACAGAAATGTTAGATTGTTCATTAATGTGCACTGTCCCAAATAAATAAATAAAATAAAAAAATAAAAAAACACCCGACCATGCACCAAATGCGGGTGAATTTTCCAATTGGCGGGTAAAACTGTCAATCTACCTGCCACATTGGCGGGTAGCCAATGAGAATTGAGTGATTCATTAGTTGTTGTTTTGTTGCGTCTGTTTTTTTTTTGTTTTTTTTTGTCCGTGACGTAAAAGACGATGTTTTGGATATGCGAGTAACATTATTAAACTGTTGGTGAGATGGGATGAGATGAGATAAAGCAAAGCGGACGTTGGTTACGGTACAATGACAGTTACACAGATGTGTGTGCGCGTGTATGTTGGGAGTTGGGAACCAGTGAGAAAATGTCCGGTACCCGGCAACTTTACCAGTAATATTAATATTTATTTAGTTCTGCTTAACGGTTCCTGAAGGCTGTAATTAACAGTTGCCAGGAACTGTCTACTGACTAAATCAGCCATAAACACAGCCGTGTGTGATTTGTGGTGGGGCAAAAAGTGGTGGGGACAATATCGACCCTGGCAAAAAGTGGTGGGGACGTGTCAAGGAGACCAGACCTCATGGAAGATGCAGCTGCAGTGGAGGAAGAGGAGTGCATCTGCTCCTTTTTTGTGGACTCAGATGAGCAGCAGTCAGTATGAATGTGACATATGACTATGTCTGGGACACAGCAAATCAATGAATAAAAAGATTTAAAAAAATATAGTCTAAGAGTTATTATTACTTATAATGATTTCGTTAATAACTTGACAGCACTTAAATGTGTATTCTTACAAGTTAAAGAACAATGTTTTTGTGATTTCTATTTTTCACCTTTATGAGGCAAAAAACAAAACAAACAAACAAAAAAAAAAACTGGCTGGTAAAAAGTTACTGTGGCAGGGGGATTTTTAAATCCATCTGCCACAGTGGCTGGTGGTCAAAAAAGTTAACTTCAGGCTTTGGTGGGTAGTCCGCTGTATAATAAATTACAGAAGTCCAATCTGGAAGTTGTCACGATGTGGTTTTGTGTCCTGTCATGTTTAGTGGTTCCCTGTCTGTCTATTAGTCATCCCAGGTGTTTCCTATTTACCACGCCCCCTTGTTATCTTGTCTAGCTCGTTTGTCCCTGATTATTTAAACCCTGTGTTTCAGCCTTGTCTTTGTGAGTTCTTGTATGTCTTACAGTACGCTGTAGCGTGTTAACGTTGGTGTTGGTTGTTCCTGTTCTCTTATCCAGTTCCTGAGTCCCGAGTCCTGTATCCAGTCTAATGTGTATAGTTTGTGGTCTGTTAAATAAAGCGTGTGCTGCATTTGGATCCTGCCTCATCTCTGCTTCAACCACACCACGTTACAGAAGAACTCACCAAGACATTGTGATCCAGCAGCCATGCCTTTCTGGAGTCCAGACGTCCAGATTCTCCGTCTCCGTCAAGAGAATCGCAACATAGAGGAGTACGTTGTGGACTTCGTTGAACTGGCACATCTCGCACAAATGAGCACAGCGTGCTTGATGATCTTCTTCCGTGGGGGATTATCGGAACCACTCCGGTCTCTGATGCCCGATCCTGATCCTCACGGTACTTTGGAGCAGTATATTGACATTGCCCTGCAACTGAGTGGTTCAGTTTTTACAGTGGGTGAGGTGGACGAGGAGCCCTGCGACTCCACAGTATTTGCCGATCCAGAGACTGTTCATGTCACGTCTGTCGATCCAGAGCCTGTTCACGTCACGTCTGCCGAGCCAGAGCCTGTTCACGTCACGTCTGCCGATCCAGAGACTGTTCACGTCACGTCTGCCGATCCACTCACGTCTGCCGGTCCAGAGACTGTTCACGTCACGTCTGCCGATCCACTCACGTCTGCCGGTCCAGAGACTGTTCACGTCACGTCTGCCGATCCAGAGACTGTTCACCTCATGCCCGCCGCTGAGCCAGTGTCTCCGGACAGGATGGCCGCCGCCACCGAACCAGTGTCTCCAGACAAGATGGCCTTCGCCGAGCCTGTGTGTGTTCCTGTTCCTGTGTCTGTTCCAGTGTCTCCAGACAAGATGGCTGCCGCCGAGCCAGTGATTCTGGACAAGATGGCCACCGCTGCCGAGCCAAAGTCTGTGATGGTCCTGCCCAGCTCAAAGCCCTCTTTGCCGCTGGTCCTGTCCAGCCCAGAGCCTCCTTCGCCGCTGGTCCCGTCCAGTCCAGGGCCTCCTTCGCCGCTGGTCCCGTCCAGCCCAGAGCCTCCTTCGCCACTGGTCCCGTCCAGCCCAGAGCTTCCTTCGCCGCTGGTCCCGTCCAGCCCAGAGCTTCCTTCGCCGCTGGTCCCGTCCAGCCCAGAGCTTCCTTCGCCGCTGGTCCCTTCCAGCCCAGAGCTTTCATCGCTGCCCAGCACAGAGCCCTCATCGCTGCCCAGCTCCAAGCCCTCTTTGCCGCTGGTCCTGCCCAGTTCAAAGCCCTCTTCACCGCTGGTCCTGCCCAGCTCAAAGCCCTCTTTGCCGCTGGTCCTGCCCAGCTCAAGGCCCTCTTCATCGCTGGTATGTCACGATGTGGTTTTGTGTCCTGTCATGTTTAGTGGTTCCCTGTCTGTCTATTAGTCATCCCAGGTGTTTCCTATTTACCCCCCCCATTGTTATCTTGTCTGGCTCGTTTGTCCCTGATTATTTAAACCCTGTGTTTCAGCCTTGTCTTTGTGAGTTCTTGTATGTCTTACAGTACGCTGTAGCGTGTTAACGTTGGTGTTGGTTGTTCCTGTTCTCTTATCCAGTCCCTGAGTCCCGAGTCCTGTATCCAGTCTAATGTGTATAGTTTGTGGTCTGTTAAATAAAGCGTGTGCTGCATTTGGATCCTGCCTCATCTCTGCTTCAACCACACCACGTTACAGAAGTGATGAAAGCATGAATAACAGTTTCCGCATCTATAAAGTTAAAGGAGAACTTGGTAACTTTTTTAACTTAATAAAACTGTCTAGAATTCATTTGGATGGTTAAACAACCTGTTCTGGTGATATTGGTGACTTTCCCCGCTCCCCCCAGCGTTCCCAGGCGGAAAACCAACCTTGCAACTTGGGGACTACCGTCCCGGCAAGATAGAAATTGGAAGTCTCGTGAGAAGCGAGAACGAGAACGAGAACGAGCGCGAAACACGAATTGCTTTACGGCAATTCGACATAAACACACACGCATGTATGATGTATTACCAGATTACCCACCTCGGTAGACATAGCTCCACACGATACAGTTGGCTTGCTCCGATCATAACAAACGCACATGAGCAGCGGTAGAGAGGGGGAGGAGGCCGCCGCAAGTGAGTTTTTTACGACCGTGTTGTGAAATATACGCCCCCCCACAGCTGTAGGGGGAGCTCGTGGGGAAAACATGCGACAACAAATGGAAAAATCAGCGAAGAAGTGACTAGAGTTCGCTAGAGTTGCCGAGTTCTCCTTTAAGAGAGGGGCGAATACGAACAATATTCCACAGGTGAAAGAAGCATGATTTGACAGTCTGACTAATGTGTGAGTGAAAGCAGAGCGTGGGGTCGAAAAAAACTCCCAGATTCCGTACAGTTTTTGAAGGCCTAATCTCAATACCATCTATATCAATAAAAATGTCATGTCTGGGTGAGCTCTGTGATCTAGGGTTAATCAACAGGATTTCGGTTTTACCAGCATTAAGCTGTAAAAAGTTAGAGGACATCCATGTTTTAAGTTCGTGGAGGCAGGAGATAACTGAAGAGGGTGGAAAAGATGAGTTGGGATTGATCCTGAAGTAGATTTGAATATCATCAGCTTAGCTATGAAAATTGAGGCCATGCTGTCTGATGATCTGGCCTAACAGTAGCAAGTAGATTAGAAATAGAAGCGGACCAAGTACAGAGCCTTGGGGCACACCGTGAGAAACAGACACAGAGCGTGAGCGATTCTTACCTATCTTAACAAATTGTTGTCTATCACATAGATACGAGGTCAACCACTGAAGTGCTGCAGCCGTGATGCCTATTGCAGACAATCGTGAGATAAGTGTAGAGTGGCACACAGTGTCAGATGCTGCACTGAGGTCAAGGAGAACCAGGATACTATGTGCACCAGAATCAGAAGCCAGCAGGAGATCATTTAGTACTTTTAGAAGAGCTGTCAACATTAAACAGCATATACTGTAAATCAAAACTGTACATACGATCATCAACATTAAACAGCATATACTGTAAATCAAAACTGTACATACGATCATCAACATTAAACAGCATATACTGTAAATCAAAACTGTACATACGATCATCAACATTAAACAGCATATACTGTAAATCAAAACTGTCTATTGTTACCCAATGAAATGTCGACCCAGGACGAGTTATAGGACTGTGAAGCTTTGGGGGTGTTGATGGACTCGACCTACTCCATCTTTCATTGTTCATTGTTCATGAATACGATCTGGATGTAGTTTTTGTCAAAAACTTTTTTGTAAACTTTTGTTTAAAAGCAGAGGGTCTTTCTGTTGATATATTGCATGTTCAGATATTCATACATCAAAATATTGTGGTGGCCATGAAAGTTTTGTGAAAATGATCAAAAATGCTGGTGCTGGCTGGCAAAACCGATGTCTGGGAATGGCTTTTTTATTTCAATGTATTCAAAATGTTATTTATTCCTGTGATGTCAAGGATTAATCAGGATTCTTTAAAGAATAGAAAGTTCAAAAGAACAGCATTTATTTTAAATGAAAATCTTTTGTAACATTACAAATGTTTTGCTGTCACTTTTGAGAACTTTAAAAAAAAATACTGTAGGATACTTAGAAGGAGGCGTGTAACATGAATGATTTGGCTTAAATTAAATACTCTTGGCACTCTTGGCTTAGCGACTTTCAACGAGATTGCTGAAATGCTGTGTGCAAACGTGGCACAGCCTTTAGTTAATTTGCCCCTCAATCTTTTCCTGTTTTAATCTAAAACAGCTACAATAAACATTAAGCAGTACTCATGATTTTATGTACACCCATAAATTGATAGCATCTCCTTTTAAGCCCTCGGTAGAGATCGTAGAAGCGACTGGAAACACAGTCTTAAATGGACAGGAAATGGATTTAGATGACTACAGCAAGTGAGAGGGACGTCAAAGAAAGTCCAGAAAGAACAGAAAAGTACACAGTGTGTCTACAGTGACTGGCAGTCTGAGGGGTTTAGAGCTGCAGTAGTGTGTGTGTGTGTGTGTGTGTGTGCTTGGAGGCGGACAGCTGGATCGCTGCAGAGATAATATTTACCCAGTACTTTCCACAGCCACACCCCCTAAAGACCCCTCCTCCACAAGTATCCCCATCTTAAAGACAGAGAGGATTCACAATCATTGCAAACACTTGTCTTTTGGCTACAACTAAATGTCATTTCATTCCCATTTCCCCCCTTTGTTCATTATCAAAGCGCTGTACAAATGTGTGAGGAGGTTTCATCAACTACTCATAATACGTGTCATCACCACTTATGATGTCTTTTCTCCGCTCCTGGAGCACTTGCTCATCTCAACGGTAAATCTGATGAGGCACAATGTTCTTGTGTGTTCAAGGGTGCGTGGAATACCGGTGTCCCCTCGTGGCTTCTTCGCTGGCTTAAAGGTTTACTTCAGGATTTAGTATTAAGCTTTGTATAAGTAGAAAACCTGTAGTATTTTCGAATAACCATGCTTTCCACCCTCATATCCCCCTGAGAGGAGAGATTTATGTATTTTTTGTCTGGAAAAAATCCTCCGATGACGCAAAAATCGTCATTTTGCGTCATCGGAGGATTTTCTGGCCAGAGGCTAAAGACTACAGCCAGTAGATGGCGTTGTTCCGCATGTGTTCAGCCCGCCCATACAGGGATCTCACTCACAGAATGTACACCGTGTCAGCCGTCTTTCTTTGGAAGCTAAGCTAGCAGGCTCTTGTTCTGTGGAGAAAGCTGAATAGTAGGAGAAAGCTGAGTAAGTAGGGGTTACCATCCTCCTCTTCCCGGACTTTTTCCGGCGGGCGAGACTGTTAAAAATGTACGGGATTCAGCTTTTGCTTTCTGCGGTCGCCATTCATTGTTTACATCCACACCTTTTGTTTCAATCTAACTGAATTCATTCCGATTGGTGAATCTGAATGTAGTGTTTACATGAACGCTAAACAAGTGATCGGTTGATGTGCGTTTTACCATTGCTAAGAAAAATTCCCGCTCCTCCGTGAGAGATGTGAGACCCGGCGCGTCTCAGTAATCACACCATCGGCCTCGCGCTGTTCTCCCGCGGCCGTCAGCCTCGTCCTGCTCGCCACAGTAAACATGATGAATGGCGACTGTAGAACGCAAAAGCCGAATCCCGGACATTTTGGACGATCTCTAAATCCCTCGCAAACTCATCACGTAGGCTAGCTTTGTTGTTTTCAACTGCGCACTCTTACCGGTAGGCGTGGCCTCCTGAGACAGCGAAGCAAGTGCATTCTGGGAGTTGTTGTCTTTCATCCACATAAGCCAAAAATAAATTTTCTGGCTTTTCTCAGTCTAGAAAGTCAGAAATTTCTTCACATTTCTTCTACTTAAATGACCTATTTTAAATACACATTAATCTTCCCAGAGGTGAAGTATCCCTTTAAGCCAATATGGAAGACATCACCTTCTTTTTTTATTCTGCGACAAATAGCCACAGATCAAAGCTAACTTGCAGCTAATGCCAGTTAGCAAGTAGTGTCAGGAAGTTGAAGATGCTATCTATCGATCTATCTATCTATCTATCTGTCTGTCTGTCTGTCTGTCATGTCTGTCTGTTTCATGTAAATGATCATTTATTGATAATTTAATATATGATCATTTCATTTATTTTATTGTTATTTCGTTTTTTCATCTTCATACTAATTTATACATCTTGGAATGTTAAGACCACCATCAAACCTGCGCTAACCAGCATAAACCAGCATGGATCATATAAATTAATTTAGCCCAAATTAATCTGTTTAACACATTACCACTTTAAGAAAAGGTTATGAGTATCCATGGAAATTCATGCCTGCCTAAGTTGGCATTTTCAGCTGGGCTGGGACGTTGGTGAAAATGATAAATTTATGAGAGAAGTCCAAGAGTGGATCAGTGACATTTGGATCACATCTAATACCCCTAAAACCCTTTTTTCCTCTCTCTTCAGATGTGCACGACAGTATGGCCAGGTTTCGCGCTGTTGGGGTGTGGGACTACACCACGCTGACCCTGGCAGAACATGAGAGGGTTTTGTACGTGGGCGCCAGAGAGCACATCTTCGCCCTGGATCCCAATGACATCAGCAGACAACTCCGACCACAGGTATGTTCTGCAAAGAAAAGGATGTTTCAATTTCTTTCATTCAAAAAAACTCCAAATGCACCCAATAAATACTAATCCACAAGTCATCAAGCAAAAAGGCCATTAGCATTTTATCATTCAAAAATACCAGCAGCATTAAAAACGACTCGCTCTTTCAATGCCACAGTCATTTGTAGTAAGTTGCCAGTTGCGGATGTCAATAGCGAGTGCACATTTTAAACGCAGAGTGCTATTTGCTTGTAAAGTCATGTCTCTTCTCTCTTAGATTGAATGGTCGGCCCCTGTGGAAAAGAAAAGATTGTGTGCAGTGAAGGGGAAGAATAACCAGGTACTGGCTAATGTTGCATCCTTTATGTTTTAACAGCTTTACTTTGTCTGGCCCCGCTGAAATACATTTACTGTCCCTCTCTCTCTCTCTCGCTTATTTTCTCTTTGTATCTCTTTCTCTCTTTCCTCGCTGTCTTTTCAGACTGAGTGCTTCAACTACATTCGTGTCCTGCAGAGCTACAACCGCACACACCTGTACACATGCGGGACATACGCCTTCCAGCCCACATGCACCTATATAGTAAGTGTGCGCTTTTATCTTTGCCTGAGAAATCTGTCCGACCCACATGATCCAGATTACATTTATTTACAGCATTTAAAAACATACTCTTCTAGGTTCTTGGCAACACTTTATAGCAGCCTTTATATATAATGCATTATAGGTATTTTTAATGTATTAATTATACCTTATAATGCATTTCATGAATAATTGTAACCACATTTATAATACATTATAATATTATAATCTATTACTTGTAATACAATCTATTCATACTATAATCTATTCATACACCTTTAGAAAGTATAATGCAATTTCACAAATCTGCAAATATTATTATGCATTTTAACTTTGGTTACGTTTTTTTAATGAAAAGATATCATGCATTATAATGTACAAAATGAATACCTTTATAATGCATTACACATAAAGGCTTTAAATAAACCAAGTTTTTATGAAGCTCTCCAAGGCTGCATTTATTTGATCAAAATACAGAAAAAAATGACATTGTGAAATATTATTATAATTTAAAATAAATGTTTTCTATTTTAATATATAATTGAATGCATTTCTTTTTAAATATTAATTATTCATATTAAATATTATTATTATTATATATTTTAAAATGTAATTTGTTCCTGTGATCAAAGCTGAATGTTCAGCACATTTACTCCAGTCTTCAGTGTCACATGATCCTTCAGAAATCACTCTAATATGAGGATTTGGTGCTCAATTATTAATAATGGTTCTTATTATTTGCAATATTGAAAACCGTTTTTGCTGCTTAATATTTTTGTAGAAAATGTGATAAGACGTGTGTGTGTGTGTGTGTGACATGCAGGAGGACAATGCAAGAGGGCTCAGCTGCTGCTTAAACTTTAGTTGGCAAACAGCCGGTGGCTCAGTGTGTGTGGCTGGTCATGTGTGTGTGTGTTTGCTTGATCCATATGTAACCGTTTCTGTCTTTCTCTTATAGAATTCAGATCATTTCACTCTGGATAGCGCCGCCCTGGAGGACGGTAGGGGAAAGTGCCCCTACGACCCCGCCAAAGGTCACACAGGCTTCATCGTGGGTGAGTCCTCTGTATGCACACGTTTCTGACATGTAAAAACCTGCATTAATATTATTGTGCCTTGTGTATCTGTTTGCGTCTCTGGATGCATTTATGCCTCTTCTCTTCCCACACTTGGGAGAGAACGGAGTCCCTCTTTAATGTCTCATAACCGTGAGGATGTAGACAGGAGTGTGTGTGTGTGTGCCTGTTCCCACTCCAAGCATTCTTCTCCTTTCCTAGACGAAGAGTTGTACTCTGCAACCCTCAGTAACTTCCTGGGCACAGCCCCTGTAATCCTGAGGAGCCTGGGACAACAACATCACAGCATGATGAGTGAATACCTACCGGCTTGGCTCAACGGTAAATCTGAAAAGAAACATAACGTATATTTCATTCTCCTGCAGAAAAGACTATATTATGTTCTGCTGGTGCCGATGGTTGACCAGCTTTACCAGCACCAGGACAGAGAGTAAACCAGGCTGCACAATTCAACACTGAATTTATTACATATAAACCTTTAGGATTTAGCAGCCATGAGGGTGACTAAATGATGACAGAATTTTCCTTTTTGGGTGACTTTTTTCTATTAATATGGAAATATGGATAATATTTTTTTTGAAATGATACTGTAAATAAGAAACTAAACCTGCCAGTGGTTGGCAGAATAATAGCGAATTTATTAGCGAATAATAAAACATGCTTCTTTGGACATGGATTACGGAGTTATCTGTATTGAACTGTAGCCGACTTGACACAATCCTGTATTGTTTCATTCTCCAAAGCTCATCTCTGAGTCGTTGTCATAGCAACAGGTTCGTAAGCTCAAAGCTTTTTTGTTTAACGTAAACAGGATTAGATTTCGGATGCTGAAGTCTGTTCCAGCCTCTGCACCATTCTTGTGAACGCACCCAGGGGATGTCAAGTCATCTTCATTTATATAGCGCTTTTAACAATGTAGATTGTTTCAAAGCAGATTTACAGAGATAAACGTATAATTTAAGGTAACAGAGATTGTTTTGGCTTTATAGCGGTTCTTTAATAAAGTTATTTTACAGCTAAAGTTAGTTATGATTGATTTGCTTCCGTCGCAACGATCATTTGTTATTAAATTAGGGGCCGCCAAGACGACACCATTCTCTCTACACAGACTTTTAACGCGATCCTGTGAGAAACGCTGATGGCGTTCACATGCGCATTAAGACTTGGTTCTATAGTTATGTGCGTTAGAATATATGTGCGCAAGTTTGGAATTCCCTACAAACCAAGCCTAAACAAATGAATTTCCTGAAAATGCTTTATCTGTAGAGTGGTAGTGGGATCCTCCATAGGGAGAGACTAGTTGGCACTTCAGCACTGCGTTGTCATCGGTCCAGGCGAAGGTCCTTCGTCAGATCTGGATACGGCCTGGATCCGGCAGGCTGCGGGAAAACCTCGGGATAAACACAGACACTAAAATTAGCGTAGATGCCATTCTTCTCATGATGTAACGAGTACATCAGGATTTATGGGAAGTGTTCCCGGTTCCGGCTGAACTAATCTATGCAGCCTAACATTAATTTATAAAAGTCTATAATGTATTATGTGAATGCTAGGTCAAAGAGATGTGTCTTTAATCTAGATTTGAACTGACAGAGTGTGTCTGCTTCCCGGACAATGGTAGGAAGACTGTTCCAGAGTTTTGGTGCTAAATAGGAAAAGGATCTACCGCCAGCAGTCGATTGTAAGAATTGGGATGTAAGAATTTAGTATTATTATAATTATTTTAATAATAGCCTAATTTAAAAGAACATAATCATTTTGTAGATGATAATAGGCACAGACGTTTTACTCGCTGTGATGAACTGCTTTAGGTGGGAGGGGATAATTCACCTCACATCAGCTGGACAGTTTGTCTGGTCTGTGCATTAGCTGCAATGCAGACATTGTATATTGGCCTTTGGCTTTGTGTTTTCTACAGCTCAGGAGATGCTGTCTGGCGTGCCATTAGAGAAGAGTACCTGGCCCTTCTGCGTAATTAGAAAACATCTATGATTCTTGTTGTTTCCCGGTCACATAAGAACGCAGGCTTTTACAGAGAGCTTTTATGCCATGATGCAGTGGCATTGCAGGGCCTGTCAAATTAAATAAGTTCATCTGAATACATTAACATCTGACACAAGAAACCTGTAGAAATGCAAGGGAAATGAAAATGGAAATATAATGTAACAGTTAAATATTTACACGTTTAATTCATCCCCAGCTTTCAGCCTTCTTTTTATCCTTGTAGTTGCCTTGGCAGTGTTTCGTTGCTCTTTTAAGGTCCAGAAATATCTGGTAGACTTACTTTGTTTGGGTTGTGAAAAAATTTTCCCAAGAAAGATGTTTATAATATAATATAATATAATATAATATAATATAATATAATATAATATAATATAATATAAGTCACATATATAATCTGAAAGAAGTTAAAGGTATAGCGGAGCATTTTCTTTTTCCGGGTGGGTAGTGTAAACTATTGGTCCACCTAAGTGTCAATCATTCTGGTGATATGTTTACGTAAGGCCGTCGCTTTCTGCGCATGCGCACTTTCAGGTGTTTATGTGTGGTGAGAGCTAAGCCATTCATTGAAGCTCGCCGTTTCACCGGGTCCTTTGAAAATGTCTGAGGGTCGCAAGAGAAAAAGTTTGTACGAACTGTATGAGAAGAAGAGAAAGGCCTCAGAAGAGAGAAACAAGATCAGAGTGTTTTTGGGAGATTGTTTCACACGATGGCGTGCGCTGATAACACAGGTTGGGCTTCCCACTGATGCCTCAGTCGCCAAGTTTCTACTCGACAGGTAAAGTTTGGCATGCTATTTGGAGAAAAAGTGCAAATCTTCTTTTGGAAAGTAATCTTGTATGAGCGATGCCGACAGCAACTTGTAAACAGAGCGTGCACGAGGAGAACCTCGCACACGTTAAGAGGCGTTCCCTCTCGGGAGCAGGGAGAGTGTTGCGCATGTGCATTTTTTAAAAAAGTGGAGAGGGCGGTTCTTATCTAAAATTCGGAAAGATCCTCCGCTATACCTTTAATGCTTCTATCCGGCATGAACAGAAGTGACGGTAAAGACTTTGTTACAAAAGATTTCTATTTCAAATAAATCCTGTTCTTTTGATCTTTAAATTCATCAAAGAATCCTGAAAAAATATCACAGTTTCCTTAAAAATATTAAGCAGCAACTGTTTTCAACATTTATAATAATAAGAAATGTTTCTTGAGCATATTAGCATATTACAATGATTTCTGAAGGATCATGTGACACTGAAGACTGGAGTAATGATGCTGAACATTCAGCTTTGATCACAGGAAATAAATTAGAATACGGTTATGTTAAATACTGTTTTTTTTTGTTGTTTTTTTTACTATATTTTTTGTAATCAATTAAATTCAACCTTGATGAGAAAAAGAGAGAGAAAAAAACATTAGTCTTTCTTAAATAAGTGCATATATTCATGTGTTCTATAAGCACATATTCATATATCAAATTGTAATAGTTTACATAATCTTCCTATTTTTAAGAGTATATGATCTCAAAAACTCATTCCACTCATGCTAATCAAATCCAACCATGTGCTTGATAAACTGAATCAGCCAGAACAGATCTGGGCTGGGTTTCCCGATAACGTTGTCTCTTAGCACGCTACGAAGACTCGTAAGGTATAACTTAACTGAAGGTATACCATTTCTAAGCCTGTTCCCCGAACCATACCTTAGGAAGCTGCTTAAGATATACCTTCTTACGTGTGACGTTAACCGGCGCTGTCCGCGGCGATGCTGCTGAATCTGCTGATATCGATGGCTCGAGAATCAGTTATTCTCTCATGCAGGGGCTGTTTATCTGAGAAAGCGATATTCTTTATAAAATAAGCACTTCAGAAATAGTTGAAATTGCATGTATTAGGACTCATGGGATATTATAAAAAATAACCCAAACTATAATAGCCTAGCCTACATATTTTTTTAATTGTATCATATATTGCTGCCATAATAACCATTTAATTTTTTTTATGTGCTTTCTTCTCTTTCCCATTTTTGTTCGCTGAGGTGGAGCTGCGATGAAATATTGTTCTTGTAAATACTTTCCAGCATTTCTGTAATAAAAGTGTACATCTAATGTACGGTGCTCGGCAGTGATCAAAAAGGATTTAAACCGTGAATTTTGAATCTCTTGTAAACTCAGAGATGTGGATTCAGACGGCAATTAAATTCCCACACAAACTGTTTGTCAAAAAACAGCAGGTACTAATTTGGCCAGGGATTTTTATGTGGGTTGGGTGAGAAAAACACTGATATTATGGAATCAGACGGCACTAAAATAACCGACTTACCTCTGTAAATGTTTAAAATACCGGACGAGCCCATGAGAAACAATATAGCGTCTGAATAGGACTTAACTGACAGTAGCCTATGTTTTCACTGGCCTTTAAAAACACTCTTTAATTAAATTAATAATATTGTATAATAATATAATAAAAAATCTAACAACAATCAGTGTAATGACAATTTTATTATTTGCATGAAAACACTTGAATTAGCCTAAGTGAACACTGTCTGGGTGTATTAAAACTTCAGGATTATATTCATATAGACCTGCAACAGTGATAAAGTAAAGCTAAGAGTGGTCCAGACCAACCTTCCGAAAGTATGACTTACAGAAGGTATACTTAACTAAGAACGTTTCGGGAAACACATATTAATGAGAAGGTACAACTTAAGGTGTAACTTAAGAACGACGTAGCGTAAAGAAGGTTTCAGGAAACCCAGCTCTGTGCTTACAGCATTTGATATATTATCTCAGATTAAGGGATGTACAGGGAACAGGGCCCTGATCTTTCCAGCAGGGTTAATCCGAAATCAGCTCAATAAACAATTTCCCATGGTGGATATTTAAGATCTTTTATCTGTTTCATCAAGTAACCACCAGCCCCTTATCTATGAAGTGCTGTGTCTGCAACACGTTCTTCCATATCTTTCACTTTTGTCTGGTAAAGAGCCAAACTTTGTGGGTTCGGCGCTGGTCCGGGAGAGCCGCAACAGTAAAGATGGAGACGATGATAAGATCTACTTCTTCTTCAGTGAGAGAACGGAGAACGTTGACAGCGACAGCGATCTGACCGTGGCACGGGTGGCGCGTGTGTGTAAGGTGAGAATGGAAACTCAGAACTCACACACACCAGAAGTATTCGACCGGAAGGTTGCTGAATGAGCAAGGCACTCAACATCGGGTTGCTCAAACGGGGCTTCATGAGGGAACTGAGTCGATGAAAAGCTGATAATTAATTAAATGAGATTAAAATAAACAAATGGAGCTGCACAATTAATCAAAATAAAACAGAAATAGCAGTATATCTTATAAAATTGCGATTATCGAGTCAAAGGCTACGATTTAATGAAAGAAGTCTGTTGCGCTGCGTATTTCAGAGTGAAGAGTGGCACTGTGGTGTAAAACAGTGTTTTCAGAGCAGCTCGGTTCACAGTGAATACTCTGTAGTTAAATTTTATTTATCTATAAAATTAAATCATTTTATATTATACAATTATTGGGGGGGGGGGGGGGGGGGGATTAACATGCCTAAGACTTTTGACAGTATATATATATATATATATATATAATGAAAGCAATGGAAATAATATACTTACTTACTTCTTAAATGTCTAAGGGGTTCTGTTGAAAAGAAAAGTTTAGGAACCCCTCCCTGCTGAAAACTCCAGCATAAACCGGCAAGAATTCCATGCTGGTCCTGGCTGGTTTATGCTGGTCTTGCTGGTGGACTAGCATAGTCATGCTGTTCTGAAGCATTCTGGTGAGCAGCAATGCTGTATTTTTCAGCAGGGCTGCTCTAGGGAAATTGTACCTGCATAAAGAAAATCTCTTTGAACAAATACGTTTGTTAAATGGCTACTTGCTTCACTTCTCAGGGAGACCTGGGTGGCACACGGATCCTGCGGAAGAAGTGGACCACCTTCCAGAAGGCCAGGCTGATGTGTTCTTTCCCCGAGTGCCACATCACCTTTAATAACCTGCGGGCGGTCTTCACCCTGCCTGGGGCGGACTGGAGGAACACTAGCTTCTATGGCATCTTCCATGCGCAGTGGTGAGCGAACCCTGCCATGCCAGTCCGTGTCAGACTCATAAATATTTCTCTCTCTTCCTCTTCCTGGCCTAGTTGTGAAAGTCTCTTTGTCCTCTGCTTATATGAAAGTGTCACTGTGCCAAACACCCAGCCGTGATCCTCAAGTGTAGAAAATGCTGTCATTATGATGACAGTAAGACTATTACTGTAATAAACCAGCCAATGTAGCGCAGTCATTTAGTTCAGACTGACTCACTCTCCTCTTTCTTTATCCTCTGTTCTCTCTCAGGGGGGGTGTGGATGTGTCTGCTGTGTGTCAGTACCAGATCGGAGAGGTGAAAAATGTGTTCGACGGGCCGTATAGAGAGTACAGGGAGTCGTCTCGGCGATGGGTCCGATACACCGGCACTGTGCCCAGTCCTCGACCTGGAGCGGTGAGCTGTGCAGCCGTCGAGATGAGAGGCCGAGACTAAGCACTCGGATAAAAATAGCACACCACTTTTATAGTACATATAGTGATATTTCATCCCAAAATAAGACCTTATAATATTTCTGTTGGATTATAACATTTTATAAACATCTTAAAAATGATTTTGAGTCAGATTATGTCAGAAAATGTTTGCAGAAAACATTGTTTGGAAAACTTTTATGATGTAATTTCAAGTAATGTAAATATTTTGGGATGAAGAAGTGCAAAAGAATGCAGTGATGTTGACTGGGCCATTCAGAAGTAAATTGTAAAATACCATTTACAGGACCGTTCAAATGCTTAATGAAATTAATAGTTTTATTCAACGAGGATGCATAAAATTGATCAAAAGTTATGTTGTTACAAAAAAAATATATTTCAAATATTCTTTTGAACTTTGTTCATCAAAGATCCTGAAAAAAGATTGTATCACGGTTCCCACAAAAATGAACTGTTTTGAACACTGATATTAATCAGAAATGTTTCTTGAGCAGGAAATCCTCATATTAGAATGACCATGTGACACTGAAGACAATGATGCTGAAAATTTAGCTTGTATATTATATATTACTGTTTTTACTGTATTCTTGATCAAATAAATGCACCCATAGTGAGCATAAGAGACATCTTTCAAAAACATAAAAAAATCTTACCGACCGCAAACTTTTTAATTGTAGTGTACATTAAAATACAATTACATACCTGAATTTATGGGATGTGGCTAGTTTGATTCAAAGTCCAGAGCTGTGTCCGAAATCGCAGACTCTCTTGAGTAGCTACTTATTTTGAATAAGTAATATAAGTAATTACTTCTATATTGTATGAGTGTGTGTAGTATGAATGTAATCTGGACGTAGAACATTCGCCACGCTGTCATTATCATGTGACCTACCAGAGTCAGTTGCGCCACTTCACTGCCGTTCACAAATCCTCTCCCGTGGCCTTATGGGATAGTAAAGTGTCCAGTTTTGTACACTTCAGAATTTTGATAGAAGTAGTAGGTCAATTGATGAATTCGGACATACTTGTTTTGTCACAAACTGTTTTTCGCCTACTATAGCCAGGAAGTGTGCGATTTCGTATGTAACCCAACTCATGAACTGCCAGTTTGAAGTTTTGTAAATGTCAAAGCGTTAAACAAACTGAGAATACTATACTGATTGTATTTTACATTTGTATGATGTTGTTTAAAAAATACACATTTTATGACATGCAATAAAGGCATTATTAAGTAAAAATGCCTAATCGAGTAAAAAGACTTTCGTTTCTTTCTACAGTGCATCACAAACATTGACAGGGAAAACGGCCACAACAGTTCTCTTCAGCTGCCTGACGCTACGCTAAACTTTGCTAAGAAGCATCCGCTAATGGAGCTCAGGGCGGAAGCTCGCCCCCTGCTGCTTACTAAAGGGATCGACTTCACCCGAATAGCTGTGGACAGAGTGAGCTCACTGGACCAGAGATCCTACAACATGCTCTTCATAGGCACAGGTGTGTTATAGAGGGTCAAATGCACACATGGACCATTGTACGGAACGTTACACAGCTAATAAGAGCAGTGTTTCTGTGTCAAGAGGGTTTTCTGACAGTCTCCTGCATTCTCCTTCTTGTTCCTTTGTCTTTTTGTGTGTAAATATAAATAGAGCAGCCAAAGAAACCATTTGATTAGCCATAATGTTGTATCTAAGTGGAAATGCCATCTCTGCCAATTAATTCCTGTCATGCAGGAAGGTCAGTCCTTGAAACATAAATTGAAAAGATGTATTTGGCCTTGGCACTCTCATATAAACACACTCACAAGGCTCAAGGCTCAACCATCATTGGTATCCAATGAGTTCAGTATTTCACCAATCCCTCACAAAAGTCAAATACATCTAGAAAAACCTAGTTAGTGGACATGAAGTATTTTCAGAAAGGTGACATCCTGTGGTGACATTCAGTTTAAGCATATAAGCATAACATTAAGCATCATATTAATTGAAAGACTACATGAATCTTATTATAAAATATAATTTTAAACTAAAATATATGCTTTAAAATAAAATGTTTTTGTCAAAAAAAAAATACTAGTAAAATTACTTGTGAAGGCAAAAAGGGGTTTATGACATCATATTAATTTAGAGACTACATGAGTATTTTTTTTTTTTTTTTTTAATTAATACAATATATATCCCTAAGTGTATTTTTATACTTTTAAAAAAGTATTGCCATACCACAGGACTATTTAAAATAACTAGTGCACAAAAAAGTTTTTTATGGCATAATATTCATTGAAAAACGACATGAATATTACTATAAAAAATAGTTTTATAATAAAACATACATATTTTTATATATATATATATATATATAATATATATATATATATATATATATATATATATATATATATATTATTAGTGAAAGCGTAAATGATTTTATGACATTATTTGAAAAACTACATGAATATTATTACGCAATATACTTTGTAATAAAATATAAGCTTTAAATATATTTGTATCTTTCTAAAAATGTATTTGTCATACCACTGGACATGATTTTAATTGTGAAACTACATGAATATTATTATAAAATATATTTTACAAGAAACTGTCACAGGGTAAGCCTGTGACTATGCACGGACTGAACACGCACACACACACACGCACATTTCATACATACATCGGCGTCATGTTAACACGGTCTGTTTGCCGGCACTGACAATCATGTGTACACGGACTTGTGTACAATTTGATGTTATTGTATGTTTAAAGGTGTGTTGTGGTGTATTATGTCCTGTATGTTAGTATTACCTGGTTTACGTGAGCTATATGGGGAATCAGTGGCTGTAATATCAGTGTATATAACATAATAGGATTGTTGTCTGATGTACAGAAATAAAACACCTCACCATTATTATTTCGTTTATATGATTTATTGAGTACAGTGTTAAGAGTCATACAAATATACTTACCACATTTGACGAGTCATTTGCCAAACCTGTTCAGTGTTCAGTTAAAATCCGGTTTATTTATACTTGGTGTTCGCGCCATCTTGGTAGCGCGTCCGTGTGTGTGACGTCACCGGGGGGGGGGTTCCATCCGTCATAGCTGTACAAAAGAAATGTTTAGGAGTTATTTGTTTTATTATTTGTATGTACATAATGTGTGTGTTATGTGTATATCTGCAGATATGAGTTGATGAATGTATTATTGTTATTATTATATGTATATGTGATTTATGTGAAATATAATTACCTTTTCAAATGGTATGTCCCGGACCATGGGAGGAGTTAGGCCTATAAAAAGGCTCCAGAAATTTAGTATGGGAATGGGGAGTGCTGTTTGTGTCGTGCGGCTGCACGTACAGGTCAGAGTTTGTCTTGTTAATATAATTTATTTTGATTGTGTTTGGTGTAGTTTGTATTTAAGTTTTTTTGTTTGTTTTTGTGTTTTGTTTCCCAATTATTGAGATTCATCGTGTGGCAAAAATAAAATGGCGTTCGTGAACCTGACCAACGGCTTCTTCTGTCACTTTGGGCCTCCATCCGCTACTGCTATCTTAACAGTTGGTGTCAGAAGTGAAGGAAACAAATAGCGGTAAAAGTGACAGTGAATCAAAATGCCACCGAAGACCAGGGGTCAGGTGACTACAGATGGGGAAACGGAGGAAGATCAAGGTGCAGTGGGTGGCGTTCCAGAGGAAAGTTTCCAACCTGCTGAGGTTACAGCCACCACAGGTGATGCAGCTGTGACAGCCCTGGCAGGGATGTTTCAGGCCTTCCTGCAGTACCAGAAGGAGAGGGATGAGAGGCAAGAGAGAGAGTCAGCTCGACGGGAGCAGCAGTACAAGGTCCTCAATCATCAGGTCACGCAGATGCAGATGGACGTGGAGCGTACTAGGCATAAAGCTACCTGTTCAGATCAGCCAGTTACACGAGTGCTGGATCATGTGCCTCCGTTGCCAAAGCTACAAGACAGTGATGATGTTGAACATTTTCTGACTACGTTCGAGAGACTGGCAGAGGTGTACAGGTGGCCAAGGGAGGACTGGGCTGTTCATCTGATTCCTTTGCTCACTGGAAAAGCGAGAAGTGCTTTTGTCGCCATGGCGCCTGCCTTTACCTCTGACTATGATAGAGTTAACCTGTTAACCGTTGCCAGAGCGCGGGCGCACTGAAGCGTTTTTTTTTATAAATAGTTCAAAGTTACTATCAGATTTAATGTTATACCTTGACAAACTATACATCATTACAAAGATATAAGACTCAAGTTTCAGAATTTGACCACTATTGTATTCTGAGAAACTTATAGCAACAGTTATTTCTTAATTTGTGTCAGGAGTTATGAAATGAAAAAATGAGTCGATACCTTTGATATGAATTATGCGCGTCAGCCGCTTTCATTCATAAAAAAACTCCCGTGCCGTCGTCATGACAGCGATACACAAAACAACGTCCTTCCGGGCTTTTAGCTAAAAAATGTGCAGATTTGGAGAAATATTGATATATTCTCATAGGTTTACATCAGATTTCTATAGACAGGAATAATATTTATTGAATTTATACCCAAATGCGTCGATGTAATCATTATGAGCGTTTGTATACTCTGTTGATGTGTTTTCAATTCATACCAATAGCCTGAGGGCGCCCTCGCCGCCCTGTGCACAGTATTAGAACATAAAGAAGTGCCATAATCATGTGACAATCCAGGAAGCCTCGAACACACACACAGCTAACAAGAGATCGCGCTGTAACTATGGCTGTAACATGGAGATACAGTCGTTTTGAAGACAATAAACATGTTTGCTATGATATTTGAGTTACCTGTGTTTTTCAATCCATGCCAGGTATTTCCAGGTATTTCCATAATAATAATAGATTATATTTATAATGTAATGCTAATCTATATAGACTATCATTGTGCAGAACTGTATACAATAGTATATATTAGTCTGATTTTTTTATCTGAAGCCAAATTAGATCACAGAAAACTATTTAAAATACTCGATTTGCTTTATAAAGTAAGTTTATAAGCACAAACATGGTTTTAATCTCATAAATTGTCGTGTATTGATGGTGTGCTAAGCTAACATGCTAGCTAGCCTTAGGTGTACCTGCCACCTAGAAGTTATATTTTTATTATTTTTTGAATGCTTACTGAAATGTTTCTTTATTCAAGAAATGCATTTAAAACAGTTTAGAATGTAAGGGTGAACTTTGAGAAAAGAAATTATAGTGACTGAAACCCTATGAATAGCATGTGAATAGCCAGTCGTTAGTAACTATAATGCAGACAAAAGAAATGCATATTTAGAGCCATAGCCAGGCTGGAGAAGTGTGAATGTGTGCAGGGGGAGACTGAGACTGAATGGGGATCGTGTGCACCACAAAACAATAAAGACAATATACTGCATAGATGGTAAGAAGATGACAATAAATATCAGTAGCATTTTAGCATCAAATCAAAATAAAGTCACATGACATGGTCTTGAAAAACATTTCACTAAATACAGAGTTTTGGACTTATTATCTTAAGATTTTAAACATAAAATGTTTAGACATGTGGCATTAGCTGTAGTGCATTTCTAGATTGCTCCAGGGCCAACTTCAATTTTATTTTCATGAGGATGTTTCATAAAAAATAATTTCTAATAACTTTACAAAACTTTGAAGCTATTTATAACAATTTTTGTCATTATGACAATCATTAATTCTACATTACAATAAACTGCCAAGTGTCAGCTTTCAAATGAGATCATACTTGTGCTTTTAGTACAAAGGGTTCATGAACTGTATCTGTTTCAGTTTGGGTATGTCATTTCTTGGGATTTTTCAAAAGTGGGGTTGCAGCTTAACAGGTTAAAGAGGTAATTCTCAAGAAGTATGAGATTAGTCCAGAGACTTATAGACTGAGATTTCGCTCATTAAACACAGCCTCTGATGAGTCCCCGACAGAGTTGTACATCCGCTTAAAGGACTTGTTCTCAAAGTGGGTCCGGCTGGAGGTGAGCAGCAAGACAGAAGTGATGGAGACCTTGGTGTTGGAGCAGTATATGAAGGTGCTGTATCCAGAGGTTAGGACTTGGGTGAAGGAGAGAAACCCCAGCACTGGAGGAGAAGCAGCCGACCTGGTAGAATCCTATATAGCAGCGCGGAAAGGATCTTCTGGGACCTTTCGGTATTCTGGTATCTTTCCGGCAGCAAGAGGTAAGTCTGTGGGGTCAGGGGGTAGTTCGTTCTCTCAAAGTCAAGCCCAAATTTTGAAAACCACTCACCTGAAGCCCACACTACCGGTAGCTACACGCCAGACTTTGTCTAAAGACGATATAGTATGTTACAATTGTGCAGAGGCAGGGCATACTAGTCCACATTGCCCTTTGAGAAAACCTAAATCTGCCAGATTGTGTTATGTGCCCCAATCCAGCTCTAAGGTAGTAGTTAACCTAGATAAGGAACCCATCATTTCAGTGTTGCTAGGGACTGATATGCCCATATTAGCAGATTTGGTGCAGGAGACAGCTTGGTGTGGAGTAGTTACTCGAGCGCAGGCTCAAAAGTTTACCCAGGTGTCCCAATCCCAAGATTCTGTAGATAGCACCCTTCAGGAGATGCCATTTTTTATAGAGGAAAGTTTAGGTGAAGAAGGGTTGTCCGAGGAAGATAGATTGGACAGACGCAGAAAAAGGGTTGCAGATTTGATGGATAGCGCAGAACAGGCAAAGTATGGGTGGGAAGAACCTGAGATTGGTGAGTCAGATTTGGTCATACCCAGTGAACTAGGACAGCTTCAGAAAGAGGATGTCATGTTGTCTGCATGCTTTGAGAAAGTTGGCAAAGATGAGACTGTGAGTTCATTTTATGGCGAGAGGTTCCTGGTGAAACAGGGTCTTCTTTACAGACAAAGTGAAGAAGGCACGCAGTTAGTAGTACCCAAAGCACAGCGCAGGAAGGTGTTAGAACTCAGCCATGCTATTCCCTGGGCAGGTCATATGGGCTTCATGAAAACGTTAATGAGAATTTCCAAACAATTTTATTGGCCCGGTATGTATAGCGAAGTGAAGGAATATTGCAAGACTTGTCCTGAGTGTCAGTTGACAGTTGGCAGAACACCTGCAAAGGCACCTCTTATTCCGATACCTGCAGTTGATACACCTTTTGAAAGGATAGGGGTTGACATTGTCGGACCTGTAGAGAGAAGTCAAAAAGGGAACCGGTTTATTCTGGTAATTTGTGATTATGCAACCAGATACCCAGAGGCCTACCCCTTGAGAGAGGTCACTTCAAAACAGATTGCATCTGCACTTTTAAACTTCTTCTCGCATGTAGGCATCCCTAAAGAAGTGTTAACTGACCAAGGTCCCAATTTCATGAGTCGCACTCTGCAGCAGGTCTATCAGTTACTGGGCATTAAGAGAGTTCGAACTACTCCATATCACCCCCAGACTGATGGTCTGGTAGAAAGATTTAATCAGACCTTAAAAGGCATGTTGAAGAAGTTTGTGTCTGAAACCGGTAAAGACTGGGACAAGTGGCTGCCTTACCTTTTGTTTGCTTACCGTGAAGTTCCCCAAGCATCCACTGGGTTTTCTCCTTTCAAATTACTTTTTGCTCACCAGGTCCGAGGTCCATTGGATGTCTTGAGAGACAGTTGGGAAGCTAGTGGCAAGCTACCCAAGCAAAACACCCTTTCTTACATCCTCAAAATGAGAGAGCAGTTACAACTGGCATCTACCCGAGCACGAGAGAACTTGCAACAGGCACAAGTGAAGCAGAAGGCATGGTACGACCAGAAGGCCAGGTCCCGAACCTTTCAATCAGGAGAGAAAGTGATATTGCTGCTACCGACATCAGAGAACAAACTGTTGGCCAAATGGCAAGGTCCTTACCAGGTGAGGAAGAAAGTTGGTCCTGTAACGTATGAAATCGAAATGCCATCTAGAAATAAACCTTTGCAAACTTTCCACGTCAATATGTTGAAGAAGTGGCACAGTCCGTCTTCACTGCCAGAACCAGCAGGGGCAGCCGTGAAAGAGCTCTTGGTGAGGGCAGTGCTGGAGGAGGACGAAGTAGAGGAGCAGTACTTACCTGTTCATCAAAGTGAGTGCCCTTTAAATCTGCAGCATCTGACAACTGAACAGAGAAATCAATTGCAAGAATGCATACCTGACCAACTGTTCCTTGACACACCTGGGAAAACAGACCTAGTACAACATCACATCTACTTGAAGGACTTGAAACCGATCCGACAACCAGTTTACCGAGTTCCAGAAAGGCTGTTGCCCATCATGAAGCAAGAATTGGAGATGATGCAGAAACTGGAGGTTATAGAACCATCATTCAGTGAGTGGAATAACCCCATCGTGTTAGTACCTAAGAAAGATGCACTGCATGAAAAGACTCAAATCCGGCAAAATACGGGCATGGTAAACTCCTGTGTAATTTGATGTTTGCCGGATGTATGCGGGAAAAAGCGGATCAGAGTAACATGGAACAGTATATTTCCAGATAAACCCGGAAACCTCACATATGCGGACATGTACAGGAATCCGTGAAATTTCACGGACATATACAGCTGAAACACTGCTGGGTGTGAGAGGACTGACAACTGTTAGGTGTGAAGACCTTTCATATGTTAATGACTGACACTAAAGGTGCTGGCTGTTCTCAGAGGGAGGGGTGGCCAGGGAGGACTTCAGGGTTGAGAATTATCTCTGGATTACTATAGGCTAAAGCAAACAAGTTTTTTGTACAGAAAAATAAATAAATTCTTAAGGACCTGAAACACAAAACCGACGTCAAAGAACTAGCAATGACTAAAGCCGACTCTAGGGTTGGCTCACGTCGCCTGTGTCAGGGCCTTAAAACCACTGCATGAAAAAAAAGTCTCTTAATCAGATATTTTTTATAAAAACAGGACAAAATAAACACCCAGTCTGAACATATACGTTCACAAAAACATCTGAATATTTAATGAAATAAACAAAGGAATTTAATTAGTGCTGGGAAAAAATTAATCGCATCCAAAATAAAAGTTTGTGTTTGCATAAAATATGTGTGTGTACTGTGTATAATTATACTGTATGTATAAATACACACATATGCATGTATTTATTTAAGAAATATCTGCATGTATATACTGTATATACATTTATACATAATTTATATTATATATAAATATAAATAATTTAATAAAATAAAAAAAATAAAAAATCTTAAATATATACATGCATATGTGTGTATTTATATATACAAAATAATTATACACAGTACACGCACATATATTATGCAAACACAAACTTTTATTTTGGATGCGATTAATCGCGATTAATTTTTTTCCCAGCAATAAATTTAATGGAACATATAAAGAAAAATGAACCAAACATTTCAGAATATCTCAAATTTTATTGTGAAGTTTTACAAATTGCAGACAACAACAATTGTCACCTTTTTTACAATTGGCTTTTAGCTTGCTTAGTTGGGGACATTTAATTTAATATTCAACAATATTATTGATCTGCCTGCGTTGACACTATTATATGAGATCTGAACTGAGCTGGACGATGACATCACGGTTTTCTCCAAAGTGGCTATATATATCCACATTTAAATTTATTTATTTATTTATACAACAAAATGAATCACCACTGAACTGACTTAAGCTGGACTGTGAAGCTATTTTCTTCTGGAAACAAACTGTCTTGCATTACTTTCCTGTTATCTCTGTAAAGCTACTTTGAAACAATCTGTATTGTAAAAAGCGCTGTATAAATAAAGGTGACTTGATATTTATTAAAAAGGTAGAAGGAACCTGAGCTTTTCTACTCCACTGAATTGAAGACCGAGGTCACTACAGTTAAAATCTCTTGCTGATTTAATCCACCTTTAAACTATTAATGTCTATGAACAAATATGTATTTTTATGTTTGTGTGCCTCAGCGTTTCTGAGTGAACCCCGCTGGTTTACTCACTATTTTAAAGTGTACTGTCGATCACGTGATATGACGTCATGACGTGCAGCTGACGTTACCTGAAAAATCTGTCCAAGATGGCTACCCTCTCGAGCGACGTGTATCAAGAATGAAACAACTTGTAAGTAAACCAAAACACTTCAAAACTACTTTGCTTGTTGTAATATCGTAAGAATATCATATTACACGGGATATTTGACTGTTAGACGAGGCTATTTTTAAGTTGCAAGCGCGGTGCCGCGGGCGCGATTGCCGTCAGTCCGCCTGCTAGTTACAGATAATATCCTGTGTAAGTTACTGTTAATGTCGTGGCAGGGCAATAATGTTAACGTTAGTCAATAACTCTTTTCAGCAAGCGATAGTCCTTCTGCTTTTGAGTGTGTTGCTGCTGTTTGTGTTAAGCGCCCTGCTCTGGCAAGTTCAATGTGATGTTATCTACATGCACCCAAATGAGCTAGTGGCTAACGTTAGCAGTTATGTTAACTTTTACTCAAACAAAGTTAAGGTTATGGACATAATAGTTACCGAATGAACTATGCAAGTTTTTATTAAACCCTTTACAAACGTCTTTTCATTATAGGTTTAAGTGGAAGGAGTGCAGTGAGCATCCCCAAAATCAAGGTGACTCAAATGTTAATTTAGGCTGTAACTATTTTTCACCATTTCTTTTATTTGGAGCCTAATTCATTAGCATCAATCAAACGTCTCTTAAAAATTAAATCTCTTGCTGTCTGTTTTTGTGTGCATGTGCAGACCTACATTGTCACCAGAGAGCAACTTTGTCGGTAAGTTACATTCACTTGAAATTTTGTTTCATTAATTTGTCATTAAAGAGGTTGATTGCATAATTTGACTGGTTTCATATTGATTGTTTTATCTGTGCAGGTGAAGGACTTCTTGGGGAAATGGCCGGCTCTTCGGATTGAATCACAGGTAAAACAGACTCACTTCTCTTTTCTGCCACTCTTCACACATATTTCACTGCCAAATTTTTAATATGTATCACATTCAAATGGAACAGCAAATGCCACTATTAAGAACTATCACTTTGCATGTGACCATGTTGCTCAACAATGTATTTTAACGGAACATGTTGCATCACAAATGTGTTTTCTGTTGCAAATCGAGTATTAGTCTTTTTATATAATTATTTTTGTTTGTTTTTGTAGCTTTGTGCTGAGTTCCAGCGCATCACAAACGTCAACATACGGAACCAGTTCTATGCTGTGCTTGACCAACATACACCTGCACTGGTGGCCTTGTATAGGCAGAAGGCGGCACGAACCGGTAAGATATCAGAGGCGCTGCTTGACATCTTAAAGACTTATGAACTGATATGTTTTGTCTCTTATGTTTACTGTGATGGCCAACTTATTCAAACTGAAAATTCAGTTTTGTGGTTCTTGCAGATTGTGAATCCACTTAAACGCTTTTTAATTTCAAACTTTACAGGAATCCATAAAGCGCCTCCATAATTCAGAGAACAACCCACACAAATACGATCCACAAACCGGGTAAGACTGCGTATTGTATACTGTAAATGTTAGTTTAATCTACCACTATATGGATTTGAAATACTAAAACTGAATTTCATTAATGATGCCTGCAACTTTTTCCCCCAGAATAAATTCATCACATAACCTGGCTGTGACCACTTATCTCTTCAAAGAATTAAGGACAACTTTTACAGACGTTGACCCTGAATGTGCAAAAGGTAATCTTAAAGATGTTGTAATCATTTTAATGTCCTCTGTTTTACTTAGTTTTATTGGCATTACATTTATTTATGATTTAATTAACAGGTTGCAAGACGTATTTTGAGACTTTGCGGAGGAAGTATTCTTTGGCTCAGCCTGAAAAGGCCAAGAAAAGAAACACTATGAAGAACACTGCAAAGAACCGTCAACGAAAGAGACGGGTAAGTTAAGAAACTGGTTAAGCAGTTTTTTTAGTTTTTGTTTTTCAGAATGTAACTATCCTCCTCTCTGTGTTTTAGTGGTTAAATTACTGTCATGTTTTGCAGTTGCTGGAGACCATGTCCAGTGTTGTACAAACCCAACACATAAAGGGAACTGTGGAAGACTGCAACAATAGAACTGATGTCTGATGAAGATGCTATTGTTGATGGAAGGCCAGTGTGGATGCTGATGTCTCCACCAAACAGAACGTCTCGGTTACGGATGTAACCCTCGTTCCCTGAGTGGGAACGGAGACGTTACGTCGGATGACGACGATTGGGGTTTCGCTTAGAAGCCTATCACCTTCGAGTATATAAAACGAGCCAATGGCAATGAAATGCCATGGGTCTGCGGAATTTGCATAGCGTAACTCCGCCCGCCGCAGGGGGTATATAAGGAAGTACGCTGCACAAATGCAGATATGTCTTCGCTGAGGAGTCGAGACTGGACCCAGGCGTTTTTCAGCGGTACAGCGGAAGTGGCAGGAAGACGTAACGTCTCCGTTCCCACTCAGGGAACGAGGGTTACATCCGTAACCGAGACGTTCCCTTTCGTGGTCACTCCGAGTTACGTCGGATGACGACGATTGGGGTTCCAGTCTAATCACGCCACCTCGGCTGTCTTCCAGTGCCCTGCGTAAGTCTGAGCTCCCTGTTGTGAGACTAGCACGAACGAAGGAGTCCTACTTAACACAGGGATACCAAGGTACACTGGGAAGCATATCTCAGAGAGAAATATGCAATTATGCCCAGCCATTGATGGGGGGGACTTAGAATACACATATGGCCAGAGGCTGCATATGGAAGATCACTGGGGTGTCCAGCCGCAGGTGGAATTTTAAACCCCAGGGGTGGCAAGGGTGGCTTGCCAAGGGAAAGACACACGCTCACAAGGAGACTTACAGCGGAATACACATGTGGGGGTCGCCCAGAGGGGGAACCATGCACATTGTTCCGTTTTATTCCCACGGAAAGGGCAACCCAGTGTACAAAGAGGATATTACTCGGTATTCCACATTTGTTTGTTTATTTATTTTTTGGTTCACAAAAGATAACCAGGTAATAAACCTGAAATAACAAGAAATGCAACGTTTCAATTTCCATGTGCATACTACAACCAGTCCCAGTTCTTTACCTTAACAGCCCAATAACAATAAGCAACAATAAATAACATTAATCAAAATACAAATATAAATAATATTAATATACTATAATAATAATAATAATAATAATAGTTTCATAATTTAAATGTACACAATTCACACTTCAAACATTATGCATCATACTCAAGTCCTACCACAACTCTATGCAAAATGCATGCAATCGTTTCTATAAGCAGCAAACTACAGCTCCCAAAATGCCCCGCGGCATACCAGGAAGTCCGTGATTCCTACTTCATTAAACATTATAAAACTAAATAAAGTAAATACAAATGAACACGTATAGTATAGTAATGTTATGAATCTAAATGTTAATCCCACGGCTTCGCCACCTCGTCAATTTATAACTCATACAGCGCATAGCGTGATCTCTATCAGTAAACTAATCTGCTTTGATCTACCGGAGAATAGCGGAAATAGCGTTATCTTTAACGTGCAACGGACATAAACACAGTACAACAACATAGCATGGCGACAGCAGATAACATAAAGCATACATCATTAAAGTAGACAAGAAAACATTTGAAATTAAGAGAGCTTACCAAGTGGCTGCACACCGGGTTGAAAGTTATTACAAACTGAATGAATCTCACGCTTCCTTTTCACATAGTAAATACCGGTCACATGTGCTCACAGCACACTCCTCTCTTAAAGAGGCACTACACTATTGAGCTGCTAAAGTGTAACTTGCAACATTGGTAGCTCTAGCTTAAAGTAAATTTAAACATTAAACATTTAATTAAACATATGAATAACAAAACTTCACAAATGACAAAACTCCACAGAAAACACAACACCTCCCACTTAAGTTCCTGATCTTATAATCCAGGGAACTTACCAAAATCACTCAACGGACCCCTCTTAACGACACCCTCTTTATTTTTCCCTTTCCACAAATTGTACATGTATATATATATATACCCTTTTTTTTTTTTTTTTTTTTTTTTTTTAAACCCTTAGCTTTGCACAATGTCTATGTATAAATGTCTTATGAAGGCACGGCCAATGGAAGAGCAGCAGCTTAGTCCAATGTCCAAGTCAATCACATCCCTAAGGCAGGTGTGTGGTGTACTGCCCGGGTATGCGAGGTATGGGATGTGCATGCTCTAACTTCTTCATGTATGTGCATGTGATGGGCATGGTGGCAGCGCTAGGCTTGCACCAACCAGCCAACAAGGGTAAGGGCGGTGACAAGGTGAAAGGGGTTTGAACAGTAAATGAGATGGGTTTGGGCCAGGGGGATAGGACGGTGTGCAGAATGAGAGGGGTTCAGGAAGAGGCGGGTGTCAAGGTGGCTGGGGTGGATGAGTTTCGTCCACAGGGAGAAGGACAACCAGTCTTCTCACGTCTCTTCTGATAATTGTCATGGGCAGTGAAGAACTCCTCTTCTTTCGGCCATCCACCAAGGAAACAGGAAGGCCAGTACATGTTACAATGTCAGCATCCCTGACAATTTCTTTACTGTCAGGATAAACTGTCAAAATCCGGCCTAGACGAAACTGACCTCTCAAAGCATTTGGGTCAGCAATCCAGACGAGGTCGCCGACTTTGACGTTCCTCTCTGTCCGGTGCCACTTATGTCGAATGAACAGATTTGGGCCAGCTAGTTCCCTCCACTTTGCCCAGAACCGGTCAACTCCGATTTGAATAGCCCTTAGACGACGCCAGGGATGGGTCTCTAGGTTAAGCCCGCTGGTGTCTCCTCCAAGCGATGCTCGACCCAGTATGAGGGAGTTGGGTGTTAAGTACTCGACCGAATCCTCCTGTTCTTGAGCTCTGGCATCGATTGGGCGTTCGTTTGTCAGGTTGGCTGCCTGATAGAACAGAGTTTGGAGCTCCCCCCATGTGAGAGATCCTGTAGCTCCTCCGAGGCTCATGAGCGCCCTCTTCAAGAGCTTCACAGCAGCCTCCGCAGCTCCATTCCTGTGGGGTGCATCTGCTGGGTGAAAATTCCATTTCCACTCAGTCCCGTTCTTAGCGGCTACATCTTCTATGGACGCAGCCTGCAGGCAAGCCAGATGTTTATGCAGCTCACACAGAGCCAACTTAGCACCAACAAAGTTGGTGCCTCTGTCAGACCATAGTTTCCTTGGATGCCCCCTCAGAGCAACAAAGCGGGAGTATGCTTGAAGGAAGCTTTCTGCCGACTGGTCATCGGTGAGGTCCGCATGGACTGCTCTCGAGGACATACAACAGAAAACAATGCCCCAGACCTTCTTGCTTGTCCTTCTTTTAACAGCGTCCTTCACCTCAAAGGGACCAAAAAGGTCGAGGGTTGTATACTCGAATGGGCTTGCTCTTTTGGTACGCTCTTGAGGGAGATCACTCATTACTTGCTGGCACATCTTGGCTCTTTGCTTTCTGCAGGTGACACAGTTGTTCACCACCTTCTTAACTATTCTTCGTCCCTGTATGATCCAGGCTTTCCCTCTTGTCCGAAGAAGGGTAGAGGCAACACCTTCATGGTTTTCTTCATGTGCCTCCCTGGCCAGTAGGGTTGCGAGCCACGACTGGCATGGGATTAGCGGTACAACCACTCTATCCTCATCCCAGCATTGGATTCTCCCTCCGCAGAACAAAAGTCCTGTCTTTTCCTCTTTCTGAACAACCAGGCGATCCAGGGTTGTGTCCCGGAATTCGACACCATCTTGAGCTGCAAGAGCTAGATCTTTGAAAGCTGTTGCTCTTTCTTCCACAGACAGGTATGGTCTTGCCTACCACTTTGACCGAACTGGGGCCTGGCTGTTGCCCAGCCAGATTTCTACTGCTTGTCTCATCCAGGCGATGGTCCCGCATAACCGTGCCAGTGAACTGAACCTTTGGGGGTCCACTAAGCGCACAAGCGCAACACTGGTTGGGCTTGACCATTTCCTGGGCTGGGCTCCTACTGTGAACAGTGCCGAGAACGCCTTCCTCCGAAGTCCCCCTATCTCTTCAACAACAGAGGGGTTGATCTCTCTGGCAGTTTTCACAGGCCAATCTGATTCAGGCAACTTCAAAAATTCTGGGCCTTCCTGCCAGACTGATCCTTCAGCAAGCTCCTCAGGGGATGCCCCCCTTGTGATGAGGTCAGCGACATTCTGTCTTCCTTCAACCCACCTCCAGCTATCTACTGATCCAGCCTTTTGGATTTCTCCAATCCGGTTTGCAAAAAATGTCTGATAGCCATAGCTATCCTTTTGGATAGCTCCCAGGATTGTCTGACTATCGACAAAATGGATCCACTGATCAATCTTGATGTAACAGTGCTTCTCGAAGTATGTCTTCAGGCGGGATGCAAAGACAGCCCCGCACAGCTCTGCTTTAATGACATCACCTTTCTGGTCTAGAGGGGTGAGCTTGGCCTTAGACTCAACCAGCTTCACTACGACTCCATCTTCTGTCTGCCACCGTAGGTAAAGAACGGCTCCGTAGGAAGCTTCACTACCATCAGAAAACGTAATCCCCATTGGGTGACCTATGGCTCCAAGGGGTGTAAGACTTCTGTCAAATCTGAGTTGGCCAAGCTTCACATATTGCTCAAAGAGTTTTATTGCAGCCTCTCGAAGACGTGGTGAAAGAGGATCGTCCCAGGTATCCTTGGAGGAATGGTCTTTTCCTGCTTCCTGAAAGGACTCTCTTATGAGCATCGCTCCTCGTTGCTTGGCAGGTGAGGCCAGGCCAATGGGGTCATAGAACCCTGCGATCTGACTCAGCAGCATGCGTCGGGTGAGAGGGTCGGGAGTGCTGCCTTTGATCTCATCCTCTCGTAGATCCAGACCTGTCCTCATCTTTCCTCGCCTCCTTGAGAAGTTCACCGACGTCAGCACACGGAGTTTGTCAGATTCGGGTTCATATCCCATTCCCAATGCCTTATTCTCCTCGTCCCGCATCTGGTTGGGGAGTATCAGGGTCTTGGGTTCTGTTGACCTGACGTTGCTGGGGTCAGTGGGTTTTCCACTCCTCCCACTTTGGCCTGTCAGGATCCAGGGCTTGAGAGAGAAGCCCCCTGCTTTTAGGATCTCTTCTACTCCTTCGGTCATCCTGATCAGAGTTTGGAGATCATCATGCGATGTCAAGATGTCGTCCACATAGCAATCCTCTGTCAGGATCCGGCGCTCTTCAACCATGGATGTGAACTGAGGCAGGTTTGCCGTCTCTCTCATGGCAACCTGAGCGATGCATCCGGCAGGTTTATCGCCGATGTTGACCCTGACAACGGCAAACACACCGATTTCATCTTCGGGGTTATCCCTCCAAAGGAATCGATGGAGGTGGACCTCCTCGTCCTTCAGCCACACTGAATTATACATTTTTTTAACATCGCCAAGGGCAGCATACAATCTGCTTCTGAATCTCAGCAAAACACCTCGGATTGGGTTGAGGACATCAGGGCCTTTGTGCAGGAGGTTGTTCAGGCTCAACCCTTTAAACTCCTGGCTACTGTTCCAGACTATCCTCACTGGCGTTGAGCTAGAATGAGGATTTGGGGCAACCAAATGGCTGATGTACCAGATTGGGCCGTTCCAGCCCTTGATCTTTTCCTTTGTGAACTTGATGGCTGCTCCTCTTGATACCATCTCGTGGATCTGCTCTCCATATGCAGTTTTCCACACAGGTTCTCTAGCCAGCCGAGCCTCGGTGTTCAGGAAGGTTGCTTCCACTGCTCGGCGATTATCTGGCAGAATCGCTGGGCTTACTTTCCATGGGTAGGCCGCATCCCAGTGTGGGGCGTCGCTGTGTTTGTCCGCTAGCACATAAAAGAGGCAGTCCTTTATCTTTTCTAAGTCCCTTTCTTCTCCAAGGGTCATCTCTTTGCCTCCCGGAGGGCACTTGCTGCACTTGCAGCTCCCGCATTTCGGGTCACACGCTGCTCCAATACTATCCCACTTGAACCACTCAAACACCTCCTTATTTGTAGCAGTGGTGCTGCTGAAGGTCACTTCTTCCATCCTCGTTGGGTTCTCACTCAGGTCTTTGGTGTCTACAACAACCTCCTTGTACACCCTTGAGGATGTTCTCATAGACCTTGCAAAGTGAGTTTCAGACTGGTGCAGCGTTAGGTCAACTACCTCGAAGAGGTCAGGGTGAGTACCACCAACAGTTTTGCCCAATGGGCCGTCCCAGAGGACTAGATCTCCCTCCAACTTGAACGGCTGTGGAACTAGACGACCTTCCCTGTGGCTGATCAGAAGATCGATGTTCTCAGGGCGGACCAGCTCCTCAATAGCGACGTCAGGAAAGATCTTTTGCAGTTGTTGCGGAGTGACAAGCTGACTTATCTCCGCAATACTCTCCAGACCGTAGCAGAGCAGTTTGTGTTCCATTACCGTCCCCTTGGTGGTCTTCACTCTTAGTCGCAGGGAGTACCTCTTGGTTGTGACTGTTGTTCTCATCCCTCCTATTCCATGGACAATTAACTTGATGCACTCACCAATCAGTCCAAGGCGCTGGGCAGCGTTGTTTGTTATGTAGTTGGTGTCAGAGGCAAGATCAATAAGAGTGCCTATCATCTGGCCTGAGTTAGTTGTCACTTCCAGTAACATCATTATAACTGGGTACTCTTTCAGTCCACCTCCAGCAGTGCAGACCGTGGTTGAGGCTTTGTTGGAAAATGCCTTCCTAAATTCTGCTCTTAATTCCGGAGTGACTTTCGCCAGGAGCTCTTCTTGCTTGCTGGTCAGTCCGAGGCCTTTTCTCTCCACCCTTTTGGTACCTTGCACCTCTCTGCCAGCGTCTTTCTCTTGAGCGATGGACTTGGAGCAGAGCAGATAGTGGTGAGGCTCTTCTTTGCGGCAGTCCATTTTACTGCAGAGGAACTTCGGGTTGCAACGGCCATCCTTTAGGTGGAGGCACAGACAACGATTGCAAATCCCATGGGTATTTAGATGGGTCTTTCTCCTCTGGAGATCCATCTCCCTAAAGGCTTTGCAAGCAAATAGCCTGCCAGCGTGAGTCTCATCAGCACAGGCAGTGCACGAGCCCAAGCGTAGCTTCGACTGAGTCTCTCTACGGCCTGAGGTAGCTTTGGAGAATGCTTTCTTGACTCCTCTTTCTGGTTTGTCTGCCAGGCCTTTCACTGAGGAGCTTCCCTCTTTAGGGCTTACCTCCAGCTGATCCAGCTCCTCCAGGATTGCCTCCTGCTTCTTCAGGAAGCGGAGTAAGCAGTCAAAATGATTATGTGGAGCAAAACCATTCACAGCCTCAGTCTTGTGTGCAATCCATTTCTCCTTCAGAGAGCTTGGTAGCTTGCTTTCAAGGGACTGCGCTACCCAACGGTTCTTTATAACATCTTCTTCTCCCAGGATCACAAGGTTACTAAGGGCCCGCTCCACTGCTTGGATCAGCTCAATTGCTTTCCTAGGGTTGTCACCCTTTACGGGGGGTAGGCCCTGAACCTCCTCAGATATCTTCAGGACGATTTTTGCCTTGTTCCCAAAACGGTTGTCGAGGCGCCTGAACATTTCATCCGCCGACGCACAGCTAGACAGAACCAAGTCTTTCTTAACCCTATCGCCAAGACTTGTCAGGAGGTGGAACCTTGTAACACCAGCCGTTCTCTGTGGGTTTCCCAGCTGTTCCAGCTCTTCCCACTCAGCCTTCCACCGATAGTAGTCGGTCATATCACCCGAGAACGTGGGCAGGCGTGTTCTTTCCAGACTGATCTGTGGTCTGAAGCCGTACGCTCCGGGATGCAGGCCAGGGATGCTTTGTGGTGGTGCATATGGAAACGCAACTGCTCCAGTATTGGATACAGGTGTTACACTGGGGATTTGAGGCTGCGTGCCAGCTCTAGTGGGCCCCTCGTCGGACTCGCTATGCTCTTCATTAGCACCTGCTTCTTCAACCTCTTCTCCTCCGTCGACCTCTTCTGTCCGCTTCAACTTTTGCCAGCTCCGCACCCAGTCATGCAGTCTGTTGACCAGCTTGTATAGCTGCTGCTTATACACTGTTGGCTTGGCTCCAGGGACAAGACCTTCCCATTCAAGCACCTTCTGCTCAAGCATTTTGATTCTCTCCACCAGGCCCTCTCTCAGGACTTGAAAGTCTTCATCTGCCAACTCCTTCAGATCAGTGTTCTCCACTTCAGCACATTTCTCCTCTGCACCGTCGGCGTACAATTTAAGGTCAACATAGGCGAATTTGGACCATAACGTCTCTTTAGCGAGCCGGAGCGTTTCTGTATAGGTGGCAAGGCACGTCGCCATTTTCTCCTCTACATGAGCCGCTTCTTTTTCTGCTTTTTCTTCCTCACTTTCCACTTCTCCTAGAGCATCAACATATTCGAGTCCAGTGTCGTGCAGCTTTCCAAAGTCCACACCAAGTGCTCTGATCTCGTCGATGAGCACCTTTTTTTCTAGGAGGTCTACAGTGAGGAACAGCTTTTTGGCTCTCTTGCTGAAAGAGCTCTGTGCTGTTGAGCGCTTTCCTTTTAGGGCCACTAATTCTGCCAAATCCATCTTCCTTTCTCTGCACTGACCAAGGCGCTGCAACAGAGGGGTCTATTCGGCCTATTCCTCTTCCCTTGGTGCTCCTTCACTGGTCAATGCTGATAGGGCAGTGGCAGACTTGGCTTAACGTGCTTGGGCAGTTGGTTTATTACTGTTCCGTTTTATTCCCACGGAAAGGGCAACCCAGTGTACAAAGAGGATATTACTCGGTATTCCACATTTGTTTGTTTATTTATTTTTTGGTTCACAAAAGATAACCAGGTAATAAACCTGAAATAACAAGAAATGCAACGTTTCAATTTCCATGTGCATACTACAACCAGTCCCAGTTCTTTACCTTAACAGCCCAATAACAATAAGCAACAATAAATAACATTAATCAAAATACAAATATAAATAATATTAATATACTATAATAATAATAATAATAATAATAGTTTCATAATTTAAATGTACACAATTCACACTTCAAACATTATGCATCATACTCAAGTCCTACCACAACTCTATGCAAAATGCATGCAATCGTTTCTATAAGCAGCAAACTACAGCTCCCAAAATGCCCCGCGGCATACCAGGAAGTCCGTGATTCCTACTTCATTAAACATTATAAAACTAAATAAAGTAAATACAAATGAACACGTATAGTATAGTAATGTTATGAATCTAAATGTTAATCCCACGGCTTCGCCACCTCGTCAATTTATAACTCATACAGCGCATAGCGTGATCTCTATCAGTAAACTAATCTGCTTTGATCTACCGGAGAATAGCGGAAATAGCGTTATCTTTAACGTGCAACGGACATAAACACAGTACAACAACATAGCATGGCGACAGCAGATAACATAAAGCATACATCATTAAAGTAGACAAGAAAACATTTGAAATTAAGAGAGCTTACCAAGTGGCTGCACACCGGGTTGAAAGTTATTACAAACTGAATGAATCTCACGCTTCCTTTTCACGTAGTAAATACCGGTCACATGTGCTCACAGCACACTCCTCTCTTAAAGAGGCACTACACTATTGAGCTGCTAAAGTGTAACTTGCAACATTGGTAGCTCTAGCTTAAAGTAAATTTAAACATTAAACATTTAATTAAACATATGAATAACAAAACTTCACAAATGACAAAACTCCACAGAAAACACAACACACATGGAGGCACCTAGTCAAGCGCAAAAGCTGTGTTATGGAATTTGGCATAACTCAGGCGATGACGTAACCAGTGCTGGAGGAACTCAGAGCTTATCAGACTCACCTGAGAGAAATATCGCACGTATCCCGTCCGTGGAGAGGAATGGCGAGCAAGCGAAGACACCTGAGCAGAATCTAGCACCGGCTGGTTGAAGCGAGTACATGAGAAGAAACTGGCTCTACTCGGAGATTATAAAATCTCGCGAATGTGTTGGGTGTCGCCCAGCCTGCAGCTCTACAAATGTCTGTTAGCGAGGCGCCATGCGCTAGAGCCCAAGAGGAAGCCACACTACGTGTGGAGTGGGCTTTCACACCAAGGGGGCACGGACGACCTTGCTGCTGGTATGCCAAAGCAATGGTATCCACTATCCAGTGTGATAACCTTTGCTTTGAGAGAGCCTTTCCCTTCAGCTTCCCACCATGACAGACAAAGAGCTGGTCTGAGGTCCTGAAACACCGCGTTCTGTCTACGTAAGCACGGAGGGCGCGTACTGGACAGAGCAGTGCCAAGGCTGGGTCTGCCTCCTCCAAGGGCAGCGCTTGCAGGTTCACTACCTGGTCTCGAAAGGGTGTGGTAGGAACCTTGGGCACATATCCAAGCCGGGGTCTCAGGATCACGTGAGAGTTAGCCGGCCCGAATTCCAGGCACGCTTCGTCAACCGAAAATGCCTGCAGGTCCCCTACCCTCTTGATGGAGGCCAATGCAACCAGGAGCGCTGTCTTCATTGACAGGAACTTAAGCTCCACTGATTGCAAAGGCTCAAATGGAGCACTCTGCAGGGCAGTTAGAACCACTGAGAGGTCCCAAGAGGGAACGAGGGGAGGACGAGGAGGATTCAGTCTCCTCGCTCGCCTCAGGAACCTGACGATCAGGTCGTGCTTTCCCAGAGACTTACCATCGACTGCTTCGTGATGTGCGGCAATGGCGGCAACATACACTTTCAGGGTGGAGGGAGACAGCCTTCGCTCCAACCCTTCTTGCAGGAAGGAAAGCACGACACTGATCGGGCATTTCGTGGGTTCTTGATGTTTAGAAGAACACCAGTTAACGAAGAGGTTCCACTTCAACGCATAGGCATGTCTCGTGGACGATGCTCTAGCGGAAGTGATGGTAGCCACCACCGCAGGTGGTAGGGTACTCAAACCTGCCTCGTCCCGTCCAGGAGCCACACGTGGAGGTTCCAAAGATCGGGACGAGGGTGCCATAAGGTGCCCCGTCCCTGAGAAAGGAGGTCCTTCCTCAGAGGAATTGGCCAGGGAGGTGCTGTCGCGAGGAGTACTAGTTCGGAGAACCAGGTCCGGTTGGGCCAATACGGGGCAACCAGAATGACCTGCTCCTCGTCCTCCCTGATCTTGCGCAAGGTCTGCGCAAGGAGGCTCACTGGGGGAAACGCATACTTGCGTAGGCCCCGCGGCCAGCTGTGCGCCAGTGCATCCGTGCCGAGCGTGCCCTCGGTCAGGGAATAAAACAGGTCGCAGTGGGACGAGTCGTGGGAGGCAAACAGGTCTACCTGTGCGTCGCCGAACTGATCCCAAATCAGCTGGACCGTCCGGGGATGGAGTCGCCATTCTCCAGCGAGAGGCCGAACTCGAGACAGCTCGTCGGCCGCCTGGTTCAGGTGTCCCGGGATATAAATGGCTCGAAGCGACCTCAGATGCTTCTGACTCCATATGAGGAGGTGGCGAGCGAGTTGCGACATACGGCGGGAGCGTAGACCACCTTGATGGTTGATGTACGCTACTGTTGCGGTATTGTCTGATCGGACTAGTACGTGCTGACCCCTGAGCAACGCCCGGAAGCGGTGCAGGGCGAGACGTACAGCCAGCAACTCGAGGCAATTGACATGCCAAAGGCGCTGGGGTCCTGTCCAGGAGCCCGCGGCAGCATGACCATTGCACATGGCGCCCCAGCCCGTGTTGGAGGCATCTGTTGATACAACAACATGCCGGGAAACTCGTTCTAAGGGCACTCCGGCCCGTAGAAAATTGAGGTTCGCCCACGGGGTGAAGGTCTGACGGCAGGCTGGAGTCACTGGGACTTGGAGCGTGCCGTGTTGCCATGCCCACCTCGGGACTCGATCGCGAAGCCAAAGCTGAAGCGGTCTCATATGAAGCAATCCCAGCGGCATTACTGCGGCTGCGGATGCCATATGCCCCAGGAGCCTCTGAAAAAGTTTCAGTGGAACCGCACTCTTGCCCTCGAACTGACGAAGACAAGTCAGCAGTGACTGCGCGCTCGCTCGTAAGCTGCGCGCACATGGCGACCGAGTCGATCTCCATACCGAGAAAAGAGATCCTCTGCACGGGGCAGAGTTTGCTCTTCTCCCAGTTGACCCGAAGGCCCAGACGAACTAGGTGCCGGAGCACTAAGTCCCTGTGTTCGCAAACCTGGTCTCGAGAGTGAGCTAGGATCAGCCAGTCGTCGAGATAGTTCAGGATGCGAACCCCGTGTTCCCGGAGGGGAACAAGGGCTGCCTCGACGACCTTCGTGAAGACGCGAGGAGACAGGGCTAGCCCGAAAGGGAGAACCGCGTACTGGTATGCCTGCCCCTCGAAAGCAAACCGTAGAAACGGTCTGTGTCGAGGTAAAATGGAGACATGGAAGTAGGCGTCCTTCAGGTCGATCGCTGCAAACCAATCCTGCGGCCACACACACTGGAGGATGTGTTTGGCCGTTAGCATCTTGAACGGCAGCCTGTGAAGGGAGCGGTTCAAGACGCGCAGGTCGAGGATTGGCCGTAACCCACCTGACTTCTTGGGTACAATGAAGTAAGGGCTGTAGAAGCCGGACTTCATTTCGGCTGGAGGGACAATCTCGATCGCACCCTTCGCCAGCAGGGTGGCGACCTCCGCTCTCATGACAGGGGCATTGCCACCGACCATAGTGAAGCGGACTCCCCTGAAGCGGGGAGGAGATCTCGCGAACTGAATCGCGTAGCCGAGCCTGATGGTTCTCGCGACCCAGCGGGACAGATTGGGAAGCTCTAGCCAGGCCTCCAGAAAGTGCACCAGCGGGGTCATACGAACCACAGACGTACCGTCGGTGGGGCAGCGAGGCGGAATGACCGGCACCGGCGAGGGTGGCATAGAGGCCCTGTGCGGGGGCACGGTCATTAACCGCGTCCTGCCAGAGGAGGCCAGGGGAGGGCGCGCGTCCCACGGGGGCGTGCTCTGGCAGGTGTCTGGCGACAGAGGGGGATGAGAGGAGCGTGGCCCGTGGGCGGCGCGTGCTGTCATCCCGCACCTCTGGGACTGTCGGAAAGTCTTTTATTTCCTGTCATTTTATTTTGAAACTGTAGTGACGTCATTTTCTTTCCGAGCGCATCACATTCTCATTTCCGACTCCGCATTCTGTGGGATGGTGGCTCTCGTGTGCGTAACCTAAGCGAAAGTAAGTTTCATCCTGCACTAAGATGTAAATATTGCCATCGGACTTGTTTAGATGTTGTCTACTTTCGCCTGTTTTCCTGTTAAGTATATTATACGCTTGGTTTTGATACTTTCGTGTGTATTTCTTTAGTTAATAGGTATCACGTGGCTATGTTATAAGCCGTGTTAGACTGAAGATTGTTTCCTTTACATTATTTCAGCCTTAAGCTATATTCTCGAGTGCCATATTTCAGTTCTTATGCCCTTTAGTCCTACCGTTAAATCGTGTTTTGCTTCTGTGTCGCTGTCAGACGCAACTAGAGTGTAGTTCGGCACTCCCAGGCCATGCGCCCCTTACGTGCTGGGCGCATGGGGTGCAGTTGCGCCCGCTTCCACTAGAGGGAAGCGAAGACCACCAAATCTATTTAGTATCTCTAAATTGCCTCATTAACCCTTTGTATGCCTGTATATTAGTTGTTTGACTCTTTTCAGGTTATTCGACCAAATTATTATATTTAAGTATTCCTATTCAATGTTTATTATTGTATTGGATATTACTTTATACTTTTGTACATTGTGATTAATATTATTTTATTCTTTGTTTCTTTTATAGACCACACACACACATACACATACATTTGTACAACAATGCCTGTACCCAAACTTCAATAATAAAGTTTGCTGGAATAATTTCTCCGTGCCCTTCTCTCTGACCGGAGCCCTGTCAAAGGAAACTGTCAGACCAGTATTATCCCCTTCAGAGTGTCCGACTCTATCACATGGTCCTTCGAGCCGGATCTGACAGCTTTCTGGAGACAATATGGAGCCAGGACAACCATCTGCAGATCCAGCAGTGCGTTCTCGACCCCAGCGGGAGATACAGTTACCAGCATCCCTTGCAAACTTTGAAGTTGGGTACATACCGAGAGTCACAGTACTTCCTTCCACCGAAGCTGAAGAACTCGGAGCAGCAGCCCCAGCTCACGACATCCCAATCCCTGATCCACTTTCACTGCCATTTGTGAGAGCAGAGTCATGCCGATCCTTGGTATCTTCTCATCGTAGCAGGCCGAGATCTCGAGCCAGTGCTGCCTCATCAACCAAGAGGTCCGTTGCAGACGGGCTATCCGAGCTACAGAGTGCCATGTTGGAGGAACAGGTCAAGCGGATGGAATTAGCAGAAGTGCAGCGGCAGATTATGGAGCAGACGCTAGTGGACGAGCAGTGTACTCTTCTAGACAAAGAAGCCAGAGACGCCCTTGATGAGAAGGAGGAACTTCTCAGAGAACAAGAACGGCAGAGACGTCGACTGGAGGAGAAAGCAGAGATGGCATACAAGAGTAAAGAGGCTATCACCAGGCATCAGATGTTGCGACGGCGACTGAAAGAGAAAGAGATGGAATTGGCACAAGCAGCTCTTATCACATCTTTCCTGAAGGAAGAAGGAAGTAAAAGTCCCAGTTCCTCCAGGCCCCTCAGTGAATGTGAGTACAACCTAAGGTCCTCATCAGAAGCTCAGCCTCTCCTACTCCACTCACAAGGTGAACACGGACTACTCCATTCTACTCCATCTATTCATGTTCTGCCATCAGTCTCCAGTGCAGTCATTAGTCCACCTGTCTCGACCAGTCTTCCATCAGTCCAGCCCACTCCACAAGTGAGTGCTTATACTACTACTAGTATACTTGCCCAGCCGCAGACTACGTATATTACCATGATTCCTCCTCCTGCAATCATCAACCCAGCTTCGCAGTCGGCTTCCAGACCAGCCGTGAGTGCCGTTACCTCACGTGCTCCGCCACTGTCAGTCGAACAGTATATGGCCCCACTTCGCCAGCCACATATGGACTATAGCCAAGCCCAGGTCCAATATGTGCCTCCACCTGTTACACCTCTACAGCCAGTGCTATCAGCTGCTAACACGCTGTCCTATCCTTACCCCGCTATGCCGCCACCTCCACGACAGGGCACAGCGCCTCTAGATTACAGGGCAGCGCCGGGTACAGACCTCATGGAGCTCCTAGTTGCCACATCTTATGGCCTTCCTAGACCTACTCTACCTCACTTCACCTCAGGTAAAGAGTCAGACTTTGCCCTGCTCAAGATGGCTTTGGACAATCTGCTCAATACACATGCTCACCTCACAGAGCAGTTTAAATATCAAGTCCTCCTCGATCATTTGAAACTGCCAAGCGCCTACAAGCTAGCCCAAGCCTTCATGTATCATGCAAAGCCGTACACCTCATCCCTCCAGGCTCTCCAAGATAAATATGGGCAACCGCGTCAGCTCGTGCAGAGCGAGCTGGGTGCCATCTTAAACTCACCTCATGTAAGATCTGGAGATCCAGAGGCATTTGACAACTTTGCTCTATCAGTACAAGGTCTAGTTGGTATGCTCCGCTCTCTCGAGGGTGAGAATGGCTACGAACTGCGATGCGGCTCCCACGTCGACAGGCTGCTCAGCAAACTGCCTACTAACTATCGAGACGCGTTTGTGGAGTACAGCATAAACCGAGGCATCCTCAGGACCGGCACTGACCAGACCTACACGCTTGAAGACTTCTCTGTTTGGCTTCAGTTAAAGTCACAAGCAAAGCGCATTTCATCTCGAGCAGCTCTGATGTTCCAAGACCAGCCTAAGCCAGTTAAGGGCCAAAGGAAATCCCAGGGTCCTTCATCCAACGTGTTTTACAACACTGAGAGCCAAGCTAAGGTAGCCCCTCCAGATCCTGCTCGCAGCACAAAGTCACCCAAAGGTAAACCCAGTGTGAAGCCTTACTGCCCGTACTGCGACGCCCGTGAGCATTACCTCAGCTTATGCCCCAAATTCAAAACGCTCACTCCATCAGAGATTTCCACCTGGATTAAAGACAGAGGCTGTTGGAGGTGTGGCAGGAACCATAAACCTGAGGTATGTACTCTCAAGAAGCCTTGCCAGGTGTGCAAGCAGCAACACCTGACCGTGCTCCACGAAGTGAGTTCCCAAGAGGCTAAGAAAGTGTTAATGGTCAGTGCTGCTCCCGACACCATATACGTTGACCGTCCTAGTCGTCCACAGAGAGTCATGTTGAAGCTAGTTAAGGTGTGCCTGTACAATGCCGAGCACTCTCTGGAAGGTTTTGCTATTCTGGACGACGGATCAGAGAGAACCCTCATCCTTCCCTCAGCAGTCCGGCATCTCCATTTAGCCAAAGAGCCTGAAAGCTTGCCTTTGCGTACTGTCCGCCATGAGGTGATCCATCTACAAGGAGCCGCTGTCTCGTTCGACATCTCCCCAGCTCATTCTCCCAAACAAAGGTACCACATCTTTCATGCCTTCACTGCTGGTGAGCTGAGCCTGTCTGAGCATAGCTATCCTGTCAAGTCACTCATGCGCAGATACCCCCACCTGCAAGGTCTTCCTCTGCCGAAGGTTGATAAGGTCCAGCCGCTTCTGCTAATAGGCTCTGACTTTCCACATCTGCTGCTTCCCAAACAACCGGTTCGAGCAGGTCCTCCTGGGAGTCCTGTAGCTGTGTGTACTGCTCTTGGTTGGACACTGCAAGGCCCCGCCAACCTCAACCTCACTGGTGAGCACTCTCACTGCTACTTCACTATGTCTCCTAACTCAGAGCTGCAGCGGCACGTTGAACGACTGTGGGAAGTTGACATAACACCGTATGCCAATGCCAAGACTGTGACCCGCTCCAAAGAAGATCAGCAGGCCCTAGAGCTGCTAGAACAGCGCACAGTCAAGGTAGAAGTGGATGGAGTAACAAGGTATGCTACTCCCCTACTTAGGCGCAAAGCTAGCCTCACACTCTGGGCTCCAAAGCACACATTGCTCCCACAGCTACGGAGCACAGAACGCCGTCTTGCCAAAGACACTGCTCTAGCCAACACCTACTGTCAAGAAATACAGAAGCTTGAACAGTTGGGCTACGCCAAACCTCTACCTCCTGACACAGTAGACAGCTCCACAGAGTCCTGGTATCTGCCGCACCACGTTGTCCACCACAACGGTAAGGCGAGGATTGTCTACAACTGTTCCTACCAGCACAACGGTCAAAGTCTCAACAGCCAACTGTTGCCCGGTCCGACCTTAGGTCCTACTCTCCTCGGTGTACTTCTTCGGTTCCGAGAACACAGTGTGGCTATCAGTGGTGACATCAAAGCGATGTTTCATCAAGTTCGCCTGCTACCAGAAGACAAGCCCCTTCTCCGTTTTCTCTGGAGAGGTATGAAGAGGGAGGAGGAACCAACAGTGTATGAGTGGCAGGTTTTGCCATTTGGGACGACATGCAGTCCCTGCTGTGCCACGTACGCCCTTCAGCGGCATGTGAAAGATAACAGCAGCGGTCATGAGGACATCCTACACCTTGTGGAGACTGCCTTCTATGTCGACAACTGTTTGACCAGTGTCACGAACGCTGATGAAGCCAAGACCATCATCAACCGGATGCGTAAACTGCTCTCAGTCGGAGGCTTTGACATCAGGCAGTGGGCCAGTAACACCCCCACAGTTGTTGAACATCTTCCATTGGAAGCGAAAGCAGCAAGCACCGAGTTGTGGCTCTCTCAGCCTCGACAAGATCCCGAGGAGCCAGCCTTAGGCCTTCGCTGGAACTGCCTTACCGATCGCCTTGGGTACCGCCACAGACCGGTAGAGTATTCACAGCCAACTCTGAGGAACGTCTACAAGGTGATGGCAACACAATATGATCCCCTCGGATACCTAATTCCATTTACCACACGAGCAAAGATCCTTATTCAAGACCTGTGGAGAGTGGGAGTTGGCTGGGATGAACCGATCAGACCAGAGGCTCTTCTGGATATCTGGACACAATGGGAGAGTGAACTAGTCCATCTTCCACAAGTGGAAATTCCCCGATGCTATGTCCCATCAGTAGCAGACACTGGGCCACCCAGACGAGAGGCACACATCTTCTGCGACGCCTCTGAAAGAGCCTACGGGGCCGTCGCTTACCTCCGCACCCAAGACAATCAAGGTGAAGTCCACGTTGCATTTGTGATGGCTCGGTCACGAGTGAGCCCTCGCAAACAATTATCCATGCCACGCCTCGAACTGTGTGCTGCTTTAGCCGGAGCCCAGCTGGCTAAAGTCATTATGACAGAACTGTCACTCCTTTCCCAGCAAGTCACTCTCTGGACTGACGCGATGACAGTTTTAACGTGGCTCAATTCCGACTCGTGTCGCTACAAGGTCTTTGTAGGAACTAGAGTCGCAGAAATTCAAGAGCTCACTGAAAACTCGACCTGGCGGTACGTCAGCACCACTGACAATCCAGCCGATGACCTTACTCGCGGCAAACCCTTGCTCGAGCTCAGCCAGTCGAACCGGTGGAGCCAAGGTCCACCATTCCTCCGACAACATCCAGACTCCTGGCCAGTGCTTCAGTTAATAGAAGCCCAAGAAGCTGACGAGGATGAACTTCGGAAGACAGTGTTCTGTGGAGCCACCACCTGCTCTCCGACCACGACACTCAGGTCTGATATAGACAACTGGGACAGTCTTCTCAAGGCTACCCATGAGAGCCTTCACGGGGCGGCTGATGATCAGAGCAGTCCTACCATGACAGCAGCTGACGTCCAAACAGCAGAGCTCCATGTCCTCAGACAAGCCCAGAGTGAGTCCTTCCCTGAAGAGGTGGAAACTCTTGCTGCTGGTAAGTCTATCTCGAGACTGAGTCGCCTGCTCATGCTTGCTCCAGAGTATGATGAAGCTGTTGGCCTGGTGAGAGTGGGAGGTAGACTACGCAGAGCAGAAGATCTTGACCCAGATGCGATGCATCCTATCATCCTCGATCCCAAATCTCATGTTACGAAGCTGCTCATTAAGAAATATGACAGTGAACTGCTACATCCTGGTCCCGAGCGGGTTTTCGCCGAAATGAGGAGAAGATATTGGATCCTCCGGGGTAGAGAGTCCATCAAGCGTCATCAGCACGGCTGTGTTGAATGTCAGAAATGGCGCGCTACTCCAGTGGTGCCTCAGATGGCAAACTTACCCCCTGCCAGACTCCGCTTATACAAGCCACCTTTCTGGTCGACTGGAGTCGATTGTTTCGGCCCTTACAACGTCAAGGTGGGCCGGCGCACAGAGAAGCGGTGGGGTCTGATTTTCAAGTGCATGACGACGAGCTGTGTGCATCTTGACCTACTGGAGAGCATAGACACTGATGCTTTCCTGATGGCTCTCCGCCGCTTCATCGCTCGCCGTGGCAAGCCATTTGAGATCCTGTCTGACAGAGGAACCAACTTCCGAGGTGGAGCTGCGGAGCTGCAAGCCAGTTTTGCCGCTTTAGAAGTTCCTCTTCAAGAACAGCTGGCCAGACAGCAAATCGAGTTCCGTTTCAACCCCCCTGGGTCTCCACACTTTGGGGGAACGTGGGAACGAGAGATCAAGTCGATTAAGTCAGCTCTCCAAGTCATCCTTCAGGACCACACCGTCGCCGAACCTGTGCTGCAAACTGTGCTGATTGAAGTGGAGGGAATACTCAATGCTAAACCGCTTGGGTACATCTCCTCCGATGCTGCGGATCCGGATCCCGTCACACCAAATCTACTGTTGATGGGACGCCGCGACGCATCACTCCCGCAGGCTGTTTACGCATCTAGTGACCTTCTCAGCAGGAGAAGATGGCGCCACAGCCAGATCCTGGCGGACCATTTCTGGTCCAACTTCATCCGTCGCCACCTCCCGGACCTTCAGAAGCGGTCGAAGTGGCACAAGGACACAGACAATCTGACTGCTGGCCAGGTAGTGATGGTGGTTGATTCGCAGCTACCCAGAGCCCAGTGGCCCATCGGGAGAGTGGTGAAGACCTGTTCAGGTTCGGATGGACGAGTTAGGGCAGCTGAAGTTAAGATCAAGGGACAGACCTACCTACGGCCAGTCGTGCGCCTTGTGCGGCTGCCAGCCTGGGAGGATGAAGATGACGCCAACTAAGTAGACTTTCCTTTGGGATTCAAATTTATTGCTAAATTTGGGGGCGGCTATGTCGGAAAGTCTTTTATTTCCTGTCATTTTATTTTGAAACTGTAGTGACGTCATTTTCTTTCCGAGCGCATCACATTCTCATTTCCGACTCCGCATTCTGTGGGATGGTGGCTCTCGTGTGCGTAACCTAAGCGAAAGTAAGTTTCATCCTGCACTAAGATGTAAATATTGCCATCGGACTTGTTTAGATGTTGTCTACTTTCGCCTGTTTTCCTGTTAAGTATATTATACGCTTGGTTTTGATACTTTCGTGTGTATTTCTTTAGTTAATAGGTATCACGTGGCTATGTTATAAGCCGTGTTAGACTGAAGATTGTTTCCTTTACATTATTTCAGCCTTAAGCTATATTCTCGAGTGCCATATTTCAGTTCTTATGCCCTTTAGTCCTACCGTTAAATCGTGTTTTGCTTCTGTGTCGCTGTCAGACGCAACTAGAGTGTAGTTCGGCACTCCCAGGCCATGCGCCCCTTACGTGCTGGGCGCATGGGGTGCAGTTGCGCCCGCTTCCACTAGAGGGAAGCGAAGACCACCAAATCTATTTAGTATCTCTAAATTGCCTCATTAACCCTTTGTATGCCTGTATATTAGTTGTTTGACTCTTTTCAGGTTATTCGACCAAATTATTATATTTAAGTATTCCTATTCAATGTTTATTATTGTATTGGATATTACTTTATACTTTTGTACATTGTGATTAATATTATTTTATTCTTTGTTTCTTTTATAGACCACACACACACATACACATACATTTGTACAACAATGCCTGTACCCAAACTTCAATAATAAAGTTTGCTGGAATAATTTCTCCGTGCCCTTCTCTCTGACCGGAGCCCTGTCAAAGGAAACTGTCAGACCAGTATTATCCCCTTCAGAGTGTCCGACTCTATCACAGGGACAGAGGAGGGCGGCAGTGGCGGGACCCGAGGGCGGCGCGCACTGCGGCCCTCGGACTCTGTCGGCTCAGGATTGGGGAATTCAATTCTGTCTTCAACCACGTCAGAGTACTGCTCGTCGTTGGACGAGCAGCGGGGAGTGGAGAACAAAAGATTCTCCCCCGGCCCTCCACCGGGGGAAGGAGTGGCCCTGCTACCAGCTCCTGGGACAGAATTGAAGCCAACCCTGAGCAGCCCGTCTCAGGAGCGCCGCTTGGCCTGGCGTTTAGCGGGCGGCGGGGCTGGAGAGGGCTGTGGCGCCTGCCTGCGGCTCCCTCCACAACGCGGCCCGGGTGAAGGTTGCTGCTGGGGCCGTGCGGGAGGGGCGGCCGCAGGAGGGCGCCCTCGGCGGCGAGCAGGCTGAGAATTCTGTGCCGACGGCTGAGCAGCGGAGCGTCGGGGCAGAATGTGCTTGATAGCCTCAGTCTGCTTCTGGGCGGTCGAGAACTGTTGGGCAAAATCCTCGACCGCACCGCCGAAAAGGCCGGCCTGGGATATGGGAGCGTCAAGCAGACGAGTCCGCTCGGGCTCACACATATCAGCCAGGTTCAGCCAGAGATGTCTCTCCTGGACCACAGCTGTGGACATCACCAAACCCAGGGAGCGCGCGGTCACCTTCGTCGCTCGGAGAGCGAGGTCGGTGGCGGCGCGCAGCTCATCAATGAGCCCGGGGTCTGTCCTGCCCTCGTGCATGTCACGAAGCATCTGGGCCTGGTAGACCTGCAGGATGGCCATGGCATGCAAAGAGGCAGCTGCCTGTCCCGCCGCACTGTAAGACTTCGCCACGAGAGTGGACGAGAATCCACAGGCTTTGGACGGGTGCTTAGGATCACCACGTGATGAAGCGCCTGCCGGACACAGCTGCATCGCGACAGAACGTTCAACCGTGGGAATCCCAGTGTACCCACAAGCATCAGCTCTATCGAGGGGAGGAAAGGCGGAGAAAGCCGACGAACGATCGCGGGAAGACATGGGAGCCTTCCAGGACCGCGTGACTTCCTCATGCACTTCCGGGAAGAAAGGTATTGGGGTTGGGCGGCGACGAATGTCAGCGGCCGCTCCCAAAAACCAATCATCCAGCCGCGAGCGCACCGGATCGGGCGGCGGGGACCACTCGAGCCCAATGGCCGCGGCTGCCCGGGAAAGCATGGCAGTCAGCTCGGGATCAGACTCGGGCAATGCTGGCACGCCCGAGGGCGGCAACACAGCCGAATCCTCACTTCCCGAGGACTCATGCCCACCTTGTGATGCAGTGATCGACATTGCATCCTCCTGTGGAACGCCAAACGAAACGCGCGGGGCCTCCGTAGAGGGACCAGCGGTTTCGGTTTGCACGCTCGCGGGTACCAATGCTGAAGAGGGGTGTGTGGACCGTGGACGTGTCGGCGGTTTGTCCCACACAGATACCCTCAGGTCACCCTGGCCACCAGCCGAAGTACAGCCTCTCGGGGAGACCGTAGATCGGGGTGTGGATGAGGGGACTCTCGCTCTGATGAGCTCATTGAGTCTCGACCGCAGCATGGAGATGGTCATGTTCCCGCAATGAGAACATGAATCATCCACAAACGCTGCTTCAGCGTGATCAACGCCCAAACACGCTAAGCAGAGATTGTGCCCATCAGGAGAAAATACATCGCGACCACAACCAGAAGTGCACGGGCGAGACATCTTTAAAAAGACGTGCCACATGCAATGCTCTTTTTGTGAGAGGAAAACTCCGCGGATGTTGAAGCGAACAGGGAGAAATCACACTAACTGTCAGATCACTGACAAGATCAGCAGGGAAGTGTGCACTCGCTGAAATCGCCGTCACACCAACACCGGAGAGCTCGCTCGTCTCGAAGGAATGAGAAGAAATAACTCAGAATTTCGGCTTACGTGGAGTGGAGAAGTTCTCGGCTCCGAAGCGAAAACATATCTGCATTTGTGCAGCGTACTTCCTTATATACCCCCTGCGGCGGGCGGAGTTACGCTATGCAAATTCCGCAGACCCATGGCATTTCATTGCCATTGGCTCGTTTTATATACTCGAAGGTGATAGGCTTCTAAGCGAAACCCCAATCGTCGTCATCCGACGTAACTCGGAGTGACCACGAAAGGGAACCAGAGTTATCTGCTCTCTGCCAGGCACTACAAACCAGACTAGAGGCTGACCCACGCTACGTCACACCACCAGTGCATCATGGCAGTTTGAAAAAATGAATATTTACATATATACACTTTAATTTCTATCTTTATTTATTGATCTCGTTTTATATTGTATACTTTGTATATTTGTTCCTTTTTGATGTGCATGTTGCTGATCTCCACGTTTTGTATTTTATTCCTTTACACCTTTGTTAACATTTCTTTTTCCCCATTAATTTTAATGTGTTTATAATGTTCTTTGGAATGTTCATGTTATATTTGTTTTTGTTCCTTTACATTTTCATCCCCTCAAATATTTTTGTTCCCCCATTCCTTTTTAATGCTTGTTTATAATGCTCTTTGTAATGTTTTATTTACCTTAATAAAAATGTCAGACTTTCTCATTGTTCTTTGTGTGTGTTTTTAAAATTATATTTGAATGTATTAAAATTGGGGTAAGGGGGGTTGTAGTGTATACTGAGCAATATCTGCATAGCTGGCCTATAACCAATCAAATCACTGTGCGATAAGGCCTAGGGTGGGTTATGTTCTAAAAGTAACCAATCAAATCACTTTCCTGGGTTTTCAATGTATCCTGTCCTCCAATAGTGGTCTGGGTAATGGGAGTGGTTTTAAAAGAAAAGGACCAATAGGGGGGAAGGCCAATGTTCTCATGTTCTCTTGAAAAAACCTTTGAGGGATTACTTGCCATGGCAACAAATGGCTGTAGCACGTGTGGTGGATTTTAATTAATCAACGTTAATTAATCAACTAACATTTGTTTTTCTTGCAGGAATAACATTCATATGCTTTTAATGTGTCAAAACTCTTTGGGGAAAAACTTGTGACTGAGTATGTGTCTATGGGTAAAAATAACATAGTTAGGGGAAGTAAAACTATACAGTCTGTTAGAACAAATTAAGTCATCATTAAAACCTTGTGATAAGTAATCACAAGATCAGAGTTTGCTTTACCTAGTAACAGAGGGGTTTGCATATGAAGAACCAATCAAATAGTGGGGAAATTATGTAATGCAGCATGAAATTTATGCCATACCCTGATTCTATAAAAACTGTTGTATATGTGTTTTTCGGTGGGATTCTCAATGGAATTTGTCTGAGATCCTCCGGCCTTGCTTCTTGGGAGAGATTCCCTGAGAACTGCTCGGGAAGATCTCCTGGCCGTGATTAAAGCATTTAAAGGACAATTGCAGGTCTGTTTGTCGATTTATTCCTGCGCAGGAAGCTAGTTTAGGGAAGCAAGTTAGTTAGAAACTCGGCCAGTTGTCGACTGAAGACGCCAGAGCCAGAGAGTTAAGGTATTGGTGTCGAGTGTAGACGCCAGGGATATTAAGGCAGGTGTCGAGTGTAGACGCCCCGGATATTAAGGCAGGTGTCGAGTGTAGACGCCCCGGATATTAAGGCAGTTGTCGAGTGCAGACGCCCCAGATAGTTAGGTTTAGGGAAAAATCCACGACACACGGGAGTATACGTCCACAACATACATCCGATTTGGTATCATTTCAGATGTATACGGATATATACAGACCCATGGAATTTGAGCTATCCGGCCAGTATACTCCCGGATTCTTCCGAATTCCAGCAGCGTATACAGGAGTATACTGGTCCGGATACACCTCTTTTCATGCAGTGATGGGTCCCTCAGATTCTGTTTGGACTTCAGGAAACTCAACTCGGTGAGCAAATTTGATCCTTACCCTATGCCCAGAGTGGACGATTTGATTGAGAAACTTGGTAGTGCAAAGTATCTTACAACTCTTGATCTGTGCAAAGGCTATTGGCAAGTGCCCTTAAGTCCAGATAGCAAAGAACTTACAGCATTCAAGACACCGTTTGGGCACTATCAATTCCGGGTCCTTCCTTTCGGGCTGCATGGGGCACCTGCGACCTTTCAGAGGATGATTGATCAGATCCTTCAGGGAACTGAGAATTTCGCTGCAGCATATTTGGATGACATCATTATTTATAGTAGGACATGGCAGGGTCATCTGGAACATCTCAAGGAAGTGTTAACCCGAATAAAGAATGCTGGACTTACCATTCGCTCAGACAAGTGCACTATAGCGAAGACGGAGACCTGCTACCTTGGTCATGTGCTGGGGCATGGAATCATACGCCCTCAGGTAGGGAAGGTTGAGGCCATTAAACAGGCTGAGCGGCCTGTAACAAAGAAACAGGTGCGATCCTTCCTTGGCCTGGTGGGGTGGTATAGACGTTTCATCCCAAACTTCTCTGCGAGGGCCGTAGCCCTTACTGAGCTGACAAAAAAAAGTAAACCTAACAAGCTTAATTGGACGACAGATTGTGACCGTGCTTTCGTGGATTTGAAGGATGCTTTGTGCAAAGAGTCAGTGTTGCAAAGTCCAGATTTTGAACAACCCTTTACAGTTCAGACCGATGCTTCACAATTTGGCCTTGGGGCTGTGCTTTTACAGGGAGAGCAGGGGCACTTGAGACCCATTGCTTTTATCAGCAGAAAACTCCTTCCACGAGAAACACGGTATTCAACCGTAGAGAAAGAGTGCCTAGCTGTCAAATGGGCCTTAGACTCTTTTAGGTATTACCTTATGGGTAGGAAGTTTAAGTTGGAGACTGATCATCGGGCACTGGTTTGGCTTGGTCGAATGAAGGACACGAATGCCCGTATAACACGGTGGTTCCTGGCTGTGCAGCCATTCGATTTTGAAGTTTTGTATCGGACTGGCTCTGAGAACTGCACGTCAGATTTCCTCTCCAGGACACCTCGAGTGGTGTCTAGGGAAGGGGGAGGAAATGTCACAGGGTAAGCCTGTGACTATGCACGGACTGAACACGCACACACACACACGCACATTTCATACATACATCGGCGTCATGTTAACACGGTCTGTTTGCCGGCACTGACAATCATGTGTACACGGACTTGTGTAAAATTTGATGTTATTGTATGTTTAAAGGTGTGTTGTGGTGTATTATGTCCTGTATGTTAGTATTACCTGGTTTACGTGAGCTATATGGGGAATCAGTGGCTGTAATATCAGTGTATATAACATAATAGGATTGTTGTCTGATGTACAGAAATAAAACACCTCACCATTATTATTTCGTTTATATGATTTATTGAGTACAGTGTTAAGAGTCATACAAATATACTTACCACATTTGACGAGTCATTTGCCAAACCTGTTCAGTTAAAATCCGGTTTATTTATACTTGGTGTTCGCGCCATCTTGGTAGCGCGTCCGTGTGTGTGACGTCACCGGGGGGGGGGGGGGGTTCCATCCGTCATAGCTGTACAAAAGAAATGTTTAGGAGTTATTTGTTTTATTATTTGTATGTACATAATGTGTGTGTTATGTGTATATCTGCAGATATGAGTTGATGAATGTATTATTGTTATTATTATATGTATATGTGATTTATGTGAAATATAATTACCTTTTCAAATGGTATGTCCCGGACCATGGGAGGAGTTAGGCCTATAAAAAGGCTCCAGAAATTTAGTATGGGAATGGGGAGTGCTGTTTGTGTCGTGCGGCTGCACGTACAGGTCAGAGTTCTCTTACGAGAGGTCTCTCGTATTGCGTAAGGTTAGCTTACGCATCGGGAAAGTCTTCTTTCTTCGAGATCTGAAGCCAAAAAATTATCCTTAATTTTGTATACATTGTCAACGCAGTGCAGCAGCCGACAGACCTAGGCAGGCTGTATAAGCGTGCTCATTGGCTGCTCGGTGGCAACTGCTTAAGCCTATCGGTGAGCGCTCTGAACGCGGCAACCAATGAGGGCGCTTCGCGCCCTCCGCACCCTTCTAACCGTCAGAATGGGTGTGGCCAGCGTGTATATATTCAGCGCTCATAGGCTAAAATTCTGATTTTCTTGTCTTCAGCGACGCTCTTCGCATCGCTGGATCTTGAGAGCCGCCGCCGTTGAAACCAGCGACCAGCAAGCTTAGGACAGCGCCTGAAGAAGCCGGCCGTCTTCGCCGCCTTCAGCCATCCGTGCCTGCTACGCTATCCGGCGACATATCCTTTACATTATTACTGTTTCTGTGTGTACTCTAAAAGAGCACGAGGCGTTTTTGTAAAAACGCCTCGTTTTTGCGGCTCGTGCCGCGCCCCGCTCAGCAACGGAGACCGCCACCTCTCTGCGCTCTCCACCTGGGCCGCGGGCACGCCGCCACCGCACTCTCCGAGTGCGAAGAGCTTTCAATGTCGACCCTGCGGGCTCGACTTGAAGCTTTCGACCAAGCTGTCGCTCCGCCTGTCCCTGCCGGGCCGCGCAATAAGAAGCGCCGCTCGCAGCGACCACCGGAGACTGTTGTGACTGAGGAGCTCGCCGGAACCTCTCCCTCGAGCTCTCTCTCGCCCTCTCCCTCCCGGCCGCTCAACCGCCGGCTCTGCCCGCGCCGCCGCCGCGTCAGGAGATGAGGCGAATGTGATAGATACCCGTACTCTCCCTCTGTTCGAGCCGTGCAACTACGCCGCTCACAAGGGATGGCAGAAGCGGACGGTCTCGGAGCGAGTTTCCTCTCCCTCTGTTCGAGCCGCGCAAACTGAGCCGCTCACGAGGGATGGCAGGAGCGGACGGTCTCGGAGCGAGTTTCCTCCCCCTCTGTTCGAGCCGCGCAAACTGCGCCGCTCACAAGGGATGGCAGGAGCGGACGGTCTTGGAGCTCTCTTTACGTTACAAGAAAGCTACTCCGTCCTCGCGCGTCACTCACCGGTGAAAGGGGAACAGAGTGTTTTCGTCCCGCCGTGGCCTGGACTATAACCTCCATTCTCACACATTTCTCAGTCCCCTCTTAAGTTCAGGCGACTGGAATTGTTACTATTGCAGTATACGAGCCTGTTATAAATACACGCTCGCCTGCAAGCAAACGCCGTCACAAGACATGATGACGCTAACCGAGTACTAATGTATTCTCCCCTGTGGCTCAGTGGCGGAATCCTAGACTGTCAAGCTAGAGACCGGGGTTCGATCCCCGCTCTCGCGGCAGTTAAAGTTTATGCTGTTCGCTTCTCCGAGCTCGCGGCCAGTTTTTCTTACATACAGAAAACAAGCCCGCTCTCTCCCTCGTTGGGCCGCGCAGATTGCGCCGTTCAAGGGATGACAAAGCGGACGGTCACGAGCAGCGTTCAGCGTGCGCGCCTCACTCGCCGGCGAAAAGAGAAGAGAGTGTGTTAGTCTCGCTACGGCTGGACAACCGCCAATCCTCACACATTTCTCAGTCCCCTCTTAAGTTCAGGCGACTGGAAATATTACTATTGCAGTAAACGAGCCTGTTTTAAACACACGCACGCCTGCAAACAAACGCCGACGCGACACATGAGGTCGCTTTTTATATGCTCGCGCTAACTGAAAGCTTATGTGTTTTCCCCTGTGGCTCAGTGGCAGAATCATACGCTTTCATGCGAGAGATCCGCGTTCGATCCCAGCTCTCGGGGAAGATAAAAATTTATGCTGCTTGCTTCTCCGAGCTCGCGGCCAGTCTTTCTTACTTACAGAAAGCGAACCCGCCTCTCGCACCACACCTTCTCAGGGTGCTCGAGTATTTTTGAGCGTCTAAACACGAGAGAAGAAAAGACGGTTAAATCCCGCAGCCCTGCGGCTGGACCACCGTCGAAGCTTAACGCTGTCAGTCCCCGTTGCCACGGCTACTGCAGCTGTTTACCCCGCAGTCAACGAGCCGGTATCTACCCGCTCGCCTGCGCGCATCCGCCGTTCTCACGGCAACCCAGAAAAATTTCAAAAGAGCATATGTCTGGTTGCACGGCTGACGCCGTATGTGTTTCTAGTACAGTGAATGTGCCCACGTTCTGTGCTCACCCCTGTACACAAGCACTATACATCCCGTGTCTCTCACAGAGCCCACTCTCATGAAGCAGGCAAAAGCCGCTTTAGTGTTAAAAGTAGGTCACGTGTCCACTTCTCCGTGCCCACACCTACTCACTGCCCGCTCTGTCACACGGCCTCGCACGACCGGTCATGTTTTAAATGTAAGTCCTGTGCCCGCCCTCGAGCGCTCACACATACTAACTACATTTTCGCCCCGACGCCGACATCGCGCGTCGCGCCTCACACTATATGTTCCCCGTCCAAAGCCACCGGGACACTGTGTGTAAAACGGCCAGCTATCGCTACGTGCGATCCGCCGTATCTAACCACCAAGAGCGCGCGCGCCGCGCCCGCCCCTGAATGTAAGTCCTGTGCCCGCCCTCGAGCGCTCACACATACTAACGAACATTTTCGCCCCCGACGCCGCCATCGCGCGTCGCGCCTCACACTTTATGTTCCCCGTCTAAAGCCACCGGGACACTGTGTGTAAAACGGCCAGCTATCGCTGCGTGCGATCCGCCGTATCTAAGCACCAAGAGCGCGCGCGCCGCGCCCGCCCCTCCGTTTCGAGCTCTCGAGCCCGCGATGCGCGGCGATCGGAGCCCGGAGGCCATTCTGCCCCTGGCTGCACACGCAAAAGCGTGGGAAACTATTCCAGGCGCATCAGAACGGGTGCTAAGCACAGTAAAACAGGGCTATACTCTGCAGTTCGCTCGCCGCCCTCCGCGCTTTCAAGCGCGTATCGAGACCAGAGTGAATGGGGAAGTAGCACATCTACTTCGAGCAGAAATAGCTACACTTCTGTGCAAAAGGGCTATAGAACCGGTTTCCCCTTCCATGAGCGAGTCGGGCTTTTACAGCCGTTATTTCCTCGTTCCCAAGAAGGACGGAGCTCTCAGACCAATTTTGGATCTGAGACGTTTGAACAAGGCTCTTATGAGAAGACCGTTCAAAATGCTCACAACCAGACAAATTCTCGCGCAAATTCGCCCGAGGGACTGGTTTATATCTCTCGATCTAAAAGACGCGTGCTTTTCAGATCCTGATAATACCCCGTCACAGGCCATTCTTGAGATTCGCCTTCGACGGTCAGGTATACCAGTACACGGCCCGCCTGTCGACACAGCGCGCGCGCTGCATTCGACGCCTGGCCGCGTCCCTCCGGCCGGGCAGCACCGTACCTCTCAAAACATTTCAGAGGTTACTAGGTTGTATGGCCTCAGCCGCAGCAGTGCTTCGGCTGGGTCTTTTACGAATGCGCCCGCTACAACGCTGGCTGAATGCCCGAGTGCCTCACAGAGCATGGGCTTCCGGCGGTATCCGCATCAGAGTGACTCAGAGCTGCGTTTCAGCTCTGAAGCCCTGGTTAGCGGCCGACTGGTACCAGCGGGGAGTGACAATGGGAGCTATCTCACACCGCAAAGTTATCTCGACGGACGCTTCCACCTCAGGCTGGGGCGCTCTGTTCGAGGGCAAACCGGCTTTTGGCCTGTGGTCAGACCGGGAAAAATGCCTCCACATAAACTGTTTGGAGATGATAGCGGTCGAGAACGCGCTCTGGCGCTTCCTCCCATTCATACGGGATCACCATGTGCTAGTCCGCTCAGACAACACGTCCGTGGTATCCTATGTGAACCGACAGGGCGGTGTCAGATCCAGGAATCTGTGCAGGCTGACAGAACGCCTTCTCGTGTGGGCTTACCGCTCGCTGCGCTCGCTGAGAGCCGCGCACGTGCCGGGCCACCTGAATGTCGGTCCAGACAGACTGTCCAGGGACAACATTCCCCCGGGAGAATGGTCTCTGCACCCCCAGACAGTCCAGTTTCTCTGGCGCCTATTCGGCAGAGCGGAAATCGACCTCTTTGCGTCGAAAGACAATGCTCAATGCCCGAAGTTTTATTCGAAGAGCGAGGACGCGCTGTCCCAGACATGGCCCAGCCTCCCGCTGTATGCTTTTCCTCCGATCTCCCTGTTGCCACAGGTCATTTCGAGGATCAGAGAAACGCACCACTCAGTGCTGCTTATAGCCCCGCGATGGGAAAACCAAACTTGGTACCCAGAGCTAGTGAGGCTGTCGCACTCACCCCCATGGCCGATCCCGGTGAGAAAGGATCTCCTCTCCCAAGCCGGTGGATCGATCTGGCGTCCCCATCCAGAGCGCTGGTCGCTGCATGCATGGGTGATCAACGGATACCCGTTGACCTGTCAGAAGGGGTCGTGAACACGATCACACAGTCGAGAGCCCCCTCCACGAGACGGCTCTACGCGTCTAAATGGTCGGTGTTTTCTAAATGGTGCGCTACTAAAAACTTGGATCCGCGCGCATGCGGGGTCCCGCGGGTGCTCTCCTTCTTACAAGAGCTGTTGGAAAAGGGCAGATCCCCTTCCACGCTCAAAGTATATGTGGCCGCTATTGCAGCGTTCGCTGAGACGACGCGCGGCCGGGCAATGGGAAGGAATGAGCTCATTATCCGCTTCCTCAGAGGAGCTAGACGGATGAATCCCCCGCGGCCCCCCTCGGTTCCCTCGTGGGATCTGTCCTTGGTCCTAGCGGCCCTAGAGGCTTTTCCCTTTGAACCGCTTGAATCCGCGGATCTAAAGTATCTGTCGCTTAAAACCGTTTTTCTGATAGCTCTGTCTTCAGTCAAACGAGTGGGTGATTTGCACGCGCTATCTGTTAGCCCTGCATGTCTTGAGTTCGGGCCGAATGACTCGAAAGTCATTCTCAGACCGAGACACGGTTACATCCCCAAAGCGATTGGAACCCCGTTTAAGGCACAAGTTATGTCCCTCTCGGCTCTGCCAGCATCCGACAGTGGGGACAGTGATAACCTCCTATGCCCTCCGGGCGCTGAGAGTTTACATCACGCGCTCCGCCGCTTTCAGGCGTTCAGAGCAGCTCTTTGTTTCCTTCGGCGGACGCACCAAGGGTCTTGCCGCCTCGAAACAGAGCTTGTCCAGGTGGATAGTGGACGCGATAGCAGCAGCTTATGCCTCCAGACACCTGCAGTGCCCTCTGGGCATCAGAGCCCACTCCACTAGAGGCATGGCCTCGTCGTGGGCCTGGTCCAGCGGAATTTCTAATCACGGTATTTGTATGGCGGCGGGCTGGGCCTCCCCATCAACATTCGTGAGGTTTTATAACCTGGAAGTTCCTGCCCTACAGGCAAAAAGACTGTCAGCATAAGTGACATGTATGCTCTGCCCATTTCTCGTGTGCAGACTACGTTCATATGCTGGCGCTATTCTGGTACTATACTCAGGGTGAAGTGTTTGACTCAGACCGGCTGATCCGCTCTGTTTCCTATTTCCCGTTACGCGCTGTTGTCGGTGCTGGCCCGCGCTGCTGGCCGCCCGTATTATTCTCTGTCGCGCGGGAATTTTTCCCTTCATGTGAGACCGACTATGTCGTTTTTCTCCTACCCTTATGAGTGCTTATGTACTGTATGGGCTCGCTCTGCCGGCCCTACTGTTTGTACTGTTATATGTTTATAGACCGGCCGCGCCGCTCTATTTCATATGCTGCATGAAGTGCCTGTACTGCGCTGGCCCGTCTCTCCGACCGGCCACATTTCCCAGCAGAGTGTTTTCCCCGGTTTCCCTGGGATTCATGGGCTGGATGCTCGGCGCACACGGCGTTGACAAAGGGTTCCCGATGCGTAAGCTAACCTTACGCAATACGAGAGACCTCTCGTAAGAGAACGTACTCGGTTACTAATGTAACCTCGGTTCTCTCTAGAAGAGGGAACGAGTATTGCGTAACCTGCCGTGTCGCGCCACGAGCTTTTGCGCTTCAGACTGCGAAAACCAGAATTTTAGCCTATGAGCGCTGAATATATACACGCTGGCCACACCCATTCTGACGGTTAGAAGGGTGCGGAGGGCGCGAAGCGCCCTCATTGGTTGCCGCGTTCAGAGCGCTCACCGATAGGCTTAAGCAGTTGCCACCGAGCAGCCAATGAGCACGCTTATACAGCCTGCCTAGGTCTGTCGGCTGCTGCACTGCGTTGACAATGTATACAAAATTAAGGATAATTTTTTGGCTTCAGATCTCGAAGAAAGAAGACTTTCCCGATGCGTAAGCTAACCTTACGCAATACTCGTTCCCTCTTCTAGAGAGAACCGAGGTTACATTAGTAACCGAGTACGTTTGTCTTGTTAATATAATTTATTTTGATTGTGTTTGGTGTAGTTTGTATTTAAGTTTTTTTGTTTGTTTTTGTGTTTTGTTTCCCAATTATTGAGATTCATCGTGTGGGCCTCCATCCGCTACTGCTATCTTAACAGTAACTAAAAGTGTGTGTGCCAGAGAGAATATTGGATTACGGATTAAGAGTGAACATAGATACTCTGACATGAGCAAAATTGCCAGGGTGGATTTGTGAAGCACCTGTAGCTCTTCAACTCTCCTCCGTTATCCCTTTTCCGCACGTTCCCTTTTTCTACCAGACTGAGTGAGAGGTCAGTGGCACATTATCTGTGACAAGCACAGTGTGAGGATAAAGTACACACTCTGAGTTATGATAGGTCAAGGCACCAGCCGGGGTGTATTCAATTTTCCTCCCGGTAATCTGTGTAACCTTGTTCCTAAAATCCGGTATGCCACGTGTTGATGATACACTAATGGACTATTTGTCTCTCCTCTCTCTCCTTTCCCTCGCTCTGTCCCCATCACATTATTTCTCCCCCTCTGAATATAATCTATCGCCACCATCTTTCCTCCCGGCCTCTTTGTTTGCCATTCAGCGGATGGATGGCTCCAGCGTGTCGTGATTTTGGGTTCAGAGGCCCATGTGATAGAAGAGATCCAGCTGTTTGATCGGCAGCAACCGGTGGACAGCATCACCATCTCGCACAGCAAAGTAATTTCTGATCTGTTTTCTTGCTGAGACAATCTCTTTGATGTCAGCTCTCCAGCCTGACTAGCATTAATGGGATTTGTTCAAACAGAGTAGGAAAACAGAATGCACCGATCACTGTAAATTATTGATTTGCTATTGTTTTCCTTCATTTAATTCCAAATCCTCCCATTCTTTCTCTACAGAAGTATTTGTACATCGGCTCACGCTCTGAGGTTCTTCAGCTGCCCTTGGCAAACTGCAGCCAGTACCATTCCCAGCCAGACTGCCTGCTGTCCAGAGACCCGTACTGTACCCGGGACAGCGAGGGACGCGCTTGTGTGCGCATCGACCTCCACCGCGGGTAAATTCATCAATCTTTTGGTTCTTATATTTACTTTTACGTTTATATTTACATTTATTTACAATATTTGTTCTCCCCCCCCCCTACAGCTCCACATCTACACTCTCGCAGGACCTCATGCTGGAGAGGTTCAACCGAGGAGAAGCCAAGTTTGATAAGCCTTTCTCCATCCCCAGCCCTGGTACGTCAGATTTACGCTGCCCCCTACAGGCCCCCCTGCAGTGAGCGGTTTCCATTAGGGGACACAAACACTTAGGAATAGATCACCCAAAAATGAAAACTCACCCTCATGTCGTTCCAAACCAGTAAGACTTTCGTTCATCTTCAGAACACAAATGAAGATCTTTTTGATGAAATCTGAGAGCTTTCTGTCCCTCCACTTTGAAGCTTCAAAAAGTTCATTAAGAGGTCAGATAAGACCTTTAAAGATATTTTTGCTCAGTTTTTGGATCTTGTGAGTAATGGATGATTAAACAATGGATGATGGATAAACAACATGATGGATGATGCAAAATCAAACAATTTGACTGGCATTGTGACTGGTGTAGTTAAGGTTGCAGTTCGTTCTCAATTGCCAGTAAAAGGGATTTCTCTCATTCTTGGAAATGATCTTGCTGGAAATAGAGTTAATGCTCTACCAGAGGTTACAGATATACCGTGTGTATCAGGGGAAGATGATGTGTTAGTGCAGGAATTTCCCAATGGATTTCAGTCATGTGTTGTGTGATGGATTTTAATAAATCAACTTTAATTAATCAACTAACATTTGTTTTTCTTGCAGGAATGACATTCATATGCTTTTAAATGTTTCCAAACTCTTTGGGGAAAACTTGTGACTTGTTCTCAAACTTTGTGATAAGTAATCACAAAAAATCAGAGTGTGCTTGTGCCAGTGACAGAGGAAAAAGGTTGGGGCTTTTGAACCAATTGAACCAATCATATTGAAGGTGACATGTTAGTCTTATTTGTTTTCTTGATTCTATAAAAACTGTTGTATTCGTGTTTTCTGGTGGACTTCTCAATGGAATTTGTCTGAGATCCTCCGGCCTTGCTTCTTGGGAGAGATTCCCTGAGAACTGCTCGGGAAGATCTCCTGGCCGTGATTAAAGCATTTAAAGGACATTTGCAGGTCTGTTTGTCGATTTATTCCTGCGCAGAAAAATAGTTTAGGAAGGAAGCTAGTTTAGGGGAACAAGTTAGTTAGGTGCTATTATTGAATGGGGACGTCGATTTGTAGACGAGACCCATATAGTTAGGTTTAGGGAAAAATCTACCACAGTTGTTACTCAAGCGCAAGCCCGAATATTTGAGAGTGAGGTTGATCTTTCCAACTCATTTATGTGTTCAGAGGTGTCAGATATGAAAGCTAATGATGAAAATGATGGTTCCTCAGATATGATTGTTGGGCTTAATTTTGATTTTCCTTTTGGCACGCAAGCAACAACTAATCAGTGCTCAGAAAGCTGATGAAACCCTGTTGACGTACAGTTCTTCTGTGGTAGATAAGACTGATTTACCTAAACATGCAATTGCATATTTTCTAGATGAAGGCATACTCATGCGAAAGTGGAGCCCAGAGAAAGTAAAACATGATTGGAGCACCGTATTTCAAGTAGTCGTTCCACAATCTTATTGTGGATATGTACTGAAGCTAGCCCATGACCATGAACTTTCTGGACATCTAGGAGTTATGAAGACCTATCATAACCTCTTGAAACATTTTCATTGGCCAGGAATCAAATCCTCTGTGTCACAATATTGCCATTCGTGTCATTATTGCCAAATTGCAGAAAAGCCTAATCAGGTTATTTCTCCTGCACCTTTAAAGCCAGTTCCTGTGTTAAGTGAACCATTTGAAAAGCTTGTGATAGATTGTGTAGGACCCCTGCCTAAGACTAAGTCAGGACATGCGTATTTGTTGACTATGATGTGTTCCGCTACTAGATTTCCTAAAGCCATCCTACTGCGTTCATTGAAGATCCCCAACATTGTTAAAGCCCTTGTGAAATGTTGCACTACTCTTGGTCTACTGAAGATTATACAATCAGATCAAGGAACAAATTTCACCTCGCGCATGTTTCGTAAGGTAATGAAGGAACTGCATGTTACCCATGCTGTGTCTAGTGCCTACCATCCTCAGTCCCAAGGTGTCATCGAAAAGGTTTTTACCAGACTCTAAAATCCATGATTCATACTTATTGTTTACAACATCAGAAAGATTGGGATGAGGAGGTACCCCTTTTGCTGTTTGCAGTTCGTAACATGGTGCAAGAGTCGTTGGGATTTAGCCCAGCTGATTTAGTTTTTGGACACTCACTGCGTGGACCATTAAAGTTGCTTCAAGAGCATCTCCTCTCTGAAACCCGCTCATCAAAACCTTCCTCCAATGTGTTAGATTATGTCAGTTCATTTCGCGAACGTCTACATTCTGCATGGAAGCTCGCCTGTCAGTCTTTAGACTCATCACAATCCCGAATGAAGGATAAATATGACAGAAGGTCTGTCAAACGCTCCTTTGAGGTTGGTGAAAAAGTGCTTGTGTTATTACCTATACTGGGTTCTTCACTGCAAGCAAAGTTTGCAGGCCCATATGAAATCAAAGAGAAATTAAATGATACTGACTAGAGTTCTCAACGGGTCGGGTCGGCCCGACAAACCCGACGGGACCCGCGGGTTCGGGCCGGGTTCGGGTCGAAAATATAATCAAATGACTCGGGTCGGGTCGGACCTCGGGCTTAATCTTTTCCGCTCAAAAAATAAATAAAACATTTATTAATCATCGCTGCTGTTCACCGTAAAGAAAGTCTGGCTGCTGCGTGTAACGTGCATCATGGAGAGGGGCGGGGACAGACCTGACGCCGCTGCGTGTGCGTGCACGCCTTTAGCCTGGAGAAGAAGATGGAGTTGGTGAGAAGTAAACTTGCCGCAGGTGAATTCACCGTCGCTACTACAGCCTATTCATATATTAAAAGTTTATTGTTTCAGTTGTTTGTATTGTTTGTATTGTTAAAAGGTGTGAACATTAAAGGTTGATTTGAATTCCCATCTGCTGGTCATGATAATACGTTTATGAGAGAAAAAAATAATCCGATGCGGCGTCGGGCCGCGGGCCGGGTTCGGGCAGATAATTCATGTTTATGTGTCGGGTTACATCGGGTCCGGGCTTTAAAAGCCACGGGCCGGGCCGGGTCGGGTTGTAATTTTCAGGCCCGTTGAGAACTCTAATACTGACTATGTTGTACGAACTCCTGAGAGACACCGAAAGTCTTGTGTTTGTCACATAAACATGTTGAAATCGTATGTATTGTGTGTATATCTAACTCAGAAAAATGCTCAGATGACTTATCCTACTGTTGCTGTTCCTGTGGATGTAGTTTCGTTCGCTGATTCTCCTGGTGTAGACGGTCTTAGTTTGGGCAGTGCTGCCATATCTGGTGCACGTTTACAAAACTCAGAAGCCCTTACAACACTTAGTTCAAAACTCTCCCATTTACCCGAGTCATCTCGAGATGAGTTGTTACAGTTAGTTGAACAATTTCTTACTTTTCTCAGATGTGCCAACTGTAACTAATGTTGATGTTGCTGATCATCACCCAATTAAGCAAAATGCTTATCGTGTAAACCCTACCAAACGTGAAATAATGAAACAAGACACTGAATACCTTGTGAAGCATGGTTTAGCTTTGCCTAGTTCTAGCCCCTGTTGCTCTCCATGTTTGCTGGTTCTGAAAACAGATGGTTCCTTATGCTTCGTTACAGACTACAGAAAGGTTAACCAGGTCACTAAATCAGATTCCTATCCGCTTCCATGGATAGAAGATTGTATTGACAGGATTGGGAAATCTAAGTTCGTAACCAAGCTAGACTTACTCAAGGGGTACTGGCAAGTGCCACTCACGGAGCATGCATCTGAGATTTCAGCATTTGCCACTCCAGATGCCTTCTTACAGTATAAGGTCTTAGCTTTCGGCCTTAAAAATGCTCCAGCAACTTCTAATGTGAAAAATTGTGAGGCATATCTTGACGATGTTGTGTGTTATTCAGAGACCTGGGAGAGTCATTTGAAGGTATTGGAGGAAGTATTTGTTAGATTTCAAGAAGCTAATCTAACCCTCAATCTTACTAAATGTGAATTTTGTCATGCTACTATTAAGTACTTAGGAAAGGAAGTAGGTCAGGGCACTGCACGACCGATAGAAGCCAAAGTCAACGCCATTGGTAATTTCCCTATACCGCAGACAAAAAGAGAGCTATGAGGTTTCCTTGGCATGGCTGGGTACTACAGAAGTTTCTATAGGAATTTTTCTGATGTAGTGAAACCTCTTACTGATAACCTCCGAAAAGCAATTCCTTTTTTGTGGTCTCCTCAGTGTCAGATTGCTTTTGATTCTTTGAAGAGTTTGTTATGTAGTGCTCCTGTCTTAGCTACTCCTGACTTTACCAAACCGTTTAAACTTGAGGTTGATGCGAGTGTAACTGGTGCAGGTGCTGTACTGTTACAAGAAGATGAAAATGGAATTGATCACCCATTTCTTTTCTTTTTTTAACTACAGTACCATTGAGAAAGAAAAACTCGCCCTCCTGCTAGCTTTGCAACAGTTTGAAGTTTATACTGGTTCAAGCTCACAACCTGTTGAAGTTTTTACTGATCACAACCCTCTTGTATTTTTGTAAAAGTTCTGTAACAAAAATCAAAGACTCATGCGCTGGGCTTTAATCTGTCAAGATTTTAACCTGCACATCCAGTACAAGAAGGGTACAGATAATGTTATTGCGGATTCTTTATCTAGATCATAAACATGTTTTCATTTTTATTTTTGTGTATGGGGGTGTTACGTCCCTTTTGGTCTGTTTGTGTTTTATGCTGTTGTGGGAGGTGTTTGTTTTTATCCAGGAAGAAGATCGGATTGGTTCCTGCCACGCCCTGATTGATCAGCTGACACTTGGATGTGTATAAAAGCCTATTTTGTTTCTGCTTCATTAGTCTTTTGGGCTCACATGTTGTATTTTGCTTGCCTGACATTGTAAACTACTGCTAGAGTGTAAAGATTGCTGAGAGTGTTTATCTTTGGAGAGTTCATTTGAGTGTTTGGATCACCGCCTGTTTAACGACTTTGAGTACAGATTACCCCCTTACATTTCTCTGGGTGTATTCACACCTGACTTGTTTGGTTCAATTGAATCGAGCTCAAGTTCGTTTCCCTCCTTGGTGCGGATCTTTTGGGCAGATGTGAATACAGCAATCGCACTCAGGTGCAGACCAAACAACCGAACCGAGACCCAGCTGAAGAGGTGGTCTCTGTACGGTTCCAAACGAACTCTGGTATGGTTCGTTTAACCTCTTAACCATTGCCAGTGAGCCCGCGCACTGAAGCGTTTTTTTTTTTTTTTTTAGTTCAAAGTTACTATCAGATTTAATGTTATACCTTGACAAACTATACATCATTAAAAAGATATAAGACTCATGTTTCAGTATTGACCACTATTGTATTCTGAGAAACTTATAGTGACAGTTATGTTTTAATTTGAGTCAGGAGTTATGAAATGAAAAGATGAGTCGATACCTTTAACCCTCTGAGGTCGACAAACGCGCCGGCGCGTTTTGCTGGATTTTCTCCACATTGTAGCACTATAAACTTAAATTTCTCCGTCATTTATGGTCATACAGAAAAAAGAAATATAAAAAAAGAATCTGTGGTATTTCTACTTTTGTATGTGTCCACTTCCAATCAAATCAAAACATTGTGCTTTTGTAAAATAAAGAAAATAAACAGTGTGTGCGTTCTGCCTCTCCGTCGCGGTGAACTTTTTTTTCTTGAGCACGTCTATAAACTGAAACAAAACTCAGCGAATACTTGTCACACATTTATGAGCCATACACCTTTATAAACATTTAAGTGTGTACTTTTAAATGATCGGATTCAAAACGAAAACAAATATTCTCTGTTTAAGTAATTTGTATAAAACCAACAAGATGTCCAGCTTCTCAAACGCTTCCTAATTATTTTTAATTCGGCCACGCCCACTCGCGCAAAAGACATTCACATGCAAATCTCCACATGGAACGCGATCGCCCTCATTACCTCAACAACAAAACACTTCACTTCACTTTTCGTCGAGTTTGAAAGACGTGCCTAAGCTTACATTGGATTTACATCAGAAGAAGAAGAACGATATTTGAAGACAAGAAAGATAAGGTAAGAAATTCTTACATATTAGTTTGCTATTGTTGCATAAATTTCACATTGCAGTTGAACTGTTGCTAGATATATGGTGAATATTATAATATTTAGACCAGTGTTTACTGTTACTGTGTTTGTGGATATCTGCTCAAACGTAGATATGTATATGGTAGGCCTAACCATAATGTTTTATATTTGATCGCGATCGCGTTTTAATGTATCATATTTTTGATCGCGATCGCGTTTTAATGTATCATATTTTTGATCGCGTTTGAATGTATCATATTTTGGAAAAGCAAAACGCTCCAAACGGCTTCATGTTTTTACTATTATCTCATTTCATATCATTATAACGAATGGAAACATTTGAAGTAACATGATAATCAATATATTTTTCTCTAGCTTAGTTGTTACTGAAATCTTTTTGAAAATATATATAGGCTGCTATATTGTTATTATTTTATGCAGCACTGCGCATAGCCTATACCTACAAGGCACAACAAACCTGGTGTTCATTATATATTGTTGGAAACATTTGTGTGAGTGTGTGTGTGTGTATTCTGTGAATTTTAAAAAGCAATTTTAACAAGAAAAATCTAAAATGTATTCCCAAAATCGTGCAGGCCTTTCTCTTGATATCAGTATGTGCACTTTTTTTTTTTTTTTTTTTTTTTTCAGGGCCCAGATGCCACTGAGTCCTGCTGACTTCAACATTCACAGTACATGTCTCTGTACATGAACATGGTAAAGTGAAAATCAAACACCTTAGAAAATGAAAGGTATGTACAATGTTTTTAGGAATGGCACAAAGGTCTCTTTCTTCAATAAGTGCTTTTTTGTTGTGTATCTTTGGATTATGTTGTGTTGTAAATAAATCCAAACAATTTTAAAAGCCATTCTTTTTTAAATCTCCTCATTCTTTGTGCAAGGTTGGTCAGAATGATGGGCCCTGATAAGCTCCTAATAGGGCCATTAGGGAGGTTCTTTGTCTTTCTCAGGTGTGGAAAGCTTTCATATTAATGAGGTGATCCGCCCCTTCGCATATTGCTTTCTAACACAAAACACGTCGTAAAATTTTTAAATCAATATATTGTCTTCTCTGAATGAGCAGTCAGGGTGATTCTCACATAGTTTTAGAGCAAATATTCTAGGCTACGTGATACAATTTTCAAAAGTCTTGTGAAAAAATAATCAGTATGGGTTTCATGACCTTATTTCAGTGAGAATTTATTTTTGTATTTTCACAAACCACGCATAAATGTCATTATCTCAAAACTACAAACTTTTACATACATGCTGCTGATATATTATTGTAGCAGAGTTTGTGCTGAATACAGTGTAATTAGACTTTAGCCATGAAAATGTCACAAGTAACAGAAATAACCACAAATGTCAGAGCATGTCAGAACACCTCCAGGGCCCAGAAAACAGCTCAGACCCCAGAGGGTTAATATGAATTATGCGCGTTATCCTCTCCCATTCATAAAAAAACAACGTCCCTCAGGGCTTTTAGCTCAAAAATGTGCAGATTTGGAGAAATATTGATAGATTCTCATAGATTTACATCATATTTCTATAGACAGGAATAATATTTATTGAATTTATACCCAAATGTGTCGATGTAATCATTATGAGCGTTTGGTACTCTGATGTATTGTGTTTTCAATTCATACCAATAGCCTGAGGGCGCTATATGCACAATAATAGTCCATATATGGAACATGAAGAAGAGCCATGATCATGTGACATTCCAGGAAGCCTCGAACACACACACACAGCTAACAGAGATCACTGAAATGGATGTAACATGCAGATAAAGACGTTTTGAAGACAATAAACATGATTGCAATGACATTTGATTTGCCTGTGTTCTTCGAGCCATGTCAGGTATTTTCATAATAATAGATTATATTTATAATGTAATGCTAATCGAATAGACTTTATCATCGTGCAGAATACTATAGAATAATATATTTTCTGTCTGATTTTTATATCTGAACCCAGATTAGATAGCAGAAGATTATTTAAAACACTCGACTTGCGTTATAAAGTAAGTTTGGAGCACAAACATGGTTTAATCTCATATATTGTCGTGTATTGATGGTGTGCTAAGCTAACATGCTAGCTAGCCCCAGGTGCACCTGCCACCAGCAGTTATTCTTTTATTATTATTTTCTAAATAGGAATGCTACTGAAATGTTTCTTTATTCAAGAAGGGCATTTGATACAGTTTACAGTTAGAGATACAGTGATAACTTTGACAAAGAAATTAGGGTTTGAAACTCTATGAATAGCCTGTGAATAGCCAGTCGTTAGTAACTATAATGCAGACAAAAGAAATGCATATTTCGAGCCATAACCAGGCTGGAGAGGTGTGAATGTGTGCATGGGGAGACTGAGACTGAATGGGGCTCGTTTGCACCACAAAACAATAGAGACAAAAGACTGAATGGATGCTTAAATGATGACTAAACATCAGTAGCATTTTTGAGTCTAATCAAAATAAAGTCATTTTGACATGATCTTGAAAAACATTTAACTAAATACAGAGTTTTAGACGTACCATCTTCAGATTTTAAATATAACATGGTCAGACATGTGGCTTTAGCTGCAGTGCATTTCTAGATTGCTACAGTGCCAACTTTAATATTATTTTCATGAAGATTTTTCATAAAAATAAATTTCTAATAACTTTACAAAACTTTGAAGCTATTTATAACTATTTTTCATTATGACAATAATTAATTCTACATTTACAATAAACTATAAGGTGTCAGCTTTCAAATGAGATCATACTTGTGCTTTTAGTGCAAGGGTTCTTGAACTGTATCTGTTTCAGTTTGGGTATGTAATTTCTGGGGATTTTTCAAAAGTGGGGTTGCATCTTAACAGGTTAAGGTGTGAACATGAACCCAATTGCAAAAAGCACTCCGCCTTTTTTGACAGGGTCAGATTTTTACTATGTAATTTGGGGTGATGAAATGTCTATAGGCTACATTAATCTGTGATCCGTCCGAACCAGCTGCCACACGGTTCGGCAGTGGCACGCATGTGATTCGCAGATTAACTACTAAATTTAACCATCATAGAGTGAAAGTTTATCATTTGGACGTGTTCAAACAATTTTAAAAGCAAAAGAGGTGAAAATCGGGACTCGATTACAATTACACGTTACCCGAAGTGCGCGCACGCACGCAGAGAGAGAGAGGGGGAGAGAGGCGCGTTTCAGACAGCGCTCGAACATCGAATTGATTCCTCTTTTGCGTTTCCTTGCCCTTGAATGGACACACATGCACACAAAATTATGTTAAAAACTTGTCTAACCGTCTCGGCAAGTATTTTCTCGGTAATATGTCATAGTTGATGTTTGTAATTTTTTTTGGTCCATGCATTCGGTCTTAAAGTGACAGCAGACAACCCAATATTCCTACTGTTGTCTGTGTCATTTTTAATATTAATAAAATAACAAAATACAACTTTAAGAAAGATAAAACTATATTTAATTTCTTCAGTGAACAAATAGTGTTATTTTACATTTAGGCTTAATAATTTCTGTAGCCTACCTGAATACTGCGGTTAGACTTTGTAACTTTGTTATTTAGTATTTATCTCTGCTTGTAATTTATGTATTTGTTCTTATTTTATTACTGACTGTTCACTTGTTTTTAATAATGTTTGAACTTTATCAGTTAAGAGCGTGCTCTTTCCGCCAGAACCATCTTGCAGCACATCTTCGTTTTCGCAAAATCCTAATTACAACATCGTATAGATGACATTGTGTCATATGATGCTCATTAGTTTCTTCATATTGCGTTTGTAGAGAATAACACCAAATCAGTAAAAGAACACATATTTCATTTCGAGATATCTCCATGCTGAGCCTCTTTTTGCACTTCCTGCTTTTCCCTGCTTGAGAATTCCTGTCCAATGAATGGACGACCTTAGCACACGTGTGGTTTTGTTTACAAATTTTGGTTCACTTGCAAAAAGAGCAGTGTGAAAGCGAACCGTACCAAACAAAAAAAATCAACATTATATTTGGTCCGGACCAAAGCAAGTGAACTATTGGACTTTCCTGGTGTGAATACACCCTCTCTTAGCACTTATAAATTGTGTATTGTACAATAATTGTACAATATACATAGTAATTTGGGAGGTAGGGAGACCGACGCCACCTTTTTAGTTAGATTTTTTTTTTTGTGCCTGTTTTTGATTAGGGCAGTAAGAGGTATATTCCAAATTAGTTGTTTTTGTTTGTTATTTTGGCCTTGTCGGCTCCTGAGGTAAAATCCCAAACTCAATAAATACTGTTTCATTTACTTTTCTATAACAAAAACCGCATTGTTGTTGTTGTTTTTTCATGTTAAGTCCTTTAACCTAGACAGGGCGTAACACCTGGTCTCCTTTGAATCTTAGCCCAAAAGTTCCAGTAAAAACAAACTCCAAGTTAGGAGCAATGGTATAGTCGGCCGTGCCTTTCCTCAGACTCCCTACTTTAAACTTTCCTGGACGAGTGCCAGGAAGGGGGGAGCTGTTGTATTTTTTTAAAAACCTAACCCTAACCCTCGTTTTTGGATTTGGCATCGCTTTATCAATATAGATCTAAGCCTGTATAAACTCCTGCTCTAAACCTAACCATAGTAGCCCTGTGGTTTATACACCTAGTCTTGGAGATACCTGGTCTGCTTTGACTCTTAGCCCAAGAGTCAAGACTGCTTGTGTTGATCGAAGCATATCCCTAAAAACTGCGACAGTCCCTCACTGTACAACACAACAGTACAGAACACAATTAGCTTATTCATTTGTACATTTATTATGTTTTCATACATTTATTCACAGACTCATACATTTATTCACATTCATTAATACGTTATGTAAGTAATGACGTGAAAGACTATTATTAGATTAAATATTTGTATTGCCTTATATGGTTTTTGTAACTGAATTATTATTTGAAACAATCATAAATGTCTGTGTCGTCTGCAGATTTTCCACCTTTTGACCACGAGATGTTGTTAGTGTGCAGTGTGTTGAAAAGCTTGGAGTAATGAACCATTCTACGGTACAGTTGAGGGAAAAGCCTCAGTGCTTCACAAAGCTTCATTTCTCCATCACTAGCATCTGCTCTTTGCTGATCGGAGAATTTGCTTCAGTGAGAAATTGTGATTTGGGGTTATTAAACACATGAAGTTGCAGCAAAGTGAAAATCACAGTTGACAGCGCTACTCTTCAGCACAATGGTAACCACAGAGTTCAATAACAGAAACTCCCCTAAATGTCCAACCAGGAGCGGACTGAACATCTGGCAGACATGGCATTTCTCCGCTGGGCTGATGCACTTTTTGGGCCGATACATCTCACACTTTTGTTTCATTTATTTTGTCTAAGCGGCCCATTATTATAGTTGTGCTTAATTGTTGGCGCTGGGTCTCTATGCTGGTGTAACGCATCTGTCAAAAAAAGTCAGCGTAGGATTTTTATTATTATTTTAGGACCGATGCAGAGAAATTGTGTGAAAAAAGAAACAGGCCCTTCAGTGATACAGTGTAAAACACATAAATTAACACTTAATACCTTAACCCTCTGGGGTCTAAGGGGTTTTTGGGGTCCTTGAGATGTTCTGACATGCCCTGACATTTGTGATTTTTTCAGTTGCTTATAAACATATTAATGGCAAAGGTGTAATTACACTATATTTAGCACAAACAGGGCTATCATAATATGTGAGCAACGTGCATGTACATGTTTGTATTTTTGAGAGAATAATGTTTATGCATGGTTATTGAAAAAACTAAAAACTAAAGTTTCTGAAATAAGGCCTGTACTGTTCTCGCTGAGGTGTAACAACTCCAACTAAACAGTGAGCTAAACTCTCTCTATTCATGAACATGAAGAAATCAGAAATTCTTTGTATGCAGATTTATTTTCTTCACATTGTACTGAATCCATACATATGAGATGAGTGATTAGAAATGAGAGAGTGAAACTAGAAAACAAACAGCAAAATATTGTAATTAGCTAAGCCACATAGCTTTCATGAACATTACTTTTACAGCACAAAATCAAATGCTTAAAAATTAACTTAGTCAGAACAAAGATTATATACATACAAGCGATGCTTCTGCTGGGGAATCAACAGGCAGGATGAATTTTCTCTGTCGAAATGACTGTCTGCATTTTTTAACCAGTCTGCCGTTTTTTCGCGTTTCTAATGCGGTTTCCTACTTCCTGTTTTAGCTCAGTTAACAAACGTCAAAATAAGAGTCTGCATGAAACTGAAAGTATACCAAAATTAAAAGCATAAAAATTAAACTTAAATGCCTGAAGGGCAGAACACTCCCCGTCTGACCTTAAAGGTCACTATTAACTATCAAATGTCTCTGAATCATCAGTCTTCGGGCAGAAGAAGAACTACTTCTGACACTGGTCTTAAGAACACCTTCGCAGAACCTTGATCTGATGTCCTGAGCTCCACCTTCCTTACTTTGCTGTCTCTCCCAGGGAAGACAGCTGTGATCTTTGCCATAGGCCATGCGTTACGTGCAGCTTGACTGTCCTTCAGAAGCACAATATCCCCTTCTTTCAGGTCCCTTTGAGAATCTCTCCATTTCTGGCGGACTTGTAGGGTGGGGAGAAACTCCTGACGCCAGCGGCGCCAGAATCTGTCAGCGAGAGCTTGGACTTGTTTCCATTGTCTGCTGAGAAGATCCTTGTCTGTGAAATCTCCCTGCGGTGGGGCAACCCCAACCTTCTGGGTAAGTATCATTGCAGGAGACAATATGAACGGTGACTCTGGGTCAGTGGAGACTGGAATGAGAGGCCTGCCATTGATTATCGCAGTCACTTCCATCATGAATGTGCACAGGACGTCGTGGGTAAGTTGGATGTTCTCTTGAAGCAGGATTGCATCGAGGATCCGTCTTGATAAGCCTATCATACGTTCCCATGACCCACCCATATGGGATGCATGAGGAGGATTAAACACCCATGAGCACCCTTGTTGACTCAAGAAGTTCTGCACTTTGAAGTCAGGTTGTTGTCGGCTTAATCCTAGCTCCTTTGCAGCAGCCACAAAGTTTGTTCCGCAGTCCGATCTTATCTGCTTTGCAGGTCCCCGTAATGCAAAGAAACGTCTCAATGCATTGATGCAACTGGACGTGTCTAGGGAGTTAATGATCTCAATGTGCACGGCTCGGGAGCTCATACAGCAGAAGAGCATCGCCCATCTTTTGCTTTGGGCCTGTCCACCTTGTGTACGCCTGGAGACGATTTGCCACGATTTGTCCAAACACATCCACTCCTACATAGGTGAAGGGTGGACATGTGTGCAAGCGTTCTGGAGGCAAGTCTGCCATAAGCTGTTCCTCTGTTCTTCGGCGTAACTTTCGGCACACTACACATTTGTGCAAGACAGAGGCAATAAGTCGTTTTCCACCTATGACCCAGAAGCCCGCTGCTCTAAGGGCCCCTTCAGTGAAGTGGCGGCCTTGATGCTTTACCTCTTCATGATACTGTCGCACCAACAGCAGAGCAACGTGGCTGGTCTTGGGCAAGATGATGGGTTTTTTTTTCTGAGTGCTCAAGTCAGCATGTTTTAATCTGCCACCAACACAAATCAGATCACCTTCAAGAACAGGTCTGAGCTTATGAAGAGAACTGTCCTTGGTTACAGCTTGTCCAAGCTCAAGAACTGCAAGCTCTTTTGCATAAACATCTTCCTGTGCTGCTCTGATGATGATATGTCTCGCCTGAGACAACTCATCCGGAGTACGTGGGAGGTTGCAGAGATGCCATCCTTTACATTCACTGGACTTGTTGTGTCTGTAAGCGCTGGCTATGTGGATGAGTAGGGCAATAGCCCTGGTGAGGGAGCGCATACATGAAAACCGCTGAAACCGCATGGTGGTAAGACCTCGGTTTTGAGTCTGAGTAAGAAAAGTACTCACTTCAGGTCGTATTTCCATGTCTGATTCTGGGTTGACAAGTTCAAACGTCCTGTTTGTATCTGTGTCAGATGGATTTGGTTTGTGTAAAAAGGCTGGTCCCGTGAACCACATAGTCTTTGTCAGTTGGGACGCAAGAACTGACCTGGATGCATGGTCAGCCGGGTTGTCCTCTGTGTTGACGTAGAACCATTGGTTAGACCTTGTGGATTGACGAATTCGTCTGACTCGATTGTGAACGTAGACGTAGAAGCGTTTTGTCTGATTGTAAATGTATCCAAGCACAACCTTGCTGTCACAATAGAACTTGATCTCATCAAGCTTCAGGTCCAGTTCATCTTGGATGAGTTCGGCGACTTCCACGGCTAATACTGCGGCACACAATTCCAACCGAGGAATGGTAGGTTCAGACTGTGGTGCCAGTTTGGTCCTTCCTAAAATGAATCCTACTTCGACTTGTCCCTCAGCTTGAATGGTCCTGAGATATGCCACAACTCCAATGGCTTTTGTGGACGCGTCGGAGAACACACATAGCTCTGTGTGTACAGCATTGGAAAGTGACGTTGCTGTGTAGGAACGTGGGATATGCAGCTTACTTTAGTCATGGAGTGACTCACGCCATGCTTCCCATTGCTTTAACTTTTGTTCCGGAAGAGGATCATCCCAGTCACATGTGTTTACACTGAGTTCCCTCAAGAGACTTTTGCCTTCAATAATCACCGATGCGACCATGCCTAAAGGATCGAAGACACTATTCACTGTTGACAGAACTCCCCTGCGAGTGAAGGCTTTCCTGTGCTCTGAGACTGTGAATGTGAAAGTGTCTGTCGTTGTCTCCCACAGCAGTCCCAAACTGCGTTGCACTGGTGTAGCTTCACCACTCAAGTCAAGGTCTTTCAGAACTGCTCTGTCCTCTGGTGCAAAGGCCTGAAGGACAGCTTCACTGTTTGAGGCAAACTTGTGAAGCCTCAGGTTCGATTCACTGAGAGAAGTCTGTGTTCTCTGTAGCAGACTGATGGCTTCAGCCTCAGTTGGCACACTGATGAGCCCATCATCTACGTAAAAATGATGTTCAACAAACTGGACCGTGTCTTCTCCGTATTTGTGTGCACCTTCATGGATGGCTCTCCTTAGTCTGTAGATGGCTACGGATGGTGACGGACTGTTGCCGAAAACATGAACCCTCATCCTGTAGTCGATAATATCCTTAGACATTTCATTGTCTCTGTACCACAAAAACCTCAGGTAGTTCCTGTGGTCTCTGCGGACAAGAAAGCAGTGGAACATCTGCTGTATGTCAGCGATCACTGCTACCTGTTCCTTACGGAAGCGGATCAGCACCCCAATGAGTTAGTTATTGAGGTCTGGGCATTACAGAAGAACACCATTTAGAGATGTACCGAAGTACTTTGCGCTGGAGTCAAACACCACACGGATGCTTCCAGGCTTTTGCGGGTGGTAAACTCCGAAAGTAGGCAGGTACCAACACTCTTCATTCTCCTCCAGTGGAGGAGCCACTTCTGCATGTCATTATCTTTATCCCTTTTTCTAATTTGGCTCGTTAAAACACATGTAAGACAAGGACCGTACATATTAAGAATCACAGACGATTGGGTGAAGTTTCAAGGTGTGAATCGTTTCTTTTAATGAAACATATGAGAGAGCGCACCAACAATAAACAATAAATCAAACTAATAGCACAGGTAGGGCAGCAAAAGGAAAACAGAAAACCTGACTATCTAACTCTGTAGGCAAGATCTTATCTGCTCCCGAAGAAAACAACAAACAGAGTGAGTCTTCCGGGCCACTGCTTTCCTACGCTGTGTTAACTAAATAATAAAAGTGATCAAAGAAAATACCCACTACCTGGCTTGAAAATAACAAATAAAAACTCAGTCCGTGATCTGGAACAGATCGTGGACTACTCGCCATGAGGCAAGAAACCCCAGCTGTCACTGATCAGAAGGGTGGAGGCAGCTAGAGCAGCGAGCGTCGCGAGAGCAGAGAGAACCGAGAGAGAGACCAGCCTCAATTCCGGACCGGCTTAAATACGGGGTTTCCCATGACGTCATTCATGACTGCACCTGCGATCTCAGATAGAACGATTAACATTCAGCAATTTAAATCACCACCACATAACAGTTGTCAAATATTTTCTTCATGAATTCTAGAAACTGGTCTCTCATCTCAGCTTTTCTCCGCAGCGTTTTCTCCAGGGAGGCAAAGCGAGTGAAAACCTGTTCGCGGTTGTTGGACAAGCGTTGACGGGGAACTCTAAAGGGGAGAGGAGCGACCCAGTTGTTTGACGTGTCTCTATACATTTCTTGGTCCATGATTTCCAAAAAGATTGTGTCCTCCATGGACTGGGCAGGTTTGTTGTCAGACTCAGTCTCTCTGAAGACATGTAGTCCAAGGGCCTCCAACGATGCCTTGTGTGGTTTATTGTTCTTCTCCGTGCCATGGGACACATCTTCAGTCAGCTTCATGAAGCCTTTACATGGTCTGAGAATAGAGGGTCGGCCATTCTCTAGCACACTTGTCTTGAATGCACTCACAGCTGGTTTGTGTGCATTTCCTAGGCACACGTCTCCTACCAAGACCCATCCCAAATCCAGTCTTTGTGCAAAGGGGGCGTTGTGAGGTCCGCTCACTTGCTGTCGGACTTTATGGACTCTCACAATGTCTCTGCCTAGCAAGAGGAGGATTTCCGCCTCGGGGTCGAGTTCTGGTATGTGTGCTGCTACACTCCGTAGGTGTGGATGATGACGGGCTGCATCAGGCGTCGGTATTTCAGAGCGATCAATGAGAATGTCATTACACTCAATTAGCGGTGGTAGCAATAGGCTAGTCTGCCCCTTAAGCGATTCGACCTGTAAACCCTCTGCCTTTCTGCCTGACGTCTCAACCAATCCGGCACAGGTCTTCAGTGTGTAAGGGAATGGTTGGCCCTCGATGTTGAAAAGCTCGAAGAAATCTGAACGCACCAGTGAACGGTTACTTTGATCATCCAAAATAACGTACATGTTGGTTGCCTTTTCACGTTGACCTTGAGGGTATATTCGTACCAAACAAATCTTCGAGCAGGATCTTGCTGTACGATCTGGATCACATACCTGGGTGCAGTGTGAGGAGATGGCTGTGCTGTCGCTAGCATGTTCCTCTTCCTCCCTGCCATTATCTGGTGGGGGTGTAGGCCTTCTGTAGACTTGAGGTGGTGGACCTGGATGCATAGCAGCATGATGTCGCTCGCTGTCGCACTCCAGGCACTTTACTGCTACCTTACAGTCTCTTGCAAGATGACTAGCTGATATGCAGCACTTGAAACAAATTCCATTCTCCTTGAGAATTCTCTTTCTTTCTTCAAGAGTCTTCCCTCTAAATACTCTGCATTTCCTTAGCAAATGTGGTTTGTTGTGAATCGGGCAGTTTTTCTCTGGCCCACCGGGCTTTCTCTCAGGTGAGTTCATAGGTGGGTCTTTACCTGAAGAGATGTCTGTCTTGTGAACGGATATTTTTCTTCCATAATTATTTGAGACTACCTTGTCTGACTTCAGTCCGTTGTTGCTGGTGTATAGGATGAAACTGGGATCATTCCTCCGGCGTGATTCGTCGCAGATGAAATCGGCAAAGTAATCGAATGGGGGGAAGTAGCCGTTGTTATCTTCTTTAAATTGTGAGCTGTAACAACAATGACTTATGTTAGGGAATTAATTAGCTCAAATTAGCATTAATGTGAATATGCATATGTTGCTTACATGAATTAAATGATTCCCAAATAGGCAATAGGTCAAAACCTCGGCTTATATCAGAGATTACACAATTACTTGTAGTACTCACTGATATAGACGGGTAGAATATGATCAATTAGGGGAAATTTTAGGTAAATTTTGAAGAAGGTTCATTTATTGTACAAACTGTACGTCCAGCACACAGAATGTACAATTTCTGAACAGAAATCTAACGTCTTTAACACCGATAGATAACACTTTTCCTGTGGCCATAAAGAAAATAATTATCTTAGTGTTTTAGACCATTTGAAATTTCTTTCAATAGTAACATTGATCGTAGAGCTTTAAGAGGTAAAAATCTGCACTACTCAGGGACTCAGTATTGATACAAAACAGGCAATCTCAATTCAAATGATTTAACAAAGTTTATTTAAACGATCTAACGGTTACAGATACTATTTCAAATCACACAGGAGTAAATATGCATAAACAAAACAATATACGATCGCAATAAGGAATACAACAAAATAAGCGTAAGAATCAAAGGTTAACTCAGGGGAAGGAAAAGGGAGAATATAAAAGAGAGAGAGAGATGAGAAAGAAAGAATAAGGGAATTTTAAGAATGGCTTTGTGTGCGTGTACAACGATAGCGTGGTAAGAAGAGGTGTGTGTGTGTGTGTAGGAGCACGCCTTTAGCAGCACGTGGTCGTGTGTTTCTGTCTAGGAACACGTGATTATGTGTGCGTGTATGTGTGTGCGTATGTGTAGATGTGTGTGTAAAAGAATTTAGAGATAGGTAGAAACAGCTCAGTCATTCATAACAAAACCCCAATAGGCACAGTAAATTTAGACACTTTAAACAGCATTTCTTTCAGATTGCAAATTAAGGTCTACGTTACGTCTGAGTTGTAGATCGGCCCTCTTTGTGTGGTCTTGTCTGTGTTGGACGGAAGCGGAGTCACGTGATTACCGCGTCTGGTTGCTATAGCGACTCGAAGCGAGTGAAACTCAGCAAAATGATCTTTAGCTTTAAGTTGGTTTCTTGGGTTGGTTGAAGAAGACTATCAAACTGAAGTAAAGTAGTTTTAAGGAAATAAAAATTGGAAGAAAATGAAAATAAAAGCAAGCGAAGATTTCCTTGAAGGAAGGAGGCGTGGTCTTCTTTCTCTCTCTGGCAGACTGCGATTGAGAGGAGGGAGGCATGATATTTTAAAGGGGCCCAACTCACGCCCTCTCACGTATGTGAGCCAATGGTCCTTAACGGCGGGTCGGGTCCACCTCCTGACGTTTCGAGGGTCGATACGCCCCTTCCGACTAAGTATTGAAAAGAAAAATTCGTTCCTAACATTAATAACACTGGTATTAATAAGAGAATGTATCCTCTGATATTCTGTGTTAAAGATTCGACACCGTTGGGATTTATGGAGCAAGACGATACCATGAATGGCAATTCTATGACCTAGTTACACAGATACATGATTTTTCGCGATTATAGTCACATCAAATGGATTACAAATCAATAAAGCTATATAGGCATAATATTTGGGATAAGGGATCATGCATACATCAAGAGAATACATTTTAAACATTTCACAAGATGATTTTGATTCACACGTGTAGGATCGGTGTGTGTTTCTGTGTGTGTTGGAACAGAGTCACTGAAAGTTCACCATGCTGCTGAACTTTTGCTCTTGGAGCCGCGGGGTGATGGTTTATGTGTGTGTGCTGGCTTGGGTTGATTAGATTATCAGTTTAGCGCATCTGGTTGAACAGAGTCTGGTTGTTTTCTGACGTGTTAAATGAGTGTCTAAATGTAAATCAAGGTCCGAGAAAAGCCCTGGGGATTCTCTCGAGATTGCTCTTATTGGTCAGCGGATGTTCGCCGAGCCATAAAACAAAAGGTCCTTATTGCTTTAGCAGTAAGAGATCTCTGTTTTCAGATAGGCAGTCAATGATTTACACCATTTGTTGGCGCCGTTGGGTCTGCGCGTCCTGCAAGGAAGACTCTTGAGACAATAGAGGTGTTTGTGGATTAGAATGCCAGTGATTTGATTAGGTCTCAGACCAAAGGGGGTTTGATCACAGGTTTAAATTTAGTAATTTAAACATATAGAGAGAGGGCTGGTGATCTGACCATCTCCTTTGCGTTACAGAGCCAACTGAGAGCCATTTCTCCTGTAGCCCGTGAGGGAGTTTCTCTACGATGGGCCCAATGCCTCTGGCGGTATCCAGGTAGGCCAATCCTGTGAGGTAACCTTCTTCTCTGGCACCCTGGATTTCCATAAGAAGATTGCCTAAGTCTCTCAGCTTCCCATAATCTTTGGTTGATATTCTTGGGAATTCATCCAATCTCTTAAAAAGAGACTTCTCCATTACTTCAGGCGCTACGTAGCACTCTTGGAGGCGATCCCAAGCCTTTTTAAGTGCTACATCTGGATTCCCGACATGCACAGAGCGAATCCTTTTGATGTGTTTCACAGACTCTGGTCCGAGCCATTTAATCAGCAAATCTAACATTTCAGTAGAGGTGAGTCCTAAGCCTGTAGTAGCATTGCTAAATGATGACTGCCATGCTAAATAATTTTCAGGTTTATCATCGAATCGGTAGAGACTTGTACTCACTAAATCACGACGAGCCAGGTATCGTGCCAGGTGTTCTGTTTCAGGTGTCACACTTGGGTTGGATGATGCATACACAGGCACGTATGATGGCGCTGTTGCTTTAAGTGGTGATTTGTAAGGATGATGTGTTGTCTTGGGTTTTGCGGGGTGTCCATTGTCTCTAGCAGGTGTTGTGTGAAGTCCACCGTCTCTAATGGGTGCTCCATGATGTCCATCATATCTTACCAGACCTGTATGACCTCCATTAAGTGGTGTGCTGATGTGGGTTACATCCCTGAATTTAGCATGGTTGCTGAAGAATGGCTTTGTCAGTGCTGTGTTATACTCAGATGGTCTGTTATGGGTTTCAGCCTCTTCTTGCCCATCCACTAACTTTAAGTTGCGTTCTGCTGGAGGATTCAATGTGACGTAGCTCCCTTCTGACAATGTTGCATGGGCAGATGCTTGAGTTCGTGGTACATTATGTTCAGCTTGTGCTTCAACATATTCATTAGTGCGTGTTAGAATTTCAATTTGTAAATTTGCTTGAGAAGATACATCGGTCTTGATTGAACCTTCTAGATCTAGTTCGGCTGCTTCTAATGCCTCGGCTTGGGCAATAGCTGCGGCTGCCTCTCTTTGAAGTTCAAGTGCGCCTAGTTCGGCTTCCAGCTTTGCTTTTCCTAATTGTAGCTCTGCTTCCTTCTCTGCCCTTTGTACCTTCAGCTCTGCTTCTTTCTCAGCAAACGCTGCTCGTGCCTTCGCCGCCTCTGCTTTAGCACGCGCCCTTAATGCTGCACTCGACGCCGATGAGTGAGAGCTCCTTGATTTTCTTGTGCGCAGATGCATTGTCAGTCCTTTCTGATTCCATTTTACTCATCTTGCTTATCTACTTGCTTCTCAAGATGTTGAAAACTCCAGCTGGATTACGCTTTTTCACTGTACTGTTCTCTCTGAGGTGTAACAACTCCAACTAAACAGTGAGCTAAACTCTCTCTATTCATGAACATGAAGAAATCAGAAATTCTTTGTATGCAGATTTATTTTCTTCACATTGTACTGAATCCATACATATGAGATGAGTGATTAGAAATGAGAGAGTGAAACTAGAAAACAAACAGCAAAATATTGTAATTAGCTAAGCCACATAGCTTTCATGAAACTTACTTTTACAGCACAAAATCAAATGCTTAAAAATTAACTTAGTCAGAACAAAGATTATATACATACAAGCGATGCTTCTGCTGGGGAATCAACAGGCAGGATGAATTTTCTCTGTCGAAATGACTGTCTGCATTTTTTAACCAGTCTGCCGTTTTTTCGCGTTTCTAATGCGGTTTCCTACTTCCTGTTTTAGCTCAGTTAACAAACGTCAAAATAAGAGTCTGCATGAAACTGAAAGTATACCAAAATTAAAAGCATAAAAATTAAACTTAAATGCCTGAAGGGCAGAACAAGGCCACAAAACACATACTAAATATGTGACAATAAGACTTTTGACTAATGGATGACGTTGCCTAGAGTTTTCTTCAAAATGATGTGAAAATCATCCTGCCTAATCATTCACATAACACAATACATTGATTTAAATCTTGTAAAACACTTTTTGTTTGGAAAGGCAATATGCGCAAAGGCGTCAACCATTCCACACCATCATGCATATTTAGTGATTCACACCTGAGACAATGGGGCCCGCATACATAATGAGCCATTCATTCAGGTGTGTCACCTATAGCCACAAGAAAGAATGCAAGAGCATTGGTTCACAGTTGGAAGCATCTCAATTTTATTTTATTTTTCCACAAATTGTGCTTGCAAATTGTATAATATCCAAGGAAAACATGTCTAGTAATTGTGCAGTTAATTCTCATAATGTATTCTCAGTTTTGGAATATGTATCCTCTCCCCAAATTTGTCAATAATAAAACACAATAAAAATTATTTAAAGAAAAGGCTTATATTGACCTTTTAACATTTGTTCACCTTGTAAATATATAAATATATATATATATATATATTTTTTTTTTTTATTATTAAAAAGGTTACAATTACAACAACAATTTAAGTGTAATCTTTCTTTGTAAAAACTAAAGTATACATTTTATCATACATATTTCAAAGTTAAGGATTCATTACTTTGAATATAGCCTACATTGACAAAACATGCTTAATTTAACATAGCAAAAATATATAATCTATCTAAAACTAGTCAAGGAAATGTTGTCTTTCATATGTCTGTAACATAGGTCTTTCGTTTTTATTATAAGGAATATAAATGTTAATTTGCAGTTTAACACGTTGCTTATACAAATACATTTTATTTCAACATATTTCAGTCGATTTTTACTCATCTCAGTATAGCAATACAGTTTGCTAAAAGCAGATCATTCATTCACACAGAAACGCGAGTGTGCGAGCTGTGGTAAACAGCGCATCTCTGCCGTTCATTCATTCACACAGATGAAGAAACGCGTTTCACTTGAGAATGAAAAAAAAACAGTATTCCTCAGCTCAGCTGCATCTGCTCCTCGAAATCCAAGCACTGTTCTGAGGTACATTTTCCATTACTATTATTATTCCTCACAGCGCTGCGAGACGGTGTATAAACTTGATGTGTTTTCTCGAGCTGATATGGGGGCGTTCACAGTTTGCACGGATCGCCTCATTCATTTGCGTTTGAACAGCGCGCGCTCTCTGTAGGCGGAGTCACATTATAAGTAATTAGCTGAGATGAGAACGACTGACATCTCTCTCTTTTCATAAAGATTACATAAACAGAGAATATTTGTTTTTTATAAAAATGACTTCATTTAAAAGAAGAGAATTCAAGCTTCATGCCTGTGTGTCTGTGTCTCTGTTTGACTGAGTATTCGCTGAGTTATGGTTCATTTTCGGACGCGTTTCAGATTTGACTTCACTGACCGTGAGGAGGCAGAACTCGCATCACGTTTATTTTTCTTTATTTGGCGAAAAGCACAACACTTTGTTTTTATTGTGAGTACACACAAAAATAATACACACTTAACAGGATCGATTGATGAATGAAACTTGTTTGTAAAATCAAAGTCAACAGAGAATTTGGTGTCTCGTTTCAACTGATAAGGAAAAAAGCGAGCAGATCACGCCGGCGTGATTGTCGACCTCTGAGGGTTAATTGACTCTCCTAATGCAGTCCCTTGCAAAGCATGCTGGGAACTCCAGATCCACGGCCCAGGGCTGCGTAAGCCTGAAGTAGATTGTAGAGCACACGGGGAAAGATGTGGGCAGTTTATGATAATGTCTAATGTTCAGTTCTGTTGGACATTTGGAGTTGTTTCTGTTATTGAATGTTGTGGTTTGTGCTGAAGAGTAGCGCTTGTGCTCAGACTGTGGACTCTCAGTGTTTTATACTCACTGACATCTGACTTTATATAGTGATTCATTATATACAGTGTGCATAATGATGAACAACACTGTTAATCCAACTAAACATGTGAACTAAACTAAACTATATAATTACAACATTATATAACAAATCTGTAATTAAAACTTGTAATGGGCATGTTGCTAATTGTTATAATGCTGTCTCTTAAGGAACTGTTGATGAATGCTGTATTGGATAGACTCCATGCTCGACTATCTGCTTAATCGACCACCAGTTGATTTAGATTTTTTGGAGTTTGCCTGTTCCCAGGAGCTAGTGTTTTTAAGTGCACTGTCAAGCCAGGAGGATTTGTTTCCACATGCTGTAATGGATGGAGAGGTTGTACAGGTGATTGGTGAGATCAACAACAATCATGTGTGTACGAACAACACTCTAGACTTTGAATCTGGCAAGCTTGGGCGACCAAGAATAGTTTTGTCAGAGGACCGTATTGAGGAACTAATAGCCATGTCTCCACCAGTGCCGTGTGTTGCTGAATTGCTGGGAGCGAGCACAAGAACCATACGCCGGAGAGTGTCAGAAACAGGACTGTCAGTGAAAGACACATACCGTGGGGTTCCAGATGAGGAGCTGGACACATTAGTCACAGCAGTTAAATCCAGACATCCTTATGCTGGATAGAGGATGGAGAAGGGTTTGCTGCAGGCTGAGGGTCATGGAGTGCTGTGGGAAAGAATCCGGGCCTCCACGCACAGAGTCAACTGTGCAGGCATCATCTCCCGGCTGACACAGTTGGGATGTGTGGTTCGGTGAACATACTCTGTGCCTAGCCCAAGAGCACTGATGCACATTGATACTGATCATAAGCTCATTCGGTGTGTGTATAATCATCCTAAATTATTCAAAGAAATGTTATTAGGTAGGGGTGTGACGAGACGCTTACTCCACGAGACGAGACGAGACACGAGATTGGGTTCACGAGAACGAGACAAGACGAGATTTTTACACAATTTTTAAGAAATCCTCAATGATGAAATATATAAATGGAAAATAGTCTTTTATTCAACTGAAAATCACAAAATGCAAAACAATTTAGGTGCATTTTGAAATTAACTTGTAATGAATGTTATTTTACTTATATTTTAATGAATTCTATGCAGTAAAGGACATGCAAACACTGCAAAATGTTTTGCTATAAACTCTACCGTCTGGCTTCTCCCCAGTACGATTTCACATGAGAGATCTAACTCCTTTCCACAAATCGAAAATAAAAAAAATAAAACGGTATAAATAAAATAAATATAAATAACTGAAATAATACTTTAAATGCAAACAGTAAGTGTGTATCCATAATCAAAGTACTGCTCTCTCAAAACTACAAGTTCAAACAGAAACAAATTTTTTCTTCAAGCATGAAAAAGAGATAAATTAACTACACAGAACAGCCTAAGATATGGTCATGTTCTTTTTCAAGAATATAAGCATGTCGACGATTTCTGGCAACAGTTGAGACCTTTGGGCAGTAACTAGGGCTGCACGATATGAGGAAAAGCTGCGATGTGCGATAATATTGTTTAATATTGCGATGTCGATATGACTTGTTATATGTGAATGTTAGCTATACTGTTCCCCTGTCTTAGTGCTTTAATAGGTTCTTTGTGTGATAGGTCAAACGTTTATTACCTGCCTGGTTCAGATTACACTATTTTAGCGCGATTTTGGCACGATCCGTTTCGTGGAGATTCGTAAAGGACAACGGGCGTCGGGACGCAAGATTCGATCGTTTCGTATAGTGTGTGATAGTGGGCGACAACCTACGCGTCTGCGATGCTTCAGGACATCACGACAGAAAGACTCATGTTTAATTTTAACGGTCCTCCACGACGGGTTGAGTGAGTGAGTGAGAGTGCAAGGGACAGTGAGTGTGTGTGTGTGTGTGATTGGCCCGGCACACAAATGATTTTAAAGTGGCAGGGGCATCTTCAATACTAATTTCACCCTCACGCTCCATCACACTGACATCACAACAACTCACGAGACAAAGTTTCACCTCGACGAGAAATCTCGTCGCGTTTTAATCTCGCGAGATCTTGTAACACGAGATCTCGTCACACCCCTATTATTAGCTGAGCTTTTCTTTTCATTGTTTTTTACTTTTCTCCAAAACAGCTTCAACACTGTGATCTTCAGGGGCATTGATGGTTTCTCTAGAAAGGTATTTAAATGTGAACAAAGGGCTATTCTGCACTGAAGTAAACCAAGTATTACTAGCAAACTTAGTCATTGCTCGAGATCTATAACATTTATATTGCATATTGATGTCAGAATCACATATTATAAAAAACAATATATATATTTTTTAACGCAGATCATGTATCTTGGTGTTGCAACCAACAATCTGGCTTCAACAACCCTTTACTTCTTCCAGTGCTCAGTTGAGAGATTTGGTCTTCCACTCAGGTGAATGTTGGCTTTGATTCAGTTTGCTTTTGGTCTAGAGCAGTTTCAAAGCCAGCTCCAGTCCATTGCCCTGCATTAGCTGCTTCAAGTGTGTTTGGTTAAAATCTGAATTTAAACTACTTTACAGTGTAGTAGTGGGAAGTTCGGATCATTTTACTGACTCGGATCTTTTAATCTCGTTCAGCAAAATGAACAAATCTTTTTTTGAGTCATTTCGTTCATTTCAGCAGAATATAATTAAAATGTCAAGTTAAATAGCCCAACACATCTAGTACTTACGAAAATGTTGATTACATTTGGAAAAATTAAAAATAAACTTGCAGCCAAAGCCAAATTAAAAGAAACCGAAATGTTTAATTAATTGATTAGTTGGGTCTTAAGTTCAGGCTAATGACTTCTGTTAGTTCACCTCACCTCCTGATCCAAGACGTTCTTTCTTTTGCAAATTTATCATGTCTGTTCCCCACCTCGTGTCTTCGGGTTCGGACTTCGAGACGTTACGTTAGTTCAGTCGACTCGTCAGTGTGTCTGATCTGGGCAGTGTGACACAGCCCCATTTATGCATTTGAATGCACTGCAGGACCGGTCCGGAAAGAGAAATGATTAGTTCATCACAATAAAAACACACCACAGATGCACAAGTTTATTGCATTTTTATTTTGATAATTTTATGTTAATTCCTATATATAAAACAATACACATTCAGACGCAGTCAATAATACGAATCTAATGTTGTATTTGTAGCGAGATACCAGCGGTCACGTGACAAAAGAACGAAGGACTCAGACCCAAAAGACTCGAAAGATGAACTAATCATTTGTTTTTCTGGTACTGACAGCATAGTCTCTATGGGACTGACAGGAAGAACGAAAGACTCGGACCTGGCCGAACCCGAAGACTCGAACTAATCATTTCTGTTTCATATACAGAACCTATGGGATGTTGCGTGCATGCGCAGTCAACACAAAATTAACGAATCACTCTCTGAGACAACTCAGTAGTCCCGAGTCATATTATTATGATTGTATGATTGGAAAAGCTTCTCCAACCTTCATATACATAAGTAAATGACTTTTCAGTGTGTGTGTGAAGACATTCTTAAAAAGCCTTGAACAGTTTCACAGCTCAGGACAAAGCAGCGACTCACACAGAACTATAGGATATAGGGGCAAATTTGACAAGCTATAATAAATGATCTGGATGGTATTTTGATCTGAAACTTCACAGACACATTCTGAGGACATCAGAGATTTATATTACATCATGTGAAAATGGGCATTATAGTTCACCTTTAAATTGTTACCGATATTTCCCACCCTAAACATAAATTAATAATAAACAATAAACGATCATGTGAAATTCAAATATCATGTAGTGTGTCAAAATAAATAATCTGGTAACATGTTAACAGTTAGACATTAATATAACAATAAATGCATGATAGATTTCCATCAGCTTGATAAAATACCAGCAACTTGTGCAAATACAAACTTAAAACAATCAAAATGATGAACGTGTATATCTCTACTTGAAAATCAGAGCCATAAGCTTGAACACACACAGCTTTTTATGATTCGAGGCTCACAGTAACTCAGATTGTTTAGTGTATCGAGCACATGGACTGAGTCTGAAATTACAGAGTAGGTACTTATTTATTTTTAAAGAGTAATTACTGGTAACGCTTTAGATTACAGCCCGGAAAGTACTGCGTAATTAAAATGAAAGTACAGTGTAACTTTCGGTAATTACAGTGTACCTATAAAGTACTTACGTGTAAGTATAGGGGAACAATATGTAAAGTCTTGGGAATAAAGGGGTAACAACCAGGAAAATACTGCGTAATTAAAACGAAATTACAGTGTAACTTTCGGTAATTACAGTGTACCTATAAAGTACATACGTGTAAGTATAGGGGAATAATATGTAAAGTTTTGGGAAAAAAGGGGTAACAACCAGGAAAATAACAAATTAGGCAAATTATTTAGACTAAGTATTTTAGAATCTTACTTTTGGGAGCAATTTAGTGAGTACATACACTGCACCTTTTTGTAATAATAGTGTATAAAAATACATAAAGGCTTTTTTTTAATTACGGGGTACATATCAGTGCATTTTATAAAGTAGGCTAATTTGTTATTATTGCAAAGGTGCACTGATTAAGTTTCAAGGCAAGTAAAACTATTGCAACTTTTTTTTTTTTTTAAATGCTGGGTAAATATACTCTTGTTCCATGTAGTTACAGGGTAAGTATGACATTGCGGGCTGTAAATTAAAGTGGTGCTTCTTACCCTCTTGTTCCATGTAGTTACAGGGTAACTATGACATTGCGGGCTGTAAATTAAAGTGGTGCTTCTTACCCTCTTGTTTCATGTAGTTACAGGGTAAGTAGGCCTACAATAATAACACATGTACACACACACAATCTGATATCACTCGGAAAACTTTATTTGAAAAACAACTTATTTCAAAACGGATTTACAGCACTTTGTTTCTCTTGCTTGGTTTCCTCCTCCTCTTGTTCCTCTTCTTCTTCTTTTTTCTTTCCACTGATAAATCTTAAGAAGGAATCCCATGACATGTCTCTTGCTATTCTGTATTATGTATTAAAAGAAAATACAGTACCGAAATGTCCTCACCATTTACCCTCATGTCATCCGAGATGTATACGAATTTCCTTCTTCAGATTAACACAAACAAAAGTTTTTAGAAAAATAAATAATCTCTGTGAATGCATAGGCTAATGCAAGCTCATGTGTTCCTAAAAGTTGACAACAGCACATACAACAATAACTATAGTAATCCATACGACCCCAATGGATGAATCAATGTCTTCTGAAGTGAAACGATAAGCGTTTGTAAGAAAAATACCTAATATTTAAAAATTTTAAACTGTAGACAATCGCTTCCGACCAACTGTCACCTGCGCGTTCATGAGAGGGTTGATTAAAGCGTGACGTAAGCGCACCGAAAAACCGAATGTCGAATTATTTTTTTATTTTTTTATGTTTTTATTATTGCTCACAACAAAATACAAACAATAATAGATAATACTAATGAAAAACAAACCATGCAGAAGAACAGAGACACAAGTTCTCGCGCGAGTTTCACATCAAACTCCCGCGAGAATGCAATGAACGCTTAAAGCTTCACCAAACGCGAAGCCAAGCCATTCAAGCCGACTCTCATGCACTCGCTGGTGACAGTTGGTCGGTAGCGAAAAGATGAGTAAATTATGAGAACATTTCTGGGTGTACTGTATTTTCTTTTAATACATAATACAGAATAGAAAAAGACTCCTTAAGATTAGGCTAATCAGTGGAACGATAGAAAAAGAAGAGGAGGACCAAGAGGAGGAGGAAGCCATGCAAGAGAAACAAAAAAGGACAAAACATGCTACTTTCTTTCAGGACTTTAGTATTTGAAATGAAAAGTTGATTTAAAAAAAAAAAAAAAAAGAATAAGAAGTGTAACATGTTGTAAATCTGTTTTGAAATAAGTTGTTTTTCGAATAAAGGTTTTCCAAGTGATATCAGATTGTGTGTGTGTGTACATGTGTTTTTATTGTACTTACCCTGTAACTACATGAAACAAGAGGGTAAGAAGCACCACTTTAATTTACAGCCCGCAATGTCATACTTACCCTGTAACTACATGAAACAAGAGGGTAAGAAGCACCACTTTAATTTACAGCCCGCAATGTCATACTTACCCTGTAACTACATGGAATACTTACAGTCTAAATAATTTGCCTAAATAATTTGTTATTTTCCTGGTTGTTACCCCTTTATTCCCAAAACTTTACATATTATTCCCCTATACTTACACGTATGTACTTTATAGGTACACTGTAATTACCGAAAGTTACACTGTAATTTCATTTTAATTACGCAGTATTTTCCTGGTTGTTACCCCTTTATTCCCAAGACTTTACATATTGTTCCCCTATACTTACACGTAAGTACTTTATAGGTACACTGTAATTACCGAAAGTTACACTGTAATTTCATTTTAATTACGCAGTACTTTCCGGGCTGTAATCTAAAGCCTTACCTAATTACTTCAAGACCGCTAAGTATTTTCTTCATAGTATGAGTGTGTGTAGTATGAATGTTATCTGGATGTACTACATTCGTCATGATGTTATTGTCTTGTGACCTACTATCGTCAGTTGCGTCTCTTCACTGTCATTCATAAATCCTCTCCTGTGGCCTCATGGGATAGTAAAGTGTCCATCATACACACACTTCATAATCTCACTGGAAGAAGTAGATCATCCAGGGACTTTTTACCTGTTGTTTTATGAGTGAATTCAGACATACTACTTTAGTCACAAATTATATTTCACTTACTATATAGTAGTGAAGTATGTGATGTCAGATGCAGCCACGGTCTTAAAGGAAGGGTGAACAGAAATCGAGCGCATTAGTTCGGACAGGCCACGTAGGCATAGGCTGCGGTCAGCTGTCAAATCGCCCCAACCACTACCAGTCTCCTTTTAGACCGGAGGATATATATACGTGGCACTTCTGCTCTGTAAGCATGCTCAAACTGCTCAAACCCTCCCGCCCTCACCACTGTAAGTATCAAGCATATTTCTTGTTGTCAGCTTCTGGCTGTCGTCTCTTTGTTTCAGATTACCAAGGCTTTCAAGTCCTGGCTGTCACGGATATCATCGCCGAGAGACTGTCATCCTCATAGCCAAGCTACAGTATACGTCTACATGTTAAAACTGTTTTACTTTAAAGACATTACTGAAGTGTCTTAATAATCTGTATATCACTCAAGCTGATGGGTCCATGGGGGGTTAATGCTAAAGCTCTGTATGTCATTAATTATGGAGCAAAAACCCCCATAAGGAACCATACCGCCAAAGATAAATTGTGTTTAATAAACCCAAGTAACTTGAAAGAGAGGTCTTGTCTGAACTCAGTTATGAAAAAGACATGTGACCCTCTAGTGGTGAAGTATGGAAGTGCAATTAAAGAGATCGACTGACATTTTCTCCACATTTTAGTCCAGTTTAGTAAGTGATATAAGATTATATGTTAACTTAGTACATCATAATAAAATAATAAAGTCTGTGAAAGGTTTGATATTGTGTAGTTTGTGATCCTCCATCAGCAGCTGCAGTTTCTCTCAGCTGTATCAGTGCAGTCACTGTGACGTCTGACTGACAGAGGTTTTTGTACGACTCTTTATCACTGTGTGAACACATGCTGACTGTTTGGATAGTGGAAACTCAGACAGTAATAATCTCCTGTATCTTCAGTCTGGACTCCACTGATGGTCAGAGTAAAATCACTGCCAGATCCACTGCCACTGAATCTAGATGGAGTTCCAGTATTACGGGTTGTTGCATAATATATGAGGAGTTTAGGAGCTTCTCCAGGTTTCTGTGAGTACCAGGCTAAGTGAATGATGATGACCAACTGAATGATAATAATAAACATTACTGCTGGTTTTACAGTTTATTCTGACTTCTTCTCCTGGTTGAACTGCTGGTATTGATGGACTCTGAATTACAGTGATCTGTCCTCTACACTCTGGAAGAAAACACAAACAAAAATTAAAATTATATATATGATGATATACAGTAGTATTCCTGTACCGTCTAGTCTTCCATCTCGAAGCCACAAACCGAAGACCAGAAGGAAGTAACTGAAAATCATTACTTAAGGGATGCGACCGATCATTCAAGACAGCACTTGCTTTCCGGTACAGCTGATTTGTATAAATATTTCCTAAATTCCGTTGATTTACTCCTATTATCCTACTCGCCCATTTAACAGTTTGGTTTAAGGAGTTCTTATTCTTCACTGACAGGCTTCCATACCACACCACAATGGAAAATGACATAATAGATTCAATAAAAGCAAAGTAAAACAAAGGGCCCTATTTTAACGTGTCTGAAACGCAAGCATCAAGCGCGAAACGCAAATAACTTTGTGGGCGAGTCTTGGGCGCTGTTGCTATTATACCGGCGGGATAAATGACTCTTGCGCCCGGCGCAAATCTAAAATGGGTTGGTCTGAAGTCGCTTCATTACTCATAGGTGTGGTTTGGGCGTAACGTGAAATAAACCAATCAGAGCGACATCTCACATTCCCTTTAACACTAGAACTACCGGAATTCCATAACTACTAGGTAATGATAGGTAATGATAAACAGGACACACTAATTTAATTCAAATGTATGTGAAAATGTACACACACAAACAGGCTAAGAAAAAAAAAACATGAACATTAGCTAAACAAGAAAACAAAATGCTTCAGAACGATTAGTTTCAGTGAACAAAAAATATTAACAAACAAAATCAGGTTAACTTTGAACGGCGCAAACATCCTGCATCATTGACGCTTACGCACATTCCACACAGGTAAACGCTTTCGCGTGCAGCTCCCACTTTGTCACACTTTGTCACACTTTGTGACATTTGGCATATGTCTCCTTGGTTTTATTTTGTTTGCAGTTCCTCCAGTTGTATGGCTTTTGATTCCATGTGGTCGGAGTGAAGTTCGCTCGCCAGTCGTGTGATGAAGTCCCTCTGCGAAACTTGCAATGTAGCGGACTTATGATATCTATAACGCGTGCGGTCAAAATGACTGTTATGGTCATTCTAGGTAGAAATAGTCAGAACTGTTGTGTGTTTTATGATTTTAATAAAATAACAGTGTCGATCTCTCTGACTCAGGTCGATCGCGCGCACTACATAGTAAACGTGCTCACTCCTCAGTGCCCACAAACACTATGTCACACACGTCATGCGGTTTCTGTAAAACGAAACTCGTGTACGTTCGTTCTGCTCAGGCAGACAATGCGTCAAAAGCAGTAAATGTGCACGCTTCCAGCCCACATTTACTCACAGACAGTACGAGTCCCACGGGACTCGCTCAGCCCTCCCTCACTCGGCTAAGCGCCGTAGCGGGGTCGAGGATGAGCGTTCTGCCCGCTGTGATCAGCGCGCTCCCCGCCTCGAATGTCACAGACATAACGCCTATGTTACAGCACACCGAAGCGCTCTCGTTGCCCAGCCAACAGAGTGTGCTTCGCATCCAACCCTTAGCCATCCATGCAGATGCATGGGCAGCGCTTCCAGGGGTTTCGGGATGGGTGCTAGTCATTATAAGAGAGGCTACTCGCTACAGTTTTATCGACGCCCTCCCCGCTTTAAGGCGCGCGTCGAAACTATGGTGAATTCGGAAGTAGCACACCTACTTCGAGCCGAAAATTTAAAACTGATGAGCAAAAGGGCTGTAGAGCCTGTATCTCTTGCTCAAAGCGAAGGGGGGCTGTACAGCAGATATTTTCTGACCCATACTGGATCTGAGACAGCTAAACAAAGCATTAGTGAAACACAGTTTCAGAATGCTTACAACCAGGAAAATCCTCGCGCATATTCGCAGAGGAGACTGGTTCATGTCAATAGATCTGAAGGACGCGTATTTTTTAAATACAGATAGCGTCACGTCTCAGGCGATGCTTTAGATTCGCCTTCGATGGCCAGATATACCAGTATACAGTCCTGCCGTTCGGCCTGTCCCTGGCGCCTCGCACATTACGAGGTGCTTGGACGCAGCGCTCGCTCCTCTCAGACTCAGAGGCATGCGAGTGCTGAACTATTCGGACGACTGGCTGATTCTGGCTCAATCACGATCAGAGCTCGTGGAACACAGGTCCATTTTACTCGATCACCTCGAGAAACTTGGTCTCAGAGTCTACTGGATGAAGAGTTCACTGAACCCCAGTCAAACGATTTCGTTTTTGGGTATAGTTCTGGACTCACAGTCTATGACGGCGCGGCTGTCGTCACAGCGCGCGCTCGGCATTCAGCGCGCAGCGAGATCTCTCCGCTGCAGCGCGTCCTTCCCGCTCAAGGCGTTTCAGAAGATGCTAGGTCTCATGGCCTCAGCATCACCAGTTCTTTAACTGGGCCTGCTCCGCATGCGCCCCTTGGAGTTCTGGTTGAAAGCGCGGGTACCACGCAGAGCGTGGACTTTCGGTCGGGCTATAAATGTAGTACTGGTGCCCACTATTCAGTGCCCATCCGTACACACAAGCACAGCCCTTCACACAGGGCTCGCGCCCATAAAATCGACTCAGGTCGATCGCGCGCACTACATAGTAAACGTGCCCACTCCTCAGTGCTCAAAAACACTATGTTACACACGTCATGCGGTTTCTGTAAAAACGAAACCTGTGTACGTTCGTTCTGCTAAGGCAGACAACGCGTCAAAAGCAGTAAATGTACTGCGCCTCAAGGTCAACCAGAGCTGTGTTACAGCTCTAGAACCTTGGACAGCGAACGACTGGTACCAATCAGGTGTAAGCCTGTGGACTTCCTCGAGAGTGAGAGTGGTGTCGACGGACGCCTCCACCTCGGGATGGGGAGCGCTGCTCGAGGGCAGCCCGTTATATGGCCTGTGGTCAGAACGAGAAAAGCTCCGACATATCAACTGTCTGGAAATGCTGGCAGTGGAAAACGCGTTGATGCGTTTTCGTCCCCATATCAAGGACCATCACGTCTTAGTCCGTTCGGACAACATGTCTGTGGCCAGGGCGAAACGCCAGGGCGGTCTCAGATCCCGAGATCTGTACAGGTTGGCGGAACGCCTCCTGGTGTGGGCTCAGCACAACTTGCGCTCGCCGAAAGCAGCTCATGTGCCTGGGCTACAGAATCTGGGTCCAAATAGACGGTCCAAGAACAACATTCCCGCGGGCGAATGGTCTCTACACCCACAAACTGTTCAGTTGCTGTGGGAGAGATTTGGCAGAGCGGAAGTGGTCCTCTTCGCGTACCGCGAAAACGCTCACTGCCCCGTGTTCTTTTCCAAGAGCGAAAGCGTGCTGTCCCAGAGGTGGCCGCGCTGCCCGCTCTATGCTTTTCCCCCCGTCTCCCTCCTGCACAGGTGATAGAACGGGTGAGGGAAACGGAATGTTCAGTGCTGCTTATAGCACCACTCTGGAAGAACCAACCTTGGCTCCCAGAGCTGATGCAGCTAGCAGATACTGCCCCGTGGCCGGTGCCATTGAGGAGGGACCTCCTCTCGCAGGCCAGGGGCTCGATTTGGCACCCTCAACCGGAGTTGTGGTCCCTACATGTGGGGGCTCTCAACGGTTACCCGCTGATCTTTCAGTGGGAGTGCTAAGTACTATCACTCAGGCTAGAGAACCGTCGACTCGACGGCTCTATGCCTCAAAGTGGTCGGTATTCTCCAGCTGGTGTATAGCTCGGGGATATTCAACCCTCGACTGTGAGGTGATGGGAGTTCTCTCCTTCCTTCAAGAGCTGTTGGATAAGGGCAGAGCCCCCTCCACGCTCAAAGTATATGTGGCGGCTATCGCAGCGTTCGCTGAAACAACGCTCGGTCAGTCGATAGGAAGGAATGATTTGGTCATCCGCTTCCTCAGGGGAGCTAGGAGGCTGAACCCCCCAGACCCCCATCGGTCCCGATGTGGGACCTCTCTATGGTTTTGGAGGTCATGAAAGGTTCCCCTTTCGAGCCCATCCAGACGATTAGCCTCAGACATCTGTCCTTTTAGACAGCGTTCTTGCTGGCCCTTGCTTCAGTGAAGCGCATAGGTGACCTGCACGCGCTCTCTGTGAGCCCGTCGTGTTTGGAGTTTGGGCCTAATGACTCGAGAGTCATACTCAAACCTAGGCACGGTTATGTGCCAAAATCCCTCAACACACTGTTTCGGGCTCAGGTTATTTCCCTGTCTGCACTGCCGGTGTTAGAAGAGGAAGGAGACCTGAGTTCTCTTTGCCCTGTCAGGGCTTTAAGAGCTTATGTGTTTCGCTCTGTTGTCTTCAGACAGACTGAGCAACTGTTTGTCTCGTTCAGTGGACGTTCCAAGGGAATGGCTGTTTCGAAACAAAGCCTATCCAGATGGATAGTTGACACCATAGCGTTAGCTTACACCTCCAGGGGCCTTCAATGCCCACTGGGTGTGAGAGCGCACTCCACGAGAGGCGTTGCCTCGTCGTGAGCCTGGTCTAGTGGGATATCCTTACAGGATATTTGTATGGCGGCAGGTTGGGCCTCGCCGTCTACATTTATCAGGTTTTATAACCTTTGAGGTTCCCGCCTTACAGGCTAAGCTGTTGTCGGTGTAACTGAATCAGCAGTCTGATTTGAACACTGAAAATGCAAGCGCAGTGCGTTGCTAACTGTCTTACGGGCAGTATTACGTAAGACCCATATTCCCACATTAGTCAAGGTTGGCCTTGTCTAAGTGACGTCATAATATTGCGTCTGCTGCTATATTGGAAACGGAGAGTTTCTCCGCCTGTTCCAGGATTCTCTGAGAGTCCCTTTTGGTGATTGTGCACTGTAAATCCTGGGCTTCGCCTCCAGATTTATGGTTGTTAATCCCTGCACGCACGGCGTCTTATATTGGGTTCCCGCAGCGTCTTAGCTAAGACGCAGTACGAGAGAACTCTCGTAAGAGAACGTACTCGGTTACTAACGTAACCTCGGTTCTCTCTAGTAGAGGGAACGAGTACTGCGTTCCTTGCCGTGCGTACGATTCACTCTGGTTCGCTTCGTCGATGAAATAAATCAAGTGAGTCAGCCTTTTCGAGCTACCTTTATAGGGCTAAGCCACGACTGTTTCGGCGGGAAGTGGCAAGGAGGGCGCGAAGCACCCTCATTGGTCTGATGTTGCATCAGCCTGCGCTCGATAGGCTTATTAATAAGCCTATCGAGCGCAGGCTGATGCAACATCAGACCAATATATTTCACAATTCAACTCAAATGACAGTTTTGAATCTATGACGGTGCCAAGATATTTATAACTCTCCACACGATCCACAACCTGTCCTTTGATAGTCGTAGTGACGTGATCAACAGCGTGCGTTCTAAAATCAATAATCATGTCATCATGTGATCATGTACTACATTTTAAAGCATTGTTTCAATAGAATACCAATGGACTCGCGCAGCTTTCTGTCTTTGGGCACCAGATGTTCCTTCCTCACCCGAAACAAAGGACTAATTTGATTAGATTACGTTGAAGGACTGGTCTTCCTTCTCTGCGGTAAAACAAGAAAGTCTCGACTTACTCTATGTGCAATTACTATTGTTCTTGAAACATATAAATTAAGACGGTTATAATTAAGTTAATTGACCATACAATTCCGGATTCGTCCATAGAGTGACGCCGGGGCGCTTGACCATGCTTCAGTTTTTGACGCCTTGGGAGTGAGAATGGGTTGAATATCAGCAATACCTCTTATTTCATATCAAATAAATTACTATCGATAAATGTATATTTTTAAAGTCTTTAGAAACTTTGAACTAAACATTGATATTGTGTAGTTTGTGATCCTCCATCAGCAGCTGCAGTTTCTCTCAGCTGTATCAGTGCAGTCACTGTGACGTCTGACTGACAGAGGTTTTTGTACGACTCTTTATCACTGTGTGAACACCCAATTTATCCCTCTACCAATAGAGTGATAACTCTGACAGTAATAATCTCCTGTATCTTCAGTCTGGACTCGACTGATGGTCAGAGTAAAATCACTGTAAGATCCACTGCCACTGAATCTAGATGGAGTTCCAGTATTACGGGTTGTTGCATAATATATGAGGAGTTTAGGAGCTTCTCCAGGTTTCTGTGAGTACCAGGCTAAACACGAACTACCATAATAGACATAAACATTACTGCTAGTTTTACAGTTTATTCTGACTTCTTCTCCTGGTTGAACTGCTGTTATTGATGGACTCTGAGTTACAGTATACTGTCCTCTACACTCTGGAAGACAACACAAACAAAAATGAAAATTACATTATATATGATGATATACAGTATATGATAAATATATACATTTTACATTTTAAGATAATTAATAATCATTATAAAAACTGTATTACACAAACCTTGAATAAACAGTGCAATGGTCCAGATGAAGATGTTGATTGTGTTCATTGCTGTAGTTTAGTCTTGTGTGATGATGAAGATTGTGTTCTGCTCTCAGTCATGAAGTGTTAAACTCACAGCACTATAAACACTCTCAGAGCACTGAAGCATGTGCTGACAATGCAAAGAAGTGGGCAGGATTTACAACAGCTTGTGCTGAGAACAAACGTACTCGGTTACTAACGTAACCTTGGTTCTCTCTAGTAGAGGGAACGAGTACTGCGTCTTAGCTTAAGACGCTACGGGAAAAGTCTCTTTTCACGAATATTGAAGCAAAAAATTGTGCTTAACTTTGTAATATTGTAAAACGCATTTGCAACCGTATACAGCCATAGGCGAGACGGCTCGCTCGCTCATTGGCTGCTCTACGGCAAATGCATAAGCCTATCGAGCGCAGGCTGATGCAACATCAGACCAATGAGGGCACTTCGCGCCGAAACGGGCGTGGCTTAGCCCTATAAAGGTAGCTCGAAAAGGCTGACTCACTTTGATTTACTTCTCTTCAGCGAAGCACACGCATCGTTGGATCACGGTAGAAGCAAGCGTCGTCTGAGTGCGAGCAACTCAGCGGGACGAGCCATCTTGAAGCCGCTGGCCTTCGCCGCCTTCCACTGCCGTACCTGCTGTGCTTTCCGGCGCTAAGTATCCTTTTTGTCCAACTGTTCTTGTGTGTGTGTGTGTGTTCGCCCTGCGACACACACTCGTAAAAGAGCTAGCGTCTTTTTAAAGATTTTTAAAGAGCGAGCGAGCCGTCTCGCCTATGGCTGTATACGGTTGCAAATGCGTTTTACAATATTACAAAATTAAGGATAATTTTTTGCTTCAATATTTGTGAAAAGAGACTTTTCCCGTAGCGTCTTAAGCTAAGACGCAGTACGAGAGAACTCTCGTAAGAGAACTAATATACACTAGAGTTACAGAATCATGACTTTATTTAGTATTTTTATTGTGACTCCTGAGACTCTGAGGATGTGCAGATGAACGTCCATCTCTGTGTCCATATTCAGTCATGTGACCATCATCACTGCTACACTTCCACTAGATGAAGCGCCATCACTAAAGTAAGATCATGAATCATGAGTCTGTTCAGAAAGTATCAGGACTGATTGTGAATCTCTAATCAGAGTTCATGGTGTCACTCCATCTATCATGAAGCCTCATGTGTGTCTGAAATCATCAAATGGAGAAGAAACAGGCTGTTAAAGATGGAGACATATTAGAGCTTGTTCACGTTTCATGATCTTGTGTGGAGATTCATAACCAGTCCAGATACTTTTAGAACAGACCTTGAATATGAAAACATGCAAAATACCTTTTATATTTTCATTGTTGACACTTTCTATTGACTTTGGCTCTAATATTCAATAAACTCAGATTATTTGAAGAGATTTTGACTGAAGATTGAAGTCTGAAGCTGCAGGTTTTTCTGTGAATCATGATGATTGATCTGCATATGAAGAACAGAAGCATCATTATGAGAAACTCCACAACATCATCCATGATCAAAGAGGTCAAAGGTCACCTCAGAGGTCACAGCTCATCAAATATATTTCTTTAAACAGTGTTATATCAGAAAGCATTTAGTCAAATCTGAATGAGTGAGTGTTGAGAAGAGCTGAGGATCTTCTAATATCAGTGTGTTGAAGTGTTGTCTCTCTCTCTCTGCTGGAGTGTGTGTTCACTCGAGTGGAATAGAGGTTTTTGTACGAGCGTTTCATTAGATTGTATCACTGTGGTACACATTCGGTGGAGGAACTAAACTGGTGATCGGTGAGTCTGTCTATTTAATCACCTAATAAAAAAATACAATTTAGATTTCAGAAAGTGTTTTACAGTTGAAACAAGAACAACATTTATTAATAATAATGATTATTAGATATTGTTGTGAAACTTTACATGCAGCCTTTATGTATAATGCATTATAAAGGTGTCAATAATGTAGATAATAATGCTTATATATTTGTCATAAATAACTGTAACCAAAGTTAAAATGTTTTATAATATTTGCAAATTCCTTGTTACATCTGAAATTGGTTGTTTGTCATGAGTTTTAGTGTATTATAATTTCTAAATGTGTAACAATGAATAGATAATATTACAATGTATTCATTAGATCATAAGACTTTTATAATGTAATATGTATGAAGGCTTTTAATAAAGTGTTACTGATATTTTGTATAATTCTTTAATCTAAAACATTGATATTATTATAAGAATAACATTATTCCTTTCAACAAAAAATGAATTCTAAACATATTTCCACACTGTGTCTCACTATGAGTTTAATCAGTTTATTACAGGTTTGTTTTTCCTTCATTTATTTCTACACTGAGTTCATATTTAGTTCATCTTTTATTGTGGAAATCATACATGGAAAAAAGAGATTTGACATCAGAATGTAAATGTTGCTCCTTTCTGTAGTTCAGTCAATGATACTGAATCTCTTTTGCTCATGTTGTGCTTATAATTCAGTGTTTTGTTCATTCTGTGTGATTCAATTGTGTTTTAACTCTGTTTGAAATTGAGTTACATTTTCAGTTCAGGAGAATATCTCAAAATTTAAGATATTTATGTTCAGAGTGAATAATTGCTGGAATTAAAGCAGTCAGATCGGCCTGATAATAGATAATATGTGTTATAACTGCTGTTACAATTATTGATGAGATCATACATGCATTTTAATGTATATAGCACTGCATAATTAATGTATTAAAATACTTTTATAATGCAATATGTATGAAAGCTTTAAATAAAGTGTTACTGATATTGTTTTATATGATTGAATTTAAAACTAGAGCAGCATTACTCCTATGCTGTGAATGTGCAGCGCAGTGTGTTGTGTGTGTGTGTGAATGTGTTGTGTTTGTCTCCTGCAGCTGGTCCCACAGTGAAGCCCTCAGTGTCTCTGCTGCCGCCCTCTTCTCTGCAGATCTCTGGAGACTCAGCCGCACTGCTCTGCCTGCTCAGCTCTTACTCTCCACAGGGGGCGCTGGTGAGCTGGACACTGGACGGGTCAGAGGTCACCGAGGGGGTTCTGACCAGCGCAGAGAGCCAGCAGGACGGCCGCTACAGCCGCAGTAGCGTCCTGACCCTCAGCAAAGCACGCTGGGAAGAGGGAGAGCTGTACGTCTGCAGAGTAACACATGATGGAGCTCCTCATGAGGTCTCGTTCCACAAGAGCTCTGAGTGCTGATGTTTCTCTCCTGAAGATGAGCCGTATCTGAGTGTCCTGTGTCAGGCAGGATTCACATGAGTCTAGTGCTGCAGCTGGAGTGATTTACAACTCAATACTGAAACTGAGTGTGTGTGTTTGTGTGTGTGAGATCTTTCAATCTGCTGTGTTTGCTGCAACATTCAATAAAGCTTCTCAACAAGTGCACTTTGTGTCTGACAACATCATTCAACTAACAGATGAAGATGCAGGTGCTTTTCAGAAGGTTGATGTAGCAGTAAATGTCAAATAAAGCTCTTGGGGTTTGAACATGGTCTCTGGAGACAGAGCTGCTCTATTCTGAGAGGATCACAATCACTCCACCCTGACAATGCAAATGGGCTTTTCAGTCTCACTCTTTGATTGGTTACATGATCTGGACTGGAACACTTTCACTTCTGCAAAAGAAGGTGATGGTATTTTAAATATAAAAATATAATAACAATAATTTAAAAAACAAGATCATAAATCAAGAAATATATAACACCTAAAACATGATGATCATATTGAAACACTGACTCATTCTCTTCATAAACACAAGAGTGATGTTGATTGTAATGATATAGTGTTATTAGTGTTTGAAAATACAATCATAAATCATTATTCAAACCTGAACTAAACACTGGCAGAGTCAAGAGGAAGATGATGCTGAAAGTCATGTTTGTTGGTTGATGAAGAAGAGCTCTTGATCATGTCATGTTCAGTTCATAGAGCTATAAACACATGCAGAGTGAAGCATGTGCTGATCATATAAAACACCCTCTGAATGCAAAAGCTGCTGTAGACTGTGAGCTCACGACGAGACCGAAGAGAGATCAGGACGAGATACAGACTCACCTCAGACTCATCAGAGTCAAAGAGCTTTACTGACAGGGTTAAAGAACGGCTTTAAATGGCCGAAGCACAGTAACATTAAATATACTGACACACACATTTACACACAAATACACACAGTTAAAAATGAGTTCAGATCAGTGGTTCCCCAACAATGTCTCTAATCTGACACAAACATTTCAGGTCTTGAGTCTCTACTGATGATCTGATGAGTTGATCCGGTGTGTTTGATTCCTTGCTCAACGTTTAAATAGTCTGGTTCAGAGTTTGCTGTAGTCTAGTTCCTCTGAAATTAGGCTGGCCACACACTTGAAGATTTTAGATTTGCACCCCCAAGCGGTCGAGGTTGTGTCCCAATTCACTTCTTGTCGCAATTTTTTCAAAAACTCCTCAATTGTGTGTCATTACGATTATTTTATTGCCTGATCGCGTCAGAGCCCACTCAATCCCAAATACCAAATCATAAATATCAAATTTTTAATATTTCCGTCTCTTGTTAGGGCTGCCTCTGATGTGTTACCCATGATAGCCAATGAAAGCGAGCAAGCTTCTCCAACCGGATGATGTGTGCTTCTGTAGCTAAAACTTGGCAGCCACGAAATTGGAATATTGAGAAAGAAGATCACCCATAATCTTTCTTTCTCCTTTGTTTTTCTTCCCGTGAAAAAACAAAACTCACGCCAGGAGAACCAGCTGATGAAATCAATTGTCCCCCATTTGCAGAGATGGCAAAAGTACTCACTTCCCGCACTCAAGTAGAAGTACAGATACTTGTGTTAAAAAATACTCTGGTAAAAGTAGAAGTACTGATTTAACTTCTTTACTCATGTAAAAGTAACAAAGTACAGGCTTGGAAATTTATTTAAAGTATAAAAGTAAAAGTAGCCTTGCGAATGACAACCATTTTTTATGCAAAGCTACCTGGACCACACAAATGTTACTGAGAATTAGATAAGTCCACATATACCTTTTTCATCTCTGTGCGTGCCTCCGTTTAAGTCTGTTTGACGCACCCACCGCTAGCCTAGCTTAGCACAAAGACTGGATGCAAATGGCTAAAGCTAGCATAACTAATCCCAATAAGTGACAAAATAACGCCAACATTTTCCTAAGTAGCAGTGCATCACCTTCTGAGAAAATAGTTCCCAGTATTTAAACGTTTAAAAAAATGGCTGTGTCTCATATGACCTTGTTATTTGTACACACTGTGACTATACAAATCACAACATGTAAATAGGAAAATGTTGGCGTTATTTTGTCACTTATTGGGATTAGTATGCTAGCTGTAGTCATTTACATCCAGTCTTTGTGTTGAGCTAGGCTAGAGGTGGGTGCGTAAAACAGACTTACGGCATGCACAGAGATGAAAAAGGTATGTATGGACTTATCTAACTCTGGGGGATATGGTGAATAAGCTAAAGTCCCAAAAAGTCGAAGTGTTCCTTTAACTAAATGCTAGCGTAAAAAGGCATCATCATTGCTAGCAGGAGAACAAATGTAACTGACCACACTGTAAAACCTGATGAGTTAGTTCAACTCAAACCATTTGAGGAAACCGATTGCCTTAAATCATTTAAGTTTATTAACTCAAACAATTTAAGCATAAAAAAGTGTCCAAGTAACTCAATAACTTATTGTTAAGATAACTTGGGTAAATAAAGTTAATAGTACTAATTCTATTCAGTTAATATAACTTAAATCTATGAAGTATTTTTGACTCAAATGTTGCATTTCTCCAAACTTATTAAAAATGTGTCACGGAATGGTGAATTAGTGAGAGAAGATTCAAGTGCAGGTAAGGATCTTTATTAAATAAATAAACAAAACAAAACTACAAACAAAACCTCCCCATGGGGGGAAAAACGAGACAGGCAAAAGTCAGGAACAGAACACAAGGGAAACATAGATAACGAACCAGCACACTATACACAAACACATGACCATGGTGGAAACGACCATTCGGGAGGCCATGGTGGGGACCACCCTTTGGGCGGCCATGGTGGGGATGACCAGGCGACCAGGACGGAGACGACCAGGGTGGAGCAGGCTGTGCAGTCGACCGGGACAGGGCAGGACCTTCAGGCGGCCATGGCGGAGATGACCAGGGCGGAGACGATCCTTCAGGCGGCAGTGGTGGAGTCGACCCTTTGGGCTGCCATGGCACAGGAACAGACACCGGCGCAGAAACAGGAACAGAAACCGGCTCCGGAACAGGAACAGACACCGGCGCAGAAACAGGAACAGAAACCGGCTCCGGAACAGGAACAGACACCGGCTCCGGAACAGGAACAGACACCGGCTCCGGAACAGGAACAGACACCGGCTCCGGAACAGGAACAGACACCGGCTCAGGTACAGAAACAGACACCGGCTCCGGAACTGGAACAGACACCGGCTCCGGAACTGGAACAGACACCGGCTCCGGAACAGGAACAGACACCGGCTCCGGAACAGGAACAGACACCGGCTCAGGTACAGGAACAGACACCGGCTCAGGTACAGGCTCAGGTACAGGAACAGACACCGGCTCAGGTACAGGAACAGACACCGGCTCAGGTACAGGAACAGACACCAGCTCAGGTACAGGAACAGACACCGGCTCAGGGACAGGAACAGACACCGGCTCAGGGACAGGAACAGACACCGGCTCAGGTACAGGAACAGACACCAGCTCAGGTACAGGAACAGACACCGGCTCAGGTACAGGAACAGACACTGGCTCAGGTACAGGAACAGACACCGGCTCCGGAACAGGAACAGACACCGGCTCAGGGACAGGAACAGACACCGGCTCAGGTACAGGAACAGACACCGGCTCCGGAACAGGAACAGACACCGGAACAGGAACAGACACCGGCTCCGGAACAGGAACAGACACCGGCTCAGGTACAGGAACAGACACCAGCTCAGGTACAGGAACAGACACCGGCTCAGGAACAGACACCGGCTCCGGAACAGGAACAGACACCGGCTCAGGGACAGGAACAGACACCGGCTCAGGTACAGGAACAGACACCGGCTCAGGTACAGGAACAGACACCAGCTCAGGTACAGGAACAGACACCGGCTCAGGTACAGGAACAGACACCGGCTCAGGTACAGGAACAGACACCGGCTCCGGAACAGGAACAGACACCGGCTCAGGGACAGGAACAGACACCGGCTCAGGTACAGGAACAGACACCGGCTCCGGAACAGGAACAGACACCGGAACAGGAACAGACACCGGCTCCGGAACAGGAACAGACACCGGCTCAGGTACAGGAACAGACACCAGCTCAGGTACAGGAACAGACACCGGCTCAGGAACAGACACCGGCTCCGGAACAGGAACAGACACCGGCTCAGGGACAGGAACAGACACCGGCTCAGGAACAGACACCGGCTCCGGAACAGGAACAGACACCGGCTCCGGAACAGGAACAGACACCGGCTCCGGTACAGGAACAGACACCGGCTCAGGTACAGGAACAGACACCAGCTCAGGTACAGGAACAGACACCGGCTCAGGAACAGACACCGGCTCCGGAACAGGAACAGACACCGGCTCAGGGACAGGAACAGACACCGGCTCAGGTACAGGAACAGACACCGGCTCAGGGACAGGAACAGACACCGGCTCAGGGACAGGAACAGACACCGGCTCAGGAACAGACACCGGCTCCGGAACAGGAACAGACACCGGCTCAGGGACAGGAACAGACACCGGCTCAGGTACAGGAACAGACACCGGCTCAGGTACAGGAACAGACACCGGCTCCGGAACAGGAACAGACACCGGCTCCGGAACAGGAACAGACACCGGCTCAGGGACAGGAACAGACACCGGCTCAGGGACAGGAACAGACACCAGCTCAGGTACAGGAACAGACACCGGCTCAGGTACAGGAACAGACACCGGCTCAGGTACAGGAACAGACACCGGCTCCGGAACAGGAACAGACACCGGCTCAGGGACAGGAACAGACACCGGCTCAGGTACAGGAACAGACACCGGCTCCGGAACAGGAACAGACACCGGAACAGGAACAGACACCGGCTCCGGAACAGGAACAGACACCGGCTCAGGTACAGGAACAGACACCAGCTCAGGTACAGGAACAGACACCGGCTCAGGAACAGACACCGGCTCCGGAACAGGAACAGACACCGGCTCAGGAACAGACACCGGCTCCGGAACAGGAACAGACACCGGCTCAGGGACAGGAACAGACACCGGCTCAGGAACAGACACCTGCTCGGCGGCGGCCATCTTGTCCCACGTGATCTTTCCAACGTCATGACGTAATAATGTGTGGTGGATTTTAAGATTCTACAAGATGTGCAATTGTTGTTAAAAAGTATATCATTTTTATTTTTATTTTGAAAACAGCTGATCGTTTTGCTAGATAAGACCCTTATTTCCCTGCTGGGATTGTGTCAAGTCTTTGAAGCAGTATTGACCCCTCATTTGACCCTCAAACAGTTGGTCACCATGGAAGTCCATTATATGGAGAAAAATCCTGGAATGTTTTCAAAGTGAACTAATCCTTTAACAGTTGTTTAAAATATATCTTCCATCACCTTAATCTTGTGCACAGTTTGAGGTGATCTGATCTATTGTCAGAAGTTAGTCACTAAAACAATTCGGTTGAATGTGTTTTGTTGTAGGTTGGAACCAGTGTGCAGCAACATCTAGACAACATCACCCAAAGCAGTCACCCCTACACTGTAAAAATAAAAGGTGCCTGGAGGAACCTTTTGGGGTTCTTCACTTTGCCACACCGGCGGAACCGTCTGTAGATCCTCTAGGCACCCTTTAAAACGGGGCGGTTCTCTGAGGAACCACACAGGTTTCCTGAGGAACTCTGATATTAGGCACTGTGTTGAACCACTTTGGGTGCCTCCAGGAACCAAATTTCATTTTTTTTATTTATTTAATTTCATGTTGTTACTATGGTTACCATTGACTTCTTTTATAATAAACAAACTGAACCAAATACAAAATAAGAATTGTTTATTACATATTTTAGATCCATTTTAATACATACACTTCCATGCACTTGGAAAAAAAGCCAGTAATAGATTAATATCAACGAATACAAAAAAAAAAGTATAATACATAAGCAACATGAATAATCAACCATGTATATACAATAGGCTACACAAGAAAAGACATCTCAACAAAAAGCATGAAAACACATGTTCCATGTAAGAAATCAATGTAATTTTTTAAATAAAAAATGTCCATCTTCACTTAACTTCAAAACATTTGTGTTTCAGTCCGCTTGTTAAGTCTGACGTCCCTGTTTCCACGTCCAAAAGCTCTATCAGATGCCAAAAACAAACAACAAACAGTGCACTCATTGTGCTGTGCTGTAATATTCCTGAAAATTAAGATCCTAAGCTTTATCTCTATTCCGAAATCTCAGATGGTTAGTTATTCAGCTATTTTGAATCATAAAATGTTGAAGTCTGGGATGCCGTGAGACTGGAGACTGTAATGTACACTATGGCTTTTAAAAAGCTTAAATGTGTGACTTGAATCAACAGTGACACTACGCAGAGCCCACAAGATAATTTCTGATATCACCCACCCTGCACACTACGCCTTCCAGCAACTGCCCTCTGGGAAGCGTTACAGGACAATCGCCTCCAGAACAACTCACTTCAAAAACAGTTTCATTCCAATAGCTATAAACATTTTGAACTCTGAACACTGAGGACTGTGGATTAAGCATGACCCCTTATGTATTATGTATCATGTACTAATGTGTTTGTCTGTATGTATATGTATGTTATTTTATATGTTTAATGTTTATTGTTTAATGTTTATTGTTTAATGTAATGCTGGAACCTGTACCAAAGAGCTGTACTGAAAACAAATTCCACCCGCTTGGCTGTGTGGTCATTAAAATAAAATAATAATAATAATAATAATCCACACGATAAGAATCCCTCAGCAATTTCGTGTGTGGTCAAAAATGTCACTATGGGACCAAGGTGGTCACTGGAACTGTCTGGATTTGACCAACAGAAAGCTTTGTGAAAGTGACTCCTGTGTGAGCTGTGCTTCATACATTACGTCGCTACACTGCTGACAATGGTCAATGGACCTTTTTGCCTGTGTAATTTCACGAAATTTCACGCACCTTTACTCGCTGCAACATAAAATGCAATCAATAATAAAATCTTCACAAGGGACATGTGAGGTACTTAAAGAGTTAGAAAAGTGAAAAGGTACAGCAGATTCGTTTTCCGTGTGTTTTTTCTCTTTTCTGGTGGATGGTCCAGGCACTTCAGTGATTTTCAGGTCTACAGGAGGATTTTTATTCTTGTTCAAACTTGTATTTCAGCTTACAGAGGTCCCTGCAAAGAACAAAGTTTACTGTTAGTAATGTTATTAAAGTGATAGTTGTGAACTTAAAATAATTTCCTCAGCCTTGTGACGTTCCAAACCTGTTTGACAGACAAACCTGTCTGTGGAACCCAAAAGCAGATCTCAGGCATAATGCAACCCCAGTCACCGTTCGCTTTAACTGCATGAAACACAAGCAGGAACAAATTGTGTAAATCGTTCATTAAACCATTCTTATGTACACTTGTCTAGTTCAATTCAATGCAAAAATGTATGTAAAAATGGATAAATATTCTGTTAAGCTCCAAAAATGTCCCAGAAAAGATCCTAAAAATATGAAAAATGAAGAAAGAGTCCACAACTCGTGTTATGATTTGTGTTGTAAGTCTTCTGAAGCCATATAATAAGCTAGCTTTTTTTGTCTAAAAAGACTAAACTTGAAGTTATAATTCAGAGTAAATTTCAAATGTCTTATATTCAAATGCAAATGATTAAGGTATAGCCTATAAAACACAAGTACACAGTCAAACAATACACTTTCACAGAGAAAGTTCATAGTAATAAAGTACTGCATGTGGTGCAGGTAACTTCTGTAATTCAATGTTGCCTCTGAAATGTTCAGATTATTTTAGAAATGTAATGGTTGTTCTGGGGAAACAAAAGAACAAAGCTGATTATTCACAACATAATATTTATTGGCCAGTAAATGGCTTTAAAATTGTATTTGAGAGAATGAGGGCACCTGTAGTAAGCAAACCAAAACAGACCAAACTAACATTATATTAACCACTTGTGTTATTCATAACAAACGCCAATGACGACAGCAGGAATCTGCTAAATTAGTTATATCAGCAATTTGAAGACACAGTTGGACACAATACGTTGAATTGAATGGCTAAAACAATTTAAGACAATAAGTCAATGATTTCCATTTGTTCATTAGATTAGTTAGGATTGCGGCTAAAACCTTCATACTCATACTGTGCAATAAATGAGTAACGGAGAGCCGAACAAACAGCGTAAGTTTTGATGAGAGGAGCTGTTACTGTCAAACCCGATGACGATCAGCTGAGCTTTGATGAAAGGAGCCGTTACTGTCAAACCCGATGACGATCAGCTGAGCTTTGATGAAAGGAGCCGTTACTGTCAAACCCGATGACGATCAGCTGAGCTTTGATGAGAGGAGCCGTTACTTTCAAACCCGATGATGATCAGCTGAGCTTTGATGAAAGGAGCCGTTACTGTCAAACCCGATGATGATCAGCTGAGCTTTGATGAGAGGAGCCGTTACTGTCAAACCCGATGATGATCAGATGAGCTTTGATGAAAGGAGCCGTTACTGTCAAACCCGATGACGATCAGATGAGCTTTGATGAAAGGAGCCGTTACTGTCAAACCCGATGATGATCAGCTGAGCTTTGATGAGAGGAGCCGTTACTGTCAAACCCGATGACGATCAGCTGAGCTTTGATGAGAGGAGCCGTAACTGTCAAACCCGATGACGATCAGCTGAGCTTTGATGAGAGGAGCCGTAACTGTCAAACCCGATGATGATCAGCTGAGCTTTGATGAGAGGAGCCGTTACTGTCAAACCTGATGATGATCAGCTGAGCTTTGATGAGAGGAGCCGTTACTGTCAAACCCGATGATGATCAGCTGAGCTTTGATGAGAGGAGCCGTTACTGTCAAACCTGATGATGATCAGCTGAGCTTTGATGAGAGGAGCCGTTACTGTCAAACCCGATGATGATCAGCTGAGCTTTGATGAGAGGAGCCGTTACTGTCAAACCCGATGACGATCAGCTGAGCTTTGATGAGAGGAGCCGTAACTGTCAAACCCGATGATGATCAGCTGAGCTTTGATGAGAGGAGCCGTTACTGTCAAACCCGATGATGATCAGCTGAGCTTTGATGAGAGGAGCCGTTACTGTCAAACCTGATGATGATCAGCTGAGCTTTGATGAGAGGAGCCGTTACTTTCAAACCCGATGACGATCAGCTGAGTTTTGATGAGAGGAGCCGTTACTTTCAAACCCGATGACGATCAGCTGAGTTTTGATGAGAGGAGCCGTTACTGTCAAACCTGATGATGATCAGCTGAGCTTTGATGAGAGGAGCCGTTACTTTCAAACCCGATGATGATCAGCTGAGCTTTGATGAAAGGAGCCGTTACTGTCAAACCCGATGATGATCAGCTGAGCTTTGATGAGAGGAGCCGTTACTGTCAAACCCGATGATGATCAGATGAGCTTTGATGAAAGGAGCCGTTACTGTCAAACCCGATGACGATCAGATGAGCTTTGATGAAAGGAGCCGTTACTGTCAAACCCGATGATGATCAGCTGAGCTTTGATGAGAGGAGCCGTTACTGTCAAACCCGATGACGATCAGCTGAGCTTTGATGAGAGGAGCCGTAACTGTCAAACCCGATGACGATCAGCTGAGCTTTGATGAGAGGAGCCGTAACTGTCAAACCCGATGATGATCAGCTGAGCTTTGATGAGAGGAGCCGTTACTGTCAAACCTGATGATGATCAGCTGAGCTTTGATGAGAGGAGCCGTTACTGTCAAACCCGATGATGATCAGCTGAGCTTTGATGAGAGGAGCCGTTACTGTCAAACCTGATGATGATCAGCTGAGCTTTGATGAGAGGAGCCGTTACTGTCAAACCCGATGATGATCAGCTGAGCTTTGATGAGAGGAGCCGTTACTGTCAAACCCGATGACGATCAGCTGAGCTTTGATGAGAGGAGCCGTAACTGTCAAACCCGATGATGATCAGCTGAGCTTTGATGAGAGGAGCCGTTACTGTCAAACCCGATGATGATCAGCTGAGCTTTGATGAGAGGAGCCGTTACTGTCAAACCTGATGATGATCAGCTGAGCTTTGATGAGAGGAGCCGTTACTTTCAAACCCGATGACGATCAGCTGAGTTTTGATGAGAGGAGCCGTTACTGTCAAACCTGATGATGATCAGCTGAGCTTTGATGAGAGGAGCCGTTACTTTCAAACCCGATGACGATCAGCTGAGCTTTGATGAGAGGAGCCGTTACTGTCAAACCCGATGATGATCAGCTGAGCTTTGATGAGAGGAGCCGTTACTGTCAAACCCGATGACGATCAGATGAGCTTTGATGAGAGGAGCCGTTACTTTCAAACCCGATGATGATCAGCTGAGCTTTGATGAGAGGAGCCGTTACTTTCAAACCCGATGATGATCAGCTGAGCTTTGATGAGAGGAGCCGTTACTTTCAAACCCGATGATGATCAGCTGAGCTTTGATGAGAGGAGCCGTTACTGTCAAACCCGATGATGATCAGCTGAGCTTTGATGAGAGGAGCCGTTACTTTCAAACCCGATGATGATCAGCTGAGCTTTGATGAGAGGAGCCGTTACTTTCAAACCCGATGATGATCAGCTGAGCTTTGATGAGAGGAGCTGTTACTGTCAAACCCGATGATGATCAGCTGAGCTTTGATGAGAGGAGCTGTTACTGTCAAACCCGATGACGATCAGCTGAGCTTTGATGAGAGGAGCCGTTACTTTCAAACCCGATGATGATCAGCTGAGCTTTGATGAGAGGAGCCGTTACTTTCAAACCCGATGATGATCAGCTGAGCTTTGATGAGAGGAGCTGTTACTGTCAAACCCGATGATGATCAGCTGAGCTTTGATGAGAGGAGCTGTTACTGTCAAACCCGATGACGATCAGATGAGCTTTGATGAGAGGAGCCGTTACTGTCAAACCCGATGACGATCAGCTGAGCTTTGATGAGAGGAGCCGTTACTGTCAAACCCGATGATGATCAGCTGAGCTTTGATGAGAGGAGCCGTTACTGTCAAACCCGATGACGATCAGATGAGCTTTGATGAGAGGAGCCGTTACTGTCAAACCCGATGACGATCAGATGAGCTTTGATGAAAGGAGCCGTTACTGTCAAACCCGATGACGATCAGCTGAGCTTTGATGAAAGGAGCCGTTACTGTCAAACCCGATGACGATCAGCTGAGCTTTGATGAGAGGAGCCGTTACTGTCAAACCCGATGACGATCAGCTGAGCTTTGATGAAAGGAGCCGTTACTGTCAAACCCGATGATGATCAGATGAGCTTTGATGAAAGGAGCCGTTACTGTCAAACCCGATGATGATCAGATGAGCTTTGATGAAAGGAGCCGTTACTGTCAAACCCGATGACGATCAGATGAGCTTTGATGAGAGGAGCCGTTACTGTCAAACCCGATGACGATCAGATGAGCTTTGATGAGAGGAGCCGTTACTGTCAAACCCGATGACGATCAGATGAGCTTTGATGAAAGGAGCCGTTACTGTCAAACCCGATGATGATCAGCTGAGCTTTGATGAGAGGAGCCGTTACTGTCAAACCCGATGATGATCAGCTGAGTTTTGATGAAAGGAGCCGTTACTGTCAAACCCGATGATGATCAGCTGAGCTTTGATGAGAGGAGCCGTAACTGTCAAACCCGATGATGATCAGCTGAGCTTTGATGAAAGGAGCCGTTACTGTCAAACCCGATGACGATCAGATGAGCTTTGATGAGAGGAGCCGTTACTGTCAAACCCGATGATGATCAGCTGAGCTTTGATGAAAGGAGCCGTTACTGTCAAACCCGATGACGATCAGATGAGCTTTGATGAAAGGAGCCGTTACTGTCAAACCCGATGATGATCAGCTGAGCTTTGATGAGAGGAGCCGTTACTGTCAAACCCGATGATGATCAGCTGAGCTTTGATGAGAGGAGCCGTTACTGTCAAACCCGATGATGATCAGATGAGCTTTGATGAAAGGAGCCGTTACTGTCAAACCCGATGATGATCAGCTGAGCTTTGATGAGAGGAGCCGTTACTGTCAAACCCGATGATGATCAGATGAGCTTTGATGAAAGGAGCCGTTACTGTCAAACCCGATGACGATCAGATGAGCTTTGATGAAAGGAGCCGTTACTGTCAAACCCGATGATGATCAGCTGAGCTTTGATGAGAGGAGCCGTTACTGTCAAACCCGATGATGATCAGCTGAGCTTTGATGAGAGGAGCCGTTACTGTCAAACCCGATGACGATCAGCTGAGCTTTGATGAGAGGAGCCGTTACTTTCAATCCCGATGATGATCAGCTGAGCTTTGATGAGGAGAGCCGTTACTGTCAAACCCGATGATGATCAGATGAGCTTTGATGAAAGGAGCCGTTACTTTCAAACCCGATGACGATCAGCTGAGCTTTGATGAGAGGAGCCGTGACTGTCAAACCCGATGATGATCAGCTGAGCTTTGATGAGAGGAGCCGTTACTGTCAAACCCGATGATGATCAGCTGAGCTTTGATGAGAGGAGCCGTTACTGTCAAACCCGATGACGATCAGCTGAGCTTTGATGAGAGGAGCCTTTACTTTCAAACCCGATGACGATCAGCTGAGTTTTGATGAGAGGAGCCGTTACTGTCAAACCTGATGACGATCAGCTGAGCTTTGATGAGAGGAGCCGTTACTGTCAAACCTGATGATGATCAGCTGAGCTTTGATGAGAGGAGCCGTTACTTTCAAACCCGATGACGATCAGCTGAGCTTTGATGAGAGGAGCCGTTACTGTCAAACCTGATGACGATCAGCTGAGCTTTGATGAGAGGAGCCGTTACTTTCAAACCCGATGACGATCAGCTGAGCTTTGATGAGAGGAGCCGTTACTTTCAAACCCGATGATGATCAGCTGAGCTTTGATGAGAGGAGCCGTTACTGTCAAACCCGATGACGATCAGCTGAGCTTTGATGAGAGGAGCCGTTACTTTCAAACCTGATGATGATCAGCTGAGCTTTGATGAGAGGAGCCGTTACTGTCAAACCCGATGACGATCAGCTGAGCTTTGATGAGAGGAGCCGTTACTGTCAAACCTGATGACGATCAGCTGAGCTTTGATGAGAGGAGCCGTTACTTTCAAACCCGATGACGATCAGCTGAGCTTTGATGAGAGGAGCCGTTACTTTCAAACCCGATGACGATCAGCTGAGTTTTGATGAGAGGAGCCGTTACTGTCAAACCCGATGACGATCAGCTGAGTTTTGATGAGAGGAGCCGTTACTGTCAAACCCGATGATGATCAGCTGAGTTTTGATGAGGATCACTGAAGCGACGACAGCAGAGGAAGAGCAGCAGTTTCGTGACACAATAAAACTGTTCTCCTCCTGCTTCTTCTTCTACATATTATTATTATTGTTGTTGTTTAAGGTTTAAATTAATCAATAAAATAGGCCTATACTAAATAAAAGTAAGCCTATGTATACTGAATCAAACTTTGGCCAAGTATAATAATAATAAGATAATAGGTGGACGATGATGCAATTTTCTTTTAGAAACAAACTTTGTTGTATTATTTTCATGTTATCACTGTGATGCTGCTTTGATACAATCTGTATTGTAAAAAGCGCTATATAACTAAAGGTGACTTGACTTGAATAATAATCTTATTCTGGCCTCACAGAACCATTGGGTTCCTCCAGATGCTGGCTTTAATATAAGAGATCTTCCAGGAACCACTTAAATGTTAAAAGATCTTCCAATAACCCTTTTATCGCATTCAAGTTCCTCTAATTTCCCCCAAAGCACTTCGAGGTCTCATGGTAATGAAAAGATGACTCCAGAACCTCTGAACTGAATACAAAGTGCTTAAAGGATCCCATAAGTTCCAGCAAGAACCACCAGTAACCCTACCATAGGAGAAAGAGCTTTGAGGCACCTAAATTACATTTCGAAGTTCCTTGAGTATCTGACAGGATATTTGAGGCACCTTTAGTTTTTACAGTGTAGGACATAAAGACAGCAAAGACATGAGGGGAATAGGCATGATATAAAGGGACCAGAGCACAGGAGGATCAGGTGATCAGCACAATTAGTGAAACGAGGACTAAACAAGGGGGGTAACTGGAAATGAGGAGGTGGGTGACGTACTAATAGTAGTCATAGTAATAATAGCATGTTTATTACTATATATTAGGGTGCTATTATAATAGTAATAGTAGTGAAGTATGTGATTTGAGAGGAAAGGTGTACAGAACTCAGTTATGTAAAAGACACATATTCTCTAGTATTTCATTTCTTAACTGCATGGTATGTGTCCTCTAGTGGTGAAGGATATAAGTGCAATTACAGTGATTGACTTTACTACAGTAATAATATAGATTATATTGTAGTGGAAAGTTTTACAGGAACAAGCACTACTCACATTTTCTCCAAAATTTAGTGAGGGATATTAGATTATAAGTTACATGTTTACTTGCATCATAATAATGAATAAAGTCTGTGAAAGGTTTGATATTGTGTAGTTTGTGATCCTCCATCAGCAGCTGCAGTTTCTCTCAGCTGTATCAATGCAGTCACTGTGACGTCTGACTGACAGAGGTTTTTGTACCACTCTTTATCACTGTGTGAACACATCTTTACTGTTGATATAGTGATAACTCTGACAGTAATAATCTCCTGTATCTTCAGTCTGGACTCCACTGATGGTCAGAGTAAAATCACTGCCAGATCCACTGCCACTGAATCTAGATGGAGTTCCAGTAAAACGGGTGTTTATGTATTTAATCAGGAGTTTAGGAGCTTCTCCAGGTTTGTGTGAGTACCAGGCTAAACCATATTGATCACCACTACTACTATAAACAGCCACAGCCACATTACTGCTGGTTTTACAGTTTATTCTGACTTCTTCTCCTGGTTGAACTGTTATTGATGGACTCTGAGTTACAGTGATCTGTCCTCTACACTCTGAGAGAAAACACAAAAATTAAAATGATATATATGATGATATACAGTATATGGCAGGGGTTCTCAATCCTGGTCCTCGAGGGCCACTTTCCTGCAGAGTTTAGCTCCAACCTTGATCAAACTCACCTGCCTTTAGCTCTCTAGTAAACCTGAAGAGCTTAATTAGCTGGTTCAGGTGTGTTTGATTAGGGTTGGAGCTAAACTCTGCAGGAAAGTGGCCCTCGAGGACCAGGATTGAGAACCCCTGGTATATGGCAAATATATCATTTCACATTTTAAGAGAGTTAATAATCATTAACCCTCTGAGGTCGACAAACGCGCCGGCGCGTTTTGCTGCATTTTCTCCACATTGTAGCACTATAAACTTAAATTTCTCCGTCATTTATGGTCATACAGAAAAAAGAAATATAAAAAAAGAATCTGTGGTATTTCTACTTTTGTATGTGTCCACTTCCAATCAAATCAAAACATTGTGCTTTTGTAAAATAAAGAAAATAAACAGGGTGTGCGTTCTGCCTCTCAGTCGCGGTGAACTTTTTTTTCTTGAGCACGTCTATAAACTGAAACCAAACTCAGCGAATACTTGTCACACATTTATGAGCCATACACCTTTATAAACATTTAAGTGTGTACTTTTAAATGATCGGATTCAAAACGAAAACAAATATTCTCTGTTTAAGTAATTTGTATAAAACCAACAAGATGTCCAGCTTCTCAAACGCTTCCTAATTATTTTTTTAATTTACCACGCCCACTCGCGCAAAAGATATTCACATGCAAATCTCCACATGGAACGCGATCGCCCTCATTACCTCAACAACAAAACACTTCACTTCACTTTTCGTTGAGTTTGAAAGACGTACCTGAGCTTACATTGGATTTACATCAGAAGAAGAAGAACGATATTTGAAGACAAGAAAGATAAGGTAAGAAATTCTTACATATTAGTTTGCTATTGTTGCATAAATGTCACGTTGCAGTTGAACTGTTGCTAGATGGTGAATATTATAATATTTAGACCCGTGTTTACTGTTACTGTGTTTGTGGATATCTGCTCAAACGTAGATATGTATATGGTAGGCCTAACCATAATGTTTTATATTTGAGCGCGATCGCGTTTGAATGTATCATATTTTTGATCGCGAACGCGTTTGAATGTATCATATTTTTGATCGCGATCGCGTTTGAATGTATCATATTTTGGAAAAGCAAAACGCTCCAAACGGCTTCATGTTTTTACTATTATCTCATTTCATATCATCATAACGAATGGAAACATTTGAAGTAACATGATAATCAATATATTTTTCTCTAGCTTAGTTGTTACTGAAATCTTTTTGAAAATATATATAGGCTGCTATATTGTTATTATTTTATGCAGCACTGCGCATAGCCTATACCTACAAGGCACAACAAAACTGGTGTTCATTATATAATATATTGTTGGAAACATTTGTGTGAGTGTGTGTATTCTGTGAATTTTAAAAAGCAATTTTAACAAGAAAAATCTAAAATGTATTCCCAAAATCGTGCAGGCCTTTCTCTTGATATCAGTATGTTCACTTTTTTTTTTTTTTTTTTTCAGGGCCTAGATGCCACTGAGTCCTGCTGACTTCAACGTTCACAGTACATGTCTCTGTACATGAACATGGTAAAGTGAAAATCAAACACCTTAGAAAATGAAAGGTATGTACAATGTTTTTAGGAATGGCACAAAGGTCTCTTTCTTCAATAAGTGCTTTTTTGTTGTGTATCTTTGGATTATGTTGTGTTGTAAATAAATCCAAACAATTTTAAAAGCCATTCTTTTTTAAATCTCCTCATTCTTTGTGCAAGGGTGGTCAGAATGATGGGCCCTGATAAGCTCCTAATAGGGCCATTAGGGAGGTTCTTTGTCTTTCTCAGGTGTGGAAAGCTTTCATATTAATGAGATGATCCGCCCCTTCGCATATTGCTTTATCACACAAAACACGTCGTAAATTTTTTAAATCAATATATTGTCTTCTCTGAATGAGCAGTCAGGGTGATTCTCACATAGTTTTAGAGCAAATATTCTAGGCTACGTCATACAATTTTCAAAAGTCTTGTGAAGAAATAATCAGTAGGGGTTTCATGACCTTATTTCAGTGAGAATTTATTTTTGTATTTTCACAAACCACGCATAAATGTCATTATCTCAAAACTACAAACTTTTACATACATGCTGCTGATATATTATTGTAGCACAGTTTGTGCTGAATACAGTGTAATTAGACTTTAGCCATGAAAATGTCACAAGTAACAGAAATAACCACAAATGTCAGAGCATGTCAGAACACCTCCAGGGCCCAGAAAACAGCTCAGACCCCAGAGGGTTAAAAAAAACTGTATTACACAAACCTTGAATAAACAGTGCAATGGTCCAGATGAAGATGTTGATTGTGTTCATTGCTGTAGTTTAGTCTTGTGTGATGATGAAGATTGTGTTGTGTTCTGCTCTCAGTCATGAAGTGTTAAACTCGCAGCACTATAAACACTCTCAGAGCACTGAAGCATGTGCTGACAATGCAAAGAAGTGGGCAGGATTTACAACAGCTTGTGCTGAGAACAAACTAATATACACTAGAGTTACAGAATCATGACTTTATTTAGTATTTTTATTGTGACTCCTGAGACACTGAGGATGTGCAGATGAACGTCCATCTCTGTGTCCATATTCAGTCATGTGACCATCATCACTGCTACACTTCCACTAGATGAAGCGCCATCACTAAAGTAAGATCATGAATCATGAGTCTGTTCAGAAAGTATCAGGACTGATTGTGAATCTCTAATCAGAGTTCATGGTGTCACTCCATCTATCATGAAGCCTCATGTGTGTCTGAAATCATCAAATGGAGAAGAAACAGGCTGTTAAAGATGGAGACATATTAGAGCTTGTTCACGTTTCATGATCTTGTGTGGAGATTCATAACCAGTCCAGATACTTTTAGAACAGACCTTGAATATGAAAACATGCTTGACTGTGGAGAACATGCAAAATACCTTTTATATTTTCATTGTTGACACTTTCTATTGACTTTGGCTCTAATATTCAATAAACTCAGATTATTTGAAGAGATTATCTGAAGATTGAAGTCTGAAGCTGCAGGTTTTTCTGTGAATCATGATGATTGATCTGCATATGAAGAACAGAAGCATCATTATGAGAAACTCCACAACATCATCCATGATCAAAGAGGTCAAAGGTCACCTCAGAGGTCACAGCTCATCAAATATATTTCTTTAAACAGTGTTATATCAGAAAGCATTTAGTCAAATCTGAATGAGTGAGTGTTGAGAAGAGCTGAGGATCTTCTAATATCAGTGTGTTGAAGTGTTGTTTCTCTCTCTCTGCTGGAGTGTGTGTTCACTCGAGTGGAATAGAGGTTTTTGTACGAGCGTTTCATTAGATTGTATCACTGTGGTACACATTCGGTGGAGGAACTAAACTGGTGATCGGTAAGTCTGTCTATTTAATCACCTAATAAAAAAATACAATTTAGATTTCAGAAAGTGTTTTACAGTGGAAACAAGAACAACATTTATTAATAATAATGATTATTAGATATTGTTGTGAAACTTTACATGCAGCCTTTATGTATAATGCATTATAAAGGTTTCAATAATGTAGATAATAAAGATTTATATCTTTTCATAAATATTTGTAACCAAAGTTAAAATGCATTAAAATATTTGCAAATTCCTTTTTACATCTTAAAGTTTTTTATAATATGTTTTAGTGTATTATAATGTTTGGAAGGTGTAACAATGAATAGATAATATTATAATGTGTTTTAACTGCAGTTACAGTTATTCATGTGATCATACATGCATCATAATGTGTATAACATTATTCAAAATTCTTTTATATTGCAATATATATAAAGGCTTTAAGTAAAGTGATTAAGTTATTCATTCAAAAGAACGCCATTCAACAACAAATAACAAAAAATACTATTCTATACTGTGTCTCACTATGAGTTTATTCAGTTTATTACAGGTTTGTTTTTCCTTCATTTATTTCTACACTGAGTTCATATTTAGTTCATCTTTTATTGTAGAAATCATACATGGAAAAAGAGATTTGACATCAGAATGTAAATGTTGCTGCTTTCTGTAGTTCAGTCAATGATACTGAATCTATTTTGCTCATGTTGTGCTTATAATTCAGTGTTTTGTTCATTCTGTGTGATTCAATTGTGTTTTAACTCTGTTTGAAATTGAGTTACATTTTCAGTTCAGGTGAATATCTCAAAATGTAAGATATTTATGTTCAGAGTGAATAATTGCTGGAATTAAAGCAGTCAGATCGGCCTGATAATAGATAATATGTGTTATAACTGCTGTTACACTTATTGATGAGATCATACATGCATTTTAATGTATATAGCAGTGCATAATTAATGTGTGTGTGTGTGTGTGTGTGTGTGTGTGTGTGTGTGTGTGTGTGTGTGTGTGTGTGACTGTGTTGTGTTTGTCTCCTGCAGCTGGTCCCACAGTGAAGCCCTCAGTGTCTCTGCTGCCGCCCTCTTCTCTGCAGATCTCTGGAGACTCAGCCGCACTGCTCTGCCTGCTCAGCTCTTACTCTCCACAGGGGGCGCTGGTGAGCTGGACACTGGACGGGTCAGAGGTCACCGAGGGGGTTCTGACCAGCGCAGAGAGCCAGCAGGACGGCCGCTACAGCCGCAGTAGCGTCCTGACCCTCAGCAAAGCACGCTGGGAAGAGGGAGAGCTGTACGTCTGCAGAGTAACACATGATGGAGCTCCTCATGAGGTCTCGTTCCACAAGAGCTCTGAGTGCTGATGTTTCTCTCCTGAAGATGAGCCGTATCTGAGTGTCCTGTGTCAGGCAGGATTCACATGAGTCTAGTGCTGCAGCTGGAGTGATTTACAACTCAATACTGAAACTGAGTGTGTGTGTGTGTGTGTGTGTGTGTGTGTGTGTGTGTGTGTGTGTGTGTGTGATCTTTCAATCTGCTGTGTTTGCTGCAACATTCAATAAAGCTTCTCAACAAGTTCACTTTGTGTCTGACAACATCATTCAACTAACAGATGAAGATGCAGGTGCTTTTCAGAAGGTTGATGTAGCAGTAAATGTCAAATAAAGCTCTTGGGGTTTGAACATGGTCTCTGGAGACAGAGCTGCTCTATTCTGAGAGGATCACAATCACTCCACCCTGACAATGCAAATGGGGTTTTCAGTCTCACTCTCTGATTGGTTACATGATCTGGACTGGAACACTTTCACTTCTGCTTTAGTGAAGCAGCGCAGACAAACTGATCATTACATTGTTTTATGAGATAATTAACATATATTTAAAATGGCATCATAAATCATATAAAAACATGATCACAAATCATCTGTTGTGACAGTAATTGAGTAAGAATGTAAAAGTTTGTGTGGCTCAAATGGAAAGCATCACGTCCAGACAGCAGAAGTGACTGAATGCAGTCTGTTCAGTTTGATTGACAGGATCATATATTACACCTAAAACATGATGATCATATTGAAACACTGACTCATTCTCTTCATAAACACAAGAGTGATGTTGATTGTAATGATATAGTGTTATTAGTGTTTGAAAATACAATCATAAATCATTATTCAAACCTGAACTAAACACTGGCAGAGTCAAGAGGAAGATGATGCTGAAAGTCATGTTTGTAGGTTGATGAAGAAGAGCTCTTGATCATGTCATGTTCAGTTCATAGAGCTATAAACACATGCAGAGTGAAGCATGTGCTGATCATATAAAACACCCTCTGAATGCAAAAGCTGCTGTAGACTGTGAGCTCACGACGAGACCGAAGAGAGATCAGGACGAGATACAGACTCACCTCAGACTCATCAGAGTCAAAGAGCTTTACTGACAGGGTTAAAGAACGGCTTTAAATGGCCGAAGCACAGTAAAATTAAATACACTGACATACACATTTACACACAAATACACACAGTTAAATATATATATCAAGTTCAGTCATGAAACTCTAGATCAGTGGTTCCCCAACAATGTCTCTGTGCAAATGTAACACACATAATTCAGTGATATTTTATCTGTAAAGTTTGATATTTGTGCATCTGTATAGACAGATATCCATACATCCATCCCTCATCCAATCATCCTTCTATTATGGATCAATATCATGGATAGAGATATAGGAAAGGGAAGCACAGTTTTGCAATAAATAAATAAATAAATAAATAAAATCATCAAATGTTGTAATTGTGTGGCAGCTGCATGCAAAATTAGTATTATTTAATAATAACAGTAATAATAATCAAATTGAGCTTAAAATCACACTTTAAAGGGTTTATTGCATGAAAAACTGGATATATTCTTAATAAATAAACAAGTGATCAATGCATAGGAAACAAATGTCAGTGAAAAATCATACTTTGACATTTAAATTCCAACATTGTTTGTGAAAATCCATCAAAGTTAAATGTGGCAAAATAAATATATAAATAAATACTCAAACCTGAAAAGTTGTGTGGCTCCCTGTTTTCATTTCATTATCGTTGTACACTTGGTGGATTAGTTATAACACTGAGCTACATCTAACCCGCTGTGTAAAACATATTTTAAGCCTAGCTAACAGTTGCTAGGAGTTGCTGACATGTTTCAAAATGTTGCTGTTTTAGCCAACAAGACAGTGATTAAGGGAATATAAAGTTAGATTTGGTGACGTACACACAACTCAGAAAACGAAAAAAAACTATGATGAAAAAATGTACTTGCATGGCGTCAAAACCCTGAAAAGTGAAGCCAAAACGTCTCTATCGCCCCCTGGTGACTGGTCCTAGTATAGGTCATAAGCCCCGCCTCCCCGTGTTATTCAAAGGGACGTGAGACCAATTAAACAATTAAATTACAAAAAAATGACAAAAAATTACTTTTTTCCAAAGGTGGTTTCTGTCATTTACTGTGGTTTTTATCACGCTGATGTAAAGTTCAAGTGTCTGTTTCAAAAATAAGTTTGTTTTTAGTTAGTTTTCGCGACGCTATAAAAACGGTGGTGTAACGTCATGATTGACAGCTGTGGTTGACAGGTTCTCTGAGCGAAGTAGTCACTGAAGTACCAACAGACTTTTTTTGGGGATCTTCGGAGGACTGAGGAGATTGTATTTATTTTAACAAGCCTCTTGTCGAACTGCAATCAATAGGCATAAAAATTGGAGGAGAACGGAGGAACGGAGCAGACATAGGCCACTTAAAAAAGTGCAGGGAGAGTGCATTCTGCGGGAGTGAGGGCGGGGCGTTGATTTCGCGGCTTTACTTCCTGCTCACGACTGCGCAGGTCTGGTCCCGAGATCGCTACTGCGCAGACTCAAGTCCCAAGATGTCAGTGCCATATCGGGACACTGGCGGCTTCAGTTCTGACCAATGGAAGAGAGCAAAGGGGCGTCGTCCATCTTTTTTTACAGTCTATGGTCAAAACACTCTTTGTACTGAATCTTCACGAAATCTTATCAAGACTTTCCACAAATCCGCGGGAGACCGTCTTCTGGCAGCGAGAGAAAATATGCGGAAACACAACCTAAGTCTGACTAACTATACTTCCTGCTTGACCTGTTTATGGTTTTAAAACATTGTTAAGGGTTTCTGTCATAATGTGCATCAGTGTGATTAGTACGTTTTCCTAAAAAATTGTGTTTTTAACCATTTTAATTTTAGTGTCTCATTCGTACGGGTGTCTCTCTATGCAGGGATGAGAGAGTAGGCCTTCTGATGTGAAGAGTGAAATTTCTCTTTCTAGAAGCTCGTTGAAGTGCAGGAAAACTCTCTCTCTGACAGATAGGGAACTCAGTAATATCAAGATGTGTCCTCTAGTGGTGAAGGATGGAAGTGCAATTATTACATTGTCGTGGCTTTACAAGAACAAGAAATTTTACAATAACAAGCAACATTTTCTCCACATTTTAGTCCAGTTTCGTAAGGGATATAAGATTATGTGTTTACTAAGTACATCATAATAATGAATAAAGTCTGTGAAAGGTTTGATATTGTGTAGTTTGTGATCCTCCATCAGCAGCTGCAGTTTCTCTCAGCTGTATCAGTGCAGTCACTGTGACGTCTGACTGACAGAGGTTTTTGTACGACTCTTTATCACTGTGTGAACACATCACCACTGCTGTGATAACTCTGACAGTAATAATCTCCTGTATCTTCAGTCTGGACTCCACTGATGGTCAGAGTAAAATCACTGCCAGATCCACTGGATGTCCACTGGAGCCTGAAGAGAAACACATAAAGACAATATAAAAACAATTAGAAATAGAAATAGATGTTCAATATGTATAAAATATGAACCAACTTTATTAATGTAGTTATAAGCATGCTAGTGTCTTATTGTATACCTGATATACAGAGCAATATCCAGATGAAGATGTTGATTGTGTTCATTGCTGTAGTTTAGTCTTGTGTGATGATGAAGAGTGTGTTCTGCGCTCAGTCATGAAGTGTTAAACTCACAGCACTATAAACACTCTCAGAGCATTGAAGCATGTGCTGACAATGCAAAGTGACTCTCTCTATTTAAATCATTATCCTGAAGACTGTAGATCAGTCACAAACACATTATCAAACAACTTCCTCATGTTGAGAATACACACATTATATATATATATATATGAATATACACACATTTCTGAAGAGTATAATGTCAGAATCATACATATTATTGATTCAGACATTATTAATATTTACATTGCACTTATTAACAACTGACGAGGAAACTATTGATTTGAAGACATTCATATATTTATTAATCCCCTACTGAAAACATTTTGATGGCACATGATAAAAATTATTCCACATCATTTCTTGTCTCATTTGGGAACATTTTATTGATTTATTGATAATTTTCCCTCCCCCAACACCCCCACCACAAAGTATTTTTTTCTGCAACAATGGTACAGAATCAGAGAGAAAATCATCATGATACAATACTCAGAGAGCAATAAAAAAGGTAACACTTTATTTTTTTATAGTCCGTTTGTTGAGACTATACTAGTTATTAGTAGCCATTCAGTAGCTTATCAACAGTGCATCAGTTGACATTTAACAACACTGTTTCAACAGACGTAACATACATTCAACTGACTGCCTATAGACTATAAGGTACAATTCAAGTGTTAATCTACAGATTTTACAAAAATGTGCCTGTTGACTGTCAATATTATTTTGCAACAGGTTATTAACCAATTGTCGACTAACTTTCAATTGTCCACTAACTTAAGTTAGTGTGTAATGTTGGAGAAGAGTTGTTGTGGTAGTGAAGTGCCGCTATGCCGTCGAAACGCTGTTATTTTCACCCAGATTGCAGGTCCACTTTGTTCAGTCTTCCTAAGGACAGTTAAAATTTATTTTTAACTCTGTCCCTCATAATTATAATCCAAATGTCGCTCTCTGTGCTGCACATTTTTCCAGAGGAAAGCTTCCTCAATCTAACGTTACACGAGTTAAAATGCAGGATTCACACAACGGCTTGTCCTGAAAGATCGAGCAGTTCCAACTTTAAAAACAGAAGCTGTTGTTTACGAGCCACAAACTGTAAGTATGATTTTTTCGTTGATGTGTTTTCCTGTAATAGTTCGTATTGTTAATTGTACGTTGTAGCGAGGAAGTAAACAAAGGAAAACGCTATTTGGCTCCACAAACCAGTTCGTTAAATGCTAACGTTAATTCATACTTATCCGACAAACACATACAAACTTGTGTTTAATATCACCAGCGCAGCGAACTTGGAATGTTCGAGGTTGTTGTCGTTTCACTGTAAATTATTCTTTGATTATAGCTTTTATGTATTGCTTATCTACAGGCATGCTAAACATGGTTTGCGTTTGATTTGGCTGTTGTAAAGCCAATGCTTAATGTTCGTATTGGGTTAATAGTTCTGGCGACAGATATTTAACGTTAACAGTTAGCTACAATCGTTTTAAATATACAAAAGTAACAGTGTCATAGCGATCACAATAGATCTGCAGCCTTAAAAAAACCCATACCTTTCTGAGACATCCTTTAACAGCCATTCTTGACCAGTTTCTGCTCGATTCTCTCCACTAACATTCTCTGTGTCTGATTTGTGCTCTAACTGATTATGGGAATATTAACGCTGTTGTTTACAAAAGCAAAAACTACTGGTAAGGGGCGTTTCCGAGACAACGTGCACTTGGCGGTTTGCAAATCACAACACACTGGGCCAGCTAACCAATCTGAGCCCATTGCGTATTTTTGAGGGCGGGGCTTCATAGAACCAGGAAATATCCGACCGTTTTTGCATGGAGGGACAGAGCAGTGTAGAATAATGGTTAAATATGTGAAAAATAATGCGAATTTTTAAAAACAAAGCATGAACACGTTAAAGTGGACCCCACAAACACAATCAAGCCTTCGAAAAAGGTGTTTTACCACCCCTTTAAAGGGGCTATATGCATCTTTTTCCCCAAAATAAACGTAACAATAGCCTTTTTATTTGACCATTTATGACTCAAACATCTCCTGATGAGCATACTGACACCTTGTCAGCTCACAGTGGGTGCACCTATAAGCCTGTATCCTATTTTTCCTATTTTCTGTCGGGTTGGATTTTTCGCGCGCTGTCTGCGGATGTGACGTCAAGCGCGCTCATGTTAAACGTTTCAGATCACTCTGCCACGACCGCTAGTCAGCAAACAAACTTAGTTTCTCAAACAATATATGTATTTGACTGTTCTTACCTCTGTAAACATAATGTTGACTTCTTTGCAGCGGATGACTTGTGAAGTGTGCACGTACGAGAGCGAGCAGAAAGGAAGAGCAGTTCCGTTTTTTGGCCACAGGTGTCAGTCGCGAGTTTAAATTTCAGAAAATCGCGTATAGCCTCTTTAAAGGACAAGTTCGGTATTTTACACTTAAAGCCCTGTTTACAGATCGTTTCTGATGAAATAGAACGGTTAAGATTAAAATTTGGACAAATGCTGCTGTCCCGAGAATTTTAGGTTTATTTCGCTTTCCAAAAAAACATTAGAATGAGGGTATAGGTGCACTGAAACAGTCCTTCCTAAAAAGCATTAAACTTTCGATTACAAAGACGTGAAACTCACCGAGTGGTCAGGGGTGTCCACTGATGTGCTCACACAAAAATCGCTGCAAAAGATGCTTTCCAACAGGTTTTATCATAGTTTTTGTCCAACTCCATTGACTTGTATTGGGTGAGCTGTGTGAGGTACGGTATTACTCCGCCGCTTCTTCTTCTGCTTCTTCTGTGTATTCAATGAAATGCCAGGGGTTTGCTTGCTAATGGCAAAGGTGCATTATCGCCACCAACTGGGCTGGAGTGTCTATTATTCAAGCTCTCGACGGAAGAATCTACGGGTGTGAGACGTTTGGAAAAATAGCTCCACAGTTTTACAACGAATGGTAAAAAACCTGTTGGAAAGCATCTTTTGCAGCGATTTTTGTGTGAGCACATCAGTGGACACCCCTGACCACTCTGTGAGTTTCACGTCTTTGTAATCGAAAGTTTAATGCTTTTTAGGAAGGATTGTTTCAGTGCACCTATACCCTCATTCTAATGGTTTTTTGGAAAGCGAAATAAACCTAAAATTCTCGGGACAGCAGCATTTGTCCAAATTTTAATCTTAACCGTTCTATTTCATCAGAAACGATCTGTAAACAGGGCTTTAAGTGTAAAATACCGAACTTGTCCTTTAATCAACTAAAATGCTTTGCTATAGTCTACTAGCCTGGGTTTCCCCATACTGCCTTGAGCAGCGCGATTTTATTAACGCTGCAAGGCAGTCTGGATACCATGGACTAAATTTTCCCCTGAAATAGGGAACCAATCACAGAACGGGGAGGGAGCAGCAAGACGATGACGAAGTATATGCGACACACCGAAGCAGATTGTTTATCTATGGATCCAACATGACAGACGTAAAAATATATGCATATTTTTAGGAACACATCTACAAAAATATGCCTGTATTTCAAGTTGCTAAAATAATTTAAAATCCACATCAGTTTATTTGTGCCGACGTGCCACGCCCTCCCAGGATCTATAACGTTACCTAGGCTACTTCCACTTTTAAAAATGCATCATAACCGCGCGCGCGCGATCTGCTTGCAGTCGTCAAGATGGATGCTGAGGAGTTGAAGAAAAGAATAGCTAGTGGAGATTGTAAAGTTGTCGACAATACGTCATCAAAAATCAAGTCCAGTGTGTGGGAGAAATTTGGAGTTATCTGAAGAAAATATTGTGAAAGGCTTTGCTGCAAACATTTTCGTGTTGGATAGCCGCAAATGTGGAACTTCATCCCTGAGGAAGCACGCAGATAACTGGTAACAAAGCCGTTCTATCGAACGGTATTTTTCATATTTAACACTGTTAAGTATGTGTGGTGTGCAGGGCGTGTTTGAACCCAAATTTGTCAGATGTAGGCTAGACAAAATTGCGTGGCATATAGTGTTGTAGCCGCGTCTGTTCGATTTGTGTGGTAACGTTAGCCATGTTCTTCATGTATCGGCCTTTTGACAGCTTCGGCTGAAGTTGTCCTTGTGTTAATTGTTGTGTAATAACTTCTGTATGACCTGGCAATAAACATTTTTGTAAGTGTGTCTATAATGTGATAGTCTAAACTGATTTTATTTCGGGTGTGGGTCGGGTGTCGGTTCTATTTTAAGCGGGTCGGTGCAGATTTTTATTAGTGCTGCTGTTTGAAAACGGGTCGGGTGCGGATTTACAAAATCGGACCCGTGCAGGACTCTCTGGTGTACACATAAATCTGACCCATCGTCGTCTTCTTCGTTGAATATCTGTCGCTCTACATACGTCATCTGGTATAATTTGAAACGATTGGCTATGAGCTACGTACAGGCGCATTTGATAGACATTCGTAGCGCCCAATAAACGGCTCTGGGCATTCGTAAACCACGCCTCAAATAGGAGAAAATGTACATGTGGTATCCAGACCACGTCTCAAAGAGAAAGTGGTCTGACGTTAGCCAGGCTAATAGTCTACTGAGATGAGTAAAAATCGACTGAAATATGTTGAAATAAAATGTCTTTGTATAAGCAACGAATTAAACTGCAAATTCACATTTATATGCCCTAATATTTCATAAAAACAATGTTACAGTCAGGTGAAATATGAAAGACAACATTTTGTTGACTAGATTTGGGTACAGTTTTTTTTTTGAAGAGAGTTTCTGATAGGGTGATGATCGTGAAGGTGGAAGTTGAAGGGATGATGATAAATGTCATCAGTGCCTATGCTCCACAAGTCGGCTGTGAGATGGAGGTGAAGGAAAGATTCTGGAGTGAATTAGATGAAGTGGTAGATGGTGTACCTAGAAATGAACGATTGGTGATTGGGGCAGACTTTAATGGACATGTAGGTGAGGGGAACAGAGGGGATGAGAAGGTTATGGGTAGGTATGGCCTAAAGGAGAGAAATGTGGAAGGGCAGATGGTGGTAGATTTTGCTAAAAGGATGGAAATGGCAGTGGTGAATACGTATTTTAAGAAGAAGGAGGATCATAGGGTGACCTATAAGAGTGGAGGAAGGTGCACACAGGTGGACTATGTTCTATGTAGGAGATGCAACCTGAAGGAGATTGGAGACTGTAAGGTGTTGGCAGGGGACAGTGTAGCTAGACAGCATCGGATGGTGGTCTGTAGGATGGTTTTAGAGACGAAGAAGAAGAGGAGGAGAGTAAGGACTGAAAGAAGAATAAGATGGTGGAAACTGAAGGAGGAAGACTGTAGTGTGAGGTTCAGGGAAGAGGTCAGACAGAGGCTAGGTGGTGGTGAAGAGGTGCTGGATGATTGGGAAACTTCCGCAGGAGTGATGAGGGAGGCAGCTAGAAAGGTACTTGGTGTGACATCTGGAAATAGAAAGGAAGACAAGGAGACGTGGTGGTGGAATGAGGAAGTGCAGGGGAGCATAAGGGGAAAGAGGTTAGCAAAACAGAAGTGGGATCGACAGGGTGATGAGAAAAGTAGGCAGGAGTACAAGGAGATGCGGCAACAGGTAAAGAGGGATGTGGCGAAAGCCAAGGAAAAGGCATACGAGGAGCTGTATGAGAGGTTGAACACTAAGGAAGGAGAAAAGGATTTGTACCGATTGGCCAGGCAGAGAGATCGAGCTGGGAAGGATGTGTTGCAAGTTAGAGCAATAAAGGATGGAGATGGAAATGTGTTGACTAGTGAGGAGAGTTTGTTGAGAAGATGGAGGGAGTATTTTGAGCAGCTGATGAACGAGGAAAATGAGAGAGAGAGAAGGTTGGATGATGTGGTGTTAGTAAAGCAGGAAGTGGATAGGATTAGTAAGGAGGAAGTGAGAGCAGCAATTAAGAGGATGAAGAGTGGAAAGTCAGTTGGACCAGATGACATACCGGTAGAAGCATGGAGATGTTTAGGAGAGATGGCAGTGGAGTTTTTAACCAGATTGTTTAACAAGATTTTGGAAGGTGAGAGGATGCCTGAGGAATGGAGAAGGAGTGTGCTGGTACCAATCTTTAAGCATAAGGGAGATGTGCAGAACTGCAGTAACTACAGGGGAATTAAGTTGATCAGTCACACCATGAAGTTATGGGAAAGAGTAGTGGAAGCCAGGCTGAGAGAAGAGGTGACCATCTGTGAGCAACAGTATGGTTTCATGCCGAGGAAGAGCACCACAGATGCCATATTTGCTTTGAGAACGTTGATGGAGAAGTATAGAGAAGGACAGAAGGAGCTGCATTGTGTATTTGTGGATCTAGAGAAAGCGTACGACAGAGTGCCAAGAGAGGAGTTGTGGTATTGTATGAGGAAGTCAGGTGTGTCAGAGAAGTATGTGAGGGTGGTGCAGGACATGTATGAGGACAGTGTGACTGCAGTGAAGTGTGCAGTAGGAACGACAGACTGGTTCAAGGTGAAGGTTGGACTGCATCAAGGATCGGCCCTGAGCCCTTTCCTGTTTGCAGTGGTGATGGACAGGTTGACGGACGAGGTCAGACAAGAGTCTCCCTGGACTATGATGTTTGCGGATGATATTGTGATTTGTGGTGAGAGTAGTGAGCAGGTTGAGAAGAGCCTGGAGAGGTGGAGGTATGTGCTGGAGAGGAGGGGAATGAAAGTCAGTAGGAGTAAGACAGAGTACATGTGCGTAAATGAGAGGGAGGGCAGTGGAGTGGTGCGGTTACAGGGTGAAGAGGTGAAGAAGGTGGAGGAGTTCAGGTACCTGGGGTCAACAGTGCAAAGTAATGGAGAGTGTGTTAGGGAAGTGAAGAAAAGAGTGCAGGCAGGGTGGAGTGGGTGGAGAAGAGTGACAGGAGTGATTTGTGATAGTAGAGTATCTGCAAGAATGAAAGGAAAAGTTTATAGGACTGTGGTGAGACCTGCGATGTTGTATGGATTAGAGACAGTGGCATTGAGTAAAAGGCAGGAGGCGGAGCTGGAGGTAGCAGAGCTGAAGATGTTAAGGTTTTCGTTGGGAGTGACGAGGATGGACAAGATTAGAAATGAGTTTATTAGAGGGACAGCGCATGTTGGACGTTTTGGTGACAAGGTGAGGGAGGCGAGATTGAGATGGTTTGGACATGTGCAGAGGAGGGACATGAATTATATTGGTAGGAGAATGCTGAGGATGGAGCCACCAGGAAGGAGGAAAAGAGGAAGACCAAGGAGGAGGTTCATGGATGTGGTGAGGGAAGACATGCAGGTAGTTGGTGTAAAAGAGGCAGATGTAGAGGACAAGGTGGTATGGAGACGGATGATCCGCTGTGGCGACCCCTAATGGGAGCAGCCGAAAGAAAAAGAAGAAGAGATTTGGGTACAGTTTTTACTGTAGAATATACTGCCACATCAAATAAGCTTTTGTTTAGCAATTTCTGCTCAAATGTTATATATATATAATACTATTTTTGTCAAAAATAAAGTCATAGACTAAGATGTTAGATGTTCCAATGTTGGCTATATTCAAACTAATGAATACATATGATAAAATGTAGGCCTATAATCATTTTTTACAAAGAAAGAGTACACTTGAAATATTGTTGAAATTGTATTTATTGTTGTAATTGTAACCTTTTTAATAAAATAGCAAAACATATTTACAAGATAGATGTAATCAAAATCTTAAATGGTCAATATAAGTCTTCTTCTAAATATATCTTTTGTCCTTGCATTGTGGCTCAGTCAGTGTCACACCTGAATGAATGGCTCATTACGCATTATGGGTGGGACATTGTATTCTCAGGTGTAAACTACTCCTCCTTCACGCCCCCCTCGCATATTGGCTTTTCCAAGCAAAACCTGTTTTACACTATTTAAATCAATGTATTTTTTTTGTAAACGATAAAGCAAGACTATTTTCACATAATTTTGAAGCCAGAACTCGAAGCGACAACATCCATTAGTCAAAAGTCTTGTGGGCACATATTTTGTATGAGTTTTGTGGTCTTATTTCAGCAACTTTCATTTTTATTTTTTTTAAATAACCACGCATAAACATTATTCTCTTAAAAATACAAACATCTACATACACATTGCTCGCATATTATGGTAGGCCTGTTTGTGCTATATAGAGTGAATTTACACCTTTGCCATTAACATGTTTATAAATAACTGAAAAAAGCACAAATGTCAAGGCATGTCAGAACATCTCAAGGGCCCCAAAAATACCTTGGTCCCCAGAGGGTTAACTCGTCGGCCAGCAACGGAACTTGACACTTCTGAACTTCTCTTGATTAAAGCTTTAGGTGACGGGTTGCCAGATATCACAAAAAGAGCAAAACAAGCCCTTTAAAACGCAGTATAATAAGCAGACATGGCAAAAAATATCCTACCAAATTAAAAGGAAGTAACTCATTTATTATGAATAGAATAGTTCAATATAAAATATTCAGATATTATAAACTGATTGATGAAGTAAAGCAATAACATGAGATTGAAAAATTATTCAGCAACGCTTTATTTAAAGTTGAATTGCACCTATGAGTTGTATTTAATATCAATCAGTTGGGGGCAGTTCATCTAAAAGTTGATGAGAGTGTTTTAAAAATAGTTTACCAAAGAAATAATTTACCAAATAAAAGAAAAAGAAAATTCAAACAAAGTGAAGTAGCCTACTTTTCATTTCTAAAGTATTTGGGTTTATTTATTATACAAAGCCCTTTTTGTCTATTTTTCGACAATAACTACATAAATAACTATATCGTGAAATATATCGTTACTGTAAAATAAAATTAGTCATACCGTGAAATAGAATTTTGGTCATACCGCCCACCCCTAATATGATATATATATATATCTATATAATTGTGGTGAGATCTGGTATTTATCTCATTTTCCTGATTAACCCCTAATATCAATGTGTCTAGGTGGTCTTTTCCTGTCAGGTCAGAATAGGAACAATTTCCTCACTAGCTTGTTGTAATATATACCAGCAAATCCAGGTGTAGTCCCTACACTTCCATCAAACAATAATAATCATCAATAACCTTGTGATCAAATTCATGCTTACCCTCCAGCAGAATCGGATCCGGAATCCTTTGCTGGCCTTACTCGAAATATAGGGCCAAAGACCCGTAGCTTTTACAGCTTCTACCTCCTCTCGGAACTCTTCTTCCTCGTCCTTACCTAACACTTGTAGGTGGTGGGCGTTCAGGATTTCAAATTTTATAGATAATCCTGTGTGTAATTTAATCATTTGTTCTATCAACGAGGTAGATGCATTTATATTTTTTCCTAAATCAGCTACCATTTTTGCTTTTACCATTCTATCATCTTTTGCCCCTGGGAATCTCATATTCTGCATCATCTGTATTGTAGTAATGCTATCTCCCTTGGCCTGCCTTGATGGACCCCGCCTCAGTTTAGGAGCTGTCTCTTGTTTCTTAGACCCTCCTTCTATTCTTTCTCTTTCCTGTCTGGCAACAGCTGCCACTAGGGATAAATCTATCTGCCTGCTTAACAGAAATGGTGTTAGTCTGCTTCCATTTTCCCCCTCCGTGTCCTGAACCTGAACGGTCAGACTCGGAAGGGCAATCAGAAGGTCCTTCTTCATCCGTCTCTCTTTGCCTATATTTATCTCTACTGTTATCCCTAACAATATTTTCAATCGTAGGCTTTTTGTTGGAATGGCAAACCTGTTCTGATTTTTTCTGCTTTCTTGGCGCTTTTCCTTTAGTCGGAGGCAATTCCTGATGCGTGGCCATCCTCAATTTCCAAACATCATTTATCGTTGGTTCTTTCTTTTCTTTTCGCTGCTCACCCAATAACAAGTAACACAACTATTTTTGCATACAATCCAATTGTTCAGCCAGCATATCTATTTTAGCCCTAGAACTCGTTCCGGGCATATCCAATATTTCATCAGGGGTTGGTCCACATGCTAGCTTGATAATTTTCTGATTTGTGCTCTTAACCTCTGATAAATGCGAATCTTGCGGAGCGAACGTCAGTCCGGGACATGTCAAAAAGGTTCTGCCCCCTAGACTGACATGCTCTCGTTGATGGGAGCTGCTTCGCCTCTCGCGAGATTGGCTTCTGGAATTTTTATAATTAACCCTTTGTCATCGTGGTATTTCTTCGTCTTCGGTGTACTCTGAACTTGAGCTCTTTCCAGACTCTTCCTCTACTTTAATATGGTAACTATTATCCTGGTCTTTCCTGCCAGTAGAGGTTTTATACGGCCTAAAGCCCATATTTCCTTTTTCCCATAACTCTTCCCCGGTCCTTAACACTAGAAGTCCCAGAGATTTGTAACCCTCCTTTAGCCAAGTGGATGCTAACTGGCTAGTCTTTTGGGCTATCATTAGCATCAATTCATGTGTAAATGTGGTCATTACCTGAGCAGTCTGCAGGGGGGTTGGGGGTGTGTGTGTGAATGGTTGCTGGTGGCTTGTTTGTATGTGTGGGGGAGGGAGGGCTGCTAAAAGCAGAGAACTTGATTGACCATGTCTCACATTGGCATGTAGGGTCTTGCCCAGGTGTAAACAGGTATGAATTGCATGCAATTGCATGAATTACATCTAATTGCATGCAGCTTGCTCTCAAATGAGAGGTAATTCCTTTTGTGCTGAGGTGGATAAAATCTCACTGCACAAAGCCTACTACTTCAGTGCCCTCAAGAATTCTGTGGTGTACGAACCTCCTCTCCAAGAAAAGAAAATGCAGAGAAGACTCACCACTCGGCAGGCCTTGGAAATGATCCTGAGTGAAGTAAACTCTTGTGACTCAGATGGAGAATACATAGAACTTCAGCCGGATTCGGACTCAGAGCTGTCTGATCTGTCTTCAGGTTAAGTTTCATTTCATATTATTTCCTATTTCATTTCAAACCAGTAAGTGGAAAACACAAAAAAAGCAGAGTGGAGTGACAAATATTTACTCTGCCTTTTTTGTATTGTCCACTTTTTTGTTTGTACTACTTAGCAGACATTCACTGCCATCTGAAGTGCAAAACATTATTAGTTGTTTCTTTGCTTTAGTTGTATCTTTTTATTTAGGAAGATATTTCAGACATTATTCGGATACAGAGAAGGTGATACTGGAATTATTATTAGTATCTATGCATGCATTTGTGATATCATTTGACTTTTCCATTGCTCACAATTTGAATTTGTTCACACTGCAGATGAGGAGACTGCTCCTCAACCAAAAAAGAGAGCCCGTTTGGGGACTGACCTGACAGAGACAGCGAAAGATGGCACAGTGTGGCGTGAAGAACAGGTGGGGACGGGTCTCCCTTTAACCCCAATCAAAGCGTACGCTGCAGATGGAGAGCCAACGGCTAAGGCCAGGAAAAGTATATCGAGTCGCCTTCAGAGCTTCCTGTGTTTCATCACTCTTGACATGCTTCATAGCATTCAAGAATGGACTATTCAACATGCACAGGAAACGGAGCATGTTCATTGGTTTATGGCCCTCCCTGAACTAATGGCATTTATTGCAATTGTCATCTTGGGGGGCTTACCAAGGTTCCATCACTACGTGACTGCTGGTCAGCAAACCTGGGAAACCCACATATCATTGGAACAATGCCGCGAAACCGCTTCCAAGACATCATGCGACACCTACGCTTTGATGACAGGTCTACCCGGAGTGATCGAGCAAAGACTGATAAGTTTTCTGCAATTTCCAGTGTGTGGGGATCATTTGTCACCAATTGCAACACGTCCTACAACCCTGGTCTACATATCACCGTTGATGAACAGCTTTTCCCGTCAAAGACTCGCTGCTGTTTCCTGCAGTATATTGCAACTAAACCTGACAAGTTTGGGATCAAGTTTTGGGTGGCTTGCGACCTAAAATCCAAGTACATTTGTAATGTCCTCCCATATCTTGGCAAGGACCCTAGTCGTCCCAGTGGAGAGAGAAGCCTTCCAGCCCATCGGCTGTCCTGCGGGTTTTATAGGTAGAAAAGCCAAATGGCTGCTCTCTGGGACTTCTAGTGAACTGAAACCGGATATTATGTTATGATTTTGTTTGGGGATCGCACCCATTTCCATAGGTGTAATATCATAATGCGTGCTTACGTGGCCATAAGCACCTCCAACTGCACTCTCCTTATCAGTATACTCTGACGGTGTGGGAGAGTCAGCTGATACTAAAGCGTCCAATACTGGAACTCTATTCCTAGTTACCTTTACATCTGTTCCTTTAACCATCGATATAGTTATATCGCTATCCCCTATTTCGATAATCTTTTTGCTCTGACTTTTATTGCCGACGACTTGGCTTGGTTGAATTCCAATGTAGAATGCGGTCTGTTATTTCTTGATAACAGACCGCTGCGAAGTATAACACACCGTTGCCATGAAAAACAGAGCGTTGCTATGGACGCGGAACGGACTATTTTCTTTAGCGGAAGCAATACAATCTTTTTAAATCAATAAACTCCTTTTTAAATCAATATTATTTATGTATTTTGTATAACTATTTTGTATAACTAAAATTATAGCGAATAACAACCCCGACGACAGGCTGATTCAAGTTCAGCCTGTCGGGGTTGTTATTCGCTATAACAACCGCCTCGCTATACATTATCCCTTACATAAAGTACAGTCCTCGCTCCATCCCTGCTAACTCGCTCTGTTTGGTTTCATTGCAGTGCTCCTTAGCACTGGGAGCTCCCTCTGCTGTCCATAAGGTGCCTCTGCGCACCAGCCATTTCAAACCCAGCCTCCAGTATTTGGGCCACGCCTCCCTATTTACATACACTCCTCAATCCTCAAATGCCCAATCCTAAAACCCCAAATTTCCAATCCTAAATGGCTAAATGATTAAATGCCTAATCCTAAATCCCTAAATGCCCAATCCTAAATTACCAAATGCCTAATCCTAAATACAAAATGCCCTATCCTAAATACAAAATGCCCAATCCTAAATACCAAAGGCCCAATTCTAAATACCAAATTCATTTTCGACTTAGACTTTTAGTTTTCGACTAGTTTTAAATCTGACCCAATAATCCCTCCATACAAAACACAATAATTTACCATAACGATGATAAATTGGAATACAAAAACGACTGAAAACTCACTGACTCACGACCGCTCTTAAAGTTACTGAATACCAACCTACTCTGCAGCTGTGGGCCGCGACAGAGCACAGCACACATATCTCCCTCTCGTGGCGTAAAATGACACGATGTTGAAAAAAAAAAAAAACGTTTTTAACGAACAGGCAAAGAAACGCTCACTTTAACTACTAAATTAGTGTCCTTATGTCGTTTTAAAAAATTTTAAATCCTGCATTATCTTTTCATATGGTATTTTCATACACGGTTATATATTCACTTTGATTTTTTTTTTACCTGCAAGTCAACATGCTCTTTAACACTGAGACCCTGATGTGGGATTTAGTGTGCTTAATCTAACTGCCATTCTTTTTTTATCAGAGAACCTTTTGGATCCCAGCGTACATTCACAATTTATTGCGTGTGCAAGTCTTGAACTACCCAAAGCCCTGCGTAAGTTACAAAGCTTTTTGAAGATTCCAGACAACAAAATGCATAAGTGGAGTAAGAGTTTGCTTTCATAGTTAATGTTTTTTATTGTGTAAGCTGATTTCTTTTTATTGTGTTTTAGAAAACCTCAAGGAAAGCAGTGACAGCAGTGGTCTGGACCATTTCTTTGGTCTTCTCGGGGGGTTGTTGGTCGGTACCTCTGGCCACAGGCCAGGTGTCATCATCAACCTCACCACAGATGAATTCAAAAATTGCAAAGAGGGGCAGGATGGCTATGCCATTTTTGTAAGTGTTTTAGTAGTCATTGTTGTTGTTTTTTTCACATTTGTTTGTTTAAATATATAGTCATGTACTTATAATTATTTTTCTTTACAGGTAAAAAAACACAAGACGTGCAAAACCTTTGGTCATGCAATTATACCAATTACAAAAGAGGAATATAAGTGCATGAGTGAGTTCCAGAAAATACGCAACAAGTTTGAGGGGAGCCATTCAGCCCATTTTTTTTTTAATAAAAATGGTGGGCTGTACCAGGGCCTCCTCAAAGCTTTTTCAAAAGTCTGGGTGCACATGGGCCTGTCGAAGCCACCACCCACTTTCATGGCCCTAAGGACTTCAGTGTCCACACAAGTAAGTGTAAATTATGATACTCACACGCACACACTCTCTCTCATACACTCTCTCAAACAAACACACACACACACACACAAACACTCTCAAACACACACTCACACATACTTACACATTTCTGTGAATTGTTTGTGGGGTCTTTCCATAGACTTCTGTTGTTATTATACTAGGGATGTGCATCTCCATAACTGAGGCCGATGCAATATGCATCTCAATGCATAGCCAACGATACAATACATTGAAGATACTGTACATATGAAGCAGCTAGCAATGCGATACGATTCACCCCTACTACAATGCAGTGCGATTTCGATTCAACACAATGCGATTTCATGCAATATGATGCAATGGGAAAATTATGATCGCTTTTATTTCTTTGGTTCAGACAGACAGAAAACGTCTCAGGTTGCGTATGTAACCCTGGTTCCCTGAGAGGGAACGAGACGCTGCGTCGAGACGCGGTAGGAACGCCCCTGCGTGATTGCGTCGTGAAGCACGTGTATAATCAGTCCAATGGAATCGCGGGACGTCATAGGCGGGTGACATCACCGACCAGGAAGCTATAAAGCACCCCTGAATGCTCGACAGCATTAGCTTCTGTCGATCACAGGCATGCCGGGAGTATGGCAAGGTGACGCAGCGTCTCGTTCCCTCTCAGGGAAGCAGGGTTACATACGTAACCTGAGACGTTCCCTCTCAAGGGAACTCGAGCTGCGTCGAGACGTGGTGGGAACCCTAAACCCACGATGCGATATGACAAATGTGTCACAGGTCGGGGTGGGCCAAACCAGACTGCACCCACCCCTGGAAACCGGGTACCACCTCGAGGAACGTATCAAGGACCAGGCAGACAAGAGGATAAAAGAATAACAGTTTTCTTTATTAAGTTAAAACAGTAATTTAAAGAATCCTAATTAAAATCTTCTTTCTGGTCCCCAGAGGGAATTCGATGGCCCCCTGGACCGTAGAGGGGAGAACGATCGTGGCGGCCCTGCAGCTCGTTGGAGAGGGGTCAGGAGGAAACTCACACCGTCTAGGTAGGGCACTGGGTAAGTACTCTTTACAGGACTCAAGAGGAAGTCATGGTTATACGGACCCCATTCGGACTGGAACCAGGTAAGTGCTCACGGGCGGGAGTGGAACAAGTCCCAGGTGCTGCCCCAGAGGTAAGTACCCAGGGAGCGGTTGCCTCAGACTCGGACGAAGCACAGGGATACAGGCGGCGAGCGGACCGGGCCAGGAAGGGAAACAGGTAGGTATATCCCGGTAAGTGTCCTTTATGCCAAACCAGTCAGGACGGGGGCCTTTAGCCGAGACATAAGGGAACCGTGGACAACAGGAAGACACTTTGAGCGAGACGCTCCCCTTCGGCTGTGTACTGCAACAAGACAACAGAGTTCAATGGTGCAGTGGTATACAAGCGTCCAACAGTGATACCTTCTCTCTTCTGAACAGGGCGGGGGCCTTCAATGGGGCATGTGGAGACCACCAGGCGGGGAGGACACTTTGAGCGAGGCACTCCACTTCGGCTGTGTGCTATAACCAGGTAGCAGGGTTTAACTATTCGACAGCATATGAAACATTCAGCTGTGCGCTGTAACCAGGTAGCAGGGCTTAACTATTCAACAGCACAATAAACATTCAGTTGAAATACCTTCTCTCTTTCCGAACTGGGCAGAAGCTTTCGTTAGGGCGTATAAAGACCACCAGGCGGGGAGGACACTTTGAGCGAGACACTCCACCTCGGCTGTGTGCTATAACCAGGTAGCAGGGTTTAACTATTCGACAGCATATGAAACATTCAGCTGCAATACCTTCTCTCGTTCTGACAGGGCAGCTGCTTTCAATAGGAGCGTGTGGAGACCACCAGGCAGGAAGGATGCTTTAAGCGAGTCACTCCACTTCAGCTGTGCACTGTAACAATGCAACAGGATTTAACCATTCAACAGTAGATGAAACATTCAGCTGCAATACCTTCTCTCGTTCTGAACAGGGCAGCGGCTTTCATTACGAGCGTGTGGAGACCACCAGACAGGAAGGATGCTTTGAGCGAGTCACTCCACTTCAGCTGTACACGGTAACAATGCAACAGGATCTAACCATTCAACAGTAGATGAAACATTCAGCTGCAATACCTTCTCTCGTTCTGAACAGGGCAGCGGCTTTCGTTTAGGATTTAAGGTTTACACTTATAAATTGTCCAGACAACAAGAAAATTTAAGTTTAATTGTCCTCAACTAGCACGTTTCTAGCACTAGCACTAGAAAACGCATGTTGATACAATTGCACATACACCAACAAAATAACTTGTATATTTAGGCTACTTAATAAAATCCTCTTAACAATTTGCAAGAGTAAATTCTAAGTACATCAGTTAAAATCTACTTAAAGCAATTCATAAAGTAATATGTACTTATATACATATAAAGGTGCATATTTAAATGTTTATTTAAGAATTTGTAGTTTTCATTGAATTTTAATACTACCAAGTAAAAACAAATTAAAAAAACAAAAATAAGATGGTTAATTTAATACATTTTAATATACCACAAGGATCCTTTTGTTTTCAGTATAGATTTTCGCGGGCTTTGCTCTGTGTAGATATCGCGAGATGTAAGTAAGCAGGACTAAAAGCAGGTGGAAGCTCGACCAGCTACAGCAGGATAATTTCATTCAGCATCATCAAACAACCATCGTCTCTGCATATAATAAGGTGAGTTCAATTTTATTAATAATTTAATAACTATGATACTAAACTAATCTGATCGAATTTCATTCCTAATTAATGGATTGGTTGCCGATTTTCCATGATGGTTCGTTAGCCGTTAAGATATTCGAAATGGCGCCTATAAGCTAACGTTAGTTACGTTAGATCTAATTGTTAATGATGGTGGTTAAAATGCAATATTTCTTAACTCCTTAACTAATATTGAATTTTGTTGTATTAATTTTTTACTATTTGGCATAAACAGCAGATGTGGACTGACATTGGGTCTGTCTTGTTTGTTTCCCGCCCTCGTTGGTGATTCATCCTTATAAGTTAACTTAGTTGAGTGGAATTTAATTTATGATGGTTTAATTTTGGTTAATTTTCTTCTAGAAAGACAAAAGATTCAGGTTGGAGAAAAAAACTTTTTCTTTACCTTGACATGTTTCGACTGCAACTGCAGTCTTCCTCAGAAGCGTCATCTGACAACTGTGACGTGTCATTTATCAGCTGTTATTTCCTAGGCGTGGCCAACCCGGCGGACCTGACAGTTCCGCCGGGCCGGCCACGCCCTGCCCCCCCGCCGCTCGATGGTCTCTGGAGGATGGTATTCCATGTGTGTGAGAGGATGTAGGCTCCCTCGTCCCGGTTGATGGTATCTTTGGCACGCTTCCTGATTTCAATCGCCTCCTTTATCCATCTTCTGTATCTGTTTGGTTCTGATCTGATGATGTGTCCGTTGTCCCAGTCCATAATGTGGTTATTTCGTTTGCAATGATCTGATATAGCTGACTTTAGTTGTTCCTGTTGTGCTTTTTCCTTTTGAGTTCTTGTGAGTCGTCCTATTGTTTCTTTTTCACATTCTTTCTGATGTTCTTTCTTTCTTGTGTTGAATGACCTGCCTGTTTCTCCTACATATGTTTTATTGCATGATTTGCATGGTATCTCGTATATGACGTTACATTTTTTGTCTTGCTCTATTTTGTCCTTGGGGTGTACCAGTAACTGCCTTAACTTTGTGTATGGTTTTACTACTGTGTTTATGTCACGGTGTGACAAATGAGGGCGGAACTAATTCGCCGCAATTGTGTCCCCTCCGGTACAATAATAAGGAAACACTACCCCCCCCCGTGTAAGTGTATATCTGTTGCCCTGCCAACCGGGATGAGGAAATTGACACGAGGTGTGAGCAATTAATTTGGAGCCATGACAAAGCCATGTGGGCATTGAGAAGGATATAAAAAGCCAGTGAAGAGAGACTGTTGTGTGGTTCTCTCCCGTGAGAAGTCGTTCTATTTGAGTGTTGCAGAGAAGAATTGAGGTGTGCAAAGGGAAGTGCTGCTGGAGGGGACTCGAGGAGTGTGGAAGAATTGTGAAAACACACCGTTTGCCTGGAAGGGAGAGAGATAAGTAATCGACCATCGTATCTCGTACCTGCATGTTTCAACACTGAATTTGAGGTGGATTGGAGTGCTTTGATTGTGCTATCTAAAAGTCACTGAGTGAATTATACTGATTCATGTTCGATCTCTTACCCTCTTCCCCCGTGTTGGAACGATGATGTGAATCCTGTCTATGTCTGTGGAGGAAAACCCCGAAACCTCTTTTTCCCAGCATTGAAGCTCGTTGCTTGTGGCATGGAGACCCCTGGGTGAGTGCTGGCCTTATCTGCACTTATTTGAAGTGGATTGCAGTGCCTAAATTGACGTTTCCCTCCCTCACGTTGCATGTTTGGAGTGAAATTGCCGTGTGTGTGTGGAAGATTTATTTTCTCTTGCCGTGCACTCTCCTCGTGCCATGCTGGTCTACTGTCAGTAACTGGAGCTTAATAATGTTGATCGGTTCCATCTGTTGAGGACTAGAAGGAACAGCATCTGTAAGTCAAACTAACCCCTCCGTTTTGAAGTAGTGTTTCTGACTGTCTTAGAAGAAGCTCCGCTCAGCCTGTTGACTTGGAGCCTGCTGCAGCCCTAAGCCCACCTGTACGGTGTGAAGTTATCTGCCCCCTGCAACACACGTGAGAATTGTATACTGCTGTTGAAGTTGATTCTGTTTGTCTTCGTAGAAGCTCCACTCAGCCTGTTGATTTTGAGTCTGCTGCAGCCCTAAGCCCACCTGCACGGTGTGAAGTTATCTGTCTCCTGCAACACATATGAGAACTGTATACTGCTGTTGAAGTTGATTCTGTCTGTTCTAGAGAAGCTCCGCTCAGCCTGCGACTTTGAGTCTGCTACGGCCCCAAGTCCATCTGCATGGTGTGAAGTTATATGTCCCCTGCAACACACGTGAGAACTATATACTGCTGTTAAAGTTGATTCTGTCTGTTCTAGAGAAGCTCCGCTCAGCCTGCGACTTTGAGTCTGCTACGGCCCCAAGTCCATCTGCATGGTGTGAAGTTATCTGTCCCCTGCAACACACGTGAGAACTGTATACTGCTGTTGAAGTTGATTCTGTCTGTTCTAGAGAAGCTCTGCTCAGCTGCGACTTTGAGTCTGCTACAACCCCAAGTCCATCTGCATGGTGTGAAGTTAGCTGTCCCCTGCAACACACGTGAGAGTTGTATATTGCTGTTGAAGTTGATTCTGTCTGTCCAGGAGAAGCTCCGCTCGGCCTGCACCTTTGAGTCTGCTATAGCCCCCGGCCCATCTGCATGGTGTGAAGTCACATGTCCCCGGCAACACACGTGAGGCCTATATACTGCTGTTGAAGCTGACTCTGTCGGTCCTAACTGTCTGTCCTAGAGAAGCTCCGTTTAGTCTGTCGACTCGAGTCTGCTGCAGCCCCAGAGCCCCAACTGTCTACTCACCTGTGGAAACTCACCTGTCCGTCGTTGGTCCCTGTGGACTCTGCATCGGTGTGAGAAGAGGAAGAGCCCTGACCATCTACTCACTGGTGGAAACTCACCTGCCCATCGCATCCCATTGTGAACCCTGCATCAGTGTGAGAAGAGGACCAGCCCTGACTGTATACTCACCTGTGGAAACTCACCTGTCCGTCGTTGGTCCCTGTGAACTCTGCCTCGGTGTGAGAAGAGGAAGAGCCCTGACCATTTACTCACTGGTGGAAACTCACCTGCCTACCGCATCCCATTGTGAACCCTACAGCGGCGTGGGAAGAGGAAGGGCCCCGACTGTCTACTCACCTGTGGAAACTCACCTGTCTGTCGTCGGCCCCTGTGGACCCTGCATCAGTGTGGGAAGAGGAACACCCCCGACTGTCTACTCACCTGCGGAAACTCACCTGTCTGTCGTCGGCCCCTGTGGACCCTGCATCAGTGTGGGAAGAGGAACAGCCCCGACTGTCTACTCACCTGTGGAAACTCACCTGTCCGTCGTAGGTCCCTGCGGACCCTGCATCAGTGTGGGAAGAGGGACAGCCCCGACCGCATACTCATCTGTGGAAATCCATCGATCCATCACAGGCCATTGCGAACCTTGTACCGGCGTGGGAGTGGGCCCCGGAGACTGCTGCATTGCCTCGATTCCGGGGAAGAAGAGGAAAGGAAGATTTTAGCTTAGGTTATTCAAATTACTTTTAACTTTAATAAAAAGAACTGTTATTCCCTTTAATTCTGTTTCCGTCTCGTCTCTGACACGTTCCTCAGGGTGGTCCTGGTTCAGGGGTGGGCGCAGTCCGGCTTGGCCCATCCCGACCTGTGACATTTATGTTGTATTTTCTCATTGCCCGCTGTAATGGTTCAGTAATGCCTCTGATATATGGTAGTGTTACTATGTCCTTATTTCTGGTTTCAGATTTCGGTTTGGGTTTTGTTTTTGGTTTTGTTTGCTTGTTTGCGACTTGTTCTTTCCCTTTGTTTATGGCCCATGTCGGATATTGGCAGCGCGCAAGTGCGTGTCTGATATGTTTTTCCTCTTTCTGTCTGTCTTTTTCCTCTGTGATGAAACTGGTCCGTTCATAAAGTGTTCTCACTACTGATAATTTGTGCGCCGTGGGATGTTCAGATGTCCAGAGTAGGTATTGGTCGGTATGTGTTGGTTTCCTGTAGACTGTTATTTTGATGCTGTCATCATCTCTGTGGTGGATCTTTAAATCTAAAAAAGCTATGGATCTGTTGCATTCTTCCTCATGTGTGAATTGTATGTTTCCAGTGGGGTCAATACTGTTTAGGTGGTCCGTGAGCTCCTGTGTATGTCCGTTTTTTATTTTTTCCAGTATGTCGTCTACATAGCGCTTCCAGAGGGTAGGTCTGCAATGAGATGGTGCTGTGCCTATGGCTGTGGTTTCCAAGTCCTCCATGAAAAAACTGCTCATTATGGCTGATAGTGGGTCCCCCATGGCGAATCCCTCTTTCTGTCTGAATATTGTTCCTCTGTATTGGAAATATGTGGATTTTTTGACGAAGCTCAGTAGTTCAGTTATATCATCAGCTGTGAGGTTTGTGCGTCTTTTAAGTGTCCTGTCTTTTCGGAGTCGTTCTTGTACGATGTGAAGTGTGACATCCACGGGGGTCTTTGTGAAAAGTGATATGACATTGTGTGAAATAAAAATCTCGTCTGATTCTATTTTTATGTCGTTGAGTTCTTTCACTAGTTGTTTTGAGTTTTGACAGTGATGTTCTGTTTGGCCGAGGAGGGGTTTTATGATTTCAACTAATGCTTTTGATAGGTTGTAAGTGACCGAGCCGATGCTGTCTACTATTGGGCGCAATGGGATATCCTTTTTGTGTATTTTTGGTGTTCCATAGATTCGTGGCATAATGTTTGCGGTGGGAATTAAATTGTCATATGCTTCCTTTGTTATTTTTTTGTTTTCTAGTAATGGTTTGAGAAGTGCTTTTAATGTTCTTTTCTTTTCTTCAGTAGGGTCCTTCTTTAGGATTTCATATGTGTTGTTGTCTTTTAGCATTGCTTCCATCTGTTTTTTTCCATAGGCACAGCACCATCTCATTGCAGACCTACCCTCTGGAAGCGCTATGTAGACGACATACTGGAAAAAATAAAAAACGGACATACACAGGAGCTCACGGACCACCTAAACAGTATTGACCCCACTGGAAACATACAATTCACACATGAGGAAGAATGCAACAGATCCATAGCTTTTTTAGATTTAAAGATCCACCACAGAGATGATGACAGCATCAAAATAACAGTCTACAGGAAACGCCTCGGTTACGACTGTAACCTCGGTTCCCTGAAGAGGGAACGAGCGTTGCGTCGAGTTTGACGCTATGGGAACGCTTTGCGTGATGATGTCTTGAAGCACATGTAAAATCAGTCCAATGGCGTGGCGGAACGTCTGATGCGGGTGACGTCACGTACCAGGAAACTACAAAGCCTGCTTGAAAACAAAGAACGGCAGCTTCGTAAAAGTCTGAAGTAGCCGCTGACAGGCATGCAGGAGATATGGCAAGGGGACGCAACGCTCGTTCCCTCTTCAGGGAACCGAGGTTACAGTCGTAACCGAGGCGTTCCCTTTCAAGGGAACTCGCGTTGCGTCGAGTTTGACGCTATGGGAACGTCTATACCAACGCCACCATAGCTACAAATGTCTGTCCTGTGTGAAATCATGAAGAGCAGCACTAGGAAGACAGAACCTGAGACCCTGGAGTAGAGTCCAGGTCCAGAGAGTAAAATCTGACGAAAGTGTGCGGTGAGGACCAGCCTGCCGCAACACAAACGTCCTGAAGTGAAACTCCCGAAAGAAGGGCCTTAGAGGCCGCCATACTCCTTGTAGAATGGGACCGGACAGCCAAAGGAGAAGGCTGCCCGGCCGCCTCATAAGCAAGTGAGATGGCCTCAACCACCCACTTGCTTATCCTTTGCTTAGACACTGGAGATCCCTAGTTAGGGGACCCAAAGCACACAAATAATTGATCACTTTTACGCCACAGGGCTTTCAGGTCTGTGGACATAAGCGTCTAACGCCCGGACTGGGCAAAGCAAATAATAGTCTCCTGGAAGAAGGGAGGAGGACAGAAGGCCTGCAGTACAAAAGGTCTGGCCACTCTAAAGAGAAGAAATGGCTAGAAGGAACATAGCTTACAAAGTTAAGAACTTATAGGAACCTCCTAAATAGGCTCAAAGGGGGCCAGGGAAAGGCCTTGCAGCGCAATGGACAAATCCCACAGTGGCACCCTAGAGCGAACTGCAGGCCTCAGCCTCCAGTTGCCACGAAGGAAACAAGATACCAGAGGGTCTTTCCCCACAGACATTCCACCCAAAGGAAAGTGGTAAGCACCTAGGCCGCCACATAAACCTTTAAAGTGGACGGGGTCAGACCTGCAGTGAACCGATCCTGCAGGAACTCCAGCACTGTACCAATTGGGCAGTTAACTGGGTCCAACCGACGGTCACTACACCATGAAGTGAATACTCTCTACTTCAGGGCATAAAGTTTCCTTGTGGAGGGAGCTCTGGACTGTAGAATGGTCTCAACAACCTCGGTTGAGAGACCTGACTCTATGAGCTGGGCCCCCTCAGAGGCCAAGCCCACAGATTCCACAGTTCTGGTCGAGGGTGAAATATCGAGCCCTCTGCTTGGGACAGAAGGTCCCTCCTGACAGGTAGCTCCAGAGGAGGCCCGTCGAGGAGAGACACAAGATCGGGAAACCATACTCTGCCCGGCCAGCGCGGGGCTATAAGAAGCAGGCAAACCCGGTCCCTGCGAACTCTTTCCAGAACTCCCGGGAGCAGAGCAACTGGGGGAAAAGCGTACAGACGTAGCCTCGGCCACGTCTGCACCATAGCATCCAGTCCCAGAGGAGCTGGATGCGTGAGGGAGAACCAAAGTGGACAGTGAGACGTCTCTCGAGACGCAAACAGATCCACTTGTGCTTGGCCAAACTCCCTCCATATCAGCTCCACCACCTTGGGGTGGAGCCTCCATTCCCCGGGCCTCAGCCCCTGTCTCGACAGAGTGACTGCTCCTGTATTCTGGACCCCGGGGAAGTAAGCTGCCCTGAGAGACAGCAGCTTCCCCTGGGACCACAAGAGGATATGGCGTGCCAGATTGCATAATGGGCGCGAGCGCTAATCCCCTTGGTGATTGATATAGGCGACTACCGAAGTGTTGTCCGTATGCACTAACACATGGTGTCCCCTGAGATCTGTGATGAAGCTCCTCAGAGCCCGGAAGACAGCTAACATCTCTAGGCGATTGATATGCCAGGAACGATGATGGTCTTCCCACAGACCTTGAGATGAGCGACCCTCTAGGATCGCTCCCCAGCCCGTGAGGGAAGCATCCGTCGTTAGCAGTTTGCGACGACAGGGAGCTCCCAGCACTGGGCCTTGGGACAGGAACCAAGGTTTCTTCCACATAACCAAGGCACGTAGGCATCGCCGCGTGACCTTGATTGTGCGAAACGGGTTGCCCCTCGGGGGAAACCCCCTGGTCCTGAGCCACCACTGCAGGGGCCTCATGTGTAGCAGTCCAAAAGGTATCACGTTGGAAGCTGCTGCCATGAGACCCAACAGTCTCTGGAACTGTTTGACAGTGAGTAGCTGGCCTAGCTTTACACTTTTCACAGCTGCAAGGATAGATTCTATGCGTGACGGTGACAGGCGCGCCTGCATCGACACTGTATCCCAAACCACGCCTAAGAAAGTGGTCCTCTGAAGTGGAGAAAGCACACTCTTCTTGGCGTTCAGCCGTAACCCCAACTCCTTCATATGGGCGGGAACAACATCTCGATGTTGAACCGCCATCTGATGCGACTGAGCTAAAATCAACCAATCGTCGATGTAATTCATGATGCGAATACCCTGGAGGCGCAGAGGCGCCAGAGCTGCATCCACGCATTTCGTGAAAGTGCGGGGTGATAAAGCTAGACCGAATGAAAGAACTCAATATTGGTATGCTTTGCCCCCGAAAGCAAACCTCAGGAACTTCCAGTGACAAGGACGGAAAGAGATATTATTGCGGTCTGCAGGACCCAACGAGAAACATTTGGCAGTAGCTTCCACGCTGTCAAAGATTCTACTAGAGGTACCAGCCTCTCGAGACTGGTTTCTGGATTTTGTTGTTGTTGAGTAGTCGGTTCGTCGCCCTGTAACGGCGCACCGGCAGGGAACGACTGAACGGACTGCTCTAACACCCTCCTCGGAGGGGCCGAACATCCCGAGGCCACTACGTTTCCGGGTGGTCCTTGAGATATGTGCTCGGCGGAGACCGCTGCGCCCTGAAGCACCATAGGTGGCAGGGTTGGCAGAACGGCCCCCTGAGGGCACCAAAGAGAGACGGGCACCGTAAAATGAGGTGTTAACCGCTCTACTTCGGGGGGGACTACCCTCATTGTCCTGAGCCCTCAGGCGTCAGGACTTCTGGAAATATGCGTCTTTGAGGTCTATCGTGACAAACCAGTCCTCGGACCTGATTTGTGGCACGATCTGTCTCAGTGTTAACATTTTGAATTTGAGTTGCATCACTGACTCGTTCAGAACTCGAAGATCCAGAATGGGACGCAAACCCCCGTCCTTTTTTGGAACTATGAAATACCGACTGTAAAACCCGGTTCCCTTGTTGGAGGGAGGTACATATTCTATGGCCCCCTTCTCTAACAGAGTGTTCACTTCTTGTTCCATAACCAGAACCTGCTCGGGGTCCACCACTGTGGGAAGGACCCCCATAAACCGAGGCGGGCAAGAACCAAACTGTATCTGGTACCCTATCCCTACGGTCTGCAGGACCCAACGAGAAACATTTGGCAGTAGCTTCCACGCTGCCAAATATTCTACTAGAGGTATCAGTCTCTCGAGACTGACTCCTGGATTTTGTTGTTGTTGAGTAGTCGGTTCGTCGCCCTGTAACGGCGCACCGGCAGGGAACGACTGAACGGACTGCTCTAACACCCTCCTCAGAGGGGGCGGGCATCCCGAGGCCACTACGTTTCCGGGTGGTCCTTGAGATATATGCTCGCCGGAGACCGCTGCGCCCTGAAGCACCGTAGGTGGCAGGGTTGGCAGAACGGTCCCCTGAGGGCACCGAAGAAAGACGGGCACCGTAAAAAGAGGTGTTGACCGCTCTACTTCGGGGGGGGGGGGGGGGGGGCTACCCTCATGGTCCTGAGCCCTCGGGCGTCAGGATCTTTTTCCCACAGCCTTCTAGCGGTAATAACGGTCCTCAGACCCGCTCTACCCTTCGAAGGACGGGGTTGAGAACGTCCTCCCTGTCCCCGAGATATTTGCGGGGGAGCACGGGAGGAAACGCTCTGCTTTTGAGCTGCCCTATGCTCAAGGTCTGAGGCTGTTCCCGCACAGCAGCCTCAGCAAATAATTCCGCCTGATAAGCTTGCAGTAAAGACATTGTGTGTAAACATGCTGCAGGCTGACCAGACGCGGAATAAGCCCTGCCCACCAGAGAAGATTTTTTTTTTTTTTTTTTACTCTGAGGGGCTTATTAGGCAATACCGAAATTTTTAGGGAATATGCCATCGCTGGAGAGAGATAGCTCGCAAGCGTCTCTTACACCTTTAGCATCTCCCCATAACCATTTTCTTTATAACCAGAAATAGATGAATAATTCAAAGTTTGTGAATTAAAAACTCTATATGAAGCTGGCTTCTCCCACGATCTCGACACCTCAGTGTGGAGATCGGGAAAAAACGGCAGATTTCGGCGTTGTGATTGTGCACGTGAGGGCAGGAAGCGTTCGTCAAGTTTGCTTTATGAACGAACGTCCTGTTTATTTACAGATGGCCACACATACATAGTCTATAAACCGCTCTTGTCACTACATCCAGCATTTCTTAACACACGAGACTGAGGTGGGGCTTTTTTTTTTTTTTTTTTTTTTTTTTTTATAAACCTCAGACTCAGCCTCAACATTAACAACATCCAGTTCCTCAGAACTGGACAATTGCAGTGTTTGTGCGATCATCGGGGGCGGGAGAAACCGCAGCGCGTGCTTCCGCACCCTGATGAGAGACACGGGGTCTATCAGGTAAGGGCTGAGATAAGGCAGAGCCCGTCTCAGACCCCGCTGATAGATCCATTTGCGAACCCCAGGACTGAGATCGCCGCTGTGCCTCGGCAGCAGCGGGACCCGAGCCCTGGGGAACGCGAGCTTCCCGGAAGAAACTCAGCCGGGATCGGAGCGAGCGCATGGACAGCGCCTCGCAATGCGCACAGCCAGCACCCTCGAGTGCTGACTGGGCATGCTCCTCTCCCAAACAAACAATGCACAGAGCGTGAGTGTCTCTACCCGTAGTAAAACGCGGGCAGGGATGCACACACATTCTGAACTGTTCGCTGGACATAATTGCTTTCAGTGACAAGACAACAATAAATAGACAAAGACAGATTTCACATAGAGCGCTACTGAAGACGCAGAAGCTGCCGTTCTTTGTTTTCAAGCAGGCTTTGTAGTTTCCTGGTACATGACGTCACCCGCATCTGACGTTCCGCCACGCCATTTGACTGATTTTACATGTGCTTCAAGACATCATCACGCAAAGCGTTCCCATAGCGTCAAACTCGACGCAACGCGAGTTCCCTTGAAAGGGAACCAACACATACCGACCAATACCTACTCTGGACATCTGAACATCCCACGGCGCACAAATTATCAGTAGTGAGAACACTTTATGAACGGACCAGTTTCATCACAGAGGAAAAAGACAGACAGAAAGAGGAAAAACATATCAGACACGCACTTGCGCGCTGCCAATATCCGACATGGGCCATAAACAAAGGGAAAGAACAAGTCACAAACAAGCAAACAAAACCAAAAACAAAACCCAAACAGAAATCTGAAACCAGAAATAAGGACATAGTAACACTACCATATATCAGAGGCATTACTGAACCATTACAGCGGGCAATGAGAAAATACAACATAAACACAGTAGTAAAACCATACACAAAGTTAAGGCAGTTACTGGTACACCCCAAGGACAAAATAGAGCAAGACAAAAAATGTAACGTCATATACGAGATACCATGCAAATCATGCAATAAAACATATGTAGGAGAAACAGGCAGGTCATTCAACACAAGAAAGAAAGAACATCAGAAAGAATGTGAAAAAGAAACAATAGGACGACTCACAAGAACTCAAAAGGAAAAAGCACAACAGGAACAACTAAAGTCAGCTATATCAGATCATTGCAAACGAAATAACCACATTATGGACTGGGACAACGGACACATCATCAGATCAGAACCAAACAGATACAGAAGATGGATAAAGGAGGCGATTGAAATCAGGAAATCATTAAGAAGACAATATGAAAATCTTTGAACTATTATGATGGTTTAATAATTACGATACTAAACTAATCTGTTCGAATTTTAATCCTAATTAATGGATTGGTTACAGTTTTGCACGATGCTATCCGTAATGTAAGCAATTCGTAAAATGGCGCCGAAGCATAACTTATAGATTTCGGATAAAATTGTTGATCATAGTAGTGTTTTAAATGTATTAAATTAGCCTGTTTTTGGACTAATATTTTATTTAGAGTTCGATTAATTAATATTAGATAGCAGGTGCGAACTGAGCACCGGAAGGCTTTTCCAAAGAATGGGCCGGCCGCTGCCACTCACAAAGCCGCGGTGTATTTTAGCAGGGCTGAGTGAGGTTTAACGTTAACAGTGACTGACAGGATGATGGGATGCGCAAGATAACTTTTAATAAAACTTGTATTTCTTCGTTTAATATATGTGAGTTTGTCTTCGTTTTATCACACTATTTTCATTCAAATAACAATGAACCACAAACTAAGCATTCATTTTTTTTTAGTAACGTTAGGCCTAAACCATAACATCCATCTTTTTAATTTACGTATTTAAATGTTCGGTGTTTAATATAAGTACTGCCGTCAATCAAATTTCTCTTTATTTAAAAATTCTATTCTAGTCCTAGATTTTTAGCTCAACCTAAAAAAAAAACTAACGTTACTGCAGTGTAATTCTCTGAACTTTCTAGAGCAATAATTATCAAACAAACTTTACCATAGATGGCTATAACAGGGTTATTTAGAAAATGAATGTGGCCAAATGTACCCAAACACCTTTAAATACTTAAGGCATGTTAAATGCTGCTTGCAGCAATATTTAAATATTGTCCTCTCTGTGATATTTAATACTTTTCTTTGAAAATGTTCCATTTGTGCAGAGTGTGTGATTGCCTGAACTGCTATGCCTTGATTAGGGAGTAGACTTGACAAATTATGTTGCAAACGACTAAATGGATTGAAAAGATGTACACTATTTAATATACATGAAAATTAATTGATCTTTGTACATTTTCAGGAAATGGTTCCCCCATTCCATGGATTGTGACAGTTTCGATGAAATGGACATGCAAGCTTTGCTCATTTAGTTCATCGAATCAACACACAATAACAAGGCATTATACACTAAAGCACGGACACTACAGCAGGTGTTGTCCCTTACCATGTTTGTATAATGATTGTGTTTGTACGTTCAAAAGACAAATTGACCTGAAAAGGCATTTGAGGCAGCATGGGCCATCACAAAATTCATCAGAACCCCTACCTGTTCAGATACTCTGTGACTTATGTGGTTTTTCAGAACCCTGCCACCTTCGCCAGTATTTGGCACATTTACGCTGCCATCTAAAAATAAGGAAACTGTGAAATGCCCATATCGGCAGTGTTCATTCCGTTCTAACGTGTACTCCACATTTACAGCACATTTAGTCGTTTTCACAGTTCAGGTAGCGTAAAGGACTTTCGACCAGAATTGTTTTGTGAGAATTGTTCTAATTTGGATGAAGACAATCAAGGTAGTGCATCTGTGGTTGAATTGGATGAGTCCATTTCTGATGTTGAAGAACATGATGATGCCAATGATGAGGTGTATCTGCAGCGAAAACTGGCATCCCTTTTTTTGCGAATGCAAACACTATTGCCCGTTTCAAAGTCTGCCACTCAAGAAATAATAGATGGGTTTTATGAGGTCAGTGTCCTCACAGGAGAACAAAGCAAGAAATTAATAGAACAAATTCTGCTGCAACACAATGTTAATCTAGAAACATCAACACTGATAACAGAAACGTTAGACAAAACGGTCCCTCTTTCTTTCTTGTCAAGGACTGGTCCATTAGGCAATGACCACAAGAGGTCTTCTTTTTTCAAGGAAAACTTTAAGGTTATTGAACCTATTGAGTACATTTTAGATTTAGATAAGGGTAGAAAAAAGGATTATGTCCCGATTTTACCTGTACTGAATGAGTTGTTAAATAGAGATGATGTCCTTGACAAAGTTTTACCTGAGAAGGTTTCTGGGTTAAACTCCGGGGTGTATGAAAGTTTTCTTGATGGACAGTATTTCAGGGAAAATCAGTTTTTCTTAGCAGAAGAGTTACGTATTGCGATAGGGTTGTATATTTGATGACTTTGAAGTTTGTAACCCTTTAGGCACTTCAAGGAAAAAGCACAAGATTTGTGCCGTCTATTGGGTTCTGGCTAATCTACCACTTCGGTATAGATCATCTTTATCATCTATTAATCTTGCACTGTTATGTTACAGCAATGACTTGAAAACCTATGGATATGCTGCTGTTCTAGAGCCACTTCTTAGAGACCTTGAACATCTTGAAAATCAAGGTTTGTACATCAAAAGACTAGGGGCACATGTTCAGGGAACAGTTGCTTTTGTATCTGCAGATAATCTAGCAGCCCATTCACGAGCAGGTTTCCAAGAATCCTTCTCTGTTGACAAATGTTGTAGGTTTTGTCTTGCGAGTCGAAAGGACTTTCAAACTGTACCAGTTAGGAGTGGATCATTCCCACTCAGAACTAAACTTTCCCATGATGGCCATGTTTTGTGTCTCAGTAGAGATGAAACACTAAAAAGTGTTGAGGGTGTAAAGGCCAGCTGTGTTTTGAATAGACTAGAACATTTTCATTCATCAACAGGTTTTCCACCTGATGTTCTACATGATCTTTTTGAAGGAATTGTTCCAGCAGAGCTCTGTTTGTGTCTGTCAGATTTGATTGAGAGAGGCTTTTTCACACTTAATGATTTGAATAGTGTCATCCAAAACTTTCCTTATAAGTTTTCTGATAAGACTAATCGACCTCAGAAAATACCAATAACGTTCAAAGCTAAACGGACAATCGGAGGAAATGGACATGAAAATTGGACACTACTGAGACTACTTCCTTTCATGATTGGTCATTTGGTTCCTGAACATGACAAAACCTGGGGTATCATTTTGGAGTTAAAAGTGATTGTTGAACTTCTGGCTTCACCTACGTTTACTGAAGAATCTGTGTGCTTTTTGGAGTCAAAAATTTCTGACCACAGGCTGTTGTTGCTGGAGGTTTTTCCTAACTTCAAGTTGAAACCTAAACACCATTTTGTGGAACATTATCCTAAACTTATCCATTGTTTCGGGCCTTTATTGAACTTCTGGACAATCTGCTTCGAGGGAAAACATAGCTTTTAAAAAAAAGTTGTTCGCGATGTCAACAATTTTAAAAACATTTTACTCACTTAAGCCACAAAGCACCAACTTATGTTTGGCTACTGTCTTGATATGCCCAGCCTTTTCAAGCCAGAACTTGAAGTACAGAGTGTTTCTGTTGTTTCTCCTGATATATTGGACCATGGCATAAAGCAGGCAATTAACAGGAAATATGAAGATGTTGCATCTGTTTCCCTGGCAACAACACTTTCTCTGCATGGAACAACATATTCAGAGGGAATGTTCGTCTCCGTTGGAAGCACAAGTGGGCTTCCTGATTTTGGGAAGATTGTCAAACTGCTCATAGTGGCTAACAAGGCATTGTTCGTTGTTGAACCTTTTTCAGCTGTGTACTTGGAACATCTTGGATCTTTTGAACTGTTTAGACAACTGTCTGCTGATCTCCTTCTGCTACAACCTGAGGAACTAAACCACTATTACCCACTGTATTCCTACACCATCCAAAGACGGCTTCTTCTTACACCAAAAATATTTTTACTTCATTAGAGGTACACTCAGTAATTTTAATTTTTATAAACTTTTGGAACAGTATAATGTTGCTCTTTTTTATATATGCTAGTAAGGTGTTGTTCATTGAACATTTTCAGCTGTGCACTCGGAGCATCTCGTGTCTTTTGAACTGCCCAGCCAACTCTCCGCTGAACGACTTCTGCTCACTCCAAAAGACTTTGTACTTCATTAAAGGTACACTCAGTAATTTTAATTTTTATAAACTTTTGGAACAGTATAATGTTGCTTTTTTTTATATATATGCTAGTAAGGTGTTGTTCATTGAACATTTTCAGCTGGAGCTTTCAGTAATTTTGTGATATATCAGCTCACAGCAGGCACATACTGTGCAGTAATTAGTGAACGAGAAATGTAAACGGGTCACAGCTTAACAATTATTTGCACTCTCCCAAATATATTTTAAGGGTCGCACAGATTAGATTTCTGGAGCATATACAACCAAAATGGTTGCAGTTTCGAGCCTTGTATAACCAGCTGCGTATTGCTACTTGTATTTTGATAATCGGTTCTTTCCCTTCTGTGTTTTACACATTTTAGGATGTTGCTCAGGGTTGTGTTGTCACCAGATGACACCAGGAAGGTGATGATTGATGAGCTGCCAGAAAGCGTTGAAGATCTTAAGTTGATTTTGAGGTCTAAACTTAATCTGGATGGGGAGTTTGTGTTACAATATGAAGATCCAGATTTCCTGAATGATTTAGTCAATCTGACAAGACTAACAGATTTACCTAAGGAGAGAGCGACACTGAAGATCATCCAGAAGACACCACCAAATGAAGAGTTTAATGACCGCAGTAACCATGACACCGCCAGTACATCTGCATCATCATTGGTGTCGGGTACACCCAGTCAATCAAAGGGCTGGCCTGAGCCCTTCATCATTCCAAGTTTTTCATATGATGCGGAACTGAAGCTCCGGCGATCAAATGATGCACACACAAAAGATGGTTCCCTTTTGGATGTTACAAAGGAACTTAAAACTGAAATCCTAAACAAACTTGCAGAAGTTATGTTCAACTTTAATCCATACCCATTACGGGAACAAATTGAAAGCGTTGCTAAAGCCTTGGTTGAAAAACATCCGTGCTTAAAAGAGCCAGGGTCTCCGTGTGGCTGGTACTGCTGGAAGTTCAGTTTGAGTTTTAAAATGGGAAACTTCAGGCAGAAGTTGCGTTTAGCAGGATGTCCAGCACTGTCAGTCTCCACAGATGGCACAGGTAAAAGACGCCTTAAGAAGCCGAAGCGGTCTGAAACCAATTTTTTGCCTGATATGCCTGAAGGTGAAACCACCAGCTCCCTCGAAGAAGAAAGGAGAGCTCTGCTGATAGAAGTTAAAAAGAATAACCCTAATAATAAATTCATTGATGCTGCCATGGCAAGCACATATGCTCTAAGGAGAAAAGAGATCATTGATAAAGAGCCACTTGTGAGTGATGTTCAATCCAGATGGCCAGCGTTATTCACGGAAAGACAGGTATTTTTTTGGCATTTTCAAACACTAAACGCTTTTGATATTAAGAATGCAATTGTTCATGCTGCATTAATTGCATTAAATATTTTTAATGTGTTAAACTGAAAGAAATTGGATGCATGCGTTCATCTTAACAGCACTTATATTTTTATCTATCATTAATCATGGGACGTGATATGGTTGGTTTTGAATGAGAAACTTGAGTATGTAACTCCTTTTGCATCTTATTGGTCTGTCTCCCAAATCCTGTAATATTGCTTAAGAAGACAGGTAATTAAAGAATAATAGAATATTAATTTGAGTCACATGGTCTTTTTTATGTTATGCTTTTAGATTGTTGCTGAATTTAGCCGTTTCTTGTCTGCCGACCTTATGAGTTCATTCTATGGGGGCTTAGATGAACTTCTCCCCAGGTTTTTGGAGCTTTACAAAAACATGGACCATGACAGTGTACAGCTTCATAAAATCCTCCAATGGCTTGATGCTGATGTAAGTATTTCTTGTAAACCAATAAGGGTTTTGTGAAATGTTTTGCTAGAACCCACATAATACAACATATGAATATATTGTAAGTACTTGTGTATTGTGTACATACTGACATTTCAGGACTCGAACCAGAACAAGCGAACTGCTGTCCTGCTTGTCTTGCCCCACTTCCTTCGTGAGAACTCCTCCAGTTTTTTAAGTCTTGTGAGGTGTGTTTAAAGATAAGAAATACTTGCATATGAGATTAATTGTGCTCTTTGAAAATTGTCTCTAATACAGAAATGTATTTTAATACTACTGTTAAAGATGTAACGATTCATTCGCAACCGGTTGAAAATCGATTAAAATATGTGATTCAAGTCGGTTGATGTTAAACGAATCGCGAAACAGTAGGGATAATCAACTGAACCGATTCAAATCAAGTTCAAAGAAACATGCTTGTTTGTATACTCGTCATCACATTGGAAAGGTCATGTAAGTACCGCCCCATTGTTTACTAGCGTGAAGGAGGATCGTTCAAATTTTATTGTATGTTGAATGACATCTATGTCTTTGTCAGTTTATTGTTTAAAATGGTCCTTTCGTGTGCGTATCCTGGATGTTTAATGAATGTTTAATGTCACCTGTGACATTTCCAACGTGATGACGTCATGCCCGGCACGTCGCACACCAGCAATTGTGGAAAAAGACTAACCATAATTGTTAAAGTATATACATTTTTATTTTTTGGGTGAACTAATCCTTTAACCCTTTCCACACATATGATCACACGTGTGATCAGTCTTGGCTGGTCCCTGGAGCATACGATCACACCGGTGTGATTAGAATGGTCAGTGCATCACGTGATCAACTGCTAAATTTGATTTAGCGCGAGAGACTGAGTGTACGTACGCGAGAGAGACCGAGTGTGTCTGCGCGCGACAGAGACTGAGTGTAATATGATATAAAATAACAACAAGAATTAAATTATTACCACTGAATTAGTAGGATGTAGCTTATACTTTCTTTCTCTGTTAACATACTGTTGTCTTCAATTCATATTATAACTTATAATAATAACTCGAGTCTCGAGTCCACAGTGTTCGAGGTCGAGTCCTCAAGGTTGAGTCTTTTATATTTCAAGACTGCCTACATTTCTCCACTCTGGCACCTTTAAAGAGCTGATATAATTATAAAGGAGGGTCTACATCAGGGGTTTTCAAATTGGGTGAATGTGAGCCTCCCCTTAGAGTAGGTAAGGACAGCCGAGCCCCCCCTTCCCCAAAATCCCGTCCGCCTGCCCTAACCCACACACGCCTCTGCAGTAAATGCTATATTTTGTGTGTTCCAGCCCAGGCAATGATGAGTTTCAAAATGTAAATATTATTTTATTTCCACAACTTTCTTAAAAGTGCATTCATAAACGATTCTTTGCAACAGCAAATAATTTCCAACTTCATGCAGGCCTAATTGAGGCTAACATGAATATCTTCCTCAGTATTTTTTTTCCAGTTTTCCAAAAAAAATTCACATTTGTAACCAAACATTCTTCAAAATATCTTCCTTTTGTGTTCAGCTTTTTAAATGTATTTATACAGAAATGTGTTTATACAGAACAACTTGAGGGTGAATGAATTACAGAATTTTCATTTTTGGGTAATGGTTCCTTTTAACAACACATAATATAGTGTATGAGTTCAATTGTTATAAAGTTGATACAATATTTTGTTGTCATGTGGAATGGGTTCAATTTTTTTCCTTTTTTTTTCTTTTTCAGCCATCCAGTGAAATCGAGGACATTGTGAAAGGAACTGACGTGGGCATTCTAATTGTAACTGAGGAGCAGCAATGTGATGTGCTTCCCAAAGACACAATTGATGTCGCTCTCATTTTGGAGGAACATCTTGTTGTCACTGACATCTCCGATGTCCCCAAGGCATTTGGACTCCTGATGGGTCTTCTTTATGTTGTCAATATCGTCTACCCCAAGACGATGAAATACACTTTTGAAGCCCTGCAGAAACTTGTTATGAACATTGGTGGGAGCAGCTGTTCCTCACGTGTTCATGGGCTTCGCAACAAGCTCTTACGCAAAAAGTAGACTTTTTTTTCTTTTTTTTTTTGAAGGAGCTTTAGGCTTTTTTGTGCCTTTTGCTACTTTTTAGAGTGCACATTTAAAGTTTGTCATGTTCTGACTTCGACTATGCATGTTTACACATCTCATGAAAACAAATGTTAATGTTTCCCATCTCAATTTTCTATAATGTGCAATTTTCTCTTCTATCCCTTCTTTCTTGTTTTATGACCAATAAATTGCATTGTGGTAGGAGTGTTTGGAAATTTGCAAGGTTAATATTCAGTGTTTAAGCTATTTGAATTAAGTGTCTTATTTGAGCTATGTTATGTAGAATCAGACCTTTATGCTTTTATTACATCTGTTTTAATGAATTGAAATGTAGTATTTAACATTTGTCATATGATGTTTCTTTAAAAGGTGTGGTCTTTATATGTACTTTTTGCTTTAGGAATTGATTTAGGAACTTTCCCATGATTTGTGCTATGCATCTCCTACAATTTTTCTCATATAAATTTCTCATATACAGCACTCATGAGTGCCTTTGTCTTGCTTACAGATTGATACAAAAAAAGTGATTTCAGTTGATCTGTTGACAGGAAATTGCTTGTTCAACTTAAATGTGAGTGCAAGAGTTGTCTATCATTAAATAAATGAATGCAAGGCAAAATGTGTTGTCATCTTTATTTTAAATTCAAGTTAAAATATTTTTCCAGTTGACATAACTTGACTTGTGTTGACTGGACTAGGAAATTATGGTTAATTCCACTCTAATGCGAAATTACTTCAGCAAAAGATAGGCTATATTGTCAAATTGACAAAAAATTTTAAGGCAGCGGGGTAACAAAGTTTTTTAAGTTGACTCAACAAATTGTTTTATACAGTGTGTGTTTTATCAGTCGCTTTTTATTTTACAGTCCTGTTCCCCGTGTTCTTACTATGTACTTACTCTAGTAATTGAAATAACTGGGTAATAACTAGGTACTAACCCTGAACCCATGTAGTTACCTTAAATATTACCCAGTACTTTTCTTAGTAGAGGAGAGCGGGGCACAACCTAACACATTTTGGTTTTGGACCAATAATTAAAAAAATAATTAAGTTAGATTCATCTTCTTTTTTTTTTTTTTTTTTTTTACACAAGCAACACACACATACAGTTGCACTGAAAGTGACAGAAGTGCAAATGTTACAGCTTACCCCATACATTCCAACATTGTTTGTGAAAGTCCAACAAAGTTAAATGTGGCAAAATAAATATATAAATAAAAAGTCAAACCTGAAAAGTTGTGTGGCTCCCCGTTTTCATTACACTTGACTTACTTCAAGTCAAAGGGCATGAACCATCCCTCCCCCACAGCTACTGTATAGCCTACTGTTACAGAACTTAGGGTCCCTTAAGCCCCACCTCTTTTTGCACCTCTCACTCCAAAGTTCACTAACAATAAGGCAGAGACAGGTAGAAAGAGAAGCGATTTTTGAAGATGACCTCCAGAAAGAGGAGCAGTATTTGGCTTCACTTTGATGAGGCTGGACCCCAGAAAGCAAAGTGTAAGCTTTGCAACAATATTTTGTCAGGTCAAGGAGGAACAACTTCAAATTTCAGAAGACATCTTCAGACAAAACATCCAGCTGCATTGCTTGTGCAAGTTAGGCAAGAATCAACAGAATCTGCATCAGAATCAGGTAGTTGTGCTTCTACTGCTGCTGTCTCCTCTGTTACTACCACTGAATACTCATCTGGCACCAATGTCCAAAGGACAAGACAAAGTCAGATGACAAGCTTTGTGAGAACACCGATTGGCCCTGTCAAACAAAGCAAATTGGATGAGGAGTTAGTTAAAATGATTGCTATGGATTTTCAACCTTTTTCAATCGTCAGTGACACTGGATTTAGAAGATTCTTGAAGGCAATTGATCCATCATACATTTTACCGAACCGAAAGACTATTTCAAACACTCTGATGCCACAGCTCTACAGCAGAATTAAAGAAGAGGTGAAGGTGAAAGTCAGTAATGCCTCTGCTGTGTGTCTGACAACTGATACCTGGACGTCACGGACAACTACAAGTTTTATGGCAGTCACTTGTCATTTTATCAATGAAGATTTTACTCTTTCATCACCCCTTCTTGACTGCTTTTCATTCACTGACCGACATACTGCTGACAACCTTGCAGCCGAACTTAAAAAGATTTGTGAAGAGTGGGGAATTACAAACAAAGTGGTTGCTTGTGTAACTGACAATGCCAGCAACATGAAAGCAGCTGTCCGGAAAGCCGAATGGAAGCACTTGCCATGCTTTGCCCAGACATTGAATCTGATTGTGAGGGAAAGCTTAAAACACATTCAAGGGACAGTGACAAAAGTCAAGAGTGTTGTTGAGTATGTCAACAGAAGCACTGTTGCAACAGAAAGACTAAAGGCAACACAAAAACAAATGGGCCTTGAAGAGCTGAGGCTCAAGCAGGATGTAATTACTAGATGGAACTCCACGTATTACATGCTAAAAAGATTTTGGCTGCAGAAGGAAGCAATCATTGCTACAATTGCACTGGTAAACCCCAGCCTTCCAACCCTGACACTTGATGAATGGGACATGATTAAGGATGTTTGTGAGATTTTGAAGCCCTTTGAAGAAGTTACTGTTGAAATTAGTGATGAAAGGTATGTATCATTTAATTTAACATAACTACTTTGTGAAATTTTTTTTAAATAAGTGAATGATTTTGTCATATTTCAATCCTCTTTTTTTCCCTCATAAACAATGATAAATTATTAGATCTGACTGACTTAGTTCTTTTTTGTTTTTATTGAAACCGATTTGTGACTGCATCCAAGGTCATTTTGATTGCAAGGGGCCTGCAAAAAGTTGTCCAGCGATTGCGGGGTGCTGTGTCTAACCATGCCCCAGTTCTTTCAATGATGGACTCACTGGCTGAGGAGATGCAAAATCACACAACATAGAGCATGTTCGTCTGCTTTCTGAGGCTACCCTGCTTGACCCCAGATTTAAGCAAAGGGCCTTTCGTGATGCAGCAGCTGCAGATGAAGCTGCAAAAAGTATTACTGCAGCTGCTGCAAGGGTTTGGTCCAGTGACGAGCAAACTCAAGCTGAGAGCACAACCCTCCCAGCTCCTCCTCCTCCATCTGAACCGACATCTTCAGTCTGGGAGGATTTTGACGAGAGAGCGGCTGATGCTGTCAGCATCAGCAACCCATCATCCGCCGCAGTAACCGCAATGAGAGGGTATCTCGCAGAGACCTTAATCCCGAGAACTGAAAACCCACTGGCCTGGTGGAAAGCAAGGCAGGCCGTTTATGAAGGATTGACTGCCGTGATGAAAAGAAGACTATGTATTGTAGCTACGTCTGTGCCTTCTGAAAGAATTTTCTCCAAAACAGGGCAGATTATATCAGATAGAAGGAACAGACTGAGCCCGAACAAAGTTAGGCAGATTGCTTTTCTGAACGCAAACCTACCCTGAAAACCAAGCAAAGAGAGGGTCAAATGACTAAGTTGCATATTGTTACTTGTGTATCTTTTTTTGTCTTTCGCTGCACTTTGGTTTAAAACTGTTTTTGCACTTTATTTTATAATGCAAAATGACATTTGTCATTTACAGGTATCAACAGGTATTACCTGAAGAGTTAAATGTGCAAGACTTTTATATATATATATATATATATATATATATATATATATATATAATGCAATATAAGCCATTACCTCTTGCCTGAGGACTTAAATACATGCAAGTGCACTTTTTTTGTTACTACAAGATAAGATATTGCCTGTAGAGTTAAACGTGTGCAAGTGCACTTTTTTTGTTACTACAAGATAAGATATTGCCTGTAAAGTTAAACGTGTGCAAGTGCACTTTTTTTGTTGTTGATAATTTAAGATAATAACAGGCATTACCTGAGTTAAATACAGTGTGATGTTCAAGTGCACTAGTTTTCAACAATTATTTTTGTTATATTTGAATGGTGTATTGTTTGAAACACTTTGACAATTTGATTAAAACAGTTTATTTAATACAAACTAAATGTGTGAATGTGTCATTAACTATAATTACAGTACAGGAATTTCATCTTTGCTTCCTGTTAAAACAGCCTATTGTAACTCAAATTTTTGTTCAAAATCCCTTATTGAGACCATAAAACAGTAAAAACATCCTTTATTCAGCATTCAACAGCATTTTCAACTAAAACAATGCACAGTCATATAAGACAAGATTTTCTTTTTTAAATAAACAATTTAATACTTCCGCTGAAGTTGTTTCAAAAACTCATACAGTGATAATAAAGTAATTAAGTCATAAACATTTCCAATATGTTTTATTTTGTAAACCTTTTTGGTTTGCAACCGAGTAATAAAGTAGCATGAATTTCGTCCAGCACGCATGCTCATTGCTCACTGTGTCTCAGCTCATCGGTTCTCAGTATGTCGGACGCGTCCGAAAGAAACAGTTTTTGGTTCAGTCCTATGGTTCAGTCAGTATGTGTTTTTATTAATTATTTTTCAATTTACAATATGTCATATAAACTTAAATTTACATCAAGAACTTGTTTGAGGAAAAAAAAAGTGCTCGCCTTTAAAACAGTACAAACACATAATATCAAGTAAGATTACAAAAAAAAATAAAAAATAATAATAATTACAGGGGCTGACAAAACAACATAGTGCTTCAAGCGTGTTTAAGAACATAGGACTGTAAACTCAAAGAGCAAGAGACTCTGACATTTTTTCATATAACTCATTTATGGACTGGTTTCCTTCCGATAACACCTTTAGAGATGCTACATAATTTTTAATTTCATTCTTAAAACAGTTTATGTTGGGCTTGCTGTTATTCCACTTATTTTTGTGTATATGATACTTTCCCATAATGAAAATAATGTTCACCATTTTAGATACCTTTTTTGACATACCATCCATATATATCATCACTTGAAATTTGTTAAACAAAGAATTGTTGATCCCAATATTTAACCATCGATAAACATCCTTCCAGAATCTCATTGTGACTGAACAAGAGAAAAAAAGGTGTTCAATTGTTTCATGTTCTGTCATACAAAAAACACACAGATTAACTTCAAAACTGAACCTTTTCCTTAGGGTTTCAGCAGCAGGATAAATATTATTTATTAATTTGAACTGAATTTCTGTTACCTTGGGTGAAATTGGCCATTTAAGATAGCTACAACTAGTCTTTGTTAATGTAACTTGATTATCTGTTATCTTTATTTTCGTTGGCTTTTTAATATCATAGAATAGTTTTTCTTTAAACACACTTCCAAGTATTTTGTTATTACATTTTCTTTCTTCAAATTTCAATTCACCAATTTTTAGTTCAGGAAGTTTAACAGTCACATTTGAATTTGTGAGGATATTTTTAATCATGAATTTTAAGGGAAGTGGAATAGCTCTACTGATTTGGTTAAATTCTCTATAAGAGCATTTCAAATTAAACTTTTCGACAAAGGAATTAAACTGCAACAGACTGCCATTTTTATCCATCAAGTCTGTAACATATAGAACATTTTTTATCGTACCATTCTTGTTTAAATAGTGTCTTTCTGTTAATTAATATGGTTCTATTATTCCACAAAGTGGAACTATGCAGTGTGAAGTTGTGAGTGAACATCATTTTCCAGTAGAGCAGTATTTGTTTATGGAAGTCAGACAGTTTGATTGGTAGTTTAGTTATTTCAAAGTCACACCTTAACAAAAATTCTAATCCACCAACATTTTGGAAAATATATTTTGGTATGTGGAACCATATGGAATTTGGTTGTGTCAAATAAGCTTTAACCCAGTTCAACTTTAATACACCTATCATGGATTCAAAGTCAGCAGCTTTCAGCCCACCATGTTTATAGTCTTTAACCATCACAGACTTTTTAAGGTAGTGTGTCTTATTTTTCCATATGAAATTAAAAATGATTGAATTTACCTTTTTAATCATTTGGGGGGGGGGGGGGGGGGGGGGGGGGACATAAAGAGATTGACAAGGATATACTAATTTTGATAAACCTTCTGCTTTTGTCAATAAGATTCTACCAAGAATAGAGAGATCTCTCATGAGCCAATGATTAAGAGATTTTTTCATACTCTCTATTTTCCCTTCAATGTTTAGTTGTTCTCTCTTATTTCTATCTTTAGACATTATTAATCCTAGGTATTTTAGTTCGGTTTTGACAGGTATGGAGTCTATATTTGTCTCAGCACATGTATGAAGACATAGTATTTCACATTTTTTCAGGTTTAGACATAATCCCGAAGCTTTATCTTTTAAAAAAATTACTGTGTCATCTGCAAATTGGCTTATTCGATATTCGTAATCGTATAGTCAGTATGTGTACTGGTGGTGGTGATTCGATTTCGCAGGCCGACCGAGCGCTATGACATCAAAATACCGCGAGAGCGTTTAGAAGGCATATGGAGCCTATCTGCTCTGTAATTGCTCTCGCGATACTTTTGTCATACACCGACCGACCGAGTCAAACACCTCTGTGTTGTTTACGCATGCTCAGTCACTCGTGCTCACGTCACGTGCTGCGGCTGCCTCAATCAATGCTCATCACTTCTCTCAGGACAACATAACATGTCTCAGTTCAGTTCATTAAACTGTTGGAGTTACTGGAGTAACATATTCTTCTCCAGGATATTGTTTATTTCAAGTCGGAGGGACTGTCAGGAATGAAAAGTGAGTAACTTTTTATTTATTGATTGATCAGCGCTGACGCAAGACGCAAACTGTTTTAAATGATTCAGTCTGATTTAGTGTACTGGTTCAACCGGTTCACTGAAAAGAACCGGCCATCACTATTTGGCGTCTCATTCGTGTGTGTCTTTCTATGCAGGGATGAGAGAGTAGGCCTTCTGATGTGAAGTGTGACATTTCTCTTTCTAGATGCTCGTTGAAGTGCAGGAAAACTCTCTCGCTGACAGATAGGGAACTCAGTAATATCAAGATGTGTCCTCTACAGGGTTCGTACACTTTTTCCAAGGTCAAATTCAAGCACTTTTCAAGCACTTTCCAGGTCCATTTTAAAGCTTTTTCCAGCACCTTACACTACCGTAAATTACATAACAATACATAGTTAAAATTATTATTTAGTGTTTTTATCACATCAAAAGAGATAAACGGCCAAATGTTTCATAATAGCAGAGGGCTGCACAATATTGAAGAAAAATGAGATATGCGATAACTCATTAAATAATGCGATATTCAATATGCGATATGATAATGCTTAAAGTGTGTCAAATTAACTTAAATTATCTTTAAAATGATATAACCTAAACATATGTGTTTCACATTCTTTTTGTGATAAGAAAATATCCCTACAACTTCAAGACAGTGAACATCAGTGTTTTACTGTAGCATAAGAAGTGTTATTTTAACATCACTGGGGTTTAGGGGTTCAGGTTATCCTACATTAGGTTTATTTAACAACAGAAACTGATTAATCAAATGTAAAAATAAACACTGCTTAGTTTTCACTGCATGAATTAAATATACTGATTCTTATTAAAGCTACAAAAGTTAGCCTATTCAGCCAAAAGCAGCGAGTGATTTTCTTTGTCTTTTGTTCATGACCCCAGTTATTGCAAGCCATTGCGATATGCAATTATGTATATTGTAATATATACATTTGCAATATTTCGATATATTGTGCAGCCCTAATATTTAAGCCAATCACAAGTTTATTCTTCAAAATGTATCACTAAGTATATATAGCCTAAAGCATATGAATAATATACTTTTCATTATATTAATGTCCAAATATTGCTTACCAGATAATGTGATTTATAGGCTGTAAAACTGAATTAAATTTCAAATATGAAGACTTAGGATTTGAACAGAAATATTTGAAAGGCCTTCCCGTTTTTGGACACATTCTTGATATAGACAAGGTTTATATCTGAGGTAATCTGAGTGCACAGGCACCTGCCTGATAAATGTATTTCATTGCCAAGATATAATGTTTTACATTTACTGGAGTAGAGCAGTGTAAATATTGCATAGGGCCATCCTAAACCTTACAGTAACAATATACTTCTTATGACACTGACTGATTTCAGTTCAGCAATCAACGACTGTTGTTATGCACTGGGCTAACGTTTGCAGGTTAATTTGGACGTTACAGTTCTGTAATGTTCACTGCATATTCCACAAATGAACGTGACATAACGGACATGCAATACTTACATTACATTATCACACCAAGTACTCTGTCACTAATGGCCCTTTCAGATAGGACGCGGATCGCGCTGCGCTATGAAATGAAATCGATATATTTCAATGGCTTGCGCCGCGCGACTCGGACCAAAGCGGAGCTCAGCGAGCTCGCGCACACGCCACGGTCGAAGTTTAAAATAGTTCAACTGTTGTTGCCACTGCATGGCCAATAAAAACGGTGCATCCAAACAACCGCGGAAATCAAAATGAAAACTCCGCCTACTTTTGCTCTGGCCAGCGTAACGCAAATCAATCTGTTTCTGATTCTGAAGGGCAACATTTTTTTTCTCAATTTAATAAAGAACTATTTTGTCAGAAAGATATTTCTTGTGAAAGAACTACAGTTACAAATTCAAGCATTTTCAAGCATTTTATCCAAAATTCAAGCACTTTTCAAACCTTGAAAACACAACATCAAAATTCAAGCACTTTCAAGGATTTCAAGCACCCGTACGAACCCTGCCTCTAGTGGTGAAGGATGGAAGTGCAAATATTACATTGTAGTGGCTTTACAAGAACAATAAGTTTTACAACAACAATCACCACTCACATTTTCTCCACATTTTAGTTCAGTTTAGTAAGAGATATAAGATTATATGTTTATTAACCCCCTGAGGTCGGCAATCGCGCCGGCGCGATAGGCTCGTTTTTTTCCTTATCAGTGAAAAAAATAAAATAAATAATAATATTACTTTTTATCTTATATGCTTGTGTTATACATCAATCAATCCTGTTAAGTGTGTATTATTTTTGTGTATACTCACAATAAAAACAAAGTGTTGTGCTTTTCGCCAAATAAAGAAAAATAAACACGAAGCGAGTTCTGCCTTCTCTCTGTCAGTGAAGTCCATTCTGAAACGCGTCCGAAAATGAACAATAACTCAGTCAAACAGGCATACAGACACAGGCATGAAGCTTGAATTTTTAAATGAAGTAATTTATATAAAAAACAATTATTTTCATCTTGTGAAATCTGTATTAAAAGAGAGCGATTCCAGTCGAGCTCATTATAGCTGATTCAAATGTAATGTGACTCCGCCCACGGAGAGCGCATGCTATTCAAACGCAAATAACTGAGGCAATCCTGAAAACTGTGAACGCCCCCATATCAGCTCGAGAAAACACAAGTTTATTCAGATCATTACTTGTTTACCGTTTGGCAGCGCTGTGAGGAATAATAATAATGGAAAATGTACCTCAGAAGTGCGGGTATATCAAGGAGTTAGCTGAGAAACTGTAGTAAGTTTTTTTCCTTCTCACGTGAATCGGGTTTCTGTTTATGAATGAATGAACGGAAGAGATGCGCGCTGTTTACCACAGCTGCAAAAAGACAGTTTAAATTTAAATCGCGTGTGTGAATGAATGATGATGTTTTAGCAAACTGTATTGCTATACTGAGATGAGTAAAAATCGACTGAAATATGTTGAAATAAAGTGTCTAGGTTTTGACATATATGCAAATATAAATGTAATTTTACAAAATATTATCGATTTTAAAATACTGCTGTATTGAGTGAACAGCTTTTAGCAAACTATTGCTATACTGAGATGAGGAAAAATATAAAACATTATCAAAAATAAAGTCATCAAATAATACGTTTTGTATACTTTAGTTTTTAAAAAGAAAGATTACACTTGAATTGTTGTTGTAATTGTAACCTTTTTAATAAAAAAAAATATATTTATAAGGTAGATGTAAACAAGTAAATATATTTTTTTTATACAGTATGTATTGTGTTTTATTAGTGACAAATTTGGGGAGAGGATAAATATTCCAAAACTGAAAATACAGTATGAGAATTAACTGCACAATTACTAGACATGTTTACCTTGGATATTATACAATTTGCAAGCACAATTTGTGAAAAAAATTATAATAATTGCGATGCCTCCAACTGTGAACCAATTTGGTAGTATATGTGTGTATATATATGAAGAGTTCAGATGCAAAAGCCTCTAAATGCCATCTGAAATTTTCTTCTAGAATGATCATTTTTATGAAGCTTGTATATTTAAGTTAGCTGGGTGACACACCTGAATGAATGGCTCATTAAGTATGCAGGTCTCATCAGGTGTGAACTACTAAATATGCATGATCGTTTACGCCTCATCCGCATATTGGCTTTCCAAACTAAAAGTGTTCGCAAAACTTAAATCAATGTATCGTTTTATGTGAATGATTAGGCAGGATGATTTTCACATCATTTTGAAGAAAAAACTCTAGGCGACGAGATCCATTAGTCAAAAGTCTTATTGACACATATTTACTATGTGTTTTGTGGCCTTATTTCAGAAACTTTAGTTTTTAGTTTTTTCAATAACCATGCATAAACAGTATTCTCTCAAAAATGAAAACATGTACATACATGTGGCTCAAATATTATGGTAGTCCTGTTTGTGCTAAATAGTGTAATTTTTTTCTGCCATTGATATGTTTATAAGCAACTGAAAAAAGCACAAATGTCAGGGCATGTCAGAACATCTCAAGGACCCCAAAAACGCCTCAGACCCCAGAGGGTTAAAGATGAAGTAGAAGAATTACGATGCCTGTGTAAGGATGATTCCCACATAGTCTTACATTTTTCTCTCCAAGGTGAATAAGAGTCCTGGTCCAGACTACATATGTGGGAGAATATTAAAGCACTGTGCAAAGCAATTAACTTCAATATTTTCTGAATTTTTAATTGGTCACTATGGGCACAGAAGGTACCTAGCCTGTGGAAAAGTCTATTATTACTGTAAGGCCCGTAATATTGGTCCAATGGAGGTCTCCAATAATACGGGGAAGGTATCACGTGTTCTATCCTGACTCACACAAAGTATTGGTTGGTTAAATGCCATCATATATTAATCATATGTATTTACTCGTTAATTCATCTGACTCCATAAATGAAAGGTTTTAATAATATCTGTGCCTCACTAAAAGTGAGCGAATGTTTGACTATGCCTTTTAACCATTAAATGAACAATGTCAAAACAGTTAGCATAATCCCATGTAACAATTTAATATTTCAGATATCAGAGATCAATTCCACAATCAATTCAAATATCTAGAACATGGTTACACCAAATAATCTTACCCAGCTTGTACCTGAGATAGAGAGAGAGAAAGGGAAAGAAAGGGAGAGAGGGAGAGAGAGAGAGAGAGAGAGAGAGAGAGAGAGAGAAAGAGAGAGAGAGAGAGGGGGAGAGAGAGAGGGAGAGAGAGACCACTATGCCATTCCTGTCCAGCAAAGAAGAGACCCCATAGAGCAAGCATGCCTTCTTTTATCCTGTTTGCCCAGGTGATATGGGGGATGGGGAAACCCACCCTCAAATGGCTTAACCAGTATTCTCCAAACTTCTATAAACCTTATTAACTTTTATTTTATCTATCTGGATATGAGATATCTGTACCACTCACTTTGAGACATCTCAAATGACACCAAAAACATAACAGTCAATGATAAACATTTACATTAAACCATATTCTTGTGTGAATTCTTTGTTGTTTCTGGGAGGAAGTCAGGCTTTATGGGGGAGGTCGAATGCTAATTAGCCAGCAAGGCCCTTTTGTCTCAGACCAGGGCCCCAACCAGTATTTTCAGTCTTACAGATTTCCCTCCTTGATCCCGTGGGTCACATTCTGATGAACACTTACGGGGTCACAGTAAGACGTTTGCTATAATCCTTGAAGATGTAGCACAAAAATAGTCTTTGCAATGTTGCCATCTGTAGAAGCTCAGTGGGCTGTGTTCAACTGCAGAACACCTGTTCACAGAACACCTGTTCTCACCAGGTGTATAGCTTGAGTCCAGCAGGTGGATGAATGCGTTCAGGTTCTCTTCCTGTAATCCTGTGATGTGAGCAAAGTTCATAGAGACAATCTGGACCTTTTGTGATTTATTCAGTTGACGTGTCATTCCTTCATGGAGAAACTTCCGCTTCCCTGGCACCTTCTCCACGATGATGATCTGACCCTTCTTGACCAACCCTGTCACCTCCAGTGGTATGGTGTTCTGGGCAGACCTCAGTGGATGAAGGGGTTCTCCTTGGTTCACACTGCTTTGTGTGAGACACCTGAAAAGCATCTTAAATGTCCGCTTCACGATTGGGCACATATGAACTTATAGTCGTAAGGAAATGCATAGGAATGCATAATGCAATAAAGCAAAATCATGTCATGTTCAATGTAAAATACCATGTTCATGTCAGCAAATGTGAGTGGTACATTTGGTCTCATTAATTACCTGATTTTTAATTACCACGCCAATAGTACTCCTATAGAGGATCAAGGAAGGACAGAGGAAGATCTTACAAGCTCTTACCCTGTTTCTAGAAACATTTAAATAAATGGCATTCTAATAAAACAACCAGTGCTGGGTTAAAACAACATTTCATGAAGTGTGTCAGCTAAATTTTGGTGTAACCAAACATAGAGATTCAATTGAATTGATGTCCAAATACATCGTTGCAAGTAAAATGGACAAAATACAAATAAGCAGAAATCAAAATAAGTTTCAGAAATGTTTGTCTGAATTACTCAAAGGAAATCAAAATAAGTTTCAGAAATGTTTTTTTCTGAATTACTCAAAGGAAAAATGCAGAAATCAAAATAAGTGTCAGAAATTAAAATCAAAATAAGTTTCAGAATTCAAAATAAGTTTCAAAAATTAAATCAAAATAAGTTTCAGAAATGTTTTTCTGAATTACTCAAATGAAAAATGCATCAGCAAGAGGTCGGTGTAAACCAATCATTGGTTTTGTGTGTTTGTTTGAGAGTGTTTTTTAGAATGTCAGTGTGCTTTTGTCTGTGAGAGAGTGTTTGTGTTTGTGTGTGTTTATGTGTCTGTGAGAGAGTGTGTTTGATAGTGTGTGTGCATTGATAAGTCACAGTCGATGACAGAGTTGAATTGTAAATTTTTGTATCCATTTTAATTATGTTTCTGTTATTAGTAGGTATGTTGAGAAATCAGGGGCCCTCTGATTTTCCAACTCCCACCAACAATCATAGAGTTTGAAATTTTATAGCAGGTCTGTCTCTGCTTTATACTTTGCATCATTGACTTGTGACTGTGACTTGTCATTCATATGTATATGTGTATGTGTGTATGTGTGTTGTGAATAGTGTATGCTATGTGTGTCTCTTTTAGACTGTCATTACCATCCTATGTGTGTGGAGCTATCTGGATCTGTTTGTGTGAAGATGACACATCTTTGTATGATGTGTAGTGTTCAGTTGTGAGGGTATATTGATGGAGGTGTGTGTTCAGTGTTCATGTGGAGATGGGTGGAATCTAATCTATAACAATTGTGATGCAAATTTCGATCCAGTTCTAAACTGGGAGGCTATATTTACGTAGTGATGTACTATTTTGAGAGGTGAATGGCCTCTTGAAGTGTCTTTTCACCCATCTCCCGAGTCTCAGGTTATGTTCTATCAATTCCGCTGTCCTGGATTAGCTCTAGGTGGGCTCCTGCCCCTCCTGGCATCTGTCTTCCAAGGATTTTGCAAAAGTAAGCCTGAGACATAAAACAGAGGAGAGCGAACCACAGGCAGATAATTCCAATATTTCAAAAGCATTAAATTCAGACGTGTGGAATTCTTTTACTTGTTCCATTATCATGTCAGTTGCAATTTTAATTCCAGATGTCACATGAAACCGAGTTTCATTGACCACGTCTGAATTGTTGCTGTTGTCTCAGTGTGTTGTGGCACCTGAAGCTGCTTTTTCAGTTCAGCCTTCAGTCTGCTGCATGTGCAATGCATTCACACATTTTAACCCTTTAGGCGCCAAGGTTTTTTTGAAAAAATGCTGAATTTTGACATCAAAATTTCAAAAGCTTGTGGCTTGAAAGGGCTTAAAGATAGAGATCTACTGTAAATTAGAAAAATGTTGGGGATGACTGAAAGTTTATGTGGGGTGTAAATATACTCATCTAATTTGCATATTATGACGTCATCAGGGGGGCGGCCCTCTTGAATTTCATAATATTCAGGAAATAGTAGATATTGAACTGATGTTTGAACTTATTTGCATGTTTTATTTTTATTTATTTTTATCCTCATTCCAAATGATGAGAAAAGAGGAAACCAACAATAACAGGAGAAAGTACTAAATTATTACTATACTATATATAGTAGTAAAACGCATGTGAACAGTAGCTTACTTTTTGATCAGTTCATCAGTAATATTCAGGAAATAGTAGATATTGAATTGATGCTGGAATTTATTTACATGCTTTTTTTTTTGTCTGTTTATCCTCATTCCAAATGATCAGAAAAGACAAAAGGAAACCAACAATAGGAGAAAGTACTAAATTATTACTATATTACAATACTTTAGTAGTAAAACACATGTGAACAGTAGCCTACTTTTTGATCAGTTCATCAGTAATATTCAGGAAATAGTAGATATTGAATTGATGTTGGAATCTGTCCACCCCTGCCACCCTGAAGACTAAAAATTTACTGTTTAATGTTATATGTTTGTTTTATTTTTCTTTATTCATTTTCATAATAATTTCATAATGTGTTTTGTCAAGTTAGAGTTTTATGTGCATGTGTTCAGTGCATGAGGAGACTATAGATAGCATGAATTCATGTGAAGATCATATGTCAGAGACATTGGGAGACAGAAGGGTGTGTACATTGTAACATGTTTCAACAGATGCAGATGTAAACAACAAAGATAGTTCTTAATATGGTAGTGAGTTGTGCCATGTGTTCGCATGCCATTGTAAGAACAATTATTGGTAACAATCGTAATTAGGTCACATATGAAATATTAGCTCGAGCAATATTCAAATTTGGGGAAATATTAAAATCATAACTCATAGTCATAATTCATAAATTTCACATATGCTATTACATTACCTGCTAATTATCAAAAATATTTCGTTCTATAACTGGTCTCTCATCAGTCATTCGACCAGCGAATGCTTTGATTATACCAGTTAAGAAGGAATATTTATATTATCAAACCTCAGACAAATTCTCTCCTGGCCGTGGATGCAAATTGCTGGGTTTATGAATTAAAATAAAGAGCTAGTAGCCAGATCTTATCGCAATTTCATTGACAATTACATTGGTGGGATTGTAGCACAGAGTCAGTCAAAGTATAAAAGATTTATTTAATCAAAAATGACACACAAAGGATTATATGCATATAGGAAGTAATATAGGCTAATCTACGTACGTAAAATTACACAAGACACACGAACGTTTAAACAAACAAACATAAACATGACTTGATCAGAATGAAAATAGGAAGAAAGTGAGGGAGAAAGGATGGTAATTTACAAACAGAACCTTTTAAGAGACAACTGTGAAAGCAGCTTCGAGAGAGATCATTTTATACGTTACTTGCGATTCTGTTCCTTTGTCTGTGTGAAGCTGGGCTTCGGGACCACGTGCGTATCTTGGCTGGACCGTGTCTCATCGATTTGTAGGCTGGCGTTTCGCGTGAAGTTCTTAAAAACTCACTGAATGTAACATTACCGAGGTACGGAAGTCTCTTCCCGGTGCGGGAAGGGCGAGAAAACTTGGTTACAAGCCAAGAAAGGATTTTTACATCCGCGTTTGGATGAAGGCCCTGTCCCCTCTCTCTCGCTCCGCTGCTCATGGAGCAGGGAGGGGTGAGAGTGCAGAGTTCAGAGTTCGGAGTCACGAGGGTGAGAGCGTGTGAGAGCAGAGAGAGAGCGACGTCTGCTTGTGTTGTGGTTTTTAAAGCAGCGCGGGGTAACGCCCTGTTTGATGACGGTACCCAATGAAATCTTTCGGTTCTGAGGCGGGAAAATTCTCTTTGTGTGAAGAAAACGCCTCCTTTCACCATATGTCTCCTGAACGAAATAATTCATATTTCCTCTTAAGATTATACATACTGAACTAAAGATGTTACTTATATAACTTAGGTGGGACTGATCGAATTAAAACAGGACGGTCAGACAGATACCAAGAATTACAGGTAGATTTTGGACACACATAACGTTACGTTCATATGCATCATTACACACAAATAAAGCTTGATTAAACGTACAATAAAATTGTCAGTGTTTCCGTAATGGCAAACGATGACACTTTAAAGAAACATAGGAATACATATCAACATTTAGTGACTTGTTCTGTGTGGGAATGTCTGTTTCAAAGTCCACGAGTGTGTTTTGTGTGTGTGTGTGTGTGTGTGTAACATTTCAAAGAATGTCTTTGAAGCTCACACTGTGGAAAGGGGGAAGTGGGTCGTAAAAGGGATTCAGTTACAGAGTCTGCCAAGTCTGTGGGACTTAGAAAGTGTTTTCACTTTTAATTAGTATATAAATTAAAAGTCCATTTTTACCCATCGAGCCATAGTCGTTACATATCCCCCTTTTTGTTAGATAAAGACCTCGGAAGGACTTTATCGAACAACAAATTCGCGCAATGGTCGATGGCAAGTGGCTGATGACTGAGGACTCAGGTCAAATGAGGTTTAGGTGAGCCCCGGATCGGGACCCCCCTTTTTGCGGTCCCATAGGAAACCACCAGACACGGCTTTGTGAGCTTTGCGGTGGCTGCTCACATTTGGTAGGGTCTGGTACAGGGTGAAAGCCAAGACGGGAGTCAGGGCGCGGTCGGTTGCTGTAGAGGTGCATGGCGCAGCGTCAGCTGCGGTCCAGGTATGGACACAGGTGAGGTGTTCAGGCTGGGCGGTTGCCCATGCTTGGAGGGACTGTGTTGAGTGCGAGTCCTGCCTTGGTGTTCAGGACTCAGGGTTGCTCTCTCCGTGCGATGCCGGATGCCGGACCTGGTGATGTCTGATTGTGGCTGCTTTCTCGCGAACCACCACAGCATCCTGTTAGAGGCAATAGGGAGAGAGAGAGAGAGAGAGAGAGAAGGAGAAAACAACAAAAAAAAATTCCAGCGAGGGACGTCCTTGGTTGGCTTAGGACAGTCTTTTGTTTTCGCTGAGGTTGGGTTGCCGCATGCTTTTTTAATGTCCGGTGTTCAGCACATGGTGTGTTACTGGGCACGCTTGACCCCCCTTTTGTGCGCTGTGATTTTACAAGCTGTGGCGCTGTGATGGCAACATGTGCACAATGCGATTTGAAAGTCCGGTGAACGCAGCATGTGCGTGGACTCAGAGAGCAATCGGAGTTGCTGGCGGTCAGTGTTCAGATGTCGTGCGAGGGTGGCAGGTGGGGTAAGCGGTGGCATAGGACAAGTTTGTTCTTCAGAGGCCCGCATGACCTTGTTTGTACACAGCGGAGGCCGCGTTAGTGGCTCTGAGGCGTGCAGTGTGTTGTCAAAGTTCGTTTGTGCTGTGTAATCACTGCAATCTTGAAGGTGTTAGGATGGTCGTTGTGTGACCATGTAAAGTGTTCGAACCACCCCCTTTTTCGATCAGTTTCCTTAGGAAAGTTGGCGTCTGAGCTGGTGATGTGATCGAAGGGTGGCTCAGGCTGATGTCGGTGCAGTCACTTTGTGAAGTGCTAGTTAGCATTGTAGCCTGTGTGTGGAAACAATGTTCTTGGTGTTGTTTCAGGTTTTATGCTTGGGCATAAAATGTCAGGCCTGTTCTATTGGTCCGTCCTGTGAAGGAGCTCTTTCAGCAAACTCAGGATGTCAGTTGTATCAGAAGTGGCTGCGCTGTCTTCATCTGTGGAGTAAGAAGAGTCAGGCTCACCAGTGTTCAGGAGAGAGTGGTTCCATGGCTGGTTGTCAGGGCTTGGAGTTCTGGACGGCTTGTGATTCTGGTCCCAGAATCTTTCAGAGTGCTCGCTTTGGTGCTCTGGACTAGCACTGTCACCGTAGTACTGCCCTCCGCTGGCCTGGAACGGTTCTGACTCTCTGTAGTTAAGACTGTGACAGAGGGGTTGTTCAGAACCCTGTCAATGTCTGAAAGGTACGTGTGTACATTGTGGTCTTCAGCAAACATAGGGATGTTTCTGGCCATTTTGCCAAAGCTTGTGGGGTGAGAGAGCTGTTTGCTGGGGGCCCAATCCATCTGGGGGGATTCTGACCCATTACAGCTCTACTCTCTTCAGCTTGTGATGTGTTGACAGGCATGGTGTGGTGCAGTGGGCTTGCGCCCGCCTTTTCAGCTTTGTGTGTGTGGCTGAAAGGCACAGACTCGCTGGAAGGGGATAACAGTGTGAGGTGTGTTTCCCCTTCCCGGTCACCTTTAAGTCTGTCAGAATGTGCAAGTTCTTTGTGAGCAATGTCAAGTTCATACCTGAGATCATGACTTAGCTGAGTAAGCTGATGGAGTTCAGCTCGGGCCATTCGTAAATGGGTTTTACAGGCCCTGATTTCAGAGTCTTTGTCTCTGAGTTCAATATGTGCTCTCTCTATGAGAGCTTCAGCCAGTTGGAGTCTTTCGTCGAGGTCCTTCCGGGCCGCTGTGGCTTGAAGCCGTAGTGTGGCTGTCTTTTGCTGCAGGTCGGCGTTGCTCCTTTCGCTGTCCCGGGCCCTGGCGACGAGTTTGAGTGCGAGGTTTCCGAAGATTTTGGACAGCTGCTCGTGGCTGTAGGTCTGGACTGGATCATGGGATTCGAACTGGTCCAGGTCTGTGTCCCGTTGCTCTTGGCTCAAGGTCGTCTTAGCGGACTGCAGGACAGGGTGAGCTCGACATCTCGGCTTACTGTTGGCGAGAGAGCACAGCACACACAAAAAGGAAAACAAAATGCAAGTTTGTTTTTAGGTTAATGCGCTAGACTCATACGGGCCGCTGCCGTTATGAGAATTTGGGCTAACTGATGCTGACAGTTAGCGGAGCCAATTGCGTGGGTACGTTTTAGACCCACAATATAATTTTTGGCAGGCGGTAGCCTGGTGATGCCAACTTTGATCGTCACTCTATTATTCAGCTTTCCTGGGGGTCTCTCTATAAGGTTCTGTCTCTAAGTGAAATGAGGGAACAAATCACACAGAAAAGAGAGAGATAAAGGTGAGAGCAGGGAAAAAGGTAAACACAACACAAGGAAGTGAATTGATCTGCAAATGAAATGTTGTAAACAATAACACGGGGAGCGTTATTTAAAATAGAGACCTAAGCCTCTTAAACACTGCTAGAGTTCCTGATAGGTCCAGCAGGTGTGAGTTATCGGGACAGGATCTCGGAAGAGGGGGTGTCTAAGAGAGAAGAGTAGGCCAAACACCTAAAATATGACCAGGGGAATATCTAGTATTCTGTGGTTTATAATAAGTGGATGGGTTTTATCAATTTTAGTTTACCTGAAATGACTGTCGAATCACCGCAGTGCACTGAGAGGGTGCTGCCAATATATACACAATCAGGGATGAACGTTAGGCTTAATGTGAATTAAGGCTTTTTGGGTTCAACACCTTGAGTAAATATGCATGCAGGAGTCAAAGGCGAAAGGTTTTACTAAACTTATGATAAAAACGAGAGGGAATTATGATAACTGGTGGTAATTATCAGAATAAACCCTCCCCCTTTTGGAGATTGGAGAAAGAAGAAAAGATTATCTGTGAGATAAAATTTTGAATAACAACACAGGCTTGTGATGCAGGAAAGGACTAGGCCTCTGACGTGGGTTTGGACCACAGGGGGGCGTAACTCCTTTCCACCTGGTTGAGCAGACACAATTTAAATTAAAATTCAAACTAGTTTAAATTAAAATTCAAATAAACATGCAAGAGATCCAAAGATAACAGAGGGAAGAAAATTAGAATGATAGCAGTGAAGTATCCATACTAATTATCAAAATAATTGAATTGAAAATCGGAATGATTTTTTTTTTCAATCCTTACAATAACCTTTAAGTTATTAGAAGTGGTTACGGTTAACCACAATGTTGAGACACTTCAATGCAGACTTGAGGGGAGAAATGATAATCCGACCCAGGAGGACCACAAGGTGGCGTGCTTCCCCCCCCCCTGGGTGGGCTCTCAATGGACTGAGTGAATTAAATTTTAAGCTCTAATTTGATTTTCTTTTTCAAATTAAACTCAAAATGTGACAGTCAAAAACAGAAGAGAGAATTTATCTAACTCTCAAATAACATCCGCATAAACTCGGGGTTTTGAATGCATGTCCCATTTGAGAGCTTAGAAAAATTCAGTCTAGAAATGAAAGCAGTTTTAGAGGAAACGCAGGTCTTATCTGAAAGCGTCCACGAGATGGCGTTGTTGCGCTCGTGCAGGCTGACAGTAAGAGGAAGTGCTTGTTCAGATGACGTCAGCGTGGGGGCGTATACTTTGAGAACTGCCACACACCTAAAGGCTGCCCTCTAGTGTTGGTCAGTGTAGTGATTCAGCAACTGAGGCTTGCAGACTTTCTATGTCTTTTAAGAATCACAAATAAATTCTGGCTCGTTTTGCGCGCGTTTCACAAATGTGAATTACAGGAATTTTAACGTCTGTCTTCGATTACACATTTTACAGGAAACGGTTCAAATACACACAGGGATTATCATTTGTAGTGTTTACAAATAGGAATTATCGTTTACTTTTTATGCAGGTATTTTTCATCTGCTAGTAATTACAGTCTCACATCACACAAAATTTCACTAATGTGAATTTACATGCGTGGCTTCACACTGGGTAGCTAATCCAGCGTTTCACCAGGAGAGAATCGTTGCTAACGATTTAAGAAGGGGGCCCCTAGCGACTGAAATGGGGAAACTTGCCCAGATCAGATTTATGCCTCGCACGGAAAGAGGGGAGCATCGTCCTAATTCGGCGGTACTTAAATACTGATCAGATTTATACGTACTAATTAAGAGTTTTCTTTGTCTTAACAGTCGTTTAATTTTAATACTGCAGTTTATACAATTTAACAGTGACTAAATGTTTGCCATTTGTGGACACTGTTAATTTGTAAGCTGAGCTGGCTTTGTGCCTCGGTCAGCTGGGTGAGTTCGCTTTACGACTTTTCTCACAGTTCAACAACATGCATGCACAATTTTTAATCAACAAATCAATAAACTTATGACTGAAACTGAATTTTTCCACCAAGTAAAGTTTGAAATGCGTTGCGTTCTCCACCATAACTGTAAGAACAATTATTGGTAACAATCGTAATTAGGTCACATATGAAATATTAGCTCGAGCAATATTCAAATTTGGGGAAATATTAAAATCATAACTCATAGTCATAATTCATAAATTTCACATATGCTATTACATTACCTGCTAATTATCAAAAATATTTCGTTCTATAACTGGTCTCTCATCAGTCATTCGACCAGCGAATGCTTTGATTATACCAGTTAAGAAGGAATATTTATATTATCAAACCTCAGACAAATTCTCTCCTGGCCGTGGATGCAAATTGCTGGGTTTATGAATTAAAATAAAGAGCTAGTAGCCAGATCTTATCGCAATTTCATTGACAATTACATTGGTGGGATTGTAGCACAGAGTCAGTCAAAGTATAAAAGATTTATTTAATCAAAAATGACACACAAAGGATTATATGCATATAGGAAGTAATATAGGCTAATCTACGTACGTAAAATTACACAAGACACACGAACGTTTAAACAAACAAACATAAACATGACTTGATCAGAATGAAAATAGGAAGAAAGTGAGGGAGAAAGGATGGTAATTTACAAACAGAACCTTTTAAGAGACAACTGTGAAAGCAGCTTCGAGAGAGATCATTTTATACGTTACTTGCGATTCTGTTCCTTTGTCTGTGTGAAGCTGGGCTTCGGGACCACGTGCGTATCTTGGCTGGACCGTGTCTCATCGATTTGTAGGCTGGCGTTTCGCGTGAAGTTCTTAAAAACTCACTGAATGTAACATTACCGAGGTACGGAAGTCTCTTCCCGGTGCGGGAAGGGCGAGAAAACTTGGTTACAAGCCAAGAAAGGATTTTTACATCCGCGTTTGGATGAAGGCCCTGTCCCCTCTCTCTCGCTCCGCTGCTCATGGAGCAGGGAGGGGTGAGAGTGCAGAGTTCAGAGTTCGGAGTCACGAGGGTGAGAGCGTGTGAGAGCAGAGAGAGAGCGACGTCTGCTTGTGTTGTGGTTTTTAAAGCAGCGCGGGGTAACGCCCTGTTTGATGACGGTACCCAATGAAATCTTTCGGTTCTGAGGCGGGAAAATTCTCTTTGTGTGAAGAAAACGCCTCCTTTCACCATATGTCTCCTGAACGAAATAATTCATATTTCCTCTTAAGATTATACATACTGAACTAAAGATGTTACTTATATAACTTAGGTGGGACTGATCGAATTAAAACAGGACGGTCAGACAGATACCAAGAATTACAGGTAGATTTTGGACACACATAACGTTACGTTCATATGCATCATTACACACAAATAAAGCTTGATTAAACGTACAATAAAATTGTCAGTGTTTCCGTAATGGCAAACGATGACACTTTAAAGAAACATAGGAATACATATCAACATTTAGTGACTTGTTCTGTGTGGGAATGTCTGTTTCAAAGTCCACGAGTGTGTTTTGTGTGTGTGTGTGTGTGTGTGTAACATTTCAAAGAATGTCTTTGAAGCTCACACTGTGGAAAGGGGGAAGTGGGTCGTAAAAGGGATTCAGTTACAGAGTCTGCCAAGTCTGTGGGACTTAGAAAGTGTTTTCACTTTTAATTAGTATATAAATTAAAAGTCCATTTTTACCCATCGAGCCATAGTCGTTACACCATATACATTCCATTTTTGAAGCTCAAGCAACATAGTTTGTTACCATAAAAGGAATCCGCTCAGTGATGTATATAATCTCAACTTTACTGTACAACTCCAGAGAAACTAAGAGATGTGAGGGAAGAGACACACGGAAGCGCATAGACCTGGCATGAATGTAACATCTTCTCAAAGTTTCTCTCCTGACATATAAGAATAAAAATTCTTCTTGGCAAGATAACTGGTGTCCGGCCCTGTGAATCTAATAATAAGGGGAAAGACTAAATTTGAAGTCTACAAATTGGCGTCACGAACAGGATAAATGTCGTCAGGCCTTTGTTTGATCATTCCAGGTAAGACCTTATTTTATTCTAAAATAATTCTGAGTCTGCCTGATGATTAAACATGGACTGAAACTTCTTAAAAGAACTGTGCTATTTTTAAATTACCAGTTGTGTTGCCAAGAAACATGTGTCAGACATATTAAAAATTGGAATTAAATTAAGAAATTAAATTTAATTTGGAATTTAAGTTCCTCTGAAGAGTAAACCTTTAAGGTATTTGATATGCTGGGATGGAGATAGAAGATCTATCTAGTCAAAAATTCGAGAAATTAGCTGTAAGACGGTTAAGCTAGAAAACATTTGAGGATACTTGATTAATAGGGGTTAGATGTAGGGAGTTTCCAAAGAAAGGAGTAAAAATAGTCTCTAAAAACATTAACGCTGGAATTAATACAAGTATGAAAAGGCAGCAAGACTTGATTGACAGGAGTAGTTAAGTGTGACGAGCGCCATAGAAAGGGTTAAAAATAAGCTCTAAGGACATTAACACTGGAGTCATAAAGGTATGGATGTGCCGATGTAACTAGATAAGATCGCAGGCATTTTTGATTTTGACCGTAAAGCTGTTCAAATATTTGAGGATACTGTTCTGAGTAAGCTTAAAGAAAAAAGAAAATTCTAAGAAACTAATCTGAGATAAAACTAAAAGGAAGAACAAAAAGATAACTGAAAATATAAGGTTTAATTTTGTTTTTAACTTCTTTTTTCTTTTCCTTGAGTTCATCAAGTGAGAAGGAAGAGTGAAGCAGCCCCTTCCTTTGGAATCTATACTCTCCTTCAGACACACACACAGAAAGATATAAATAGAAAGCCTGTTGCTTCTCTAGTATACACAAGGGTAATTGTATAGCAAAACATTATCTTTGGGGTATTTGAAGAGAAAAACAGAAACAGGCTAAGCTTTTTAGCAGATTCTGGTGTTAATGTTTGAAAGGTGATTATTGTTTAACTTTACAAAATTTAAGTTTTGTGTGAAGAAGAACAAGAGATAAATAACATCATAAGATTGAATTTAAGGAATCACTTTGACGAAAGATCTAGGATAATAGTTTTATAGTTAATTGACAAGTACAAGCTGATGAAAATTGTAGATAATGACTCCATAAGAATGTGAGTTGGAAAATATTTAAGGAAAAATGACAAATATAAACAAAGATGTTTATGTGAAATATACGTAATTTCTGACAATGTCAGAGTAAAAAGTGAGTAGAATTAAATTATAAAGTATTGAACATACAGAATTACTCTGAAGCAGTCTTGACATTCTCTCAGAGTCTTTCTCTCGTTCAAAGTCATTTAGATTTTGTTATTTGAGCCTGTGTCATAAGTTCGAAATTATAGACAGAGGTTTTAAATAATAATAATAATATATACAATTGGGAGTTAAATGTTTTAATGAAATTCTACCTTAAATGATAGAAGTGACCATTTTTATTTGTTTATTCCATGACCAGTAACTTCTTTGTCTCATCTTTGTCTTCACCATGTACAGGGCTGAAGGTTCCAGTTATTGATGTAACAGAACATTACACTGAATTAACAGTTGTAATAACTAAATTCACTGAGTACAAACTTAGCATTGCTATGTTGATGTTTGAAGATGTCTGATGGATTCTAGTGATTAAATACTATCATTAATTTGTCTCCATGTTTACACTATTAGGCATTCCAAATGACTCTGATGGCTCTTGAATGCACTTTCCTGAGCTCTGGAAAATACTTGTTAAAAATGTCCTAATGGGAAGGAGCGGTTACCAGTGTAAATGGGGTGATTTCTCAGAGACGGGTACGATCTTCTCTTTTGGCCAAACAGAGGACAACCTAGACAGAGAGGTCATTGCCACTGGGCACCTACCCTGAAGGGAGGTGTGATGGGAGATGGGTATGGTTGAGCAGATGTTTGTTAGGCCAACAGCATCACTGGGGGTTACAGCAGTCTGCCCTCCAGAAAAAGTGAGCTCTCCGATGCCTGATAGAATAGAATAGAATAGAATTGGGCATTTATATAGCGCTTTCATATGTACTGCTGTACACCCAAAGCGCTTTACAATCATATCAGGGGTCTCTCCTCAACCACCACCAGTGTGCAGCATCCACTTGGATGATGCGACGGCAGCCACAGTACAACAGCGCCAGTGCGCTCACCACACACCAGCTATAGGTGGAGAGAGGAGAGAGAGTGATAGAGCCAATTCAATGTAAGGGGATTATTAGGAGGCCATGATTGGTAAGGGCCAATGGTGGAATGTGGCCAGGACACCGGGGTTACACCCCTACTCTTTACGAGAAGTGCCATGGGATTTTTAATGACCACAGAGAGTCAGGACCTCGGTTTAACGTCTCATCCGAAGGACGAATCTGATCACCAGAAACCGCATTCCTTGGATGGTTTGTATTTCATTGTGACAAGTGTCATAACTTGGAATTATATACAAAAGAGCTGAAGGGAAGGGTTTTCAAGATCTAGCTGAGACCATGAGGGTAATTGTCATTAATGATATGGAGAGTAAAAAAAAAAAAACACATCATTCATTTATTTTAGATTATGGTGTTAGTTGCCTTATAAAATTGTCTAAGAGTTTTAGATCCTGAGTCTGTGATGGCTGTATGATGTTGAATTAATGTCTATCATAGTTTTCACATTTTACATCATAAGACATGGCATTTAACAATTTCAAGACATGGTGGTGTTTAAAGATGAAGACTTTGTTTTTGCTAATTCAAAATAAGTCTGGGTAACAGGGGATAAATTTATTAATTTATTTTTAAACTAAAGATAACTTTAGAAAGGCTTATTTGATGACAAATGGGTAGAACTGAGAAGGGGACATAAGGAGTGAATAAAGATTTTATACATTACTTACAAAACACAACTTCACAAACAATGAACACCCATTTACTGATTTTCAACCCCAAGGGATAGGATTCTTTTTAACATCAACGTTTGTTTTAGTTTGTTGTTTTGGCCGGGAACTTGAGGAGTTAAGTACTTAACGAGTCAAGGCACCGGCAGAAGAATTATTAGTTTTTCTTTTCTTAGATGATTGGGGTTCATTTTAAATGCTTACACATGGATGTTAAAATAACACATAGTACAGGGGGACATAACATGGGTTTGGGGTTCTTTGTTCTTTTGTTTTTTTGTTCTGTTTTGTTTTCTTTCCTGTTTCTATTCTTCTATCCTTTTGTCTATTTTCTTGGTCTGCTATTTCTTCTCCTCACTATCACTTCTATAGGTTGGCCACCTGGGAATGATGGTGTGGAACTTACGGTCGTAGTTCCAGTGGAGGGACTGAAGACTAAAAATTTACTGTTTAATGTTATGTGTTTGTTTTATTTTTCTTTATTCATTTTCATAATAATTTCATAATGTGTTTTGTCAAGTTAGAGTTTTATGTGCATGTGTTCAGTGCATGAGGAGACTATAGATAGCATGAATTCATGTGAAGATCATATGTCAGAGACATTGGGAGACAGAAGGGTGTGTACATTGTAACATGTTTCAACAGATGCAGATGTAAACAACAAAGATAGTTCTTAATATGGTAGTGAGTTGTGCCATGTGTTCGCATGCCATATACATTCCATTTTTGAAGCTCAAGCAACATAGTTTGTTACCATAAAAGGAAGCTGCTCTGTAATGTATATAAGCTCAACCTTACTGTACCACCTCAGAGAAACAGGGGCATATGAGAAACAGGGGCATAGGAGAAACGGGGCATATGAGGCATGCATAAGACAGAGAAACTGAATGGCATGAGGGCATGAGACTTAAGCCAGAGAAACCATTTACATCTAGCATGATGGGATGAGAAGATAGAGAAATGGGGAACAGAGAAATCTGGAATGAAGACCTCTCATGTAGCCTTATTCTTATATGCTTGTTTCTCTCTGTCTGACACATGATGCATAATAAAAATTCTTCTTGGCAAGATAACTGGTGTCCGGCCCTGTGAATCTAATAATAAGGGGAAAGACTAAATTTAAATCTACACACCCCAATCCCTGTTGGGCAAATGGTCACAATGATCTGTTTGTGCTTCGTGAACACTCGTGCCTTGCGCGGCGGCACCATTGCACGGCAAAGTTGTACCGGGAGAGGCGCGGGCGGCACCATTGCGCAGCAAAGATGTACCCATACTGTCTATGGATGTACCGGGAGAAGCGCGAGCGGCACCATTGCACGGCACAGATGTACTGGGAGAAGCACGGGCGACACCATTGCGTGGCACAGATGTACCGGGAGAAGCGCGGGCGACACCATTGCACGGCACAGATGTACTGGGAGAAGCGCGGGCGACACCATTGCGTGGCACAGATGTACCGGGAGAAGCGCGGGCGACACCATTGCGTGGCACAGATGTACCGGGAGAAGCGCGGGCGACACCATTGCACGGCACAGATGTACCGGGAGAAGCGCGGACGGCACCATTGCGCGGCAAAGATGTACCAGGAGAAGCGCGATCATTAGACGGCCAATCGTCATTTCCAAAAGGCAAATATTCCCCTTCAGAGTCAGAATCTGCGAATAACATTTGCAACACATCCTCACGGTACAAGTTTTTATCAGCCATTTGACGATTTTCTCTCACAAATCTCACAATTTACTCAGACGCTCTGAACTGAACTGCTTCCGCATCAATGACACGATCGCTCACTTGCTCTGCTGTTTCCTCCAACACTTTGAATAGGAACATGACGTAATTTTGGTCTTGAATCGAAGTATTACATGTCTGCCATCTAGTGGTAGGGAATACAAATGAGATATTACACCATTTTAGGATCTACAGCCTGTTTTATTAAGTATGACGTCTTGTCGCAATTTTGCGACTTTGGCGCTTAGAGGGTTAATTTGTGCAGACATTTTTTGACCTGCAAAAAACTGTGGTACTTCTGTCTGGTGTTTAGCATTTCACACCCTCCTTGTAAATTTACTTCTCTGATTAGATTACATTTTAGTTGTTGCACAATTTGGTTTGCTATTACCTGTGCCACAGTTCTAGCCGTGTTTTCTAACGGTGAAAAATACAGGCATACCCCTCCGCTTTTGGCACTGGGTAGCACACAAATGAAATTCTGTTTTAGAAATTCAGTTTTAATGACGAAAGTCACACTTCTCCAATTGTTGTCCTGCTCGGCGAGTGTAATATAATGTTTATTATAATTCAAGTTATAATATAATTATATTCTCTAACAATACAAGTCAAATTATATTGTTTTCGGTCTCTTAAGAGTCTCCGGAACAACTTAAAGCATGGTCAAATCTCAGCTTGTTCTCGTGTCAATACATTTGAATATGAAAAGGCTTTTGGCTCAGGACTGATAAGATGTACATTGGCTGTTTCTCTTTTCTCTTTGCTAGGTTTCAAATACCTTTTCTTCTCATTTAGTCTTTTTAAATGGCCAATTTATCACTTTAAGATTATTCTATTTACTCTTACTTCATGTTTTCTGTTTATAGATAAGGAAAACTATATCGCTTTGCAGTCCTTCCCAAGGATGCATGACACAAGTGGTCAGATCATAAGCTGAGGCAGCTGGCTAAATATCTAGGGATTTTGCCGTACACGCGCAACAATCGAAGATATGTTCATTAGCCTTGAATGCAGCATGGCTTTAGCATTTAACGTAGCCTTGAGCGTTTTGAAAGCAACATGGACAATAGCATTTAGCATTAGCCTTGAGAACAGCATGGCTTTAGCATTTAGCTTAGCCTTGAGCGTTTTGAAAACAACATGGACAATAGCATTTAGCATTAGCCTGTAAATCATATCATCATGTTTTCCCAAAATGTTCTTTTCGTAAACAATGCATCGATCTTCCTTTTTATTTATAAAATCATGTGTTTTCCGATCGTTTACAAACTTAGATTTTTCTTTCTCTGTTTTCTGTTAGTTTGCTCATTCTTTTCACGTGTTGCTGGTTAGTTTTAAGCCCATACAACAATGGCCGGAAAACATGCCGCTGATTTTTATAACTTTTTAGGCTTTACTTTTTCAGCTCTTTTGGGAGATGTTATTCTCACTTTATGCTTCATTTCTTGTTGCTTAGGCAAAACAAGGCGATCTTTAAAATCTAATACACAAGGTTTTTCATTCTTCGTCTGGCTGCCGACCCGTAACAATGCAAACGTTTCTTCAACACTTCTATAAAGGGCAGAAAAAGTTTACTTACCACAGCGGCGGAAGAAAGAGAAGATGCTCAAACCTCTTGTTGGTTTTAGAATCCCAAATACTTGCTGGAAAGGACGTTTCTCATGAATCTGTTTTAATCTGTTTTGAGATCACGTCGGGGTCACCATTTTGTAAGGCCCGTAATATTGGTCCCTATGGAGGTCTCCAATAATACGGGGAAGGTATCACGTGTTCTGTCCTGACTCAAGCAAAGTATTGGTTGGTTAAATGCCATCATATATTAATCATATGTATTTACTCGTTAATTTGTATTGGTTGCATTTGTATTTACTCGACTCCATAAATGAAAGGTTTTAATAATATCTGTGCCTCACTAAAAGTGAGCGAATGTTTGACTATGCCTTTTAACCATTAAATGAACAATGTCAAAACAGTTAGCATAATCCCATGTAACAATTTAATATTTCAGATATCAGAGATCAATTCCACAATCAATTCAAATATCTAGAACATGGTTACACCAAATAATCTTACCCAGCTTGTACCTGAGATAGAGAGAGAGAAAGGGAAAGAAAGGGAGAGAGGGAGAGAGAGAGATAAAGAGAGAGAGAGAGAGAGAGAGAGAGAGAGAGACCACCTATTCCATTCCTGTCCAGCAAAGAAGAGACCCCATAGAGCAAGCATGCCTTCTTTTATCCTGTTTGCCCAGGTGATATGGGGGATGGGGAAACCCACCCTCAAATGGCTTAACCAGTATTCTCCAAACTTCTATAAACCTTATTAACTTTTATTTTATCTATCTGGATATGATATATCTGTACCACTCACTTTGAGACATCTCAAATGACACCAAAAACATAACAGTCAATGATACACATTTACATTAAACCATATTCTTGTGTGAATTCTTTGTTGTTTCTGGGAGGAAGTCAGGCTTTATGGGGAGGTCGAATGCTAATTATCCAGCAAGGCCCTTTTGTCTCAGACCAGGGCCCCAACCAGTATTTTCAGTCTTACATTACTCCTGTTCCCAAATGCAATAACCCTAAAGTGTTAAATGAGACCAGTTGCCCTCACCTCCTTAGTAATCAAATCATTTGAGAAATTGTTGAAGTCTGAGATATTGAGTAAGACTGGACAAGCCCTCGATCCAATGCAATATGCATATAGAGCGAATAGAAGTGTTGAGGATGCTTCACTTATGTTGTTAAACTTACTGAATAAGCATCTGGAGGGGGAAAATACCCATGCAAGACTGTTGTTCATTGACTTCTCTTCTGCTTTTAATACTGTACAACCTCACATCCTAGCCAGAAGATTGCTAGAGTATTACAAGTTGAACCACAATTTAGTTGGATGGTTACTGGACTTTTTAACTAACAGAATGCAGAAGGTAAAAGTGAATGGTCGCTTTTTAGATGTATTATGTTTATCCACAGGATCCCCTCAAGGATGTGTTCTTTCACCATTACTATACATTTTGTACACCAATATGTGTCAAAGCTTACATGAAAACAGGATATTTATTAAGTTTGCTGATGACACAGTGATAGTGAGCCTGCTACAGGGGGAAGAGTCTGGTCACGGTCCAGTTGTGGATGATTTTGTGACCTGGTGCGATGATTCTTATCTAAAGTTAAATATTACCAAAACGAAAGACATTTTAGAACACATGCTGTTGATCACGTCACTACGACTATCAAAGGACAGGTTGTGAATCTTGTGGAGAGTTATAAATATATTGGCACAGTCATAGATTCAAAACTGTCATTTGAGTTGAATTGTGAAATGGTCTGCAAAAAAGTGTCATCAACGTTTGAGTTGCCTTAGGAAACTTGCTAAATTTAACACTGACAGACACATGCTGATTTTGTTTTACTTTGGTTTTATTGAATCTATTATGTCAGTTTCCATTGTGGTGTGGTATGGAAGCCTGTCAGTGAAGAATAAGAACTCCTTAAGCCAAATTGTTAAATGAGCGAGTAGGATAATTGGAGCAAATCAACGGAAATTAGGAAATATTTATAAAAAATCAGCTGCACCAGAAAGCAAGTGTTGTCTTGAATGATCTCATATCCCTTAAGGAATGTCTTTCAGTTACTTCCCTCTGGTCGTCGGTTTGTGGCCTCGAGATGGTACAGAAATACTTTTGTTCCAGCGGCAAAAGAGATGTTTTAGTATTTGATAGTTCATTTGGACAGAGGAGGTGTATGTGTCATGGTGCAGCTTGTCATAATGTTTTTTATAAACCTGTAAATCTGTATGTGAAATGTTTTTTATGTCTTCCATTTTGGATTACTGAATTCTTCTTTTATCTGAAAAACAAATTTATCTGTGGGTATGAAATATAGATACCTTACCTTACTAGTTCACATGCACTTCAACTGACCGTTCCACAATAACCTTAATTTATTTTTTATTTTGATCATATTCCTACACAATCCTTGACTATGAACTCATAAGACTGCTTGTGTTGATCGAAGCGTATCCCTAAAAACTGCGACAGCCCCTCACTGTACAACACAACAGTACAGAACACAATTAGCTTATTCATTTGTACATTTATTATTTTTCATACATTTTTTCACAGACTCATACATTTATTCACATCCATTAATACATCATGTAAGTAATGACGTGAAAGACTATTATTAGATTAAATATTTGTATTGCCTTACAGTATATGTTTTTTTAACAAACTGAATTATTATTTGAAACAATCATAAATGTGTGTTTCGTCTGCAGATTTTCCACCTTTTGACCACGAGATGTTGTTAGTGTGCAGTGTGTTGAAAAGCTTGGAGTAATGAACCATTCTACGATACAGTTGAGGGAAAAGCCTCAGTGCTTCACAAAGCTTCATTTCTCCATCACTAGCACCTGCTCTTTGCTGATCGCAGAATTTGCTTCAGTGAGAAATTGTGATTTGGGGTTATTAAACACATGAAGTTGCAGCAAAGTGAAAATCACAGTTGACAGCGCTACTCTTCAGCACAATGGTAACCACAGAGTTCAATAACAGAAACTCCTCTAGATGTCCAACCAGGAGCGGACTGAACATCTGTCAGACATGGCATTTCTCCGCTGGGCTGATGTGCTTTTTGGGCCGATACATCTCACACTTTTGTTTCTTTTTTTTTGTCTAAACAGCCATAAAACTCGTACATCGACGGCCCATTATTATTGTTGTGCTTAATTGTCGGCGCTGGGGTCTCTATGCTGGTGTAACGCATCTGTCAAAAAAAGGCATCTTTTTTTTTTTAGGACCGACGCAGAGAAATTGTGTGAAAAACACATAAATTAACATTTACAGTTTTTCTCGATTGCTTAAACACTATAACCAGGCTTTTGAACTTAAATTTCAAAACCATAACGCCATTTATCAAAAGCACACCCGTTTCCCTAAACTATAAACACTATTTTTAATTTAATACTGTGAAGCTGCTTTGATACAATTTGTATTGTGAAAAGCGCTATACAAATATACTTGACTTGACTTGACTATCCCTGTTTTGACACACAAGTCAGATTTGTTGAACTGTCACCAGAGGTGTAAAGTCCAGGTTCAGAAAGTAAAAGTCCTCCTCAGTATTTCAGTTCAGTTCAGTTTGTTTATTTATAGAGCACATTTACACACGGCCACTGGCCGACCAAAGTGCTGTACATACAGTAAATAACATTAATAAAAATTGATAAAAAAAATAATACTACACAGTTTAGAATGGATCAATCATTGTAAGCTAAAAGCAGCAGTAAATAAATACGTTTTGAGGCATGACTTGAACTCAGACAGAGAGGAAGTCGATCTAATATAGAGTGGAAGCTTATTCCACATTGTGGGGCCAGCCACTTCAAAAGCTCGGTCTCCCCTTGATTTTAACCGGGTTTTTGGTATCTGAAGAAGTTGTTTCGCTTCAGATCTAAGACTTCTAGTTGGAGAATAAAGATGGAGTAGGTCAGATAGATAAGAAGGTGCTAAATCTTTTAAGGATTTATACACCAGTATTAAAATTTTGTATTCAATTCTAAAGCTTATCGGTAGCCAATGGAGGGATCTCAGAAGGGGGGTGGCATGGTCGAATTTTCTCTTTCCCTTCAGGAATCTCGCCGCAGCATTTTGAACAAACTGTAAGCGGGCCGTTTGGGACCTTGATATACCAAAATAAAGCTGGTTACAATAATCTAGGCGCGAGGTAATAAGAGCATGGATCGCAGTCTCCAGCGAACGTTTCGGGTGATAGGATTTGATTTTCGCTATAGAGGGAAGATAGAAAAAGCTAGATCTGATAACAGCACTAATTTGCCTATCAAATTTAAGGGAACTATCTAAAATCACCCCTAAATTCCGTACCTGTGGAGCAAGAGATAGATCTAAAGATCCAAGGTCAAAATCATGTGTTTGCCTGGATTCAGAGGGGTTAAACATAATAACTTCTGTTTTGTCAGTGTTCAAGAATAGGAAATTGTTGGTAAGCCAAGCTTTAACCTCATCAAGACATGCTGTCAAACTGTGAAGAGCACTCTTATTTTTCTTAGACAAAGGCATATAAATCTGCATGTCATCGGCATAGCAGTGAAATGAGACATTGTGTTTCCTAAAAATAGAACCCAGAGGAAGAAGATATAGAGAAAATAAGACCGGAGCTAAGACAGAACCCTGAGGCACGCCGCAAGATAAATTTCGGAATGAAGAGGAGAAACATCCCATTTTTACAGAAAACCGTCTATTAGTTAAAAAAAGATTTGAACCAGCTTAAAACTTAGCCCCCTAGGCCAACGTAGGACTCCAGCCGAGAAATGAGAATCGTGTGATCTACAGTATCAAAAGCAGAAGACAAATCTAACATTACTAAAATGACGGAATCTCCCGAATCTGTACCCATATAAATATCATTAAGAACCTTTGTAAGGGCAGTTTCTGTGCTATGCAGAGTTTTAAACCCTGATTGAAATTTTTCAAAGATATGGTTGTCATTTAACCCTCTGGGGTCTGAGCTGTTTTCTGGGCCCTGGAGGTGTTCTGACATGCTCTGACATTTGTGCTTATTTCTGTTACTTGTGACATTTTCATGGCTAAAGTCTGATTACACTGTATTCAGCACAAACTCTGCTACAATAATATATCAGCAGCATGTATGTAAAAGTTTGTAGTTTTGAGATAATGACATTTATGCGTGGTTTGTGAAAATACAAAAAAATTCTCACTGAAATAAGGTCATGAAACCCATACTGATTATTTATTCACAAGACTTTTGAAAATTGTATGACGTAGCCTAGAATATTTGCTCCAAAACTATGTGAAAATCACCCTGACTGCTCATTCAGAGAAGACAATATATTGATTTAAAAATTTTACGACGTGTTTTGTGTGAAAAAGCTTTATGCGAAGGTCATTAATATGTAAGGGTTTTCTCACCTGAGAAAGACAAAGAACCTCCCCCTAACGGCCCTATTAGGAGCTATCATTCTGATAGCTATCATTCCCACCCTGTCATTCTGAGCAACCTTTCACAATACTGTAAATGAGGAGATTTAAAAAAGAATGGCTTTTAGATTGTTTGATTTATTTACAACAAATTACAAAAAAGCACTCATTGAAACCAATCATCCAAAGACAGAGACCTTTGTGCCATTCCTAAAAACATTTTACATACCTTTCATTTTCCAAGGTGTTTGATTTTCACTTTACCATGTTCATGTACAGAGACTCATGTGATTATTGAAGTCAGCAGGACTCAGTGGCATCTGGGCCCTGAAAAAAAAAAGTGAACATACTGATATCAAGAGAAAGGCCTGCACGATTTTGGGAATACATTGCTTTTTAAAATTCACAGAATACACCCACCCACACACACACACAAATGTTCCCAACAATAATATAATGAACACCAGGTTTGTTTTGCCTTGTAGGCATACACTGCAAAAATGCTTTTCTTACTTAGTATTTTTGTTTTGTTTCCAGTCCAAATATCTAAAAATTCTTAAATCAAGAAGCATTTACTAGAGAAGTAAAATGACATAAGAAATTATATTTTGTTTTAAGATAAAAAGAAAGTAATTTAAGTATTTTTTTGCTTTAAACAAGCAAAATTATCTGCCAATGGGGTAAGCAAAAAAAATCTGAATAAGAATGGAAAACAAGAAAAAAAATCTTAATTCAAATGGAAAACAAGATTATTTTGCTTACAGATAATTTGCTTGTTTTAAGCAAAAAATACTTAAATTAGGCTACTTTCTTTTTACCTTCAAACAAAATAGAATTTCTTATGTCATTTTACTTCTCTAGTAAACGCTTCTTGATGTAAGAATTTTTAGATATTTGGACTGGAAACAAAACAAAAATACTAATTAAGAAAGCATTTTTTGCAGTGTAGGCATAGGCGATCCAAAAATATGATACATTCAAACGCGATCGCGCTTAAATAAGCTAGTTATTTGAAAAATATATTGATTATCATGTTACTTCAAATGTTTCCATTCCTTATGATGATATGAAATGAGATAATAGTAAAAACATGAAGCCATTTGCTTTTCAAACGCAATCGCTATCCAAAATATGATACATTCAAACGCGATCACGATCCAAAATATGATACATTCAAACGCGATCACGATCCAAAATATGATACATTCAAATATGATACATTTAAACGCGATCACGATCCAAAATATGATACATTCAAACGCGATCACGCTCAAATATAAAACATTATGGTTACCATATACATCTACGTTTGAGCAGATATCCACAGTTCAACTGCAATGTGAAATTTATGCAACAATAACAAACTAATATGTAAGAATTTCTTACCTTACATCTTTCATCGCGTTCTTCTTCTTCTGAGGTAGGCTAAATCCAATGTAAGCTCACGGCGCGTCTTCCAAACACGACGAAAAGAGACTTGTGAAGTGTTTTGGTGTTTTGTTGTTGAGGTAATGGGCACGTGCGTTCCATGTGGAGATTTGCATGTCAATATCTTTTGCGCGAGTGGGCGTGGCCAAATTAACTGTAATGAGATAGCGTTTGAGAAGTTGGACATCTTGTTGGTTTTATACAAATTACTTAAACACAGAATATTTGTTTTCAGTTTGAATCCGATCATTTAAAAGTACACACTTAAATGTTTATAAAGGTATATGGCTCATAAATGTGTGACAAGTATTCGCTGAGTTTTGTTTCAGTTTATAGACGTGCTCAAGAAAAAAAAGTTCACCGCGACGGGGAGGCAAAACGCACACCCTATTTATTTTCTTTATTTTACAAAAGCACAATGTTTTGATTTGATTGTAAGTGGACACATACAAAAGTAGAAATATCACAGATTCTTTTTTTATATTTCTTTTTTCTGTATGACCATAAATGACGGAGAAATTTAAGTTTATAGTGCTACAATGTGAAGAAAATCCAGCAAAACGCGCCGGCGCGTTTGTCGACCTCAGAGGGTTAAGAAAGTCTGGAGCTGTAAGAAAACTATTCGTTCTAAAACCTTGGAAATAAACGGCACAATGGATATAGGACGAAAATTTGATAACATGAAGGCATCGAGTGAGGGTTTCTTTAGTACAGGTGTAATTGAGGCAATTTTCAGACTAGAAGGTATAGCCCCTTCAAGCAAGGATTTATTAAATAACGACACCAATCCAGGACCGACAGTGTCAAATAATTGTCTCAGATATCGAGGAGGTAAGGTGTCATACGTACAAAAGGAAGGTTTGAGTTTAAACATTATTTCCTTTAACGAATGTAAAGAGACAGAATTGAAAGAGGTCCAAATATTAGGTGAACTCATTTCAGTCGGTATTTCCTGATGGGAGCCTTGAAATTCATCTCTCAGGTTAGAAACTTTATAGTCAAAGTAACTAGCAAAATCCTCACATAGTGCCAAAGACGGGCAGCGGAGAGAGTTTATTGGAGGATTTAGAACATAATTAATGACAGAGAAAAGTGTTTTTGGAGTGCGGTGATGTTTCTCAATCAATTCAGTAAAATATGAAGCCTTAGCTTTCTTAACTGCATTCTGATACACCAATAGACAATCTCTTAACCCCCAGAGGTCGGCAATCGCGCCGGCGCGATAGGCTCGTTTTTTTTCTTATCAGTGCAAAAAAAAATCAAAATACTAATATTAATTTTTATTTTATATGCTTGTGTTATACATCAATCGATCCTGTTAAGTGTGTATTATTTTTGTGTACACTCATAATAAAAACAAAGTGTTGTGCTTTTCGCCAAATAAAGAAAAATAAACATGATGCGAGTTCTGCCTTCTCTCTGTCAGTGAATTCCATTCTGAAACGCGTCCGAAAATGAACTGTAACTCAGCGAATACTTCTCACACAGAGGGTTAGGTCTTCTCACACAGAGATATGTCTTTATGAAGCTTGAATTCTCTTCTTTTAAGTGAAGTAATTAATATAAAAAACAAATGTTTTCAACTCATGTAATGGGTTTGAAAGCAAGGAGAGGTGCCGTTTTTTTCCTTCTCCCTCATTATCTCTTAATGAACTGAGGCTACCCCGCCCCCGGCGCTATTCACATGGTAAATAGTTTAGGTGATCTATGCTTCGCACACGCCCCCCGATCAATGCCTTGAAAACATGAAGTTGCATCAGATCAGATTCACTGATAGTTCATCGCGTTTAGAGAGGATGGCTCGTTTCTCCGGTAAAGACGCCCTTCAGATGATTCTGGACAGCGAGGAAGAATTCACCTTTTCCTCAGAGGAAGATTTTAATTCAGACGACGAACGGCAGCATTTTCAAGAGCGAATTGATCCAACAGAGGATACAAATTCAGAGTAAGTCGTTTACTGTTATATAATTCCTTTTCTGATAATATAGAACTTTATATATATTTAATTTCTGAATTTTCAGACTATATTTTCCCTAGTTTTGGCTAGCTTTTGACACCTTACAGGAACAATTACTTTACAATATCCCTAACATTCATATTCATTGACTATGAAAAGTGTGTATGTAAGTGGTCCAGGGGTAGAACTTCTGCCTAGCGTGTCAAAGGTTCTGGGTTCGAAACTGTGCTTACATATTTATTTATTTTTTTTCCCTCAAAACCGATTATGTTTTTCAGTGGTTGTATATCACGCAGGGACACTTTGTGTGCATATTTTTTTCTAATTTCACCGGAACGAATAGAGAGTCTCTCGTGCGCGTCCGAGTGAAGACTGTGCGCGAGCCAGAAACAAACATAGTATCCGCTGATCGCAGCGGCAACGCGCACTTTGGTCAGTTGATCTAAAACAAAACAACACATTTCAGCGCTAGATCGCCTCTTATTTAAAAAACGAACGAAAAGAATGCTCTGCTAGTTAACTGGAGATGTTTTGTTTATTTGTATCGGTACATTCGTGCCGCGATTTGTTTCAAAAGTGGTGGGGACAATATTGACCTTAGAAAATAGTGGTGGGGACATGTCCCACCCGTCCCACGCGCAAATTACGCCTATGCATAGACGTACTATTTTACAGATGAAATGTAGCCTAATTGTGTTTACATTGTTTGCGAATATCTGCTTAGGTTATAATGTGGTTTAGTGCAAATATATTTCAGCCTCCGGTAAAATTGATACTGTCTAAATACATTATATTTTTATATAAATGTTCAGGTTTTGGTTGGCCTATGACAGTATTTATCATGCTGCAGCTGTTTGTAGACTGTGTAAATGTTTTAGTGATGTGTCGTTCGCGAATGATCCGTTTCTTGCGTGCTTCACTAATCGTGCGGTCTATATGGCCCATCTATGGCTCATAAATAGATATTTCTCCGTCCTATGGGCCATCAACAGACATTGTGCGTCCATAACCATCAATTGCTCATCAGTTTACTTTGAATAATGTATGCTAACAGACACAGTTGTATTTTGTTGTTGCTGTTTTTTTTAGGAATGTGGCTGCAGCTAGCTCTCCTTCTCCAGCACCCCGCAGAGGGGCAAGCAGGTGTGGTTCAGTTCTCAGTGCGATTGAGAATCATATGAGTACATAGACGTAATATTTTACAGATGAAATGTAGCCTAATTGTGTTTACATCATAATGATATAAAAGTAGCTTACCTATTCTTGTGTGAAATTACAAAAAACGTTGTCTTTTTTTTATCCGTGGCCATTAGTGATTGATAATGATAATACAATTTATTTAATTGTATTATCAGCATGCTCACATGTTTGTTTTGTTTTGTTTTTTTACAGATGTGACAATGAACATGTCCAAGCACCTGTGTGGATCTGTCTGACCAGCTGATACAGTACTACACTGCACAACACAAAACCATGAAGTGGTACAGAAAGATCTTTCTACACTTCTTGGACATTGCTTCCACCAACTCTTTCATTGTGCACAAAGAGCTACATGGTAACTTGTCCCATAAATAGTTTATGGAGCAACTTATAACAGAGCTCTGTGGTGTGTCACAGAAAACAGCACCAAAACGGACCAATAGTGACCATGTACCGGTTCCAGGAGCTGAGCTGACATCAGATGACAGGGATGCTGCCACAGTTGGTCGCCGCAATTGTGTGCATTGCACAGTAGTGCGTGGTAAAAGACAATTAACACCATGGAAATGCCAGGCATGCAATGTTCACTTATGTCTTCAGTTAAACAGGAACTGTTTTCAGGAGTGGCATAAAGATGTGATACTGTGTTCAGATGTGTGTGCTCTGCTGACCACCTTCCACTAACCATCAGCCTTCAGAAATCATTCTGATATGATGACTATTTTTTAAAATCAATGTTGGAAACTGTTGTGCTGCTCAATATATATTTTTTATAACCTGTGATAGTTTTTTCAGGATTCTTTATTTTGCTCACATTTGATTTGCTTAGAGCCCGCATCAACGGGGCATAAGCATTTACTGTGAGATACCTGCCTTTACTTTTGTTTATCGTTTACAATTGTTTTGTTTATAACAGACTGATTATTTTTTTTATTTTGCTCACATTTGATTTGCTTAGAACATTTAGTTCCTCCACATAGAGGAATTACAATAAAAGATTGAAAAACAAAAGCTTTGAATCTCCTCAAAGCGGGGGGGGGGGGGGGGGGGGGGGGGTCTGAATCTCATTAATATTGATAGCCCATAACCACTCCCACGCATAAACCTCTTCTGACAAAAAAACTGACTTGCAAAGTTTAAATCAATGTATTGTTTTATTTGAACGATTAGGCAGGATGATTTTCACATCATTTTGAAGCCAGAACTCGGAGCGACCAAATTCATTAGTCAAAAGTCTTATTGGCACATATTTATTATGTGTTTTGTGTTCTTTTTTCAGCAACTTTCATTTTTATTTTTTCAAATAACCACGCATAAACATTATTCTCTTAAAAATTCTAACATATACATGCATCTTGAGCACATATTATGGTAGGCCTGTTTGTGCTGTATAGAGTGAATTTACACCTTTGCCATTAACATGTTTATAAATAACTGAAAAAAGCACAGATGTCAGAGCATGTCAGAACACCTCCAGGGCCCAGAAAACCCCTCAGACCCCAGAGGGTTAAGGTCTCGTACGAGATCTGCAATTTGTCTTTTTTCCACTTCCTTTCTGCTTTCCTGCATGACTGTCTCAACGAGCGTATGCTATAATCAACCCATGGCTCAGAATTGGACTTAAATTTTGGCTTAAAAGACTTAAAAGGAGCAGTGAGACCTAAAGTATCTTCCCAGACCGTATTTAGGAGCAAAAAATGATGCTCCACATCAAGGTCAGGTAGTGGGGATTCTAAAGAGAGTAGCGGATTGACCTCATTATAAAATTTAATAAAGTCTACTTCAAAATTGAACATCTACTTCAAAACGCGCTTGTGTGGTATTTGAGACAGGTGCAATAGAAAGCAGAGGAAGAGACATTTTAAATAGAATAGGAAAATGATCAGAAATAGCAGAATCAACAACTTCAACTTCAGTTACAGGAAACCCATATGATAGAATTAGATCCAGCATGTGTCCATGAATATGTGTGGGATAACAAACCCACTGCTGACGGTTAAAAGAGTCCATGATATTTAAAAACTCAGGGGTTAATCGCTTAGAAGGGCAACATATGTGCACGTTTAGATCACCTAAGATAAGCGATCATATTTAGTGACCAAGTCACCTACAAATTCTGAGAACTCCACTATGAAGTCTTTGATTAGATGTGGAGGTCGATAGATCAAAGCTAATACCAAGGGTTCAGGCCAGTTCAAAAGTAAAACAAGTGCTTCAAAACTTGAGAAAGGGCTGGTATAAAGTAGTCGACATTGAGGTCTGAACGATT